>OY728153.1:134197434-135447434 GCA_963277665.1 Viscum album
GGTTAATACTTCGTGATTGTATCTTTCTACTATGGTTTATCCTTTGTGGACTTTGCGAGACATTGAGAGTCTCGGGGTCCCTACTGAGTATCGTTATACTCACCCCTGCACAGGCTATGCCCGCAACTCATTGTGTTGGATGCAGATGACGGACATCGCTGCCTGAGGCAGAGTGTACGAGGACTGGACGGTACCTGGAGGTAGACCTCATGACAAGTCGGTACCCGGAGGAGATAGACGGATGTGGATCACTGAGGAGGCTATCTTTACCCACCCTTTAGGTAGTATCTGTGGTGGACAATCCAGGACCTGCTAGGCACCTTCCAGCTGTTTGTCTATTTAGTTGTACCTGTTTCTCCTTTCCTTGTACTTTACTGTTGGGCTTGTATTTTTTGCCCTTGTACTTTCCAGCACTTTTTCAGTATTCAGTTTTTACTTAGTGTTTGCTTATGTTTGTTCTCTGGTTGTGTTTTTTTTCTTTTATAGAGGCAATTCCTTCCCAGTTTAGGGATTTACGCCTTTGGTGCTAGTCTCCAGCCCCTGGCCTATGGAAGGCGGGCTTGGGGTAGTTTCGACACGGGCCCTTGGGGACAGGTCGTGACATTTTACTATATAAATTTTGTGAATTTTTACCTTGGTTCAGATAACACTTTATTTTTAAAATGTATAGTTCTTATAAAAATCTTTTCGAAAATACATATTAGCTCATCTTATGTTCATGAAAATGGAGATTCATTCAACTTTTATTGAGTAAAATGTAATTTTGTGTAATATATATTGGCATAAAATTTAGATTCATGTAACTTTCCTGAAAATAGAGTGAATAACACTTACAATCCATCTCCCAAGACTTCATCTCTACCAAATAAAAATTTAAAGGTCTAATTTATAAGAAAAGAACCTCAGTTTATATGATTCTCATAACATTCTGGATTCTGTGATGCCTAAAGTTTGTTAAAATAAACATTCTATCAATTCTCACTTGACTTTAGATTCCATGAATTCTTGAAAATCTAATTCTCACAACCCAAATTTCCTATCAAGGCCAGTTATTAATAATGGATAATTTGTGCTAATTCCAAATTTCATAGAACTCTAGTTTTCATTGAATCATAATTTTCACTAAAGTATAGATTTTAAACTCTTTTTTTTATAATGTCTTTTTTGTGCTAAATTACTATATGTAAAACTCTAATTTTTGTTAAAGTAAAATATGTGCAAATATATTTTTTCCAAAGAAACATCTTTACTCTCCTTTAAATCCAAAATTTTCAAGAAAAGTAGAAAAAAAAATCAAACACCTCCAGAAACCATCTATTAATTAATGAATCAGGTATTCACCTCTCTAAAACTCTATCAATATGATTTTTCAACAAACATAAATCAAACACTCTAAAAATTCAAATTGAGGGTTTTTTTACTAACAATGAAATGGTGGTCCACGATATACTAAAACTCATTATGTTGTCACGTGCATGAATTTAATTATCAATTTATGAGATAACATGAAAGATCCTTTGATATTACTTTCCAAATTCAAACAGGATCATGTATTCATCATTTGATGATGAATTTAAGGAGTTTAAATATCATTCATGACTGTTTAGATGTTAAAAAACCAATGAGGAAATTAATATTAATATTTTTTTGAAACGTATGAAGCATTTATTATATGTTTTAATTTTTTTGGATGAATATTTGAAGTTATCTAAGGCCTATTTAAATAGTTTCGATCGTATTATATTATGTGTGATGGTCATATTTCCTCAAGGCCAAAATTAGCAAGCTCTAATTTTTCTTAGTACTTGTAAAAAAATTTATCAATCCATGGTTAATGGTAAACCCTTCCTCAGAATTATAAAATTCTTGTAATATATGGATACCCTAGGAAAGATTATTTTAGATAGTTCTCAATGATCTACATCAGACTCATATGTGTGATCCATATTGATAGATATAGTTATGTTATTTAATCAATATTATTTTATTCAATCCAATATGTATGGAAGATATTGTGGTTTGGGTTTTTATTTAATGTATTTCTGTTGTGTTTGGATAAGTTTTATCTCTATAGAAACCCATTATTTGTATCATATTCATCTCTATTACATTTGGATTGATTGATTGGAAGGATGAAGAAACTAGAAAATATGATGTTCCTAGTTCAATATTTTGGTACAAGAAAAACCGGTGGTTTTCTTCTTCTTGATTAGAAAACATGGCATCGTGCACATAAAAAATAATTTTTTGTCTACTTTGGGTTATTAATTTCATTCCATTTGTAATGTAAAATGTCCATATATGAAATAATGGAAAATATTGGAAAACATTGTATCATAAGACAATGAATATATGTCATGTTTTTTTAATCATTGTATCATGGATTCCTTCACCATAATGACCAAAATATCATAGTAGAGGGTGTCTAATATATTTTTTAACTTCAGAAATACTATCCAAAATGGATTGGATAAACGACATGGAAGCAATCAACAATTCATTTTGTATACTGGAAAACTCCCTCAAAACACCATAAATGACTCGACTGAAATAACATGGTATATATAAGATAGTCATTACTAAAAATGGGTTCCACCAAAAAATGAAATCCCAAAAAACCTTAGATAGGTTATATATCTACCCAAAATACATAGTTTAAGGTGTGAAAAATAAAAAAAAATCCATGAAAATTAATGTGGTCCAATAAATTTCAATATAACTTTAAATAAATTTAATTTTTTATAAAATTCTCAAAATCCTTCACTAAAGAAGTTTGGGAGGGCCTACAAAAATTTCAAATAGGGTTTTATACCGAACCAAAAATGTTTTGGCAGATTTCATCTAAGTGTATATTTTTATTTACATGGTTAAAAAAATATGAAATATAAAATTGTTTATATTTATTTATAATTATATCCTACGTGTGAATATGAAATTTTTATATCAGTAACCTTATTTGAAAAATGTTTGATTTATGTAAATGGTTTCAGAATTTATAAAATTTTTATTATTTTATAATAAAAAATCATAAATTTCCCAAAAAACTAAATATGAATAATTTAATATTAAATATATATAAATGATAATATGAAATTTTTATTTTGGATAAAATTGAATAGTTCATATTTCATCATGCCTAAATTATGATGTGTTTATAATTTACTTATGAATTTTTCATAGATATTTATCTCATGTCTATATTTATGAATTGGTCACTTATTTAGTGTTATTTATGAATTTATTATTGATTAATATAAGTGTTATATTATGAGTTTATGTAAGATTCGATTTAGATGTGTTAAAATGATTCTTTAAATTGTGATAAATTCATTTAAGGAGTTGTATTATAGGTATGATAATTGATTTAGTTTTTTGATACATTGAATTTCTCCTGTATTATGTTATGATAATGAATGGGGAATTAAATTATATTTTATAAAAATTAGGTACAAGAATTTTGATGAAATTTTGGTCTCTCATGATGAAATAGAAATACTTATTAGGACTTTGGGTCAGACTGATCATTGTCCTACAGGCTTATTCCTTTGTTTATAAATTTTCTTGGGGGGAGGGGGGGTTTCCAAACTTTCAATTTGTACTTAATCTTGTGTGTATTTTTTATTTCATATTAATATAAGGCATTATATTAAATATTTTTTTATACCTTCTTCATATGATGTATTTGTATATGTGTAAATATAAATTGAATTTTAATTTGGTAGTGTAATCCAAGTAATGAGTTATATAAGGAGCTTAACATAAATATGGTTTCAAAACTATAGATACATGATCCTATTTCAAATATTATTACATGATTTTTAAAATAAATATTTAATAAACACAACCCAAGGACCATGAGTCCTAGTGTATTTTGTTTTATAGGTTTATATTATATAAAAAATGAACTAAAAAACAAATTTATTTTAAACTCTATAATATTCTCTTAAATCCCATTGATCTTATAAAACTCTATTGGATAACCAAGGTAATAGATAAAAAAATATGTGATATATACTAGTAAAGGAATGAGCATGGTAATAAAGCATATAAAATGAGTAAAATGGCATAACATAATATCATAAAAGGAAAGGATCATGAATAATCATATAAAATCATGACATAAATAGGAAGGAATCATAAGATCTTGTCATCATAGGATTGTAGAAGTAATATAAAACATTATATATACATATATCAAATCTCTCTTCCATGATAACATAATATTGAGGCCAAAGTCCCATCATGAGTTTGGTTTACTCCATAATCACATGCATATCACCTCACGAGATATAAACATTTACCAATGCATTAGAGAATTACTTGGGTGCACCCCTCATAAAAAATACATTTATATGTGTGAAAAATAAATAAATTAAATGTAAGGAACAAACATAAGAACTACCCATGGAAAGAAATGGGTTACATAATAAAATCATAGTTCATAATCAGATGGAAGGTCATAATGGTTTCCATAATAGAATGGATTAAAACATTATTGGAAATTTATAGGTAAAAATGAGTCATAGGTAAACAAAATAATGTCTAAGTGAATAGAATATGTGAAAAGGAGTATAGAGGTAACTTTCGAAATATACCTCATAAGTGGGATTTTATGAAAAATGGTAAAGAGGATTTATAAAGGGGAAAAGCATATTAATTTCCATAAAACCATAATTGAACTAAAAAATCTTACCATAACAAAAGGATCAATTTTATAAACAATTTATGGTTTAAAACATTTTAGGGATTGGTACTTTAAATGGGGTAAAAAAATAAAGAATTTCCCTCTAATTGGGTTCTCATAAAAAATTAAATTGAGAGGAAAACCTTAAAAATGTATGTCCCCAACAAATAAAGGTAATGAAAAATATGTATATATGTGCAAAGAAAATATATATATATATATATATATTATTTCAGTAATAATTTATGATAATAGTTTCATTATGTGAGTATTAGAGGTAAAAGACAATACCTAAAATAATTGAGGGTGGTTCAGAAGTTCTGTTACTTCTAGTCCTGATTTTTTCTTCACTTCATCTTAAATTCATGAGTAATAAAATTATATTTTTTAAAATATTTAGTGATAACCATATTAATGTTTATTTGGATTTTTATTAATAATTTATGTTTGTTTAAATTAATTTAATTGAGATACGTAGTCTATATTCACCGTACAAAAGTAGTTCATTTCATGGTTCCAAGGTCTCATCACTTTGGGATGATTATAGAACTTATTTATAAAATGGTTCCATAACACCAAAATAATTATGGTATATATTAAAAGTGTTTCCAAAAGTTGAAAATTTTCTTAGTATAAAATATTATTCAAAAATAATAATGATTCATAAAGTACATGTGTTATTATTATACACATAGTTCACTGAAGTGGGTTTTCCAACCCAGATTAACAGGTTGGGTTTACTTTAATATTATCATTTTATATCCATTGTAAAATGAGAATAAAATATAAAAATACTAATTTAGATAATTTTCACCATAATAAATTTATTAAATCCATCCTTTAAGGTTGTGGTGAAAAATAAATTATGTTTTTTTAGTGGTGATGAACTGTACATATTGTGAACAACATTTTCATATTATAATGAAATAAGAAGATGTACGATAATTGATATATCATTAACATAATAAAATTATAGTATATTTATTATATTTCTTTTTTTATTCCATTTTTTATGGGGGAAGTAGGTATGAGTTAGTATAAGAAAATAATCTAAAAGTGATAGATTTATAATATTACCTCATTTAATGACGTCATTTGAAATACACCATAAGGCACCATGGTTTTCCCTTTTAGTGAGAATAGAAGTATGAGGATTTGGGGAAGATGTTTCTTAAGATAATTGTATAGAAATTTAGAAATATCCACGTCTTATAAGGATTGAGGAGAAGTGGTGGTGAGGCATGATATTTATAAGGGGGATAGGGGTGTTTTTGAATATAATGTCAATTAGTTTATAATTTTGGATCAATACTACCAATAGTGTTGATTTTTGTGACTATATATAGTAATTAGTGCATGTGAAATTTATATAATGTTTTATTACAAAATATATGACTCACCCATTCATGTATTTAGCTAAAAATGTTAAATACTCTACTTTTAGTGTATATCACTGTTCAAACAAAATTCAACTATTTTAAAAAAATACCAAAAAATCAATCTAACCTATATGACCATTACAATTAAGGATATTAGAATAGTAATATTATCATTTTATAAGGTAAATAAATATTGTTTTATAATTACATAGGTGTGGAAACTATTCTAACAGTCCTATTACTATTCATAATGGTTATATTACTATTCCAATGGTCATATTTGTAATAGTCATATGGGTTACCAACATTCTATAAATAACTCATATTTCATTCATTATTTATTCACATATATTTAATGTCAAGGATATATATTTCGTTTTCTAAATAAATATTTCATTACTAATATTCTATTTAAATTATATATTCTTGTTCATGAGTGGTAAATTTAGGGGATCAGGCATATCCAAAATTTCAAATTACAGTTGTCTTATTTTCATTTTTTTTCAATTCTAACACTTTTAATTCTTATGTATATATTTATTATCAAAATTTAATGTTCATGAAAGTAAAATTTTTTTGGTTCTATTATGTGGTTCATGTACTTTATATAATAATGCATTACTGAATATGACACATTTATTTAATAAAAAGGGAAGTTCCATCAGTAATATTTTATGTCATTTCATTCTTCCCCACTTAATAAGATTCAGTATTGAAATTTCATTTTACTCATTGTGATGAAAAAATATGCAGGTAATTCAGTTTCAGTGGTTCCTTTAGTTACTAATTTACCACCTCATACTTATGGTTATTCCATATTACTTTTACTAGGTGAGTAGTCTTATTGTGTAGAACTTTGTCACTACGGTCTATGATATTCATTATCTGCCTCTAATAAGAGATATTGTACACAAATAGAACCACCTTTAGATTCAATAAATGTTAGTGATCTGATGTGTACTTATTTAATATGGATACTTCGAAAGCATCGTGTACATGAGATAGGTTTTGTGGCAGTGCTAGTCGATAGGCCAGAGCTCTAATTCAATCATGAATCTTGATGGGGTCAATATATCTAGGACTTTTATTTCCCTGATTCCCAATTCTCATGACCTTATTCCATGGAGATATATAAAGGAAAATTTTATCATCAACCTCAAACTCTAGGTCTCTCAAACAGCACTTCTCATAGTTTTTTTGTTTACACTGAGCTATCATCCTGTCCTACAGAATGGTCTTAAACTTTTTTACAATTTCATTGGCCATTTTTTATCCCATCATCATAAATGAATAAAAATCATCAAAAAAACAGAATTTTTCTACATATATTCCAAAATATTGCTTCATATAGGGACATTTGTATTCTTTAGTTGAAGCTATTATTGTTTAATAACTTGATTAGAGGAATAAGTTGATCTCATACTCCTTTAAATTCCATCAAGAATTATATCAATATATCCAGATGTGTTACGATATTCTACTCATATTTTCATCAGTTTGGGGGGTGATAAGTCATATTGAAGTTTAACTCAGTGTTTACTGCTTGTTGGTGACTTTTTCATTACATGGGATAAACCTTGAACATGATCAGATACAATCAATAGTGGTGTTCCATGCAGCCTTGCCACATTCTTGATGTATATCACTAAAATTAGATTCAGTGATAAGTCCTCTACAATTATAATAAAGTAAGAAGTCTTTATATATATATATCCATTATAACCCGTGTGTCATTATTTCCACTAGATCTCTTTAAAAGACCTATGAAAAAGTTCATAGTGATTTTTCCCATTTCCATGTTAGTATGGGAAATGGCTGCATCATTCCATTTGATGTTTTCCTATCTAAATTCACTTATTGACACACTATTAATTTCAAGTATATTCTATGACCTCCTCCTTTATATTCTACCATAAATAGTTCTCTTGGAGATCTCGATACAACTTCATGATCCCTAGGTGGATGGAGAATGTCTAACTATGGACACCATTCAACCGATACTGCTTTATCTCAAACATTGAGGGTATAAATAGTCATGAACCAAATATTACAACTCTATCTTCCATAATTTTAAAATATAAGGATTTCCATTTCCTTATTTATTGAACAATCTTTTGTGTTTCCACACCATCTATTCGATCATCCTTTATCCTCTCTAGAATTTATGGTTGAGAAATCATTTGATCTTTGTAAGATATTATTCATTGCTTTATAAATTTCATGTCCATCCTTTTAAAGTTTATTAATATTGTAAACTTCTAAATTATTATCCTTAATAAGGTTACAGGATCCATTATACATAGATAATCTTCTTTTTTATTCAATTTCCCATTATGGTAATGGATTGAGTATCTATAGCCTTTGATAATCTCTAACTATCTTCACTTAAAAATATTGAGATCCTTCTATGTGAATATATACTTGGGGATCTTATGATATGTACATATTTCATAATTCATCCCATAGATATAATTCCCCAAAATATTCAATGAAATGATCATTGTAGAAAACTCAAGATCCTGTGTTAGATAGTTATACTCATGCAATTTCAACTACTTTGAAGGATAGACTGTTACTTTATCATTTTGTATCAGTATGCATCCCAAGTCATTCTTTTAATAGTCTATATATATTGAAAAATTTCCCTCTTGATGGTAGTTTGAGTATCGGTGTTGTAATAAGTATATACTCTATCTCTTTAAAACTCTGTTTACATTCATTGGTCTAGAGAAACATAACTCCTTTCCATGTTATCTTAGTTAATGGGTGTTATAATCATGAGAAGTTTCTAAAAAATCATCGATATTGCACACCTATTCTAACGAAACTATGGATCTCCATTATAGATATTAGTCAATGACACACCTCAATTGCCTTTGTTTTTTAAGGATCCACACATATCCCTTTGATGGAGACAACATGCCGCTATAATGATACTTCCTCCATCCAAAACTTACATATATTTTTCTTTTCATATAACATCTCCTTTAATAATGACATTATCATAGTACTAAAATTCTCCTCATACACCTCATTATTTTTGGATTATATCAAAATATCATCTATAAAGTCATCAAAAAAAATTCTTGGTAATCTCTAAAGACTCTATTTATTAATTCCATGAATATTTCTAGAAAATTAGTTTGTATAAAGGTAATCATTATAAATTCATAGTGTTCATACCTTATTCAAAATATGGTGTTAGTAATATCCTCATTCTTCACCTTTAATTGATGATATCTCGATCAAAGGTCTACTTTAGAGAATTATTGGGCCTTGTGTAGCTAATTAGAAAAGTCATCAATATATGGTAAGGGATACTTCTAATTTATCATGATCTTTTTGAGTTCACAATTAACCAATGTATATGTACATTAACCCATCCTTATATTTAATGAATAGGATTGGTGCACCCTATGGCGAATCACTCAGGGGTATAAAACCCTTGCCATGATTCTTTTACAACTACTTCTTCTATTATTCTAAAATAATTATGGAAATTATATAGAGATTCTTTAATATGGTCCAAGATATAGATAAAAGTTCAATTGAGAACTCAACCTCTTGGTTATGAGGAAAACCAGGAAACTCTTTAGGGAATAAGTCAGTATAATCCTTCACAATGAATATATGTTCAAGCATGATTCTCTGCTTTGTCTCAATCATTCAAGCTTTATATGTTTTCTCATAAGGTAATAATATCCATGATTAAAATTAAAAATACAAAGTAAATTTTCTATCCTCATTACACTTGTACTAACTAGGAGGACGATTTAGGATATAAAGAGTGAATTCCCTCTCCAAGCATTTAATGTTGGATTTATATAAGGACAATCAATCTGTTCCCAATATAGTATCAAATTCTATTAAAGGGAGTATAAAAATATTTTTTGGGAGGTTCAATCAAAAAAAATTGAAAATGGATGATTTATATACTTGGGATGTAATAATTTAAACATTTTTTGTTCTCACAGACAACTCTACCTATATGTTTTTAGGTGGTGTTTGAATTGTTCTACTAAACTTTCATGATTTTAAATAATGTGTAGAACTAAAATAATAATACATCTACAGTCAACTAATGGATATTAATCAAACCCCTGTCTATTTTATTCTAGTTCTTATCATTTATAAAAACCATAACAAGGTTGGGAAGCACTTGATCTATACTTTACCCAAATTTATGGATGTTTTCTAATAATTAAACTATCCCTAGAATTTTTACTAATGTATTCTATTCCTAGTCCAAAAAAATAAATATATCTTTCCATTGACACTATTTATATTGATCCAACCCTCTTACACATATTTTTTCATTATTTTTAACAAAAATATCCAATAAACACATCCCAGTGATTGATATTCCTTGTTTTATATGGAGATTAGGTTTACATTGAATCAATATTGGACTAAAATAAAAATATATATTTTACACTCCATAATGTTCCCCTATATTTCTTTTATCTTTTAAACCTATATATAATAACTTCTAGAATACATAGAAAAATATTCTGAGCTATAAAGCCTAGTAAGGGAATGAGAATGATATTGAAGCATAACATATGAGTCAAATAGAATAAAATAATTTCAAAAAAATCAGGGATCATGAATTATTATATGGAAGAATAGAATATAAAGGATTGATTAATAATATCATGGAATCATATGAATTTTTAAACAACATAAAACCTGATGTAATCATAAGTCAAGGCTCATTACCAAGATAACATAACATAGTAGATAAAGTCTCATCCTTAATTAGGTTTTCTCCATAAACTCGTACATGTCATCTCATAAGATCTATACATTACCCAATGAATTGTAGTATTATCTGGTTTCACTCATTATAAAATTTACATTAATATGTGTTCCACAAAAGGAAGTCAAAATTAATTCATAAACATAATAAATACCCATGGAAAGAAGTGGGTTACATAATCATGTCTTATAGAATAACCAGATTCCATACCATAATGCTTCTTATGAAAGATGGGATTAGAAAATTCTTGGATCTTTTTAGGTGAAATTTTTTCATAACTCCTAAAATATTATGTCCAAGTGAAATGAATATGTCAAAAATAGTGGAGAGGTGACTCAGGAAATGTACCTATTAATTTGGTTTTCTGGAAAAAGGGTTAAGTGTCCTTAAGGAGGGGAAAGAGAATTTTAATATCCATAAAACCAGAAATGAAATAAATAGGATTTTACATAAAAAATTGATCAATTTTATAAACCATGGATGGTTTAAAATATTTTATGGAGTGTTAATTTAAATGGTGTAAGATAAAAATAATTTCCCTTTAACTGGGTTTTCTTAACGAATTAAATTGATAGGGAAGCCTTAAAAACACATATATCTCTAAAAAAAGGTAGTGATAATTATATATATATATATGTGAGTGGCATATATATATATATATATGTCTATGTGTGTGAGTGTATAATATTAAATCATTAATTGAGAATATTGGTGTGTTAAAGTGAGTATCATATGGAAAAGGAATGACCCAAAATTAAGTAGGGTGGTTTAGAAGTTCCATGACATCAGGTCCAAATTCATCCTGAACTTCCACTTACCTTATTGAATAATAAAATTATTTTTTATTAAAAACATAATTGAGAACATTGTTTAACTATTTTTAGTTTTTTATTAAATTTTATGTTATTTTTGGGTCATTTAATTTTCATATTGGGTTTGTATTAACTATCCAAATGTTATTCGTTTCATGTTTCCAAGGTCGCATCACTTGTGGATGATTATATAAGTTATTTAGAAAAGAGTTCCATAACTCTAGAAGTGTAATTTTATGGATTTAAAAAAATTCATAAGTTAAAAATATTTGTAGTACAAAATATTATTCTAAAATAATAATGATTTATAGAGTATAGGTGTTGTTGAAATATACTCAATTATTTTAGGAAATTGTTTTGACCATGATGAACATGTTGGGTTTCATTTATTATTATGGTTTTATATCAATTATATAATTTGAAATAATATATAAATTACTAAATTATATAATTTACCAATATAATAAATGTATTATAATTACCCTTTACGGTGTTTGTGAAAAATGAATTTTGTTGTTTTTAGAGGTGGTGAACCAATCATATTATGAACAATGTTTTAGTTTTATAATAAAATTTTGAGAGGTTGGATAATGGATATTAAATTAACATGATAGTATTATATTATATTTATCATACTAGAGTAGTTATTTCATGTTGGATAGTGGAAGTAAGGATGGTACAAAATAAGAAAATAATCTGAAATAGATAGATTGCTAATACTAGATTGTGAATTATAATAACCCAAGATATGCTTGTTTTGTCTCTTGATGATGACCTAACTGGTTGATTATTGTCGTGATATACCCTCCAAATTTATGGGGGAGGGGGGATATTTCTCTTTATATTTCTCTTCCTTATCAAGCTCAATTATTATAGATTTTGGCCATCAATATACAGTCAAAGGTTCTTGGGTTCTCAGAGGGTCTTCCTTTGGTGGATATCTTTTACTTGGAATTATCCCTCACCTTGAGTCATCTTATCTTTCATTAGGTTACTTTATATGGCCATATGTGTCCATTTTTTCAATATTTCAATCTCAATGTAGGGTCATCTTGGGGTTTGAAGAACTATGTTTTGATCTGTATTCTTGAGTTGAAGAGTTTCTCTCTACTTTTTCAAGAGGAGGATTATTTTCTGAGGGCATGGTCGAGAAAATACAGGTATACCAGTTCATTTAGAGTTCTTTTTTATATGGTATATGTATTATCACATGGGTTAAGTAACACCTTTTTTCTATTTTTTGGGTTCTCCTTTGAGGATTACCCTTATGTTTTTTCAATCAGTAGTTTTTTAGACCGATAAGAAATTTTTGTCATAGATTGTTATTCTTAGATCGGTGTTTGATGTCACTCCATCATCCTACTTATTCCTACCTATGTGTGGAAGTAAAATTATCCAAATATCCCTGGGTTCACTTTGATCAATATAGAAGGGGAATATTAATTAAAAAAATAGGTGATATATGAAAGCATAACCACATTTATGTGGAATATATTTTTAGTGAGGTGATGTTTCTATTGAATGTCATAGGGTTGTATTTGAGATTTTCACGGTAGTTTCAAAGATGGAGGAAGTATATATGGTTATTATTATTAGTGAGGTTAGGGATAAGAATGTCTTGAGTGCTTCTCAACTGAAAAAAAATCTTCCTCTAGTTGGATTAAAAACTAAGATATGTGGGGATGAGCTTGATGTGTTTCAGTTTGGTTCATGGGTAGAATCGAACCTGAAATAGGATTAAAATGATCCCCATGAGTGTGGGGAAATTATCAGTGAGATAATTTACCCTTTACTATAGGTTAGAAAAACTACATTTCTTTGATGGTGTGGCCCTCCGTGGTAACCCCTTCATTACAGGCAATAGGGTTCCTCGACATGAGTAAGGGGATCCTAGCATGTCATCCATTTTCACAGATCTTATATCAGATTTGGAAGGTAATAATTATCATTACGTGAACAATAATGGATAGGGGAATCATTAAGTATTGTATAGGTTTCTAAAATATAAGGGACAGTCTAAGTTAAGTGATATCTAAGAGGTGGTGTTGAACCCCAAAAATAAGGAGGCAAAAAAGTACATATAAAATATATGAATTAATGAGAATCTCAGAGCCAACGGAATGATAAGGATTCAACTGCTCAAAAAATTTAGAAACATGGAGGAGTTCATCTTGAACTTGAAAGATAATAATGTTTATAAAACTTTAGGATTTAAAAATAATAAGAATAAATATCAAGGCGATCAAGCAGGTTTGGTGATAGAAAAGGTATTTTATCCATAATAAAATCCAAATAATGGAAGAGATACAGATTTATGATTTTATTTTATTTTATACTAAAATGATTGTGAACTTGTGGGAGTTTTTTTCGATTATTATAAGAAGGCAAAAATATTTTAGGGATTCCTGGGACTTTTCAACACCATCTAATATGAAGACATCAAATCCAAAAGACTACTCATACCTTCCCAAACTAATTATGACTACATAATATTGGAATATTAGAATCTTATAGAAATATATAGAGTAAATATTAGTGGTAACCTTGACTAAAAAGGTTCCCATAGACTCTAACCCCTCTAATGATGGAGAACCATTAGAAGTTCAGAAGAAAGAAGAATCTGTGAGGACCTTGATTCTCAAAGAAAATATGATAGCAGATTTTATTAAGTTTGGAAAGGATAAAAGATATGAAATTAATAATTAATGACTTGGGGATGATGAGTTGACTATGAAGGATTTGAATATTATTTATTAGGGTATATATCTAGAGAATATCAATAAAGAACAAATGGTGTGGTTCACCTCTCAACTTGATGTTTTGTTCCTAGATTTTGATCCTTCTTCATTTGATATGAAGTCATTTATGTAGCTAAATAATTTTATTATAATCAATTTATAGGAATACACCACCTCACACATAGAAAATTATATCATGTACTTATCTTGGAATTACTAGTTTGACACATCTGGTAAGAAAATTCAGTGGTGGGTAGTTCTATTTTGGTTGTTTGGTTGTCTTCTTTCTGCATTTGTTTCTCACTTTTATGAGATTTATCACTATACCAAAAAAATTTGGGGTTTTACTTAAAAGGAAATAAATAATTGGTACATATATTGATAATATTAAATCATGGAATTTCATCTCTTGAAATACACCTTAAGGAACCCTGATTTTTCTTGTGAGATGGGTACTATGAGGACATGGGGAAGAGGTTTTGAAAATTAATTGGGAATAAATTTTTAAATCACTAACTCTTAGAATGTGTGAGTAGAATGGGTGGTTTGGGTAGTTATTTATAATATGTTAGAGGGTTTTTTTTTAATATAATATTAGTTATTTTATTATTTTTGGCTCAAGACAACCAATAGTGTTGATTCTTGTGAATATATAAAATAATTAGTTCATGTCAGTTCAAGATAACGGTTTCTTACATCAATAATTAGTTTTTTTTGTTTAAATTTAGTTATTTATCTTATAATGTTAAATAAAATATTTTATTATATTTCACTATTCACAAAAAAATCAACTACTATTGAAAAATAACAAAAATTCACCACATCCGTTCTTCAATGTGCAGATTTTAAAATATAAAATCTATTTTATGAATATAATTTTATAAATATGAGAAAATTAACATTTAAATAGAATCATTATTTATTTGAAAAAAACAAATATTAATATTATAATAGATTTAGAACCTTTCTCAAGAAAGAAGGAATGTTATATGTGTTGGAAAAAAATATGGGGAAACCTCCTACTGGTGAAGCTAGTTAAGAAGAAAAATATACCTATAGTAAGCATAATAAAGATTCCCCAGAAGTGACTATGTTGGTTTTCGTTTCAATAGATATCAATATATGATAAAAACATG
This sequence comes from Viscum album, assembly GCA_963277665.1. Taxonomy (NCBI): domain Eukaryota; kingdom Viridiplantae; phylum Streptophyta; class Magnoliopsida; order Santalales; family Viscaceae; genus Viscum; species Viscum album. The sequence continues at coordinate 134,212,943 of OY728153.1, forward strand.
AGAATATGGATGATTTTGATAAGATAGAAAACATGAAGTTCCTCTATCATGAACAAGATAGATATGAGAGATATGGGATTCCAAAAGTTCTCTTTTGGTGTAAGATTGCCAAATAAACTTTTGTATCAAATTATGTACTCAATTTGATTGGGTTGTAAATTTCATGGAGAGATTGGGATCACCATTCTAGACTGATATGGTCATGGTCATTATTATATATTCACTTCTAGAAAGTTTTTGACAATTTATTCTGAATTACAATATGAATGAGTTTTACAAAAAAATATCCAATCTACTCAATATTTTGAGCAATGTTGAGTCGGAATTATTGTTTCAAGATCAAGTTCCATGATGATGGTACATAAAGGAACGTGTAAAAGTTATAACCAAAATGGGAAATAAGTGAGGTTATAGAGAGTCCGCACCACCTATATAACCCAAATAAAGTAGATTCTAAGGAGAGGAAGTTTTTTTCACTATAGAAAAACTAGACATTGGAGGAGGAAATATCTAGAATACCTGAAGGGGTAAGAGAATACTCATGGTGAGTACAAGTTAGGTATTATTATTTTAGAATTAAATTCTACTAATTTGAAGTGTATATGATATGGATTGTACATTATAAAAGTTTTAAAAATATTTGTAGTAGTTCAACACTGAAAAAGGATTAATGGATGGAACTCAATGTATTCATTAAAGTGATGGAGAAAAGGGGATGCTAAGTTTTATGTGATGTGGATTACTTTAATGATCGAGTAGACCAAAATAAAGACTATGTAATTATCTTCTTATTTTCCACTTATGTGAAAATACATGTTATTATAAATATTTATTATTGTCAATAATGAAGATGATGTTTATGATAAACATTATTATGTTTGATTTGAGTTTACTACATTCTCTAAAAAAAGATAAGATTAAAATGAGTTTTATCAAGGATAAAATTTAATTCAATACATTTATTAAAATATGATGCAATGGTTTCCTACCAACTAATAGTAAAATATTTTTAAGAATAAAATATTATTTTAAGGATAAATATCTAAAAAATTGAATATCATATAATATATTGTTGATAATAAATTTATCTGTTAAATATTCCAACTAAAGTAAATAATTGTATTTTCCTTAATCAAAATATTTTTGTATCTTAACAATATATTATGATGATACAAGATGAAAATTATGGTGTTTTGGACTTAGAGAAGTTAAAAATGTGAAAAATAAAATATTAAATATGTCAAATTAAAAGTGAATACAAATTTCTATTCTATAATAGTTTAGGGTATGTCAGTAAATAAATTTTTAAATAATTAAATTTAGTTACTTTAATAAAGTGAATACTTCTTTATATAAAATAACGTGTTTAGATAATATTGGTTAATAAAAAATATTTATATTTGTAACCAAATTCTCTAAAAGTAATTTTTTAATAGAAATGTTCAAATTTTATAATGATGAACATAGATGGAGTTATAAGTATAAAAAAAGTTATTAACATCATTGCATTTGATGTTGTGAAGTAAAGGAGTTTAACATTAGAAATATAATTCTTAAATCTCACCTTTATTCAAAAAATATTCTAAAAAGATGTTACTGAATAAAAGTGTTTATTTAGAGGTTTTATCAAATGGTCACATAAATATATGGCAAGAATTACAAAGATATGTAATGATTTTTACAAAATTCTAAAAGTGTAGCTAACATAAGGCCTCTTCAATGATCTATATTATGAGATATTATATGAAAAGATATTTTTTGTGATTTTTTATTCTTAAATGAGTATAAGAATATAAAATGTATCATTTTATACGAAATTTAGTCTCCCCCTTATAATTCATTCATATTATTTTCATATATTACCTGAAGTGAAATATTAATTAACCTCCTAAAGTAGATTTTTCCAAACCAAAGTCTATTATGGAGTATTATAGGCTATGATGAAATGTTAAGGTTAGTATTCATGGGATTTAATATAGATATTTAAAATTTTCTCATGACATAGAAAAAGAGTTTTATGTTTAGGATGATCCATTAAGTTTAATAGATAGAGCATTGTATACTATGTATTTGGTATTTTGGGGTGTATGAATCATATTATATTGTAATTACATGACCCAAATGACTCGTTCCAATACATATATCCATATGACATCAGGTGCAACACATCATACACAAGAGTTTTCCAACTATAAGTGAGGGTTCAAACATCATTATAGGGGAGATTATAACCTCAGTATAAAAATATTAACTTCATAATAGTTTCAAGAAAAAAAATAACATAATGGGGAATAATAGATTTAAATAATCACAATTCTATAATAGATAACATGTTAGGAAATCTAATGTCACAAAAGCAATAACCAAGAGCCTGTAATGTGGCAGGTCAAATGAGAGTATATGAAGAGTAATAAACAATGAAACCAGATATAATGGCACAACTCTAAAGTATATCTTATTACTATCTATGAACCTAATCATCATCTCCTCTGATCCCTATCCCTAGATCATTTTCCTTTCCTAAATCCCTGATCATAAATTATATACGAGCATTGAGATGATCATGTATGATGTGAGTATAAAATGAAGTAGGACCTTCCCAATGAATCTATAACACAATGTAATATATATATATATATGGTGTATTCCACAACTTTAAAGTAATTCATAAGTAAATAATTAACCACACATGTTTCCCGTCATTGTATAATAACCAAGTATCCACAAATAATGACCCCACCTGTTTCATCATAATTTCTTTAAGGATTCCAATTTCAATCCCCACATGCCATGAAACATGCCACTAGGTCCGCACATCAGCTCATAACCATACACCCATCAATCATATGTTCACATTACACTTTAAAGTAACACCTCACACCACACACTAAGGTGGTCTTATGTCCTTACCTGATGGTTTTTCCACCTGATATTCTAAATGAATTGGATTATAATCACCACTACATAGTCTTTCCCCCATGTTGGTATTCTGACATACTCGATAAACTTCACCCCTACGTGGTTTAATCCAACATCAACTTATAATGTTTATTATATTCATCTAGTACCATCAATCAAGAGAATTCCTTTTCATTTGTCACAATATCCATGATCCTCATCAAAGGATCCATCTAAACGGTTTTGAGAAACCCAACCATCTTAATACCTGAATTAAGGTTTTTCTGGCTATACAACTTCATAAGAAAGTCAAAACACAGAAAGGAAAACTAGTCATTTTAAACATGATTCCCACAAGGTCACACATGAACTCAAAAGAAACAAACATCAAACATGGGTCTCAATATATATAATAACATACCATCATATCATTCTAACAACCATATACATGGTCTTATTTTGAAAGGATCTTCCTACCTCAGGTGTATTAATTCCAAGTGGTCATATCCACCAAGTGTCACCACCCAAATCAAGACCGCCTATAACGGATCCCTAGAAACAGTCCTAATTTATCAAAAACGAGATTCCAAAATATGATTCAAGAATAATATTACATTAGGGGATTAAATTTGGTTAGTTTTAACCAAAAATTTATGCTATAAATGGTATATCTATATCCATTTGAGAGAGAGAAGGTGATTCTCAGAAGATCTAAACTTCTATGCTTTAACAATTTAATTATTCACCATTAGATAACATATAAATTCATAGATCTAGCCCTAAGAACCTATATATGGGATTCATTCTAAGAGAAAGAGGGAAGATCTAGTGATATAAAAAATAATATAGAACAACTACCACAACCATGAATTATCATAGTCCAGAGCCTCCAACTTCACTATAATTGGAGTTTTAAGGGAGGAGAATCCCCAAAAACCACAAATTGGGTACCTAGGTTTGATATCTTTATGTGTAATAGGAATAATAATTATTTACAAAGAGGTTTAATTTTTAAAACTTTATTTTTAGAATAATTCAAAACCTATGCATGGATTAGTCCCATGGTTTACTGAGTCATATGCCAACAATCTGAGGCACGCTGCCTATTCTAGGAAACCACATGATTTTTTCACATTGCATAGTAAATTATTAACCAACCATTATTTTTTCCTCTATCCCATGTCACATGGTTTTATAGGAAAGTATCAAGGTTAGCTCTAACCATGAACCAATTATGATCCACCCACTACCATTCCCCAACAATCCATATGGTTTCCTAGGGAGTACTATATGGTATTCCATAACTTTTTGAAAATTATATATCCCCTTAAAGGCCATTAAAACTCTCTAAACCCATATAGAAAAAATCTAATACTTCACCGAAGAAAATTATAACTCAAAAACACTCAATCAATGGTTTAAAATAAATAATAAAGTACCTGAAAGTTTTTTCCATTACAATATCCCTTCATAGAATTTTTTATCACTAGGATGTGTCCCAAGAGTCCTTCTCAAACAACTTGAGCTGTTGAGCTCACATATAAAATTTATTCTCCCAATTATCTAATTGGATTCATCCGTGCTACCATATAATTCAAACAAGGGGAACTATATTTTGTCACATCACATTCTTTATCTAGTCTATAATTAGTACTAGTCACTCCATGAATAATATGTCTAGTTTAAACTCATTGTCCTTATTTTCAATCACATGTAAAGGATCAAGATTGTTCCTCTATAGTTGAGACACATGGAACACATTATTCAAAGCTCTATAACATGGAGGGAGATCCAATTTTTATCCCACTATCTAGACATGCTTAATAACATAAAATGGTACCAAAAATCATGGTTCCATCTTCCTTTTCCTCTCCAAATGATGATGTACCAACCATGGTGGCACCTGTAAGAAAAATAGGTTGCCTACAACGAACTCCAAAATTTATATCCTTTGGTTAGAATATGATTATTTTCTACTATGAGAAGTAACCAACCACTTCACGATCAATTTCACCCTCTCATAGGTCTCCTACACCATACTTATCCCAATAATTACTACATCACCAACCTTGTTCCCACATAACAGTGATAAATATAGAAAACCATAAAGAGCCTCAAAAGGTTCCATCTGAATCAATTCACAGAAACTATAATTATATAAAAACTCTATCAATGTTATATGATCAAACCATGCTCCACTGACATCTAGGATACATTATTTAAGCATATCCTCAAAGATATAGATCATCCTCTTTGACATCCCACCAGTATATGGATGATATATTGTACTTAACTTTTACTAAGTCCCCAAATCCTTATACAAGGCTTGCTAAAACCATGATGTAAAGAACACAAATCTATCAAAAACTATTGTATAAGGAACACCAAGTAACCAAAAAATATATTACACATAATGAATATCCAACTCATGTATGGATTGAATCTTCTATAATGTCAAGAAATGTTTTACTTTCCTGAGACAATCAACTATTCCTCAAATAGAATCTCATCTTATAAAGATATTGGTTAACCACATCATTAAGTATATCATCACCCCATCCCACATCCACAATGTTATAGGAAGTGGTTGATGTAACCCCCTAGTTTTTTATGCTACACATTTATCCTATGACATGTTAGGAAAAGAGAGATGAATCATGTGACGTCCCTCTTTATTCCCATCCACCAAAAGTATTTCTTGATATCTTAATACATCTTCATTGAACCAGGGTGAACTTCTAACTCAGACTCATCAGGCCCCAACACCAACTTTTACCTCATGAAATAAGGAACCACAACTCTACAATAGAAAAATATCATATCTTCACTATCCATTAATCATTCTTGAATAAATTCACTTCCCACCAACCATTCTTAGATTACTAATCCCTAAGTGTGTGATTCCTAGTTTGTATTTACCCAGTCCACCAGTATCGAGATGATAATCAATGGAGCACATGTATCCCCACTTTGTCCTCATATGAATCCACAAACCATTCATATTAAAAGTTTATTAACCATCATTTCTCTTATAATGGTCACTCTCTAATCTTCTTCCGCTTCCAATTGAGATAATCTATAACAATATTACTTTTCCCTGCAGAATAATCCATCTAAAAATCAAATTTCTGTAGATACTCTACCCACAGTCTCTATCAAATATTGAATTCCCACAAAAAGAATATGTAATTAAGGGTCTCATGGTATATATAGACAAAAAAATTATATCACCAAAGAGATAATGGAAACAACACTTTCTGTAATTCACCACAACTTCCAACTGCAAGTTATGCATAGTGTAGTTCCTCTCATGGGTTCATAGTTGGAGAGATCCATATGCTACTACCAGATCCCTCTTTGATATAACAACTCAAAAATGAACACCATATATATCATAGTAATTTATATATCTAATCTCATGGTCTGGAAATATTAGGATCATTGTTTTCATCAATCTCATATTCATCTCCATGAAGGCATATTCACACTAATATGTCCACTCAAATTTTACCCCTTATTGGAAATCCCATTAAAAAGAACTACCAAATAGGATAATTCCTGAATGAAACATATATAATACCCTCCTAAACAAAGTAATATCTTGATCATGAATACATTTATAGTGTGTTCCCAAGAAATGGAAACCTCAACCTTCTTGGATTATACAAAAAATCCCACCTCAGAGATTATATGACCAAGAAAACAAAGCTCTTGGATCCAGAATTAACACATTGATATCATATAATAGATCGAATGCGCTATAATTTTACTCAACACAGTCTCTATGTATCGTTTTTTCATCTCTGAGGTCTTTGATCAAATTAGCATATCATCAACAAACATCGTAGTGATGAAGTCAAGATATGGATGGATGATCATGTTCATGAGATTCATGAACACCATATATTAATTTGGAAACCTGAAAGGCATGATAATATAGTCATGAAATCCATATCTAATATTAAACATTTTCTATGGAATATATTCCTCTCTAACATGATGCTGGTGGTAGCTTGACCATAGGTTAATCTTAGAGAACCCCCTAAATCACCGAAACTGGTCTAACAAGTCATAGATCCTTCATAATTGGTATTTATTATTCATATTCACCTATGTAAACATTTTATTATTGAAATATAACTAAATAATTTTTTCTTCCTTCTTTTCAAACAACTCAAGATCACCTCATAGAGATATGCTCGGTCTGATTAAGCTGATCACCTTTAAATCCTCATGTTTCACTTTAAGTTATTTCAAATCAATCAGTACCATATGATGGAAAGTAAGGAATATATTTTATGCTCCTAAACAATTTGATCATGAATTTAATCACATTATATAATTACTCAGCCTTAAACATTACATAATCTTAAGTTTAAATTTTGGAATTAATTATAATACATTTTAGGATCTTTTTGGTTTAGAGTTTTAGAGAATTAGGCTATCACCCTTACATAAGTAAATATTACATCACAAAGTGTACACTTCTACTTAGTGTACATTTTTTCAATAAAAAAACTTTTATGATATAACAAGTTTTATTTCGATGACATATATTCAAAATTCTATTCTTCAGCTCATATTGATCCCTAATAATTCATAAAACCCTATGAAATACATTTTAAAATGTTTTATTAGCATAAAAGGATAGGAAAGGGACATATAAAAGAAAGAAATAAACATTCTTATTCATGAATACTTATGAAAAAAATTTCTATTTCCAAAATTATACTTTGGGATAAAAATAAATATTTTATTACCCAAGTAATCAACTTTTCTACCAAAATATTTTCATAAAACATTTCATAAGAAATCTAAAACCAAAACAAAAAAAATATTAATTTTCCATTGTAATAATGAAAAACATAGGAAAAATTATATTAAAAAAATTATACATTTCACCCTTAAAAAGTAGAATATAATTTCCTTTAAACATAGGCTCATTAGTAATCACATAGAAGCTTAACATAAAGAACATGGTATCTTAAGATCATTGAAACATAGGAAATGTTGCAAAAATAAAAAACATGACATATTCATAATCAAGTATAGATAAAAATACAATATAATAAGGTATACAGAGTCTCATAGTGGATTAGGTTCACTCCATAGTCCCATATATGAGGTCTCATGATAAAAAGCTTTACCCAAAGCATTATAGAGCTATCTGGGTGCACCCATCAAAAAATGGTTATGATTATTTATGATAAAAATGAAATTAATAATAATTCATAAAAATAATAATTATACATGTAAATAAAATGGGTTGGATAATATTTACTCATATTATAAAAAATATATATTTGTTAAATAATGTATTTCAGAAATGATCATAATGAATGTATTACTCCATCAAAGAAAGGGAGAATACACTAGGTACATATGTGAGAGAAATATATAAAGAATTTAGAATAATTACATAACATTAAAAAGAGATATAGGGTTAGTGAGTTATAGATATAATGGTCATAACTCAAAGAAATGGATGGTTTAAAGATATCCTTTATGCCCATAAGAAAAACATTTATAGATATCAAAATATCTCTTCCATTTAAATCTCTTTTTGAAAATAAATAGAATAAAGGGATAAGGGGTTTTAATTTAATAAAATAAGGAAACTTAAAAATAAATTTAAATATAAAATAATCTTTTCCACATTGGGAAAATCCATTGACACTATTTATGTTAAAATAAAACATTCCTCTTGTATTTTTTAAATAAAGTGAAAATGTTCCATATAAAATATTTAAAATGATTCTTTATGAAAACCTTTGAAATAAATTCAAAAGGGGCATAAATTTACTTTATAAATCATTTTTGTTCAAAAATATAAAATAATAAAATTATTTTATGAATATATACATGGAAGATAAAGATTAAGAAAATAAAACATTAAAACATTTAAAACATTTTATTAAAAGTAAATTGTCTGCTATGTAAAACATTAAAAAGATTACATTTTAAAAACATTGTAATGAAATTAAAATATGGTAAAAATAACCTTTATATTCAATTGAAGAATAAATAAAAATTATCTTCAAAAATATAGAATAACATGGACATGGAAGAAAAAGATTTTTCCAGGAAACTTTAAAAGATGATTTTAAAATAAAGTCTTGTTTTATGAGTCTGACTCATCATGTAAATTATTTTTATTCCTGATTAATAAAAATATATTAATTACTTAATTTCTTAATAATATTTATCAATTTTATTATGTATTTTATTTTAGTTATTATCATCTTATATTCAATTACTTAATCATTAAAGTTAATGTTGGATGTTTTGATAATATTTGGATCATATATCCAAAATAACTTCGGTAGGTTGACTATGGTCAATGAGGTCATTATTTCATAATATTTAGAATGGTAATTATTATTTTTATATTTCAATTATACTTTTTATATCACCCATAAAATATGGTTATTAAAAATTAACTACGCTACAGTCATGGAGATAGTAGATCATACATACACATGAGTAACATTTGAATTTTTCAACAATCATGATGGAAAGAAAGTGAGTTTCATTTTTTCATTACATAATAAAAATTATACCATAAATATTTTATTATTTATTTAAGTAAATTTATATATACCATACACATGATGTAGTATATAAAAATGAATCGGGTCGCTTCATGGAGGTTATAATCCACACACACACGCGAACGACAGTAACATATTTAAATGATTGGAAATGTAATAAAATATATGATATATTACATTTAATGAAAATATATAAAATATCATAAATATAGAGTATTTAAATTAAATCCATGATCATAAATATCTGTGAGATAATATGGTGAAAAATAAATTCCATTGGTTCCTGAGGCGATATCCTGCCATACACATGAATAATGGTTTCATTTCCCATTTGATTGAAGCGGATATAAATATTGGAAATTAAATTTTAAATAATAAAATAAAATAATATTTTATATAATTATGTTATTATATAATCATGTTTGAATAATATTTTAAGTAGGTGGAAGAAGAAATAAAACAAAAAATCACAGTTAAGAATGTTACATATTCTTTAGAAAACTTCTTCAAGTTTACACCAAAAGCCATCATAGGAGGATTTTCTAATGAAAACAAGGACCCTAGGACATGTTAAGGTAAGTAATTAAGGGATTTGGGTAGGTATTATATGAAAAAAAATCATTTAAATTGTGAATAAAAGAGTATATGATGTGTCATTTTATAAGTGAAGGGAGGGGCTCTTTTGGAATTTCATAAAATGGTAAATTAATAAAAATTCTTTCTCATGGGAAGAAGGATTAAAACTAATATAATTAAAATATATTATGATTATGGGTATAAATAATATAATACAATAGAATTTTTACAAGTTTAAATGTGGTTTTTACCCTTACTTATTTATTTTAACCTGCGTTAACTCTTTTCGATAATCACTATGATAAAAAAGATCTTACTATTTAGGGGTCATAAAAGTTGATATAAAAGAAAAATTGGAAAATAAATGGACCATGGATGATATTTTAAAACATATCCCAATAGTTTGTCGGAATATATAATTTTTTTTAATTTTAAATCAATTAATAAAAAATGATTTTTTATAAAATATCATAAATGGCATCTTTTGAACTATTAGTTTAATTTGATTTTGAAAACAACATGATCATAATGGAATTATAATATGAAACATTTACACATAAATATAATTTTATATTTTTTTAAAAATTATGGGAACATAATAATCCATTCAATTTATATTACTTTTAATAATTTTAAAATCATTTATTTTAGTATTCTATTAATTGAATACATATTGTGTAATCATTGCATAAGCATTTAAGAAAATTATTTAATTATTGAAAATAAAAATTACCTACCAAGATAAAAAAATAATTTAAATTTAAAATTAATATTTATAACCAAACATATTATACTTTTATCCTGGTCAAAAAATATTATATTTATTAAAAGTAAGAAATTGACATTTTTTTCTTTATATTTTACTCAATTATTATAATGTTCGAAATCAAAGAAATATAGCCCCATGTGGCCATATATTTGAGTTTTTGAGTTAAAGTTATTAAATACACTCATATAATAGGAAAAATCAGGTTTTGGGGTCAATTTTATTCCTCATCATATTCTTTTTTACCATAATTACAAAATTTACCCATACCATGGTGATAATTATTTAATATAGTTACTAATCATAATGAGAAAAAATAATACATGCCTATTTATAAAAAATGAAACATATTTTTTAAATTATATAATCTATTTTGAAATATAAAATTCACATATGTTCATAATTTAGTTTAAAATTAGACTCACAAATCACCACATAAGGCGGTTTTTCCGGAAAATGCATTTTCAAGAAGAAAAGGAATAACATTAATTCTATGATGAGTAATCTTAATTATATGAATTTATATTCATATAGATAACACACACACACATAGATATATATATATATATAATTTAAATAAATTTTCATTATTTGTTATTTTAATTAATTAAAATGGAAAATCTTTATGTTCTGAAAAACCATTTACAAAAAAATGCGTTTTTAAACATAAAAATAGATTTAAACCAAAAACAAGAAAATTTTAGATTCAAATGAAATTAATTAGATTATTATAAATTTAATGGATAATTTTTCACTTAAATAAAAAATTCAAAATAAAATCATACTTTACATTTCTTTATTTAATGACAAGAAAAGACAGTTTTACAAAAAATGTTTTTCACTATTCACTGAAAACATAATCTTTTTTGAAAAATAAAAAAAATTATCTAGAAGATAATTTTTAAATGATGATATAAAAAATTATAACCTATTTAATATATAAAATTTCTAAAATATCTAGAAATTAGTTATAATATTTTCTCATGAAAATAAATAAAATAAATTTTAGAAGACAAAATAATTTTGAAGAATAAAATGAATTTACTAAAAATTGTGTGATTATTTACTAAGAATTTATCAATAAATTTATTTTGAGTACCACCATTATATATATATTTATTAAATATGTTAACACTATTAATATTAATTAATTTAACTTCTAAGCCATAACAGCCATATTTAAGTAGTAATATTTCATGGTTAATTTTGACTTAGTGTTGTGTGTCGTATATGCTATTGAACATAGTTTTATTTTTCAAAAATATTCAGGTGTTAAATTATTATCCCCTTTAATAAATTGAATAATTAGAATTTAGAATCATGTTTGGTAAATGAGGGGTTGACATATGAAAATACCTTTTCTTAAATCCAACATCATAAAAAGGTTTTATAAAAGTTCCTCGTGAATAGAGGGAAAAGGAAATGTCAAAGTCATCACATAACTAGGTTTCCATATAGAAGAACATTATTTGAAAGTGAAATATAGATATAGGGAAAAAATAATGTCCAAATAATTATGGGTAGTGATAAAGATTATTGATCATAATGAATTGAATAGTTAAGATAACTTTAATCACCAAAAAACAATAAACCCGTGAGGAGTGAGAAATAGCATAAATTAATCAAAAATAAAGATATAATGATAAAATTTCGGTTTCAAGAACATTTTCCTATATTTGTGTAATTCCACTACCATTTAGATGATCAAACATAAGGAAATAAACTTATTTTAGAAGTAAATTTTCATCCTTCAATCAATTTCTACCATAATATCATATGTTTTCCCAAACAATGAGTATCTAAGAGGAATTTTTCATGATTGAAGAACTAAAATAAAATTCTAATGAATCAAATGGTCTAAAAAGAAAAAAAATAACTTCCACTTGTCTTTATAATTAACCAAAAACAAAAACAATTAGCATGGGATAATTAAAAAATGAATAAACCATATTAAGAAGAAATAACACATTAACCACAAAATCATCATAAATAACATCAAAAGTTCAACTTGGATCATTCGATAAATAAATAAACTTAAAATTATTTAAAATATTGTAAAGTAATATTTAAACCCAAATATTATAATTATTTCATAACATATTATTATAAGATAAATTTAATAATTATCTCCAAATGACTCAATCACCCTAAATGACTCATACCAAAAAAATAATCCATAATAATATAATCTCTAAGATATTCTAATAATTTCCATAAATAACCTTAGTCACCATAAAGACTCATAAAAATCATATATAATACCAAAATTTATTTCAAAATTTATTTCTCAAATAAAATCCCCTAAAGTTTTATTTACCTTTATCATATAAGGATCCCAAAATAGTGAACTTATTCTAAAATAAATTTAATCTCCTAATCATCAAGTCACTTTTCAATCCCATGGTTATCTCTATGATAAAATATATTTTCCCAAAATCAACTTAATATTTATCTATCACGTTATTTAAAAAAATAATATGAACTGACATATCTCTTAGTGGTAGGAATTGCACCGTTATCAACTTTTTGTGGTTTCAACCCCCAAGACCTTTCCAGATATGACAGGTTGTAGTTTTAACTAAAACTTTATTAATATAATTCATATAATGTCCCAAGAAATCTGATGAACATCCTTAAAATAACATTAATCATGAATGATCATATAAACACTAATGTTTATCAATATATTTAAATTTATGAAAATATGGTTCTTCCTCAAGTAATAATTCATGTTGAACCTATTGGTTACATATACCTTAACACAATAAAACATCTCTCAAAATGTCATTTTTCACATTAAAATATAATCACTTAAAACTTAAAAAGGTGTTTCTATGACTTTGAACATATGATAAACCTTAAATTCATAAACCCATTATGGTATATAATAATATTATGTTAACATCACATGAAAACGTTCTAATCCACAAAGTAATTTCTAGCTTTCATTTCATACCAACTATAAGGACCCAACCTTAAAAATTACATAATCTTGAGTTTTAAATCAAGAATTAATTTTCTTAAATTTCAGGATTGTTATGGTCTATATTTATAGAGAATTTTTTCATCACCATTACAAAAATAAATCTTAAATTACAAATTAGACACTTCCACTTAGTATTAATTACTTCTAATAAATAAAATTTTATGATATTTTTTTTCATGAAATATATTTCAAATTTTCATATTGACCTCATAATTTTCCATACTCATCCTTGAATCCATGTGAAAACATATCCAAACATGGGATAATACTAAAAATGTCAATAAAGGACTTATAATAGAAATAAAGAAACTTTTTAGTTCATGAAAACTTATACAAGAATTTTATTTTTTCAAAATTAATATTTGGGCTCAAAATAAATATTTTATTACCCAAGAAATCAACTTTTCCATAAATCATTTCATTAAAAATTTATAAAAAATATTATAGGAAAATTAAATCTCATAAATTTTTAAATATAATAATAAAAAACATAAGAAAAATTTTCCAAAAATAATTACACAATTCACTCTTATTAAGTAGAATATACTTTCCTTTAAACATAAACTCATGAGTAATCACATGGAAGCTTAACATAAAGAAAACGGTATCATAGGATCATGGAAAAATAAGAAATGTCATACCAACACAAAAAATAAAATAATAATAATTCAAGGATAACTTACAAGACAACATCACATGGTGTACAGAGTCCCATGGTGTTTATGTTTTACTCCCAAATTCTATACATAATGTCTCAGGACACAAAATATTTGACCAATGCATGGGATAACTATCTGGGAACACCTATCATAACATGTTAATGATAATGTGTGTCATAAAAATGAAATAAATCACAATCCATAAATATAATAATTATCCATGTAAGGAAAATGGGTTATATAATCATTCCTCAAATCATAATAAAAGATATTTATTAAAGAGGGAATTTGATAAATGATACCAAGTCTTGTTTTACCTCTTAAATGGAAGGGATAATAATCTAGGTGTATATGTTGAGGAAATATATATATAATTTACAAACATTTAATAATATTAAATAGAGATAGTAAGTCAGTTAGAGGAAGAATAGTCATTACCTTAAGAAAACGGTGGTTTCGAGAGATCTGAAACACCTATAAGTAAAACATTTCTAGATATAAAAATATCCATTAGTTTTAAAACTATTTCTTAAAATAAATACAACAAAAGAGAGAGATGGTATTTCTTTTAAAAAACGAGGAATATTATAAAAAAAATAAAAATATCAAATAATATTTTTTGTTGTGGGAAAATATATTGGTGTCGAAAACATTAAAATAAACCATTCCATTTTTCTTTTTTAAAGAGAGTAAAAATGTTTCGTATAAAGTATTTAAAAAAGATCTATTTTTAGGACATTTGATAGAAAGTCAAAATAAGAATAAATTTTCCTTTATAATTAATTTATGTAAATAAAAATACATGAATAAAATAATATTAATTATATGGATGTGGAAGAGAATGATTATGAAATTAAAACTTTAAACCCATTAAAATAAGGTTTTTCATGTAAAGGATCCTTTACATAAAACCATAAAATTATTCCTTTTAAAAACCATTTAAATAATGTAAAATATTTTCAAAAATGACTTTTATCATCCATTGAATCATAAATATAGGTTTTATTTAAAAATTTACAAGAACATGGACATGAAAGAAATATATTTTCAAGGGACACATTAAATGAGAATTTTAAAAGATAGTTCCTTACCTTGATTCCAACTCATCACGTACATTATTTATCTTCATGAATAATAAATTTATATTAATGATTTTTTTTATTAATAAACTTTTTCAATTATATTTTTTCATTTATATTATTTTTCATTATTTTATATTCAATTACTTAATAATTTAAGTTCATGTGGGACATTTTGACGATATTCAGCTCACACATCAAAAATAACTTTTAAAGAGTGACTGTGGTCAATGAGATCATTATTTCACCATATCAAGAATGATAAAAATTAAAAAAATATAATTTATATAATTAAATTATACTTTTAATACCAAACATGAAATATGGTTATTAAAAATGAATTCTGTTACAATCATGAAGATGGTAGATCGTACGTATGCCTGGGTAACCATTCGATTTTTCATTCCTTACGGTGGAAAGAAGGTAAGTGTTATTTTATCCTTTAAATTTTTTTTATTATATCATAAATACCATATTATTTCATTAGATAGTTTTATATATATTATCCATGTGATACGGTAATGAAAAATGAATCACATCACATTGTGGAGGTGGTAATCCACGCATATTCACAAACAATGCTATCATATTTCAATAAATGAAAAGGTAAGAAAATATATTATATATTAATATTATATAATGATAAAAAGTTATTTAATATAATATATTTATATTAAGTCCATCATCATAAATAGTTGTGAGAGGTGATGATGAAAAAAAAATTGCATCGATCCATGAGGTGGTAATCCTCCACACACACAAATGATGTTTTTATTTCCCATTTTATGAAAGAGAATATAGATGTAGGTTATTCCATTAACATAATAAAATATAAGTACATGGGATATAATTTTATTTATTATATAATAATGTTTTAATAATATTCTAATGAGTTGGAATAAGAAATAAAAAATGCTCGGTTAAGCATGATACATCTTCTTGAGACAATATCTTTTAGTATACACCAAAAGCCTTCTTATACGGGTTTTCTAATCAAAAAATAGACTCTATAATATAGGAATGGAAATATGGAATTTAGGAGTGTATGGGATGAAACAAAATTATTTTACGTTATGAATAAAAGAGGGGAGGATGTTCCCTATTGTAAGTGAGGGGAGGGGAACTTTTGGAGTTTCTTGAAATATTAAATTAATATAAATTAATTTTTAGTAAAAAAGGGCTCTAAAAAATAAAATTAAAATATTTGATGAGGATGGTTAGAAATAATTTAATTAAATATAATTTTTTTAAATTTATAATAGTTTTTTACCATTATTTATTTGTTTTGACATTCGTTAACACTTTTTGATAATTACCATGATAACAAAATATTTACGCTTTAGCGGTTAGAAAAGTTACTATAAAAGGAAAATTGGACATTAAATAGAGAACGGTTGTTATTTTAAACCATATCCGAATAAATTTCCCAAATATGGTATTTTTTTTGAAAATGAAATCATTTAATAAAATATTGTTTGTTATAAAATATAATTAATGCAATTTTTTGAACTATTCATTTAATTTGACTTTTTAAAATATTTATAGTAAAGGAATTTGAGTATAATCTTTTAACACAATAGTAAAATTTTATATTTTTCTAAAAAAATCTTGTAACTCAATAATTCAAGAAATTTATATTATTTTTTATATTTTAATAGCATTTATTTAATTTTTCTATTAATTGAATAAAAATTATGTCAACATTACATAATCATTTAAGGAAATTATTTCATTACTAAAATTTTAAAATAAATTATCATTGTAAAAAATAATTCATAATTTATATTACTATTTATAACTAAACATAAGTGCTTTTATCTCTATCAAAAAATATTACATTTATTAAAATAAAGAAATTAGCATTTTTGACTTCATCTTTTACTCTATTATTATAATGGAAAAAATCCAGTAAAAATGGAACCAAGTGTCCAAATATTTAAGATTGGGATAGAAATCTATTAAATTAAATCACATAATAGGATAAATGATCGTTTAGGGTAAATTTTTAATCCTTATTATATTAATTTTAGCCTTAATGTCCCAATTTACCCTTTCCGTGGTAATAATTATTTACTATAGTTAATATTCATAATGACTAAAAATAAAAGGGGAATATTTAAAAAATTTGGACCTCATGATTCCAAATATGGAATCTATTTTTCAATATTAAATTAACATATGTGGAATAATTTAATTTAAAATTATACTCACAAAGCATGATGAAAAGCGGTTTTTCAAGAAAATAAATTTTCAAGGAAAAGATGAATTACATTAACTATATGATTTTTAATCATCATTAAATGAATTAAAATTCATATATATATATATATATATATAATTTTTTAAGTTTCATTTAAATAATTCTTTATTAGGGTATATTTTAATTTATTAAAATAGAAAATCATTATGCACTTAAAAACAATTTCCAGAAAATAGTGATTTTAAGCATAAAAATAGATTTATAGAAAAAATGATGAAAATTGATGTTTCAAATGAAATTAATTATATTATTATAAATATAATGGATAATATTTTTCTTTAATATAAAACCAGAAATATAATCATACTTTAAATTACTTGATTTAATGAAAAGAAATTTTAGTTTTACAAAAATCAATATTTTTTCAATATTCACTGAAAAAGAAATCATTTCATAAAAATCCAAAATTTCCACCCTAATATTATTTTTATATGATGATTTAAAAAATTAAATCCCATTTGTAAAATAATTTATAATAATTTTATTGAAATTAATTAAAATATTTTCTCATGAAATGAAATAAAATCAATTTTTTAAGAAAACGTATTTTTTAAGAATAAAATGATTTTACTAAAAATTTTGTGATTATTTACTATGAATTAATAAATATATTTATATTTAGTTGGGCCATTATATATTTTTCATAAATAAGTTAATACTTTTAATACCCATCAATTTAATGGCTAGTTTATAATGGTCATATTTAAATAGTAATATTTCATGGTTCATTTAGATTGGACATTGTGTTCCATGTACACTATCAAACATAGTTTTATTTAAAAAAATCTCAATGTGTTATACAATATTAGGGGGAAGTTTTAATAAATCGTCTAGAGATACATCTTGAAATAGCTACACCACATGAGGAAAAAATAAGGGAGTTATCGTTTTGCCTTCCGCAAGAACCATGATTGTTACATTTGTTATAATATCCGCAAATTGACTTTGGTCTAGACCTATTCTTCCTACATAAACATCTAATACACCGATCATCATAAAAATATCACCCTAAATCCCAATAAAGTATACTCATATTCAATAGCATATTTTGTGTTCCTAATAACGAGTCATCAAGTCTATGCTAAAAATAAAATCGAAACTAGTCACCTTAAGAATTGTGAAATTCTATAGATGTGAATAATTAGAAACTACTACAGGACACTCTATATATCTCTAGATATTATTCATTTTAATCCCCAATGGTGATTTTAAATAATGAAACTACAAAGATAACCTAACCACTAAATCAAGGACTATAATAACTTGGGAAGATATGAATGAATGGGAATATCTTATATCAAAGAAAATAGTAGAAATAATAGTTGTATTCAAGACCATACCTCAAATGGTATAGGATCCCTATACTCCATTTGCAATAATATATCCAAAATCATCCATCCTTCCAGCATCAGGTTTATATAAATTCCCTTGAATCCCTTATCTCTACAGATTTATAAAATTCATAGGCATTTGTATCCTATATTGAGGTTCTCTAGCCCCATTCTATCTTGACCTCCCAAAACTCATTCATGAATCCGTCAAAAAATAAAACTGGATGTAAACTAATTTTACACATTGGAGACACTCTTCAAATAGTTTTACACAATACTTACTAAGGTTACCTCTCTACCCATAGTTGAAGTACATGATAGAACCACCTCCTATGGAGGGAGATGAAGTAATAATTCTCTACTATATTTATCGAGTACCACCCTAGTGTGACTCTAGTGTTTTCCACTTTCTACATCTAGATGAAAAACCCATAGAATTACTGAGGATTCCACTAATCACTCCACTAGAATATGAAAGGATACCTCAAGTTATTCCCTACTCTAAACCCTTATCAAAGGTTAGGGCCTTATGAAGAACTTCTGAGTTCATCGTTAGGTCAAATCCCGTGACCAGGATCCTCAGTTCTAATCAAAGGACAATCTATTTTTTTGGATTTCTACACCATGTTCCCAACGATATGAGTAGTAAAGCAAATAAACACTATGAAATGAGTAGAGTAAGAAGACATCAGAAAAAATCACTACTAAAGCTCCATAAATATCTGAGTGTGGTATAAAATCAGTGGGTAAATAAATAACTAGTAAAGAAAAGGTCCTTAAATGTCTCATGGTAAAGACCCTCAAGACTACCTTACCAATTAATAACACCCCACCACCTCCTATTGGGTCCTTAAATCATGAAAGTATCCAGGTTTACTCAACGACCCTCCATGGTTTCAACTAGATCTAATATCCCTTCTATGATGTCAATCCATTCCTCTGCATACTTTGGGCCATTAGTGCCCTGAAAGGCAAAAGGATGATAAATCATTAATTATTAAGAATAAAATAATATTGTCTTGGAAACTAATCCACATTTAATAAGAACTATGTGGAAGACACCAAACTAATTAGGTTCCACTGTTTAAACCAATACAGCATGCATATAAACATCTTCCGTGATGGGATAATTCTTATGTGCTTATTCTAGTGGTCCTATCATATTCTTTATATGTGGAATTATCTATAATTACAAAAGAAAATCATGAAAACCTATAATACTTTACCTAAGATATCAAGTAAATCACTTTGTAGGAACACATAAGAAATTTCTTCAAAAACCATATCCAAGTAGTATACCCACAATGATAAGGCATAACACTCCAATTATTATCCAAGTCTCAACCCTATTTATATGTACCTACACAATATTCATAGTCATAGGAAAATAAAAATAATTATGCTCATGTTAAAATATTATGAATGATCGTATAGTATATCACAGAAGATCAAAACATAGATTGTCATATATAATTAAATGACCTACCATACATAACAAGAAAAATTTCTATAATACATTTGATCCTACATATCCTCTAATGATTCATGAACACACCCAAATCCCATAAATATTAGCATCACCACATATTAAGGATCACCATGAAAAACTAAATCCATAATTGTAATAGCAGACCCATCACAAGTAAATCTATGGTCTGTCACATACGAGTTATCCAAGAACTCACATGAATCCCCTACCCAAGTTCCATATAACCCATCTTCTTTTATCATACCCAGATGTAATCAAGAGGAAAATTAAATAAAACTTTCTTTGATACTATTTTGTAACACCTAGACATGAATCACCCAGTCCAATCCATAGAGGCACATGACCTCATGCATGCCTCCCCATATACAGTGGTTGTTGATTAGAAATAAGGGTCCAAACATCATTAGTAGGGAGACTATAACCTCAATATCAAAATTCATACCTCAGAATCATATAAATAAAATAATTATAACATAAAAGGGAACATAAAAATGGAATAATAATAATGCTATAATAGATGACATGTTGGGAAATCCAGTCTAACACAAATAATAACCAAGAACCCCCAATGTGGCTGGTAAAATCAGGGTATAAGTGTGGTAATGAAGAAATAATGTAGGGTTTATGACATCACTCCGGAATCATTCCTACTACTAACCCCAAACCCAATCTCCATCACCCCATCTCCCAATTATTGGGCCCTTACCCTTTCTTAGATCCCAGATTCAGAAATTTTCATGTGCATCAATATTCCCAGGTAAGGAATGATTATAAAATCTAGTTGGACACCACCAATATTTCCTTAACACAAATTTATATATATATATATATATATTTGTTTTATGAAACAATATGAATGTAATGCATAAGTTAACAATAAACCACCCAAGTGTTAGGTCATCATGCACTAACTGAGATTCCATGATCCTCGACCCCATCAGGTCTATTACTATACTGATAAGGATGTTGATGTTAGTCACAAAATATCTTGAAACATTCCATAAGAACCATGAATTGGTTCATAACCATATGACCATTAGTCATATATCTTTATTCCACCTTTAAAGAACACCTCATGCCCCACCCTAAGGTGGTCATCTATCCTTACATGTTGATACACCCACCTAACATGTTGGATTAATTAGATCATAATCACCAATGATGGTCTTTCTCCCATGTCATTATTCTAATACATTAGTTACAATTTACCCATAAATTTTCTACTCCCACACTAAATGAGCATTTTTATGACATATTACTGGTAACATCAAGAAATCCAAGTCTATTGTCCCTTTTCACATCATTCAAACTCCCCCTCAAGGGTCCCTATATCCAATTCATATAAACCCAACCATATTGATACATAAATAAAGGTTTCATAGGCTATACAACACTAAATATTAATTCATATCATAGTAAGAACAACTGGTAATATCAATCAAAAGTTCTCAAAAGTTCACATATACACCAATAAGAAACACACATCCAGCATGGGTCTCAATGAACATAAGCACATAGCATCATATCAATCCAACAATCATATAAAAGGATATATGTGTAAAGTAACTTCCTACCTCAAGTGTGTTGATACCAAATCATAATAAACATCGAGATTCATCACCCAAATATAGATAAACCTATAAGGATCCCTAAAACACATACCAATTCACCACAAATGGGATTTTAGAATTTGATTCAAGATGAATAATATGATAAGGAATTGAATATTATTTGGCTTATCCAATGATATCTTCCAACAACTGTAGAAATAGATAACTTCAAGAGAGAGAGATAGAAAGATAAATTCTCAAAAAATTAGGGTTGTGATAATTTTTAATGGCCTATAATTTTTGAGAACCATACATGTTGTTCTCTTCTGGGAACTTTGCAACCTATTGGAGAAGAGAAGTGGGAGCACATAGTGGTCATGTTGTTATATCTAATAATAAAACTTTCCTAGAAAATTTTTTGATGTGGGAAGTAGTTAAAAGTAATGGTTGGTGTATGGTTTACTAGATAGTGCATCCAAACTACTTAGGTTCCCAATAGTGGCAGAGTACATAGCACAGTTGGCATATAGTTTGGTAAGCTGTGTGACCAAACCTTTCATGGAGTTTTAATTAATACTAAAATTGACTTTTAAACTAGAAACCTCCCTAAAACTCATAATTAATACTCATAAAACTAGGTATCTTGAAACAAGGGACACTCGTGATTATTTCTAGAAATTATCCTCCATTAAAACACTGATTCTTGTGAATCTAGAGAATTTTGATCATGAGAATTCAGGGTATGTGATTGTTGTTCCCTATTAATATTGATCTCACTAGATCCTCCCTCTTTTTCTTGGTATGAATCATTTATATTGGATTATATAGAAAAATATATGGTTTTCTATGTAATATAATGGATAATTCTTGGAATTTTTGGATTTTTGATCGTTTGATAACAACTTTCTCTCTTGAAAGGATCTAGTTCTACCATCAGTGGTAGATATTCTCATATTTTCCTAATAAAACTCAAGACATTATCACATTCTTATTCATGAATTGTGTTATAGAATCCCATTTTTTAATGAATTGGGATTTTTTCTAGGAGTTATTATTGGCAATATTTATTTGGGTAATGAATCTTGGTGTCTATTACCATTTAGAATTAAAATTCATGAGGTAGAAATCTCCTTGCCATATATATCCCCAAATATGATTATTGAAATGATATGACTGTTTGTGTTTGGGTGTTTTGAGACCCATGATTGATGTATGTTTCTTATTGTTGTATGTGTTACCATGTGAGGAACTCTCTTTATATGGTTAGTTGTTATTTTTATGATATTACTTTCTCATGAGTGCTTCATAGCCTATGAAACATTGCTTCAGGTATCATGCTGTTCAGGTTACTTAGAATTGGCTAGATGACACCTTTGAGGGGAAGCATGGTTTTAGTGACAAAGTCTAAAGTACTTATCTTACAAGATGGTACTAGTGATATATCACGAACATGCTCCATTGACCTTGGAGTAGACCACTCATGGGTGAAGTGTACAAACATTGTAATGACTTGACCCAAATCACCTAATATAGGCCAGATATCCAAATAACCTTCTGTGTGCCTCCCCATATGTAATAAGTATCTAACTAGTTGTGATGGTATGAACATTGCTAGTGGGGATACTATACCCTCAGTATCAAAAGTATACATCAGAATCATAGTAAATAGTGGAAGTGAATAATTAAAATTCAATAATAGTTGACATGTTACGAAATATAATGTCACATAAGTAATAACCAAGTACCCCCAATTTGGTAGGTCAAACCATGGTATAAGAACATTAATAAAAATTAAATTATATATCATGGAATCACTCTAGATTTTTTCCTGGTACCTCCTTTGCTCCCTATCTTTTGGGCCATTCCCTTTCCCAAATCCTTGACCATGAAGTCTAAATGTCCATCAAGATACTCATATAGGGTGTGATTATAAAACCTAGTAGGAAACCATCAATGTGTTCTTAACACAAGTTCATATATATATATATATATAGGGTTTATTACACAACATGAAAGTAATAAAAAGTAAAAAAACAACCACCAAAGTTTCAGGTCATCGTATACTAATCAAGATACCACAAACCCCAACCCTACCTACTTTAGTAATATATCGGTAAGGATTCCAATTTCAATCACCACATATCTAAAAAATGGCACAAGGTCCACACATAAGTTCATAACCCTATAACCATTAGTAATATTTCATCGTTCTACACTTAAGGAAATCCTCACGCCCTACCCTAGGCTAATCACCAGTCCTTGCATGATGGTACGTCTTCCAAACATTCATGAAGAATTAGATCACAATCACCCATTAATAGTATTTTTACCATGTTGTTATTCTGAAACAATATATACAGTTCACCCCTATATAGTGTACTCCCACAATGACTAAGAATGTATGCGATATCTAACTAGTATCATTAAATTAGACAAGTCATTTTTTCATTATCACAAAACCCACACACCCCCTCAAAGTGGTAATGTAGAAAACTATAAGTAACCCCACCATCTGGATACCAGAATAAAGGTTTTTGAAGATATTAAACTCTCACAATCAAGTCATATCATTGAAAGAACAACTGTTCGTATCCAACAAGGTTCTCATTAGGTCATACATCCACCCACATGAAATACACATCAAGAATCATTCCTAACACACACAAGAACAAA
This sequence comes from Viscum album, assembly GCA_963277665.1. NCBI lineage: Eukaryota > Viridiplantae > Streptophyta > Magnoliopsida > Santalales > Viscaceae > Viscum > Viscum album. Next base: position 134,237,761 of record OY728153.1, read on the forward strand.
GAATCATATCATGGAAACAATTATATAATAGGATCTATATGAAAAAGAGATTCCTACCTCAATCACATTGGTGAAAATGGTAATAGCCACTAGGATTGATCACCTAAATCAATATTGCAAGATAATGATCCTAATAAAAATCCTAATTCATCATAGATGACATTATAGAACATGATTCATGAATAAGAACTTGATAAGAGCTTTTATTTTATTAGGATTTCCTAACGAGATTCACTGTCAATGGTAGATCTAGATCCATTCGATAGGTAAGAAGTTATTCTTAAAATATTTGGACTCTGATCCTTCAATATTCCAAGAATTATCCACTAGATCACATATAAATACATCGATCTTTCCATATTAGATGAGATCTATAATTAATTCGAAGAAAATGAGTGAAGATCTTGAGAGATCAATAAGAATAGAGAAAAATATCACTTGAATTTGATTCTCATGATCAAAATCCTTTAGATTCTCCATAATTAGAGTTTTGAGGGAGATAATCAATAAAACACTACTAGATTCCCAAGGTTTTAGATACCTATGTGTAGGTGGAAGAATGAGGAATTTCAAAAAAGTTTCTGGTTTAAAATCGAAATTTTTATTAATTAAAACAATGAACATAGTTTTTTTCCTAGGGTTTACCAAACCATGTACCAACTGTGTAAGGTCCACTACATCTTCTAGTCACCTACATGGTTTGGCCACACAATTTGGTAAATCGTGTACTACTCATTCTTTTTAACTTTGTCCCATGTCACATGGTTTTTTATGAAAGTCACATTGTTAGATCAAAATAGGCCCAAATCGTGCACCATCCACTTCCCTTATTCAATAATCCACATTGTCTACAAGGGAGAACTGAATAGTTTCCACTTACTTTTCAGAAACAATTTACCCCTTAAAGGCCTCTAAACCCCTCCAAAATCATCTAGAATTTACCAGAAACTTCACCCAATAAAATAATAAATCAAAATACTCAAATAAGCGGTGAAATTATGGAAAACGGTACCTAGAAATTATGATTTATTACATAAATCCACATACTTAAGGTTAAAAAATACCTAGTATTATAACATTTATACTTTGATACCTTTCATACATTAACATTGAGATTAATATAAACTATGATGTTTATGGATTAATAAAGATGGTATTTTTTCACTTGTATGATGGTTATGAAATTTTCTCCCTCAATTGATATAAACTGAGGATTTTTATGGATATACCAAGGTAATGTATATATAATGAACTTATCTACTTGGATGAGTTATATGAGATGTTCTCATCCATATAGATGAATGACATGTGATATATTCATTGGCTTGGTCAATGTATAGTTAGAGAATTGAGAAAATTTGAGTATGACATATGGTATTTATATACTATAGGTATCATGTTTACTCTATGTCATGGACAAAGGGATTGCATGATTATGATTAATTGTATATGATAGAGCTGGTGGATATGATTATGGAAATAGATGGTTTTCTAGAGATCATGTTAGATCCATTTATAACTTGAGTATTATAAATTATTTTTAAGAGTTTTATATTTTTTTAGATTTATGGATTCATGAAATCAAAAAAAAATTATTTAAAGGCCTATGGGGTCGCACTTTGTTGTTATGTAAATGGGTGTCAAGTTTTTAGATCTTCCCTAAAATTATTTTTAAGGATATATAAAAAAGGTATGTAAGAATTTTCTTAAGTTATTAAATATGATACATTATTTGATGAAAATGTAAAGTATATTTTCAAAAATGAATTTTGGAATATATTAAAAAAATATTTTTTTGATATGTTTTCACAAGTTATTATAAATGATGTGACATAAGGTGAAAGTTCACTAAGTCTAATAGGCTTCTAGTGAAAGTGGGATATTGATGGAGATAAGAACTAAATAGAGCCATAGTGGTACAATAGATTTCAATATTTCTTGTTCAATACTAAGGTTCCCCATTTTGATATTTCTAGTATATCATACATGCACACTGATAGGGGGTGAATCATTTTACATAGTTTTTATTTAAATCTTTATTCATTTTATTTTTTTACCCCTTTTTATCTTCAAACCTTTTCATGTGTTGTGATGTAACAAACAAGACTAAATTATAGTATGTGAACATTATAATTTAATAAAACTATAATAAAATGAATATTTTCATATTTAATGGAACAAAAACTGTAATTTTATAGGATTAATACTAATTTTTAACTAACTAGTTCAAAATAAGCCTAAATTGAAATTTTGAAATTTTCCCTTCGAAAGAAGATTTTATGAATAATTGAAAATGTTGTATTTAGCTATTCTCCATTTTCATTATAATAATGTGTAATAATATGTATAATTAATAATTTAATTACTATAAATATAATATAAATAAATATAATATCATTTTAAGGTGAAACATGTATTTTTTTTTAAAACAATATTTTTTTATGAAACAGTTTTTATATAAAAATTCATAATGTTCACATGTTTTAATTAATTAAAAAAGAAATAAATTTCAAATTTTTTAATTTTAAATTATAGATTCTATATCTAAATATTTTAATTTAGATTCTTCTCATCATTAAATTTTTTCATATAGTTAATATAATATCATCTTATGCTTGAGAAATGCATTACTTGAAAATATGTTTTTTCGACATGATTTATGGGTTTGTTTTTAAACTTAACTATTCCACTTATGTAGGTTTAATTTAAAAAATATGGATCAATATTTTTAATCATCATAATTAATATTATTTTATAATTTGAACTTATTTTTTTTGTCATAATGACTTGTAAAGAAATTAAAAATCAATTGCCGCTATTAAATTTAAAAAGGGAGTTTGAATATCGCATGATTTGTATTAAAATTAATATTTCCTATATATGTAATATTTATTTGATAAATTAGATTTCGTATTTAAAATAATTGTCTCCAAATTACCCAATAAGGCTCATTTTTTTAGTCTTAATGGATCAATTTCCTTGGTTAAAAAATTAGTTATCGTGGAGAAAACTAAAATGGTAAAAGTAAGTATACATAGAAGATAAGGGAGTAACATATTTAAAAAATGTTTATTTTTATGTTTTGGTGGTTTTGATAAAACTTAAATTTCCCCCAATACATTATTTATCAATTTTTGATGCACTTTGGGTGAGAGTGTCTTCCCATTAATGAATATTTTTGAGTATTTATAAAAACATTGCTCCTCAATTATAAAAGGGAACTCCCTCCCCTCACAACTCACACCTATCAAGCCCATTGTATCATCCAAAACCAACCAAACTATTTTCCAAAAAATTGTAGAGACATTATAGAGGTTCCGGTATTCTAAAAATATCAACCACATGGTCCTTAACAAGATATCTAAATGAGGTTTCTCTAAGAGAATGTAGTCATCTTAATGAAGCTCTTTATTTTTTTATTCTTTTAAAAACATTATTTATTTATTAAAACATAAAATATAATTAAACAAATATACAAAATACAATGATATTTTATTATTTTTATCGGATAATAATTATCCATATCCTTCTCCATCAAATGGGGAACAATGCCATCACTAGTGTGTATGGCGGACTACCTCATCACGATCCGATTTAATTTTTTTCCATCGCCCACTCACATGGATAGTCATAAGAAAGAAAATAATGAATATATATGATTAATATGGAATTATATTAATTCTTTAAAATTTATATATCATCCAATTTATTACCCTTTCATGAATTAATTGAATTATATCATTTCTCGTGTGTATGTACGACCTATAGTCTCCATGAAGCAATGTGATTCATTTTACATCTCCAACTTTTAATGTTTTAAAATTTTATTTAATGATTAAATATTATATTTTTAACATTACTATCATTATTTATATTATGGTTCTATATAATATTCAAAAGACCTAAAATTTCCATAACAAAATACTCATGAGAAAACAGGACAATTAACACCTAAAAGAATGAAAATAAAGAAATTTTATTAACAAACTGGTGGTAAGATATTATACAAGGATAATATATGGTATTATAAATATGAATATAGTTATCTTATAAATTAATAAAATTATTAAAACCATTATAAATGAGTTTAATTCATCGTCGGCTAATGGTAAGTGTTAGGTAAGGGATTTTTTCTCAATTTCCATTCCATTGATACATATTTTTAATATGAACCTATTCATTTTTATGTGGCTATATACTACCCCTTTGATGTATTTAACATTAATACCTATTTTATAATAATGAATAATTTTTCAATTAAATTTTATTATTTCAAGGGATTACAATTTTAAGGTTACCAAAGATTTTCTAATCTATTTAACAATCTCACCTTCTTTTGGGATGGATTTTACATTCATAGAAGGAATCTTATTATTTATCCTTCATAATATCCAATAATTTTATTATCCACTTAATATTTATGGAGATTATATATTTTCTTAAAAAATAATTCTCAATTTGTTAGTCTAAAATAGAAAATAAATGTTTAAAAGAAAACCCAATTTTATTTCACTTTAAATCAGATATATTTTCCTTATATGTTCATGTTTTTCAAAATTGTTTTAAAAATCCATTTTAATTACACAAATTATTTTTTAGTGAAATTTTAATTTATCTCTTACTTTTATATAGGGTTTTAAAGGAATATTTATACTATTTTTAGAAGTTAAATGTTTTATAAAATTCTTAAGGATTGTTTTTTTAACGTATACGACGATAACATACTTCAAATCACTATAACAATTTTATGAAATATACATTATTCTACATGTTTTTAATGATTTTAAAAAGAAAAATACATTATGAAATATTATTTTAATATTTCACTTCCATTCCATTAATTATTCCAAAATATATGATTTTATTTCAAAAACCTATATTCCTAATGAACCGATGGTCACCTCTCATCTCTTGATTAATTTTATAATTATTGACTTCCTCTTGAGAAAATCACTTTATTATAATAATTTTTCATTGGAAATTGAATTTATATTAAATATTTATATTATTTTTATCATGTATATGACGATTTATTAAACTATAAATCATTTGTACATATAGTGTTTACTTTGAAAGTTATTTGATTAACTCATGAAATATTATTAAATTTGTATTCTTTACTCAATATGGAAACCTTTTGATAAGGCATATTTTTGATGAATTAAATTGATCATTTTATATATGTGGAATGATTTACAAATGTATAGATGGGAGGGGAATATACTTATATCACCCCTCAATTCATCGGTATGTCTCATATGAGAAATTAGTTGGCCAAATTAAATGGGATTTTACCCACAGTTTTAAACTATCCTGTGAAAGGTATTGATAGATTGATGTCATGATGTCTGAGATCATGAAATCCAAGAATTAATAATTTTCCTTCATTGAGAATTTAGTTACAATTATCTATGAGGTTATTTTATTGATAATATACATGGATGTATTTTTTTCCCAAGTTATTAATTAAATGGAATCTATATTTGGTTATTTACCTTTTCATATTGATTTTTTCTTTATGTAATCATGATAGTAAATTTATTGGTTAAATTAAATGTGTATTTACTTATTTACCTTTCTATATTGATTATTATTAATTTATTTAGGATATATTCTATTATACATAACCCTTAATGATCATTTTTTCTCACCCTTAATTTATTTCATTACCCCGTGATTTGAATAATAATTCATTGAAAGGGTTCAAGAATTTATAATTTTTTCTATTAATATGTTATAAAATTTATCCTCAATGTAAAATGGGTATCATGTATGTATCTGGATCTCGAATAAAACTAAATAGATCAGTCCTTTTAGATTTTACTCCTTGAATTTTTTCCATTGTAATAAAGTGACAACTAGATCCGGGTTACCAGAGTCGAGGTTGTTACATAGGATAAATGAATCTGTGTTGTTCAAAGACAATCACATAAAATGAAAGATGGAATGTATATAATTAAAATTTCGTAGTATTTTTACAATTTTCACCCCCAAGTTAGATGGTTGAATCCTTTTTGTGTTCGGGTCAAGTCCAACACAATGATTCTCCACTAATAATATTTTAACATATTAAAAGTATGTTGGGAATTTTCTACATCCATATCCATTGTATTCACTATATTACACCGATGAATGTTTCTTTATAATATATCTCAATGGTATGATTTATGTTTTTAAAAGCTTTGGTTTATTTATATTGTCTCCCACTAATTCGTTAAAGGTTCTTTTCTAAAAAATCTTGAAAAAGTTATCTTTTATTATATATTCTTCTATCTATATCAATTATATGATATTGTTCATAAACTTTAGGTATTTTACAACCACTGAATGTAATAAAAAATACAGTATAATAGTATTCCTAGTAAACCTATAAATATATGAAATAAGAAACTTATAAATCAACTCACTGTATAATTAAAATATGTAACTTCGGATTATTCTAAAACTATATACTTCAACCACTTTAATATATGAAACATAACCACACTAAAATAATGTGTTGGTCTGCCCCACGGTGTATCAATATTAGTAACTTCTAGTTCTTCTCAACCCAATAATCATAACTATCAAACCTTATATAGGAATGAGACAGTTATCTCTACTTATATGTTCCCCTTAAAATAATAAAATTCAAGAATTGTCATTGTAATCAGAACTTATCTTGTATAATGCCTCATCATCCAAAAATAGTGAAATCTATCTCCTCTAATCTACCTCACATAGTTGATTAAACAACTTTATTTACATAGATGCACTATTTTTGTTGGTTCTCCTCAATTTTTCTATGTTCATACCATAGTTCAGGGAGATCAATGCATGTGCGTTTCACAAATCACTTTTTGAAAATAGTACCTCTTCATGCAAGGACATTATAAAAATATAGTAAGATCTTTTCAAAACATTTATTCATTGCACTTCCTCCATGAAAATTTTCATTATGGACCACTTCTTAGTAAATATTCACATTACTTGCATCACAACATTTCACATTTTAAGAACTTCAAAATTTTGTCTTAACTGAACTTAATACTCCCTAATTCTTACTACTTTTAATATTCCCAATTTTTTTATCACAACTCATGAATTCATTGTTCATTTCACTATATTCATGAATAACTCATTTTTCTCATATATTCTTACTTCGTGGTTTTATTTATACTTCACATGATTATACAAGTTTGTGGATACAATAAAAATATTATGCATTCCCTTCTCAAAACATAATTCATCAAGGCTCAAGCTCATGAAAAATCCTTCTGTAAAATTTAAATTCCTATATGGAATTTTCAAATTCTTCTATGTGTAAGTAAGAGTACACAAATTCTTGTTTCACTTTACTTTATTCTCAGTATGTGGAACTCTTCATTAAATAATAACTCTATGCATGTTTCTCTAATTTTCACAATAATTAATATATAGAATAGTTTATATGTTGATATCTCTGTATTCCTGCAAAAATAAATCACTTCGATAATAGCTTCTTCTCGTTATCTTGCCCTCTCTATTTATCAATCTCTTTAAACGATATAATCAATGGAATTTATTGATAGATTCCACAATATTCATGAATCCATGAAATTTATTGAACCATTCATTTCACTAACATACCTCACCCAACACAACAACTCAAACAGTCTATGACTCCTTGTGTGAATTCTTGAATGTGAAATAAAAATATTTCATCAATCATTCATAGACGAAAAAAATCTACTTAGCATCATTTATGTTTACTCGATAATATGGGATTTTAATTTTTCACATGGTTCATCTCAAATTGAATATTATTTTATATTTATTATGTCATTAATTTGGTGTATAAACACGCAAAATAACTATTACATAAAGTGTTCTTCGTTTATCACATATCATGTCAATAGTCTTGGTCCAAACATATTAAGATTTACACCGTATCATATGATATATATAAATTATGTGGTATTCTTTACATGATCAAAATATCTTTAATAAGTTTCTTCAATGCATACAAATACCTAGGATTTCACATGGTTGAGGATGATTCAAACCCCACAACTTTGGTTTACTCAAGATGCAGAATGTGTCTATATATTTTAAGGTAGATGAATAATATATCACATTAGGTGATACCATATTTATTTTTCTTCCACACTAGATATAAATAATAAGGAGTATTTATTAACATCCCACTCGATATATTCCATCTTGAGTTAGTATTCTCCAATGGTCTCTTATGGAAACCTACACGCTGAGAGTCTAAACACCCTTTTACATCATCTTGACCCATGAACCTAATGCATCACCTATGGTCATATCTATACCTAAGGTAAGCTAGATCTCACTATACCTCGCCTATATAACCTCTTGGGTTGTCTCTCAATACTATCCTAATTTGGCATATTTTTTATCACATAGATAAAAAATTCTTCATCGGATTCTAGATTTAATCTCAAAATATTCCATTAAAAGAAACTAAAATTTCTATAAACTCCCAAAAAAATTAGTGTCTATCTTCTCACCATTTTCATCACAATAACTAATAAATTATAGATCTAAAAAAAATATAATAATTAACTAGGTTATCAATATCACGTGGATTCTCCACATCTATCATTCTGTTAATAATATATTATCCCCATGTATCATCATCACATGTTTTAAACATTAAAACTAGCATAACAATCATGAAAATTATATTCTTCTTCACAGAGGAGATTTTATCTATATATAGACTTTAATTTCCAATTAATATTTGATTCTAAAGAATATTCCAAAGGTATTACCTTTAAATATAAATCTGCCTCTTTCTCTGATACTTCTCATTCACCAAGGGTATGTTCAACGTTCCTCTTTTATTGGGCTCTTCCAATTACCCAACACATATTATAATTCCTATTCACAACAAATATAAAAAAACAATATATTAGGTATTTTAGTCTACCCTTTTGGATTTATTGTCAATAATTTTAACTATAATATAACTATTTCATTTATTGAAATCAATATGTATTCATCAAATCATTCTCATTAGAAGTTCATTTCTCCTTCCATTAGTAATAAGTAAATGAAAAGCTACATAAAATTATACTCATATTATTTCATAACTAAATTTTTTTTATCTTATCCCCTTTAATTATATCTTTATTTTTTTGTTATACTTATTTTATAAGAGATTCAATTTGAGAGAAATACAATTTTGAACTTATTGAGATAAATATATCATCACTTTTATTTAAAAAAACAGTCAACAATCAATCAAATCTAAGTCCATGTGAGCAATATTCAATGTAGAAAACAAGAGTGTCTAATAAATATGAAAAAAAATTCCATAAAATTTCATTAATATGTTACCAACACTAAAATATTCTTTTAGGGGTTTTTCAAAGGGCTTTTAGAAAATCAGAAACATTCAACTTAATAAATATAATTAAAACATTCAAATGAAAGATTGTTTCTTTATATTTAAATACAATTTTATTTTCTCATCAAATCATAAATATATATCTCCTCCAATTTCGATATTAATTTTTTACACAAGGATAATAAAACATAGTAAAAATTTATATTCAATGAAAAACATAAATTTCTAGAATTTTACCAACTAGAATCACCAGAAAAAACATTTACTATAACTTCATATATTCGTGAGATATAAAAATCTAATTATTGTTCAACTTCACTCTATATAGGGATAAATTTCATCCATCTTCTCCACAGTGATTGGATTTCTTCAATAATGAACTCTAAACATAATTTTGATATCAATTAAATTATTTTCAAGTGATAATAAGATACTTGTAGAATTAAAATACGCTATGATAAATATCTTTCTTGATATTTCATATCTTTTATAGTATTTATTTTTTAGGTAACCCCCTAAATATATTCTTCATATTCAATTTCTTGCATATAAATATAGATAAAATATTTACATGGTAATTAGGTTTTTTTCGAATTTTCATCTCATGTATAGAAATGGGGAAAATATTTTCTTCTCAAACAAAAAATAATTTTATTTTTAGCTATAGATTCTTAATGTTTTTACCCATTATTTTGAAAATACTAATCTTCTTAGGTAACATGGTCTTCCTAATCACTTCATATTTATTATTAAATAGATTTGTCTTTCTCAATTAATTTAAAAAATAACATTCATTATTCTATTTATTCTTCCACATTATATCCAATTCCAATTGATCTAGCCAAAGTTTTAAGAATTCATTAGAAATATACTCAATATTCTTCTTGTGTGTATATTTATTATTTTTTTAGCAATAGCATAAGAACCCACTACTAATTTTCTTTTATTATTTAATAATTCCTCTTACAAAGGAAACCATGTCATGCATCTATTATCTATGTGCCTAGAAAGTTTTCACCTTCCACACAACTCTTCAACTCTATTTAGGTTATCTCTTTTAGATTACCTCATATGAAATTCAAGTTTGTCCTCTTAGATGTTTTCCACAAAAACAATCCTCCAATTTATCTATTATATTGATTATTCTCGTTATCTCAACATTATTCAACTAACAATAATTTTTATGACCTATTTTCAGCTGTTTATAGTGTTTCCTTTCCTTCCATAGTTAAAGAATCTACACATTAGTTGAAAATCTTTTTAAGTTTTCTTCTTAGGTGTGGATTTTTTAATAGTTTTCTTCTACTTATACCCTAAGTAAAACTCATATTTATTTTTTATATTCTTCTTTATTTTTTGTGATATTATCTTCATGTAATAATTTGAATCATACTTAGTTGATATATACCAACACTTTTCATTATTTTGATCACCTATTTTTCAATTTTCACTAAATCATTCAAAACATTAAAATATACTGTTTTAAGAAATATTTACATTCTTATATGTTATTTTATTATGAAAAATTTTATTTCCCATTATTATAGATCTTTTACCACATAATTCATACCTTATATAATCTTTAATAATTGATAAGTTATGAAATCGATTAAGATCCTTGCGTCTAAACATTCCACAGTATAAACTATGCCTAGAAAATCTTGATTTTTTTAAACTATGTAGATGGATTTGAAACTTTTTTTTGTATATCGTAACTCTTATTTTTAACTTTCTTCATATATAATAAATTATTTATCTTGTTTACATCCACTTTTAATGATATGGTGATTTTTCTTAATTTTTCTCCATCAATTTTTTATTCCAAATTTAATTTGTAACTTGTACTAAAAGAAAAAACATCAGTATTACAATAAAATATATTTGGGAAAAGGTTTACCATTTATAATTATATTGTATTATATTTATCATTAAATAACATCAAGAACTTATTTCCACTAGAATTAGTCATTTTAGAAGTAATACTCTTTTCAAAATATAATATTGGAAATTATTCATCTTTTCTAAATAGATTAAGAAGTCTCAACTTATGTCTTGTCCAGATTTATCAATTAGATATCCAATTCCAGACACATCAAGTTGAGAGAAATATTCTCATATTCAAATAAATTCAAGATTTAATCATATTGATTATTTATCTTCCTAATTTGATCATCAACCACATTACCTTTTTATAGATAATTTTCATGTTATTTCACCTTTCTGGATTTGATTTCCAATTGAAAATTTATGACACTAACTATATATATATATATGAGTTTATTCAAGTGATGGATCATCTCTATAAGAACTATCCCAAAATAAAATTTTATGAAAAAGTATAATTAAATATATTCTTCAATTACTAAAAATGTTTAATTATAAAGTAATACAGATTAGACTTTATCTTCAACAATTTATGGGAGATTTTTTTTATATTTGTAATTTCTTAGAGAAATCCTATTTCATGGAACCATATTCCAAATACAACTATGATTTATCATTAAATAGTCTTTTGATATATGAAAATATATGAGTGATAGCCTTAATAGGAATGTTATTCAAATAATCCTTGACTTGTAAATAAAAATCACTATGTAATTCATTAAAATCATCCTCAACACATCTTAAACTAGAATCTTCAAGAGGATCATTATCAACTAATTTAATAGATACCACTGATAAACTATTATTCTGATTTTATTTAGTTAGATGTTTTCCCACTTTTTTCTCTGAAATATTTTTGAGATTCTTGGTCTCTTTCTTCTATCTATTCTTTATGTTTTTTATCAAAACCTCCATATTAGTAATGATAATTATGGGAAATGAATTTTCCATATAAAGAGACATTGAATATTTATCCAATTAAAATATACACTTTCTATATTTCTGATAAAAAAATGGGAAATAAAATACATATATAATCATAGGTGGAACCTGGATCTGATACCTATTATGATGTCTAGTGGATTGTGAAGGTACAATAAATGGTGGGTGAATTAGTGTGCACAAGATTTATTGAATTCTTTTTCCTTTTAATTTTTACCCCTATTATCTTCAAACATTTACACCTATTATGATAAATGGATCTTTCATGTTAAAAAAACACAACATTTAAGATAAAAAGTAAATAAAACATAGCACATGGTATTTTTATAAGGTTTTCCCCCAATACGGGTGACTACATCCTTACTGTGTTGGGGTAATGTTTGAGTCACAAATTCTTCACTAATAATAATAAAACCAATTAAATGTTTGTTGTTTAGGGTCTATATATATATCCCATGTCTTAATTATATTAAAAAAGTTATGATTTTTTTATTATGCCACTCAATAATGTGAGTTGCCTATTAAATATTTCTGACTTATTTATATTAGATACCACCTGTTCTTAAAAGGTTCATTTCTCAAAAATAATGAAAAATATGTAATTTCATCTCTAGATGTATTTGAATATATACTAAATGATCTTCTTCCTCAATTATAGGTCTTTTAATTCAATTAAATATAATAAAAAACACTATATGCAATTTTTCATAGTACTCTTATGAATATTTGAGGGATTAAACTTTGGAATAAACTCAATATATAATCATAAGATGTGACATATGAGTCTTCTAAAACTATCTTATTTATTCATTTCAATGTATGAAATATAACCATACTAAAATAATATGTTGGTCATGTTCACTTTCTATAGGCCTCAATAACTTATGGTTCTTCTCAACTCAAGAAGCATAATAAAAGAAACTTATATAGGAATGGGATAGTTTTCTTTACTTGACTCTTTCTTCCTAGAAATAATTCAATATCTAGAAACAATTAAATACATATTATTTAATATTCCTCACACATGTGATTGAAAAAATTACTTTAAACTATTTGAGTATTTATTCTGGTTCTCCTCAACTTTTCTTTTTTTATACAATAGTTCTGGGAACTTCACTACATGTACATTGCACATCTCACTTATGAAAATAGTATAACTTCATTCATGGAATTTCCAAAAAAAATTAATATGTTCACACAATATTTATTAATTATACTTCCTCTATGAAATTTTTTACTATGAAATCTTATTAATTGGGGTTTTAAATGTTTTTGAATCTATTCATAATAAAGTTCCACACTACTTTCTTCAAAATATTTTCCATTATACTACCATCATAATTTATTAATAGTTATTATTAATACCTCATGTTTCTCACCACTTTTAGTATTCTCAATTTTTCTTCACATAACATTAGATGCATTGTTCACTACACGATATTCATACATAACTCATTCTTCTCATAGCTTATTTCTTCACAGTTCTGTTTCCTCTTCACATGACTATACAATTACATGGATAAAAATATAATACTATACATACCCTTCTCTAAAAATAATTCTTGAAACCTCAATCTCATGGAAACTCCTTCATGAAAATGTAAAATATTTTACAGACTTATCAATTTCTTCTTTATGTAAGAAATAGTATGTGGATCCTATTTATTCTTCCCATTATTCTTAGTATGTATAATACTTTTAAGATATATTCTTTCTTTATAAGGAATGGATCCTTCAATTTTCTATTTAAAAATTTATTTTTAATTATTTTAATGTTCCTAAAAGTTAATTGAAATATTTGGGAGCATTTGGGGCTTGTTTGGGGCACGAAGCTTTGGATTTTTAATAAATAGATGAGGTACAAAATTAGTAGTAACTTTTTGGCTCAACTATGTGGCCATAAAGAGTTGGTAAACAGTTTAAGAAATTATGTGACTCAGGTTGCATGAATCTGTGGGTATGCGGCAGAAGTTTATAGAGGTGATCTTCTTGGGTTTGGCAGGGTTTATCAAGTTGTGCACTTATCCATGCGAGGGGGTTCCACATTAAGTAGTAGGTTCACATGGTTGGTTCATATATTAACCAACCTTTGGGGCAAATTTTAAGACATTTTAAAATATTTAAAATTCTCATTTTCTCCTCCTTTTACTTATCTTCTCCCATACTTTTAATTTTATCTCCATGCACAGAAGCCTCCCAAAGTTCCATGAGTTCTTATCCTTCTCCTTGCATAGTCTTGGATCCTCCTAATTCATTAGAAAATGGAATCATCCATCATTATTTACATTTGATACCTATTAGTAATCCCCTTATTCTTCTTCCTTCTTTTTTCCATTAATCTCATCTTATGTACTGCTAAATTTGTGTGATAAATTATGTCTAATTTTATGGTTATTCATCTATTTCTAGTATTTATCCTATTATAGCCTCAGTTAGAGGATGATAATGGATAAGGGGTCTACTAATCGTCTAATTTAAGTGGTCTATACATTTTACATTAAAGTATTGATGTTAAAATTTGGGGTCACCCTATTGCATGTTGGACCTTCCAAGTGTTTCTTTTAAACTGAGTAATAACTTAAATTAAATATTGTAAAACATGATTTGATATTTGGTTGCCCCTTTTACATGTTTAGAGGTCATCTACCACAACCTGGACCACCTCATGAGGTGGGTTTTTTTAATAGAAAATATTATTCCACCCCTTTGGGTGTGTAGATATTTCCACACATGAGTGGAAGTCATATACAAAATTAATTGGGATTCTAAAGGTTGAATACCTCTTGGTCCATGTTGATTAAAATTTAAATGCAACCATTGGAAATTATAAATGAGTTGGATGGTCTCTTGTATTATGAATAGTAATTTAATTTTTGGTAAGGTGGCATAGACACTAATATGGCCCCTCTTTTCTAACTTAGAAATCAGTTCATTAATAAAACAAACATAATAAATTAAATTTATAAAAGGGAATGGACACTAACATATCCCTTTGATCCCTTATATTGATTTTTCATTAAAGGATTTTTTGTTTTGGTGATGACATCTCGGTATGACACCAAAATCACTTTATATCACCAATGATTTACTTATACCGGCTGCCTTAGATTATTACCTTGGATCTAGATTGCTTGGGATACCATGGGATTTCTCCTTGGGATCCTATAAATTCTTCACTGAGTTTTCTATGGATGAGCTTCATGGACTCAAAGAGGATTTCTCGATCAATGGACCTGGGTCTTGGCCTACATAGGTCTACATTATAGCAATTTTTCTATTGATCAGATATATGGACTCGAAGAGGATTCCTTGATACATGAACCTGAGTTTTGGACCACGAAGGTCTACATTATATTGATTTTTTTATGGATGGTCTCTTGGAACATAAAGCCAAATCCCTAATCAATGGTTGTAACAAACTGACCCAAGTCAAACTTAAACCTTAAACCCTACCCATTATATCACATAACCAAAGGGCATTTCCGATCACCACATGTTGGAAACATGCACCCGGGCATCGAACAAAAAACCAGAGAAAATGATTTCTCCCAACCAAAACCAATACATGGAATATATATATATATATACAGTAATAACGAGCCACAAAAAACTAATAAATATATGTTATAACTATAAGAAAATAGTTAAAAACTATTTTAAAGTAGATAAAATATCCAAGAGACAAGTCCAAATACAAAGTTCCAAAACCAAATAGCTACTCCAAGTGATAGTTTGGACGAACTCCCACCATCTCACCACTAGCTATCCAACTCAGCTGACATGAAACCTCACTACCTCACTATGCTGCCTTGTCTTTCCCTACATTGAATGACTTATAAAGGTATAAGCACCACTAAAGAGGTGCACATATTGTGAGATAAGAGGATCAATAGAATCCCACCCAGGTGTTCTATAACAAGTATCTATATAACAATTCATGTATTCTCATTTCAAATAAAACATGGCATGATAAGAAGAAAATCAGTTTTACAAAAAACATGGTAAACAATTCCCTTTTCACAATTTTAAAAAAATGCAGGTATATCAGTTTCAAAGAACATTCTCCATATCATATTTCACAAGAATAAACATTCATATCAAGGCAAAAACAAGAAATACAAGAAATACAAATAGAAGCCAAAGTATTAGCACCAAATATTTATATAGGTCAAACTAAAACACTACTAATACCACAATCAATCAAGTGCACAATCCAGTTCCTAAAATATAGGAATAGGAAGCATAGGAATAACTCATGAGTAAACCCCCCTAAGAAAGTCAATATCAGTCCCCTAGAACTACGATCCTAGGAAACAGAGGAAAGAACCATGATAAAACCTCCAAATAATCACAAAAAAATTAATGGTGGATTCAAGCTAAACACTCCACCTAAGTATCCAAGGTAACCCATATGCTCATTTTCAAAATTTATTCTAATTCTTTGAAAATCCTTTCAAAAATCCATTCTAATGATTTGAAAATACCCATTTTCTTTTCATTTATCAACTACTAGGGAACCATTTTTATTTAATAAATCCATTCAACACATGCATAAAATATAATTCTAATTCCTTTTATAAATCGTTTTATAAAACATGAACAATAAGGTTCATCAAAATAGGCTAGATACCGAACAACCTACCTCAAAACTCAGGTCGGACACACCCCTAATAGGATCCACCAATAATGATAACCCAAATATGTCTAAGAAGGCCCTATAACTCAATCCACGCATCTCATAATTGATCCAATTTATAATAAAAGGGGTCTGTTGAAAGGAGGAAATCCACATAGCTCAAGAATGACAACCCTTCGCACCACGATCAACAAAGAAGCAGCCCCCGGAACGAAATAGCACAACGAATATAGAAAAAGATTTGAAGAAACACCAAATCAGACAAAAAAAATATGAAAATGACACTCAAGGGTGCTACCATGATGAATGGAAATGAAGAATCAAAAATATAACTCACTCGGAGAGATGCACTGGAACTATAATGAAGATCCAACACCGAACAGATCGATAAGGTAAGAACGTTATCTCTAAAAATCACATGTGAGGGACCTTAAGTCAAGAGAAAAGGAAATATGGGGGCCAAAATGGGAACTCAAACTAGTGTTTTCCCTAAAAATTCCCTACTTGGGTAAATACATGATGTGTAATTCCTTTACATGTTGTGAAATCCATAGTGTTCAAGTACACCAAAAAATCAATTGCCTCAGATTAAAATACGACCTTGAAATAACTCACGACGTCTAATTCCTCATCACATCAGGTAACATATCATAGTGTGAATATTTTTCATAGAATGTACCCAGTAACCATTACTTTGTGTATAACCTAGTTACACGACGTTAAATTCTTCTACATCCTACAAAAAAACTAGAAACCAACATTTAAAAACACTAAAACATAAATGGATCTTTCAGAGAAGGAAAAACATACCTGATCAAGGTAACAAGATGCTACAAAATCCCCATCATAAATACTTTCCATCCCTGGGAAGTCATGTGTAAGATGTAATTTTTGGAAAAAGATTAGGCCACCCATTAATGACTCACATTACCAATTCTTATGAAATTATGATCTATGTTTCCAAAACCTCTAACCAATAGAATCAATTACCCACAAAATAAATTCACTTTAGATCCATTGATCTCAACTAGTTTCTCTAAAATAGAAACATCTCGCACTATCTCAATTTATTCCCACCTCAAAACATGAGCAGGATCAGGATGGTACTTTCTGAGCTGAGATATGTAGAAAAATCAGGAATACTTATCAACTGAACTGGAAATGCTAACCGATAATCAACCTAACTAAGCCGCTTAATGAACTCAAATGGTCCAAGATATATTAGATCCAACATTCTCTATTTTCTAAGACGATAGTGACCCAACAAAGGATAAAGTTTCAAGAAAACCCAGTCACCAACAGAAAACTCCAAAGGATGACGTCGCCAATACACATATGATTTCTACCGACTCTAGACTATAACTATACGTCGATGTACATCCTAAATCTTCACTGAAATCTCCTTGACCAAACTTGGTCCAACCAAAGATACTTCACCCACCTCATCTCAACAAAGTTGTGATTTTCATGGATGACCATACAACGCCTCAATGGGATCCATTCTAATTGATGACTGATAACTGTTGTTATAAAAAAAACTCAACAAATCCCAGATAGTTATCCTATGATCCACTAAAATCCAAGACATAGGCATGAATAATATCCTCCAAGATCAAAATCACATGCTTTGAATGAACATCTATCTATGGATGGTAAGTTATGCTAAACTTGACCTAAGTTCTCATCACCTCTTGGAGACTCCTCCGAAACCTCAAGGTAAACTTAGGATACCTATATAAAACAAACTTAGAAAGTCTCCCATGTAACCTCAATATATCCTTCAAATACAGCCTACCAAAATATTTAACCTTAGTGGTATCCTTGATTGGAATAAAATGAATAGACTTCATCAACCGAAAAACAACTACCCAGGTAGAATTTGTCCCTTAGGAACTCCATGGAAATCCAACAACAAAATCCATTGATACCTCATCACATTTCCAGACTGGCACAGGAAGAGGTTGAATCAAACTAGGGGTTTTCAGGTGCTCTTCCATTATCCATTGGCGTGTGTAATAGTGGGACACATAATCTCCAATTTCATGCTTCATACCCATCTAAAATAATTATTATATCATGTCATGGTACATCATCCTTGTGTCTGGATGAATGGACCATGATGAGATATAATAATTAAACAAGACTAAACTCATAAGAGGTTCTGGGACAACAATGATCTTCCAAAAAGTGGATCATACCATCTAAAGAGATAAAACAACTAGAAACAGTCTCCCCACCATAAAGGATTTCATGAATTTCACTGAAATCATCATCCTTCTACTAACTTTGAAAATTAGGCTCTAGTATAGATGATGATAACTGAACACTAGTAATAACCATACCTAAGAAATCATCCTAAGCATCTAGATGAAACTGAGTGAAAATCCCCATAAGGTTCCACTCCTCCTTCGATTTCAGAATATCCTTCGATGGTACTTTCGAACTATGAGAATCTACAATGACATTCCCCTCTCCAAAGGTGTATGAGATGTTGATGTCAAACCTCTGAAGGTATTCTACCCATCATCTCTTTAGGAGATTAAAGTCTTTTTGGGATAAGATAAAACTCAAACTCTTATGATTAGAAATTACTATGAACCATTCCCAAAAAAAATATTGTTTCCAACATTTAACCACATGAATAACTATATAAAGCTCTAAATCATGAGTGGGGTAATTTTTCTCATGTAGTTGAA
Source organism: Viscum album (assembly GCA_963277665.1). Classification (NCBI taxonomy): domain Eukaryota; kingdom Viridiplantae; phylum Streptophyta; class Magnoliopsida; order Santalales; family Viscaceae; genus Viscum; species Viscum album. The sequence goes on from OY728153.1 coordinate 134,257,256, forward strand.
GATGATGAGATTCATAATATACTACATGGTTATCCTGCCTAAGAATTAATCCCAAACCAACACCATAAGAATCACAAAACAATACGTACCCATTATCGAGATTAGGTAAGATCATAATAGGAGCTGATATCATAAGTATTTAGAGTTCATTGAAAGAAGACTGAAACTTTACATACCATGTGATTTCACCTCTTTCTTTGTTAGAGAAATCAAATGTGATACCATCTTAGAAAAATTATTAACAAACCATCAGTAGTATCTAACAAGACCAAGGAAGCTCTATATCTTAAAGACACTGCGTGGTTCTTTCCACGACAATACAACCTTTACCATTTTAGGATCAACTGATAATCTCTGTTAATAAATTATGTTCCCTATGAAATTCACTTCTTGAATCCAGAAACTACATTTCAAAATATTTCCATACAAATGGTGACTTCATCGAATTTTTAGAACCAAGCTCAGATGGTGCTAATTCTCCTGCTCAAATTTCAAGTAAACCATGATATCAACCTTGAAAACTACCACAAAAGTTTCTAGATATTGATGGAATATCTAATTCATCAAATCCATAAAACTTTAGAAGTTTTAGTCAAAGAAAAAGGCATCATAAGATATTCATAATGACAATACCTATTCTTGAAATCTCTCTTCGATATATCAGAGTCCTGAATTTAATCTGATGATAACCCAATTGAATATCATTTTTTTTAACCTATTGTCTTCCTTTAACTGATAAAACAAATCATTTACATGAGGAAAAAGATATTTTTTCTTAACTGTTACCTGGTTCGACTTCTAATAATCCACACACAATCGAAGTGAACTGTATGCTCTCTTGGCAAAGAGCATAAGTGAATCCCAATGAGAAACACTAGGGGGAATGAAACCAATAATCCCCATTTTTATATATACTTTTTTGTCATTTATTCATAGTTTTTCATTTAATTATTCAATAATACATGTGGTATGTGTCTAATTTTTTATGAAAAAGATTCACAGTTTTTAAAGAAAGAAAAACTAGAAAAAGTGAAAAATTGGCCAAGTACAAGTCGTGATGATGACATTCACATCGTGTACCAGAGGATCACAACCTAACCTAAAATGTGAAGCCAATTTGTGACCATGAATCTAGAAGGAAAAATATACTACACGTCATGACCAAATTGGTCACGTCGTGACACCCAGTCAAAATGGATAGTGAGAAAGCCACAAGGATTCCACAAAAAATCTACCATGTCAGAGTACACATCATGAAACACGTCTACACATCGTGTACCTAGTCAAACATCCTATCTGTGAGAATCGCATGCCACACTGGAGATTCAAAGGAACATGACACGGATCGAGGGTACACATTGTGTACCATAAGTATATGTCATGACCAAAAACTCCTATATAAGGAATGGAGAGACAGAGCATTAAAAATATTGAGAGATCTCTTACTTCTCCCCTCTCAATTGCTTGTGATCCATTCTTATTATTTTCCCTTATGAACTCAATTTATTCACAGTTTTTTTCACATTTCTTTCAATTCATGAGTCGTGGAGCTTACTTTCTTCAACACCTTATTTTTTTCCAATCCTCTCTTAAATTTAAATTCCTATTTCTATCTCAAGTAAGTAATTTATTTTAATTCATAATTCTTTTATGAATGTTTCCCTTCATAATCCTAGAATATTGTTTTTTATGAATTTGTTAATCATGATTTATCTAGTTTATTATATTGTTTCACTATCCCTAATGAGTATATAATTTTTTTAGGGTTATGGAATAAGCTCGATGTATATGTATAATTAAATATACATTTTAATATAAACTTTTCAAGACTAATTGAATTAGTATCTATGATATGAACCCATGGTCTATCCCATTTGTTTGAATGTCCCTGACCATAGGACAATCAAACAAACGACCCTATCCTAATTGGAGTATACTAAGCTATGGCCACTAGATTAGGATATTTTCTACTCAAAAATCCAAACCTAATGCACCTAGGTTGTCGCTACCTCCTGACAATGGAATTACTACTTCCTTGGTAGGACTAGGAGGCTAAGACCAAATTCAACTAGGGACCCCTATTTTCTTCGTAGACTAAGACATTTGATCTTGAAAAGGTTATAATTAAAATACATCCTTCGCCAAGATAATCAACTTGATCGCAACCCCTCATTTATTAATTTAAAGTCATCCTAAAATAATTCTTAGACCAAAATTCTAGAACAAGGACTTTTAGAGAGGACTCCCTTACATGTTTAGAAACCAAATCAAATTGAAATTTAACCGTATTATCCTGATGGATTCAACCCCATACTCCCACTACCCTAAATATTAGTAGTTGGTGAATGTTTGAGACAAATTATAAATTGAAACTTGATTCATTCCTGAGGAAGTAACGACACCACCAACAAAAGTCCATCAAATTTTTGGTGTCGTTGCTGGGGAGACAACACCATTTTCTCAAAGAAATCTGGTTTTATAAGACTTAGGATTAATTTTCCCTCATCCTTTTATTTTATTTTGTTTCTAGAAAACCTTTCATCTTATCCTTCATCTTCAGTGCATGTACCAAGGCCCTTGGACACGATCAAGGAACCTTGAAGCACAAGATCCTTTGTCCTTCGATCCCAAGACTGAAAGGCATCTTCTTTCACTCTGCCGATCAAAAATGGCCAGGAAACATCATAATGAGGGACCCAAACTTCCAAATCATAAAATCATACTAGTAGAACACGTAATACACCCTAAAAATACCATCATAGACTATGGCTTTCCATAAATCCATGGTGTGACGCCAAATATCGTTCACCCTCCAATTCAAGTCCATACCTTTGAAATCATGCCTGGATTCATCTATATGATCTAGAACATGGTAAAATTAAGTTTTCTTTATAGTGAAGACCCACATGAACATATATCTAATTTATTAGATGTTTGTGATACCTTTGAAACCAGGTAGTTTCTTCTGACGAGATAAGACCCTATGTCTTTTCTTTTTCATTAAGAGATAGAGCTAAGGATTTTATCAAAATCCAATATCCCGAGTCAATATCAACTTGGGATGAGCTCGAAAAAAAATTTCTGAATAAATAATTTCCACCAATACGAACATAGAAACTATGGAATGACATGTACAACATTGCACAATCATATGGAGTGTCTGCATGGGAAGCATGGGATAAATTCAAATAACTCATGAGGAAATGTCCACATCACAGAAACGACACTTGGATTCAAATTAAAACCTTTTATCATAGACTCCAGTCAACAACACGAATAGTTTTCAATGTTGCTGCTGATAGAGGTCTAATGTTAAAGACACCTAACACAGGAAGATCTATTATGGATGAAGTATCCCCTAATTATATTTTATGGAAAAGATACCATGGACCACCCAGATATGGAATCCATAAAGTTGATGAGACCACTCGGTTATCAGCGCAAGTCGAAGCGCTAACTAAGAAACCTAGGTCACTTCAAATACCAACCGCACAACCCCCTCCTACCCCATTCATGGAAATCCATTCATGAAAGATGTCTGGTGGACCACACCAGTATCAAGACTAAAAAGAAGGGTACGGGGAACCACAAGATTGTAATTATGTTAATTACAATCAACAATGTCAACCATTTTAGCCGTAACAACAACATCCATGTTTTTAATAGATGTTTTCTCAGTAGAAACCTCAAAAAAATCAAGGATGTTTTTAGTATCATAGTGTTCAGGCTCAGTTCTACTACTAGGGACCACCAGGGTATCCACCAATGAACCATGTCTCAAGACCACGGTATCAGACATATCTACAGCAACCCTTTCTGAGGCCCCAAAAACAACAACAACAATAATTTCCACCTTCCCAACCAAGACCACAACAACCACCACCACCATTGCAAATTATCTTGGAGAACCTCCTGACATCCTTTATTACAAAGTCATATCAAAGAATAACCACGTAAGAGATAGAAATACAAAATAAACTATTAGGTTTAAGAATCCTAGAGGGGAAAATAGTATTGATCTCCAAAACCTTATTTGAAAGATTACCAGGTACCCTATCTGGTAACACTGAGACATACCCATTTGATGAAGTGAAGTTTTAGTTCTAATAAGTGTAAAATTATTACATTTCCAACAATTAAAGGAAACAAGGCCACAAGAAGAGTTCAAGAAACAACCAGAAAAATGTAAAAGCATTACCATCCATGAAAGAGAATTCCCCTAAAAACCAAAGAAACCCATTTAAGTAGCCCCACCTCTATAAAAACCAAATCTTCCCTTTCTAGAAAAGGAAAGGTATGGTAAGAAGGAGGCTCAGTACAAAAAGTTTCCCGAAATTTTCAAACAATTGCATATCAACATTCCTTTTGTTGAGGTAATCGCTCAAATTCCTATTTAAGAAAAATTTCTCGAAGACTTTCTATAAAAAAAATAAAATATAGAAGATCTTGTATTCATCTAATTAAATGAAGAATGATCTACTATTGTAAAGAATAAAATCCCACCAAAGATGAGAGATCTTGAAATCTTTTCAATTTTGTGTGCAATAGGAGAGTGAAATTTTGGAAGAGCATTCTGTTATCTTAGAGCAAGATTTAACCTGATTTCGATGATTGTTTTCCAAAAACTTGGAATCCAAGATCTCAAGGAAATGGGAGTATCATTGAAGTTAGCCAATCCTTCGGGTAAGTACCCACCTAGTATTCTTGAAGATATTTTGGTTAAAGTCGACAATTTCATTTTTCCAGCAAACTTCATAGTTTTGGACATGGAAGAAGAAGGATATGTCCCGATTATTATCAGAAGAAACTTCATGTCAATATGAAAGGCCTTGATTGATGTTAATCAAGGATGTCTCATCTTCAATGTTGGAAAAGAACAAGTAGTGTTCAACCTGATAAAGGTTGCACAACATTCAGAAGAAACAGTGGACGGAAATGCCATCCCTCTCGCTCAGCAATGAGTGGAGTACATGGCCATTGAGGACGAGACTAATGATTCGGGTTCAGATCAGGAAGAACACTATGACTTTGAGGAAGTCATCTTTACAAAACCACTTAACCGAGACACCATACAACCATTTATTCCATCCATCATTCTGCCACCCTAGTTGGACTTGAAACCTTTACTCAGTACATTAAAGTACCCATACTTAGGAGAGACATTATCAATGTAGAACTATCTCAGGCTCAAGAAGAAAAATTGGTTGACACCTGGAAAAGACATAAAAGTCAATTTCCTATGGGTTGGTGGATATTAACGGAGTCAATTCTTTAGAGTGTACCCACTGGATTTTACTCAAAGAAGATGAAAAACCAAAAATACAACCTCTAAGGCAGCTCACACCGCCAATGAAGGAGGTTTTCAAGAAGGAAGTATTGAATCTTATGGATACTGGAATAATATTTCCTATCTTATATAGTGAATGTTTGAGTCCCCTCTAAGTCATTCCCAAAAAATGGAGGACTAAGTATAGAAAAGACAGATGATAATGAACTCATTTCAACATGCACCGTCACTGGATGGAGAGTTTGTATAGAATACAGCTTTTTGAATGAATCAACAGTGAAAGATCATTTTTATTTACCATTTATGGATCAAATGCTTTAGAGTCCAGTAGGACATAATTTCTATTTTTCTTAGATGGATATTTAGGATACAATCAAATTGCAGTAGACCCCACTTACTGGCCCAAAACCACCTTCACCTTTCCCTTTGGTACTTTTTCATATAGGTGCAAGTAATTCGATATGTGAAATGCACCAGTAATATTCCAAAGATGCTTGAAACACATATTTCATGATATGGATAAATAATTTCTCAAAATATTCATAGATGATTTCTCCATCTATAGAGGATCATTTGATATATGTCTAAGAAATCTAGAACTGGTTCTCCAATGTTGTGAGTAGAAATTATTATTGTTTAATAGGGAAAATGTCACTTTATGGTGTAGGGAGGAATTGTTATAGGACAAAAAATCTCTATAGAGTGCATTGAGGTTGATCCCACAAAAATAAAGGACATCAAGGATCTGCCAGAACTGTCAACCTTAAAAGGGTTTAGAAGCTTCGATAGGCTTGTTAGATTCTAAAGATACTACCTAAAAGATTCTACTAATGTTATACGTCCATTAACACACTTGTTGTCAGAGGAAACTCCTTGTGAATTTGATGAGGACTGCTAACAAGATTTTCCAACACTGAAAAATAATCTGATTGTGTCTCCAGTTATCATTGCACCAAACTAGGAAAAGTAGTTTGAGCTTATGTGTGATGATAGAGATCTTACTGTAGGAGTTGTTCTCAAACAACGTATTGACAACATCTTCTACCCAATCTATTATGCCAGCCACACATTTAATTAAGACTATATAAATTATATGACTACAGAGGAGGAGATCCTAGCTACCATATATTCCTTTGAAAAGTTACATTCATACCTCGTTCTATCCAAATTCATTGTCCATACAGACCATGCCGCTCTTTGATACCTAATGGACAAGAAAAAGGTGAAACCAAGATTGATTCACTAGATTCTTTTTCTGTAAGAATTCAATGTCGTAATCAAGGACACCAAAGGAACCGAAAATGACATTTTTTATCACCTCTCATGATTAACCATGACCATTATTAAAGAATATGGTGAGACTGATATTGAAGTAGATTTTCCAAATGAGGCATTGTATAGTGTCAAACCCAGCCTTGGTTCTCAGACATTGCCAACTATCTTGCCACAAGATATCTCCACCCTAGTCTCTCATACCAGTAATGAAAAAAGTTTATATCTGATGCCAAACACTACTTTTGGGATGAACCATTTCTATTCAAGTGTTGTGCCGATGGCATTTTACAACGCTGCATCCTAGAGGAAGAGATACAAAATGTGATCGAAATGTGTCACACATCGCCAACAGGCGGCCATCGTGGACAAGAACAGACAATTGAGAAGATCCTACAAAGTGGATTTTTCTGTCCCTCATTACATAATGATACTAGAGGATTATATAATCAATGTGACAGATGTCAAAGAGCAGGGAGCATCAGTAAAATAAATGAGATTCCAAGAAACCACATTCTTGAAGTTGAAGTTTTTAGCATTTTGGGTATTGGCTTTACGGGACCATTCCCCTCATAACATGGCATGAATTACATTCTAGTTACAGTAGACTATGCTTCCAAGTGGTTTGAAGCCAAATCCACAACACATGACACAACAAAGGTAGTAATGAATTTTCCTCAAAGGAATGTGTTTTCACATTTTGGATTTCTATGGATACTCATTAGTGATCGCATAACACATTTCTCAAATCATCCAGTATGAAAAATGATTAAAAATAAGCCATTCTCTAGAACACTGGAACCCCCTACCACCCACAAACAAGAGAGCAAGATGAATTGTCAAATAGGTAGGTGAAAAAAATCTTAGAAAAGACTTTAAACGCTATTAGAAGTGATTGGAGCCTGAAATTGGATGGTTCATTATGGGCATACTGAACTACATACAAAACACCCATAGGCACCACCCCATTTAGACTGGTTTACAGTAAACCATGTCATCTTACGGTGCAATTGGAACATCATTCATTCTGGGAAATTAAAAAGATGAATCTGGATTTAGAAAAGTCTAGAGAGGAATGGTTATTTCAATTAACTGCATTAGAAGAAATCGGGAGAGATGCGTATGTAAATGCAAGGATTTACATGGAAAAAATAAATAAATGGCATGACCAAATAATTAAAATATGTATCTTCATTCTAGGGAATAATGTTTCTCTATTCAATTATAGATTAAGACTATTCTTGGGGAAGTTTAAGTCATGATAGTTTGGTCCTTCTGAGGTTGTCCATGTTTTTCCTTAGGGAACAATCAAAATTCAATGAGATGGAGAACCACCATTCAAAGTAAATGGTCAAAGGTTGAAGATCCTTTAGGAAACATTCCATGAAGGATGTGTCCTAATCCTCAAGTTACACTAAAAAATGAATGGATACAAGCTATCAACATTAAAGGAAGCACTAACTGGGAGGCAGCCCAGGTTAAGAACTCTTTAGGTACGTTAGATTTGGATCACGGATGATGACTCTACAGTTTCAAGGAAGATAAAGTACGAAAGAAACAAGGAAATTAGGCAAACCATTGCTAAGTACACATTGTGTACCTCATGATCATGACGTGTATCATTTTAGCCTGAAAAAATAGCACTTCAAATCACTTTGTAACCAAGTTATACATTTTGTGAACTCATTTAGTTCATTTTTTAAAAAAATATTGGGCACAACCTGGAATGTCAAGACCCCCATCCTTTTACCCTAATGACTCCCCTCCCCCTCCCCCTCTTCCTCACAGTCACGACTCACAAACCAAACCCCTCTATCTCCTTCACTCTCATGCCCTCCCTCTCCCTCACTATCACGGTACACCACCCCTCCTACACCAATGGAATGTACCAAATGTCCAAAACCCTCCTACACCACATCACCCTCCTCCTAATCCTCACCAACTAAGGAACAAATCATATTCAAGAATCTACAGACTACTTTCAAAGAACCTTCTTCACCAGTAATAGCCCACGCGACACCAGCCCCCAGGTATGGTCTGACACCACTATGACTTCTAGTTATGAGGACCTACACCTTCACCTCATCTTATGTTTCTCCAAACCAATGCATAGGGTTAATATTATCATGTTACAAGTGAATCCCATACAGACAAATAAGACCCTGGACACAACGATCCTCACCCATTTGAATATTGAAGATGCTATCTTCAACCTCCTCGAGGCTCTTCACATTTCCACCATTCTGGAGGTCTGAGAGGAGACATACAAGGAGTTATTTTGTAGTTTTTGGCCACCTTTGAGATGGGCATCGACAGTATTCATTTCTACCTTGGTGACCTTCCACACAAGTTTACTTTTGCTATGTTTAGGGTTGGGCTTAGAATATATACCACGGAGTTTGTCATTTCAGAAATTAATCTGATGCTTCAACTCTAGCCACCTAGAGACATCTCCATGCAATTATGTCATATGATATCCCATGACCCTTAGTCACATCATACCCCACGCATCACCTAGTACACTCAACTGTGGAGTCCATGTTTCTGTATCTTACATAGATCCATGGCACATGGCCGGTTTTCTTGGGCTGAGAGTCATGGCAGCCTCAACCAGGTGGATGTGCTAATTCATTCAGTAGCAGTGGGTGGCCCAATCATCAACATGGAGGCTTAGTTCTCTTAGTACTATAGGACCCTGGCACAACATACATGAGGCACACTCATGGGTGGATCTTTTATCACCCACCTATCCAGGTGCCTATATGTTTTGGATGTCGTGCCACCCCACGCCGCCATTGGAACACAGGAGATGATCGATCTTGTGTTCCTACGCAAGATGACGATGGTGGTGAAGGAGGGAGGATTATATTTCTAGGCACCAAGCATCCAGGAGCCTGCACCTCAGGAGCAGCAAGGTGAAGCAGTAGAAATAGAGCCACCCAAACTCTTCAAACATCCACACCTAATACACCCATACCCACCACCACCTATGTCTCCACCCCTTCAACCATACCACCACCATCCTTTCACACCCTCACCAACTCCAGGCTAATATCCAGTGCATTTTGGAAAATCTACACCAAATATTATCTCACCTTCATCTCACATTCATTTAGTGCACTTCATTTCCCATTTCAACCAGTCCCACCCCAGTTGGACCTTCGTCCTCCACCATTCCACCACCCCCTTCCACCCAGCCAGACCTCCCTCATAATCTCACCGACCCTGCCACCCAATAGGAGTTCCTAGTGGAGTAGGCCCATAGGGGAAAGGGTAGTTTCCACTGAGGACATCCCCAATATACCCTTCATTGATCTAGATCCCAAATCCATAACCCCAGTCTGGATGAGGACTTCACCACCCGCCACCCCATCCCATCCCCATCCCTCCTAAACTACACCACCCACCACCGCTACATCTCCATCCTCAATTTCTGTCGATACTGACACGACTACCCCGGACCAGTTGATCGAGCACTAGGTAGTGGGATGACACTCAAGGATATTTTTGGAGTAGAGATATAATTTTATTTTTCTCTATCTTTTGGGATTTTGGGGAATTTTCCATCTACTTGGGTTAGTAGTATTTTCATAATTTTGGTTCCCACCCTTATACGGACCTATTGATATCTATATATACTTGGGCCTTCATTTTTACGCTCTTTTTTGTTTTGATTTTCATGTCTTTTCTTAATCATGTCATGGTTCTAAAAATCATATTTCATTCTCAATGGTCCGGTATCATTGTAAATATTAGAACAATGGGTGCTCGATCATATCCTAGAAATTTCCTGACAGCTTCACGAGCTATATTTCTCCATTCACCAATATCACCAGCCGCCACGATTAATGATTCCATTCTTAACACACTGCGTACATACACATGAATTTATTCCCGAAGTAATCAACCCATCAAAGAGACCACATGATCTTGCGGACATCGCCTCTAACAGTTGTTATAGGAAAATGAGAAACTGGGCTGGTGGACCATCTCATAAAAATCTATGTCCCCCCATCTAGATGATGACATTTAATTAGCACTTTATGGGAGGAAACCCATAGTTCTTCTCTATTATGTAACATTTTCATTGCCATGTATAGTTCATTCCCTTTTCCTTTTTCATTTCTGTATTGCATGCAGCTACATTGTAAACATATCAACATTTCAATAAAATGAATCTCTCAATTTCTCACTTTGTGTGCCTACCCTTTTATCTACTATTCCAACTGTTTATAACCATGGAGTAATATTTTTTATATAGTAAAATATTTCCTTCTCTAAAAATTTTTTAGGCACATTGGATATTCATGTTACGATAGCACAAACACCCCCATAGCATACCACTTTTCCCCGGGAGCTCTTTATTCCCTCTTATTTTTATTTTGTCCAATATGCCATTTTAAAATACTTTAAAAATTACTTCTTCCACACTCTCACCTATTTTGTATTATAAATAGGGACATTGTATCACTTGAAGTATGGAGGGGTCTTCTCACATTTTCACCTATGATACACTTGAATTTTTATTATTCTCACTTGTCTAGGAGATATTTTTCTGAATAATAAGATTGCTTTAAACCTGAAAATCATTATGCCCTTGTAATTAAAGAAAAATTTAAGTGGAAAAGTGTTAAGGACTCTATTTCACTACTTCTTAGATTTTTTTAGAATTATTTCTAAGTTTAGGTAATTAATTCAATTTCAAAGTCTTTGAAATAATGACTAATTTACCTATTACATAGGATTTATGCCCTTTTTGATTGCTAGTTTTTATTGATTCTCAACACCCAAGAGGACTCTAATCCTTCAATTTCATACTCTTATCTGAGCATATTTCATGAGAGATACATGGGTCCTGTAAACCAACTATAGCTTGCACTGAGATATTATGAAAATGATGACTGAACAAGTATGGATTCAAAATGATTGAGGCATTCTTTGATATAAACATTCCCTGAGAACCACCAAACATCTATCCTTAATTTAGACCATAGTTTCCATGAATGAGATGTTATAATGAAGTTATTCCAATAATATTTTCCTTCCTACCTTTCTTTGGTACAATTCTCATATATATCTTTGAACAATTCTGGGGGAGAAATTCAGACAACATGGGATGCTTCCACTTTTAGAGATGCACGGTGCACTCACCTGACTATGAGGTTGTGATCCATATATCATTTTTTATAACTAATTCATATTTTGTTCCTTTGAAAAATTTAAATATAAATACAAATTGATATGGGTTGTGTACTGGGAAGGTCAAAAATCTCCATTTTCTAGACCGATGAATCCCTAAAAGGATTATATGTGGTTAGGTGATTGATGTGAGATCTATCCTATGCATAAAATTTGAAAAAATGAAAAATAAAAATAAAAAGAAAAGGAATAGAATAAATACATTGTATACATATTTTCCATACCTATAGATCCAACTTGAGCTGATAGAGTACGGACTTGACCATCCATAAGGAGGAACTTCATCACACTTGTTCTTTCACTTTATGCATTGTACTATAGATTTTACCCTCCTTTTTTAGCTTGAATTTCCACATTCTACCTACCTACCCACTACCATAGAGCCATCATAACCCGACTAATTAAATCCCTCATGATTAATCTTGATCTTGTATTTACACAGTAGAGATGATAGAACTAGAACAAGCCTACAGTTGGGAACAGGTACTCAGGGTACGAGCGTACCTCTACTCACATTTTCAACCCTAAGTGATGATAGAAAAGAATGTTGAGGTAGATTACAATTGGTAATATAATGTAAGTAATAGTTAAGAGGTTATGATTAGAAGACAATAATTTGTTTTGAAAACTAGACGTTGAGGAATGACTAACTCTCTATACAGGTTTAATTCAAGAAATTGACTTTTCTCTGATTACACCTAATTGAATTTCATGGACGTAATGAAAATTTCTTTCTTGTCAAATTTCTTATCCTTTATGAAATCATCATTGATACATATTTCATGGGGACAATAAATTGTTCAAGTATGAGGGAATTTGATATGCCTCATTTTTATATACATTTTTCTATCATTTATTCATAGTTTTTCATTAAATTATTCGATAATGCATGTGGTATGTGTATCATTTTTTAGGAAAATTATTTATTGGTTTTCAAGAATGAAAAGTCAGAAAAAGTGAAAATCAGCCATGTACATGTTGTGATGATGACCATCAAATCCTGTACCTGAGGATCACAGCCTAACCCAAGTCGGGAAGCAAAGTCGTGACCAAGAATCCAGATGGAAAAAGGTACTTCACATCATGACCATACCGACCATGTCGTTACACCTAGTCAAACCAGTTAACGAGAAATCTGCAGTGCATTAAAAATACAAATATATCTCTTCCTTCTCCCCTCTTGATTCCATGTGATTTGTTCTTACTATTTTCCCTTATAAACTTAATTTCTTCAATGTTTTTTCCAAATTTATTTAAATTCAAGAGTTGTGGAGCTTACTTTCTTCAACACCTTCTTTTCCCAATTCCATGCATAAATTTAAATTCCGATATAGATCTCATGTAAGTAATTTAGTTTAATTCATAATTCTCTTATGCATTTTTTCTCTTCGTCATCCTGGAATATCCTTTTTTTTATAAATTAGTTAAGAATGTTTTATCTAGTTTATTTTATTGTTCCACTATACTCAATGAGTAGATAAATTTCTTAGGGGTAGGGATTAAGCTCGATGTATCTGCATAATTATATATAACTTTTAATCAAAACCTGGAAAGCCTAATTGAATTAGTAACTAGAATATGAACCCCTGGTCTATCTCATTTGTGTGAAAATCCTTAACCACAAGATGGTCAAACAAACGACCCTATCCTAATTGGAGTTGACTAAGCTATGACCACTATCTTAGGAGACTTTCTGCTTAGAAATCCAAACTTAATGCACCTAGGTTGTTGCTACCTCCTGGCCACAGAATAGCTACTTCTTAGTAAATACTAGGAGGGTAATGCAAAAATCAACTAGTAACCCATGTTTTCTTCACAGACTAAGACATAGGATATTTCTAGGGTTAGAATTAAAATAAATCCTCCACCCAGATACTAGACTTTATCTGAACCCCTCATTTATCAATATAAAGTCATCCCAAAATAGATCTTAGAGCAAAATCCAAAATAAAAGACTTTCAAAAACAACTCCCTTATAGAATCATAAACTAGATCCTCTAAAAATTTAATAGTAGCCTCATTATGGATTCAACGATGTACTCCCACTACACTACGTCTTAGTAGTTGGTGAAAGTTTGGGAAGAAATATAAATTCAAATTTGATTCATGTTAGAGGAAGTAACAACACCAATGTGTAGAGGCCATCATAATCATTTTTTCAAAAGGCCATCCAACTGGATCTTAATCTCTTTTATCTTTGTTGGTTCTATACAATAAGTAGGTATAGATATCAGTTGCCTACCTGGCACCAGATCAATCATAAACTCTACCAATCTCTCTACAGGAAGACCCAAGAAGATTTTTGAGAAAACATCAAAAAATTAATGAACAACAATAAGAAGATCAAAAATAAAGAAAAATAATTGGGTTCAATTGCAACAACAGAAAAAATACTCCTAAACCTTAGGTGGGAAGGTCCTACACAACCAGATCTCAGGTACCACTCCCCCTAAAACATGTAGGATCTCCCATTGGGATCATGAAATGAAACATGTTTATAATAAAAATCTACCTCATCTTGATTAGTGATAAACCAATCCATACAAATGATGATGTCAAACAGGTTCAGATCGAGAATGAGAAAATCACAAACCAACTCTGTATCATCTATCGTTAACAAATAAGGACACATAAACCCTGACTATTTCCTCTTACTAATAAGTGTCACTAACTCCATTACAACGGAAATAAGTTCCATTGGAAGTTTAAGAATATTAATAAAATGTGAAAAAATAAATGAGTGGGGGGGGCAAGTATCAAATAAAGAAATTAATATAGAAGATTCAATAAAGATAGTACCTCTCACTATTGCTAGACCTACATCAACCTCTACTGAAAACTCAACTACTGTGTGAAATTTATTCACTCTATAGGCCTTTGTATGGATCCCTTTAGTCCTTCAAGCATATGAATCCCCAGAAGTAGCCTTTGGAGCTGATAAACCCTGATCAAACAAGCCATATTCATAGCCTGACAGAAATTCTATAAGTGACCAACACACCCATAGTTGTTGAATGTTTTCATGAGAATAAGACAAGAAATCATTTTGTGTATGACCTTACCACACTAATATAAAGTTATAGGCGCACTACTAGTTATAGTAGACGTTGTGGAGAAGGCTCATTGCTGAGACCCACCTCTACCACTCATACAATGATCCAACCACTTCCACTTATTCTCATGCGCGCCACTGAATCTACCACTGGATGGAAGAGAATAGGTAGAAAATCCAACCTTTCCAACCATATTCATCTATGAAATCATAGATCTATCTACCATCTATGAATAGTTATAAATCTTTAACATAAATACATGTGATCTGATATCTGGTCGCAAACCCATTAGGAACTTCTAAGCCTTCAACTAGTCATTCTTTACCACGTCCAGATAAAAACGCACAAGCTCAGTAAACCAATTAGTGTACGCCAACACTAAATGATCTCCCTACTACAATTAGAGGAAATATAGATATTTTTCAAACATCACATAATATAGAAAAAAAGTTATAAAATAGGGTTTTGAAACCTTTCTGATCTAAGTCCATGTGTTTTCCTTCCTTGACTATGCCATCCCACAATCACATATTGGAACCATCAAGCCTAAACTCTGCACACTTCACCTTGATATTTTTAATTTTCATCCTAAAGTAAAAGATTTGATTGATCATATCCAATTTGTTTCTTTTAAAAAATGGTGAATTCTCCAACAAGATTTTTCAAGATCGATCTCTCTCTCCTCCCGCTCCTATTTATACCTCAACAACTACGTTCTAAACTCATGGAATATTCTGATCAACAACACAAACTTCCCCTACTATATCCTCATTTAGATTCTAGTCTATAGGTGGATTTCATTGAGGATAATTAGTTTCACCCTCCTAAAAAACTCATAGAAGATGTATCAAAGTCATAATATTGCACACCAAAACAAAAGAATGATCATACAATAGAATAAATCTCAGTTTAAAATAGAATACCCTTAAGTAGAAACTCATATTTAAAGCAAAACCAAACATGAGGGACACATATCCCAACTTCCCCTTTAAACTTGAATCTCTCCATGACAAGAGTTAGCTAGGCACTTATCACAACATACCACTTAAGTTCTGAAAATCCTATCTCTAGTCTAATAGATGTCCCAAGTCAATGAATCTTGTGGAAAACCTCCCTTTGATACCACTTTGTAATGAACCGAGCTGGGATACCCTCAAACCTGTAACCCAACTCATTTCATCACATACCTAAAGGGAATTCTCGATCCCAAGGGGATAACAAAAAGCACCCTGCCATTAAAAACAAACCATGGGGAATGATTTCTCCTATCTTAAACCAACACATGACATATATATATATATATATGGAGAAAGAAGGAACAATGAAAAACTAATAAATATATTCCATAACTATAATAAAATATATTGAAAAAAATGTAAATGTATCCAAAATATCAAAGAGACAAGTTCAATTGCAAAGTACCAAAACCAAATAGCTACTCCAAGTGATATTGGGGATGAAATCCCACCATCTCACCCCCATATACCCGACTCAGCTGACATGAAACCTTGCTACCTCACTATGGAACCTTATTTTCCCATACATTAGAATTAATGTAAAGTTATATGCCCCAACTGAAGAGGTGGGTAGGGTGTGAGCTAATAGGATCAATTGGATCCCACCTAGGTGTTCCATAAAAAGTCTTTGTATAACAATTAATTTATGCTCATTTCAAATAAAACATGGCATGATAAGTAATAAAGAAATTTTATAGAAAACATGGTAAACATTTTTCTTTTTCATAATTCTAAAACAAAATTAGGTATATCAATTTCTAATAACATTTTCCATATCATCTTTCATAAGAATAAAAAAATTTATCAAGTCCAAAAAAAATCCAAAAAATGCAAAAAGAAACATAGGAATCAGCACCAAAGATCACTATAGGTTAGACTAGAATAATACTCATACCAAAATCAATCAAGTGAATAATATTGTTCCTAGAACATAGGCCTGGGAAGAATAGGAATACCCCATGTGTAAACCCCCCTAACAAGGTAAATATTAGTCCACTACAACAATGGGATTTAGAAATAGAGGAAAGACCCATGAAAAAATACCCTTATAATCACAAACAATGGATGATGCACTCAATAAAACCTTCCACCTAAGTACCTAAGGTAACCCATGTTTTCATTTTCACAATTCATTTAAATGTTTCGAAAAATCATTTCAAAACCATTTGAAAAATACATTCCAATTCTTTGAAAATACCCCTTTTCTTTCCATTTATCAACAACTAGGGGAAATTAATTTTTCGTTAAAAAATATTTTCAACATACACAAAACAATCATGTCAATTCCTTTTATAAATCTATTTATAAAAAAGGAATAATAAGTTTCATCAACATATGATAGATATGAAATCACCTACCTCGAAACTTGGGTCTCACATGCCAGCAACAGGATCCACTAACAACGAGAACCCAATGACGTCTATGAAGGCCCAAGAACTCAATACAAAAATCTCAGAATTGATCCAATTTAGAAAACAAGGGGTCAGTGGGAAGGTGAAAATACCCATTCCTCAAGAAAAATCACTCATCACACCATAACCAACAAGGAAATAGCCTCTGAAATGAGATCACATAATGGATCTTGAAGAAGATGCGAAGAAACACAAAATCATGCCAACGAATCTTACAAAACACAACACAAGGGTGGTACCGTGATCAATGTAAATGAATAAGTAGAATGATATCTCACCCAGAGAGAAATAACACAACTAAAATGATGATATAATGTCAAATGGATCGATCGAGAAGGAACAGTATCTCCAAAAATCACTAGCGAGGGACCCTCGATTGAGAGAAAATGAAATCTGGTGGCTAAAATGGGCACTCAAACCCATACAATGCCCAAACAATTCCCTACTATGGGAATTACATGATGTGTAATTATTTTACATGATTTTTAATTCTTTTATATGTATTTAAATCCATAGTTTACAAGTACTCTAAAAAATAATTCACCTTGGATTAAAATATAACCTTAAAATAACTTAGGATGTGTAATACCTCATCACATCATGTAACATTTCACAACATGAATTTTTTTCATGGTATGAACCCAGAAACCATTACATGATGTGTAACCAAGTTACATGGTGTGAAATTCTTCTTCAGCCTATAGAAAATCCAAAAACCAACATTTAAAAACTCCACACTAAAAATGGAACTTCAAGAGATTAAAAAACCAACCTGGTCAAAGTACCAGGATGTTACAATGGATTTGGGTACTGGGCCTCATATGTCTAATACTTGATATATCTGGCATGTTTCGTAGTTCATACTTGATACATTCAGTGTTTTTCATTGCTGACTCTTTAATCATATATACCATTCTTCATCTTTTATAGACTTCTTTTTACATCATTTACATCCATATTTGGTTGTTTTAAAATATCATTTATATCTTTATTACTGTTATACATGCACACTACTTCATCTTATATGCACTAACTAGATCTATTATAGACACCATTGGTGGTGGCCTACAGAGTATATATCACACTCTATTTAGGATGTCATTTGGTACCCAATAATACATCATGGATACAGGTAAGTAAAAAGGGAATTGGCCCACTATGGATGCTTTATTTTTATGCTATACTGGAGTATGGGAATAGATGACAGAGCTTATGCTCACAATGATATTGGAGATAGATTGTGTATTTTTTGTTCATTTTTGTATAGAATATTTCATATCCATGATTCTATTTTCCCCATAGTTTTCCTCTTTTTTATTACACCATGACATGATAATTATTTTTGTATATGATATTGTATGTGGTTTTGTCATTAGTTATGCCATCTTGGTTATTACATTTAGATGATTTAGTTATTTCGCTTCCTTATTGTTATATTTGTTTCTACTACTTATTTTGTTATTATATCATAATGTTTCACACTGACCATGAAGGTTTCGTATCTTCGCTATACTATCATAGATCCTCACTTCTATCAGGAACATATGGAATATGGTGTGGAACTCTTGCGGCCATGTGGACAACCTGAATAGTCCCATGTTTATGAACTGAGCCTGGTATGTCACAAAGTGGTATCACTATTTTGGGTTTGTAGATAGGATACTATAAAGTTTTATAATTTGGACATGATTTTATCCCTGGGAGTATCTAACACATGTTTAGAGAAAATCCAAATTACATAGGATGTAAATTTTTGTTTTGGATTGTTCCTCTTAGAGTTGTATTGATTTCACTGTTGGGTGACACATGTGATATTTGAAATTTGTTATCATTGTGAGTTTTCTTTTACCCTGGGATCAATAAGTCTATGAGGTAACATCTCATCTATCATTATATCCACTTTAAGATTCACTTTTCATTCATATTCCATGCCATATTTTTTTACCATGAATTTCCTATACTATGTTTGATGCTTTGATTACTATATTGAAATTATAATAACATTTCTTGTCGGAATGAGGATAAATAATTTGTTATTAAAGTTTATTCCACAACTTAAAAATTGTTTTCCCACATATCTTAGTAGTGGAACTTTAACTAACAAATTATTACATGTTTGAGCTAGTTGAAAGTGGTTAAATGATTTTAAACATTAGTTAGTTGGATTTATGTGGATGACAATTGTAATTTATAAACTAGTACTTCTATAAATTTGGAATGGTGATCTATCTAATATAGTTATTCTAAAGGGACTTGTTACATTATTATATTTAATGTTAAAGGTTTGTTTCAGTTACATGAAATACCATTTTTAACTTATAAAGATTAATACTTTATAACCCGAAAAGGGTAACTCATCTAAATAGACAATGATATATATATAGAAAGTATATATGAAATTTTTTATTCTTTAGAAATTAAATGTTGTGGTTACTATTAAATGGGGATTCCAATTTCAACATAAAGGTTGTTTTCCTCTATAACATGCAATTGAAAGTCCATATACCGAAATCTAGTACATGAAAATAGAAGTTATCTTTGGCCCAAAATTAGTAGTGGGAAGTTAGGAGTGTCTCTTGGTTTTATTTTTGACTCTCTATACATCCTAGACCACGATTTAGGAGTGAATAGAGAGGTGTTAACCTATTTATAAGAAGTCGTGTACATGTCCTATTCTTATTTCAATAAACTATACTATTATCAAATCTTTTCTAAAGTGTGTTCTTTGAATTTGTAGAAATATTACACCACAACGACCTTGGGTCATGCATTGGGAGGATGGTGATGACCATGTTTTGAAGGTGGTGGTCCCTGAGGCACTAGTATTACCTCTTGCATTACCACCTGAAGTCCCTATTATTATACTCTACTTGGGAACTGATGCCCAGTATTAAGAGAATTTTATATGAATCCTGAAAACCATGTACGGAGCCATGAGACCGTCCCCTACTATAGTAGAGTTGACATTGGAATTACAACAGCAGCATCCACCTATGTTTTTAGGATATGGTTGTCCTCGTAATACTGATTCATGGACAGAGTCCTTGTTAACTATATTTGATCATATAGAGACATCTCTTTATAGGAGGGATAAACTTGAAATGTATATTCTTATAAGGCTAACCAAGATATGGTGGGTTGTTTTGATCCAATATGACTAGATTTAAGTTATGGTCTTGAGGGATTTCTAGAAAACTTTCAAGGATTATTTCTTTCCAAATATATTGTTAACTGACCTATACCGGGTGTTTATACACATGGACCTAGGAACTCTATCTTTTATTGATTATTCAGCTTGATTCATAGGGATTCAGTGTTTCATTCCTACTCTCATTAGTGATGAGTTGTTTATAGATAGATTTTATGGGGATGGGATAATAAACACCATCATGTGTCAGGTGAATGTGGTTTGTTTGAATATCAACATTAAGAAAGTAAATTAGGCCCTCATCACTGAGTTTAAAATTAGGGAAGTTGTTGGTGTGGGTCTTGGCATTCTAATACCTTGTCAGAGCAGTAATTTATCTAGTAGTAGAAAATGTCCTTTTATGCTTTATTAAAGAGATGTAAGTAGCCATACTTTGTGATTTTATATCCATGTGATCTATCATCAATGTGGTAATTAGGGTCCTTTGAGTCCCCAATTCATTATAGCCTCTATTCAGTGTAGAGCCTGTGGTAGAATGGGAAATCTTTAGCAGTTTTGTTAACACTTCCATCTAGTGGTCAATGAGAGAGGGTCAACACCAAGTTAAGGAGTAGATCCAGTAGCTCCACATCTGGCATGAATCTAGAGTACTACCAACCATTCTAGATGAGGTGGTGGTTGTGGTTAATGGATCCATACATTAGATTTATATCACCAATAGATCTGCCCTTCATGGAGTTTTATGGTGGCATCCCATGACCACACATCAAGCCAAATGTATGCAGTACAACTGATACCCAAGGAGAAGAGGGATGTTCCTTATATAGTTTGAGTTATCGTTCTTATAACATATACTTTATTATCTAGTATATTTGAAAAATTAGACTCACACTCCATTATATAGGTGTAAATTATGGAGAGTCTTGGGCTTGAGATATAGTATTTTTGTTGGGTTATGAAATTATATACCCCATTTTGGATCTGATCAGTATGTGTGTGACATTGCAAGGAATAACCCCTTGAGTTAGGTTTCTATCATTATACATGGAACCTCTTCATCCTTGAGATGATAGGTTTTAACACCATTCTTAATATGTACTAGTTAGTTCGTTATCATGTATATTTTGATTTTTATTGCTTAAGGGTGTCTTTTACATCATCATAGGGTTGTAACTATATTCAAAAGGGTGATGGGATGTATAGGTGATTCTAGATAGACCCAATCATCAGGGTATGGGAAGAGTGATAGCCCATATTTAAAGAATATTTTTTAAATGATCAGTGAATAATTATATGGATTTATCTCTTTTAATGAATTGTTTTAGGGAAGTTTTTCCTAATGATTTTTTTAGTCTACCTCTTAAGAGAGTGGTTGAGTTTACTATTTACAAAATTCTAGGAGTATCGATAGTATCAATCCCTCATTACAGGATGGATGCTATTGAGTTTTATGAGCTCAATAGGTAGTTATATGATTTGTAATCTATGGGTTTTATATGACCCATTACTTCATCTTGGGGTCTGTCTATTCTTTTCACCAAGAATGTATATGGGACACTCATACTTTTCATGTATTTTCATAAATTTAACAAGATTACTACTAAGAATCGATATCATTTACCTCATATGGATGACCTCTTCAGCTAGATCTGAGGAGTGAGGGTCTTCTCTAAGATTGATCTAAGGTCGGGATGTCATCCGGTACGTGTTAGAAAATCAAATATAACACATATATAATTTTTTCTTGTATGTTTCTTGTACGTTTATTTGGTTATGTCTTTCTATCTCACAAATGTGATATAAATTTTCATGGATCTAAGGAATCGGGTTTTCCACCAATATCTGGATTCATTTGTGGGAGTCTTCAAGGACGACATCTTGGTGTATTCTATCACTAGATGCGACCATTCCAAAAAAAATAGATCATACTAAATACACTAAGATTTCACTTTATGTATTATAATCTCTTAAAATTACACTTTTCGATAGATAAAGTTCACTTCTAGGGTCACATCATTTCAAAATCAAGAGTATATTTGGAACAAGAGAAAGTGAGGGTTGCACTTTCCTAGAAGTATCCTAATAATTTATTTGGTATACAAAGTTCATAGGGCTTGTTTGATATTATAGGTGATTTATTCAGGAATTTTCATACCTTGTAACATCAATTATAAGTTTGAAAAATAAGGGTATAAAATTATTATGGTTATAAGATTTTGATAAATCCTTTTAGGAGTTGAAGGTACATTTTACTTCAATACTGATCCTAATTTTAACTAATCCTAGAAGAGGCTACATGGTGTATTGTGATGCATCAGTGATTGGGTTTGGAATCGTCCAAGTGTTGGGAGATCAAATCTTATTGTACATGACTCATCATTTGAGACATTATGAAAGGAATTTCCAAATCCATGACCTCTATCTAGCAGTTTTGGTCCATGCCTTTCATTATTGGAGGAATTACGTGATTGGAGATAATTTTGTGGTGTATATGGACAAAAAAACCTCATATACATCTTTATATATTATTATTTGAATATCAGACATTGATGGTGAGTTGAGTACCTATAGTCCTTTGAATTTTACCTTGAGTATATGCTTAGGAATGGAAATGTAGTGGTTGATGATCTGATCCATAATACTCTGACACGATCAGTTCAAGAGTCCATTAGTGAATCATAGTTGAGGGACTTATTTTTTTAGATGAATCTAGAGGTTTAGGAGAGCCATGGTTAGCCCATTCTTAAATCTTGATTATAACATAATCACTTTTGGATAGAGTGAAGATGAGGAAGCCTTCATATCATGATGGATTTATCCTAAGTGAGACTTTTTCAAGGGAGTACCCACCACCTATTTGGATCATTGACGGGGATGAGATTTTTTATTCATGGATGTGTTTGGGTTTTAGAAGAAATTTGGGAGGAATTTATGTGAGAATAACATTCCTATGCTTGGGTAGTTCATTCCAATCTTACGAAGATGCATCATTATCTATGTTGCCAGTATTGGTTTCCTGGTATGAAAATAGAGATATCCTGCTTTTTAACTCAGTGATCCACCTATTAACAGGTAAAGAAAGAACACCCGTCCCCAGTAGGTATTTCACAGTCATTACCCATTCCTGATTGGAAATGGGATGACATTAGAATGGATTTTTTGGATAGGTTTACCTAGGTCACTTAGTGGTTGTGATTATGTATGGGTGATCATAAACATATTGAAAAAATTCACACTATTATTTCCTATTTGGGATGCCTTTTTAGTGGATGAACTAGGAAGTCTATATGTATGGGAGATCATATGCCTTCAAAGAGTTCCATATACTATCATACTAGATAGAGATGGTCAATTCACACCCAGGTTTTGGTAGGGGTTTCACAAGGCCTTGGGTTCATAGGTACTGTTGAGTACATCCTATCACATTCAGATCAACAGATAGTCCGAGCATACAATTCATATGTTGGGGGACAAGAACCATGCATACACCCTTGATTTTGGAGGTTCTTGGGAAAAACACCAATCACACTCCAATTTTTCTTATAATAATAGATTTCCTGAAACTATACATATGTATCCTTATGAGGACTTATATGGTAGGTCATTTAATTCACCCATGTGTTGGTTATAGGTAGGATAGGGAACCTTGTTGGGACATCACCTCATTCGGGAGATATTGGAACAAGTATAATTAATCAGGAAGTATATGGCTAAAGCTTAGTATAGGAAGAATTATTATGTCAATATTTACCACCAAAATTTTGAGTTTAAACTGGGATATTGGGTTTTTTTATGTGTTTCACCTTTCCTAGAGCATATATGGATTCGAAGATGGAGTAAGATATCACCTTGTTGTTTTGGGCCTTTAAAGATCGTGGATGAAGTTTGGTAGGTAACCTATCAGGTAGTTCTTCTTCAAAGGTACCAAACCATGCATGACGTCTACCATGTATCTTAGCTATGTAGTTTTCATTATAAACCTTCTCATTATTTTTTTCTATAAGAAATTTCATTCGAATTTGATGCTTCTTTTGACCGAAATCCTAACCATATTGTTTATTAGAGAATGAAGGGTCTTCGAGGTGAGTCAGTGCCTCTGGTATGTGTGATATGGAATCACAACCATGTATAGGATTAGAGCAGGGGAGTTATACCAACATACATGATAAGTGGATATTAATTTTCTTAGATGTTGATCGACCACCCTCTGAAGGGAAACTTAGTTAAGAGTTAGTTTAAGTAGGGGAGGCTGTAAGATCCCAACTATTATTATGTGGTTTGGATCCTTTAATTTTCTGTTTAAATCTTTAATTTTTTATATATGGAACTTTCTAATAGTTTAAGGAATGTTTTGATAGCATCTAGGGATTATTCATATCCCAAAGATCTAGTATCTTGAGTAAACAAAGGAGGCACACGGTTGGTGCACGGTTGGTAGTAACCGTGCAGCATAACCATATTTCCCCAAGAAGGTGGGGCATAGTTTTATAAACCATGTTATTTAGGGCGCATGACCGTACATGCTTGCTGTAAAAAGTTACAGAGGTAATCTACATAGGTTTCTCTTGGGTTTCTAATCTCTCTACCTAGCAATGGAAGGATTTTTCACCTTAGGTAGTAGGTTCACACTATTGGAACATGGTTTTGAAAACCATACGACCAACCCATTTGAGCTTTAAAAATGGGTGAAATTATATTTTACCTCTTCTTTTTATCCTCCTTCTTCCTTGTCTTTTCCTCTCCTCACATAAAAGCCTTCCATATCCTCTTAAGATCTTGTCCACCTCGTTGTATAGTATTTGAGCCTCTTTATTCATATGATGTTATAATCATCCATTGTTCTTTATTTGGGATAGATTCTAGCAATCCCTTCATTCCACTTCCTTCCTTTCTTCATTTATGTCACATTATGTAATGAGAAATTCATTTGATATAATATAATCTATTTTAATTTTATTCCTCTATTTATATGATTTATTCCATTTTATCCTAAGTTAATGGCTAATAATAGATGAGTAGTCTAATAACCATCAAAATTTTGTGGTCTTTTCCATTTCCCTTAAGTTGTTGAGGTTTAAAATGTTCATCATAGTTCCACATGTTAAAATTATATGAATTAATTCAAAAATGAGTAATAACTTATATAATGTTTGGTAAAACATTATTTGATATTCTATTACCCCTTTGGCATGGTTGGAGGTCATCTAACACACCCAGAACCACCCCGTGATGTGGGTTCATTTTAATGTATGGGATTATACCACCCATTTCGGAGTGAATAGATTTCTACCCATGAGTATAAGCTATATAGGAAATAAATTTCAAAATTATAGGTTGAATACCTTTTGGCCCATTTTGATTATATGTGAAGTTGAACCATTGGAAATTGTAAATGAGATATGTGATCTCATACCTAATGAATACTAATGTAGTGGTGAGTAAGGTTGAATGGAAACCTACATGGAACCTCTTTTGTTAAATGAAAATGAGTTTATTAATGAAATGAAAATGATAAATTTAATTTATTAAAGGGTATGGACAATAACTTGGCCCCTGGATCCCTTATATTGATTGTTCATTAATGGATACTTCAATATGGCACAAACATCATGGTATGGAACCGAAATTGTAGAATGAAACCAAAAATTTACTTACATTGGATAACATGGATTTTTACATTGGATCCAACTTGATTGGACTGCCTTGGACATTTTCCTTGGGCTTTTGTGTTTAGTAAGTTTTCAATATATGATCTATGTGGACTCTAAGAGGATTCCTTGGTCAACGACCCTGGGTCTTGGAACATGTATGTCTACATTATACTGAGTTTTATATGGATGTTATCTATGGACTCTAAGAGGAAGCCTTGGAAAATGTCCCTAGGTCTTGCCCCATATAGGTCTATATTATACCAAGTTTCCAATGGATGAGCTTTGTGGACTCATTGAGGAAACCTTGTTCAATGGTCTTGGGTCATGTCCCTCGTAGGACTGATATTTGATACATGTAGCATATGTCGTACTTGATACTTGGCACATTCAATTTATATCATAGCTAATTATTATCTCATGTATACCATTCTTCATCTTTAATAGACTAATTTTTATAGCATTTAATTCATATTCGATTGTTTTACATTATCATTTACATATTTATTAATGGTATACAAGCACAATACTTTAGCTTGTATTCACTTACTAGATTTTATTTAGATAACATTAGTGGTGACCTACTGAGTATATCTCAGACCTTTTTTGGGCCACCGTGTGGTACGTGAACCGACTTCATGGATACTAGTAGGGACAAATGGAAGTGACCTGCTCTGGATGATTGAATTTTGTGATATGATAGTGTATGAGAGTAGAGGACCAAGCTTATACTCATGATGCTATTGGTTATAGATTGGTTATTTTTGTTCATTTTTTACATCATATCATATATGCATGTTCTTATGTTCCCCATGCTTTTCCAATATTTTTATATCACCATGACATGATCATAATTTTTGTATATGATATTCCATGTGGTTCTACCTTTGTCTATGCTGGCCTGTTTATTATAGTTGGATGATTTACTTATTTCGATGCCTTATTATTATATCTTCTTCCACTACTTATTATTTTATTAAACTTTTATTCTTCACTCTGAACATGAGGTTATAATCTCCCATCCATACCATAATAGTCCCTCACTAGTAGTCGGCTACCTATAACATACAGGGAGTCATGCTTGAGGCTATGTGGCCATCCAAACCGGTCCCGTGTCTATGAACCAATCTTAGGAGGTCACACTCTTTATGTAAGAGGATCTCAATTCATGGTTCTCCATTTCACACAAAATAGAAAATATGGGAGTGATTATCGTTCAATACCTCTATGTTCACATGAAAATATATCGCTTTGACATAAGTTTCTTCTTAGTGGGTCTCCCTCTCTATTTCTCAATATCATGTAAATGTTATGATCATTGTTATTTATAGGAATCATCCACTAACTTAGTGCATCTTAAAATGTGGAGAACCATTAAATTAACTGACATAACTTTCCCTGTCTGTAAATTTATTTCGTTTGTTTCTCCTTTCATGAATTATCATATGTGAAATTGAAAATAAAATCGTTAATTTTTTTGAAATTAAATATATCCACTTAGAGGAATTTCAATTTACTCAATAATGTTGGACATAATGTGTTCACAAGGTGTATATCACCTTTCATAGTATTTTACCTTTATAGGGTCGTACATTTAGTGTATAAACTCCCATTATAACCATGGCATGAAGTGTGGATCAACCACCCTAAGAAGGGAAACATAGGTAAGAGATGGTTTAAGGAGGGGAGGATGTAATATCCCAGCATTAATTATGAGTTATGGATCCTTTAATTTTCATTTTAAACCTTTACTTCGATCTATATGGAATTTCCTATGAGTTTAAGGAATGTTTTGATAACATCTAGGGATTATTCATATCCTAAATATATAGTTTTTTAGGAAACAAATGAGGCACATGGTTGGTGCATGGTTGGTAGTAAATGTGCAGCTTAACCATGATTCCCCAAGAAGGTGGGGAATAGTTTGATAAACCATGTTATTCAGGCTACATGAACATGCATTCTTGCTGTAAAAATTTATAGATGTATTCTACATTGTTTTCTCATAGGTTTTTAAACTATGTGCATAATCATGCAAGGAGGTTCCACCTTATGTAGTAGGTGTTCACAGTTGAAACATGGTTTGGAAAACCATCTGAAAAACCCATTTGAACTTTAAAAATTGGTAAAATTACCATTTTACCACTCCCTATTTTAATCTTTATTCCCTCTTTTCTTTTCCTATCCTCATATAAATTCCTCCCATAACCTCTTGATCTCCTCTCCTCCACCTTGTATAGGATTTGATCCTCCTCCTTCATATTATGTTTTAATCATCCAATGTTCTTTATTTTGGATAGATTCTAGAAATCCCTTCATTCCACTTCCTTCCTTTATTCATTTATGTCACCTTATGAAATGATAAATTCGTTTGAGATAATATAACCTATTTTAAGGTTATTCATCAATTTTTATGATTTCTTCCATTCTATCCCGATCTAAAGGCTAAAAATAGATGAGTAGTCTAATAACCATCAAAATTATGTGGTCTTTACCATTTCCCTTAAGGTATTGATGTTTAAAACTTTCATCATAGTTCCACATGCTGAAAATTATAGGAATTACTTCTAAAATGAATAATAACTTAAATAAAATTTTGAAAAACATGATTTGATATTATATTACCCCATTGGCATGGTTGGAGTTCATCTACCTCAAACTGAACCACCTTGTGATGTGGGTTCTTTTGAATGTATAGGATTATACCACCCATTTGGGTGTGCAGATATTTCTACCCATCAGTGGAAGCTCTATAAAAAATAAATTGGGAAATTATAGGTTTAATACCTTTTAAACCATTTTGATAATAAGTAAAATTGATCCATGAAAAATTTTAAATTATATTTTTGATCTATTTTCAAATGAATACTAATGTATTGGTTATTAGGGTGGAATGAAAACTAAAATGGACCCTCTTTTACTACATGGATATGAGTTTATTAATGAAATGAACATGATGAATTTAATTGATAAAAGAGTATGGAAAATTACTGGGACCCTTGATCCCTTATATTGATTGTTCATATATGAATGTTCTTATGTTCCCCATTCTTTTCCAAATTATTTATATCACCATGACATGATCATAATTATAGTATATGATATTGAATGTGGTTATACTTTTGGCTATGCTGTCCTGTTTATTATAGTTGGATGATTTACTTTTTTTAGCACCCTATTATTATATTTGTTTCCACTACTTACTATTTTATTATACTTCTATTCTTCACTCTGAACTTGAGGTCATAGTCTCACAACCATACCAGCATCGTCCCTCGCTGCTAGTCAGCTACCTCTGACATACAAGGAGGCACGCTTGAGGCCATTTGCTATCCAGAACGGTCAGATGTCCATGAACCAAGACTAGGATGTCACACTCTTTATGTAGGAGGATATCAATTCATGGTTCTATATTTCTCACTAAATAGAATATATGGGAGTTATTATAATTAAATATCTCTATATTAACATGAAAATAGATCACTTTGACAGAAGTTTCTTCTAGGAGGGTCTCCCTCTCTATTACTCAATATCATGTAAATGACATGATCATCGTTATTTATCAGCATCATTCACTCACATAGTGAATCTTAAAATGTGGAAAACCATTAAATTAATTGATATAACATTCCATGTATGTAAATTCATTTGGTTTGTTTCTCATTTCAAGAATTCTCATATGTGAAATTGAAAATATTTTCATTAATTTTTTAGAAATGAAATATATCTACTTAGAGGAATTTCTATTTACTCAATCATGTTGGCCTTAGTGTATTCACAAGATGTATATCAATTTCATAGTAATTTAACTTTATAAGTTCATACATTCAGTGTATAAACTCCCATTATAACCATGGCATGAAGTGTTCTCCTTTCATCACAGAGCATGTCAAAAGTCATGATCTTGCCATCTTGGGCTTCAAACAGTATCAAATAATAGATCTCAATGTCATCATGATATTGGTAAAATCCCAAGAACCATGATGTGGTTCTTTAATGAATGTAGAAACCTATAATTTTCGGAGTTTGAATATGACACAAACCTCGCAATGTCATTTTACTCAGCATGTGACATGGGTCCATATATTTTAAGGTATATGAATAGTGAAGTAGTTTCGGTGATACCGCATCACTTTTTCTTCCACATTGGATCTTCTTAATAATATACAATGCATCATAAAACACTTTATAAATTCTATCTCGAGTCATTTCTCTCCATAAGCCTCTTGTGCCAACCCGCATGCAGAGAGGCCCAACACCCATTGCCCTCATGCCATCTCATACACATAATGCATCACTTGTTCGCCCATGTGCACCTAGGGTATGATGTCTCTCAATATTCCCACCCTCCATAGCTTCTTGGGATGGCTCCTAAGGCTGACCTAAGTTTCCATATTTTTTTCACTTAGAAAAAAAATCATTTTCCAACTTCTAGATTTCTTCTAAAAAAACATTTTTCAAAATACTCAAATTATCAAAAACTCTCAATATCATTGGATTGTATATATTTTCGCTTTTTGTTTTATCAGAATAAAAACCAAAGGATAGATCCAAAAACAACTAGCCTCATTAGTTATCTAGTCAATTTCAAATGGTTTCTCCATATACGTCATGTTGTAAACAATATGTTATATCCAAGTATCATCATCACATGTATTAAACATTAATACCAACTCAAAAATCATCACAAGTATTGGTTTCTTAACAAATTATCTTATAACTGATTCTAAAAATTCATTTATAATTAATATTTTATTCTCAAGAATATTCCAATAGAGGAAACACCAAACATCAATCTCCCCCTTTCTGTGATATGTCAAGGTTGGTGTTGTAACCATATCAAAGATTCAATATTTATATTTCCTAATAACAATGGTATAGTGATTAATAAGGTCGAAACCATAAGGAAGGAAAAAAATGAGATTGAGTGACCAATATTTTCAAAAAAACCCACTGTGAACAATTGGTTAATTATCTTTTTACTTTTTTTAATATAAATTTGAAATGAGACACACTGATTTTTTTTATATTTTTTATTCAAAAGAAATGATGAAACCAGAGAAAATATGGGCAAACAGTAAGCAATAGAGGGAATTAAAGCTGAAAGATGAACAACCAAGATAAAATTCCTAGGGAAAATCTATCCTACTATTCTAAAAAGGGTTCCTTTACATAGTAGAATAAATGAAAACATAACCACTTAAAATGAATGATTTATCTCCCTCGCCAGGAGATTAATCACATAGATTGAACAATCTTGGAGTTCGCTACTCTAAGATATATTTGATTGCAAAAATATATTTGAAAATTTCAACAGAAACAAACTTGCTGAATGTCCTGAAGTTTTCTTTTTGAAATTAAAGCTTGAAGAAAATTCATCCACACTCAAACTCATCGATTGAT
This sequence comes from Viscum album, assembly GCA_963277665.1. Taxonomy (NCBI): domain Eukaryota; kingdom Viridiplantae; phylum Streptophyta; class Magnoliopsida; order Santalales; family Viscaceae; genus Viscum; species Viscum album. The sequence goes on from OY728153.1 coordinate 134,288,694, forward strand.
CATGGAGTTTGAAATTGAGTTCAAGTGGCATGATGAAATTAAATGAATTCTGAATCGATCTCACTGATCAATTCTAAAAACATTGAAATGAAAACAATGAAAAAGATAATTAATGATTACCAGCATAAAATAAGTTCCTCTAAACTAAAAGTATTTAGCCTATGATCATGTTCATATTAATAATTAAAAACATTCAATTAAAAGATCAAAAATTTAGAATAAAATAAGAATAAATAAATTACCTTCTGCTCGTGCTATCCCTGATCTTTGGGTTTCAATTTCTGAGAAGTCTCTTAAAAGTGTCACTACTTCCCCCGATGATGTGTTCAATGATCATCAAATCAATCCCCCCCCCCCCTGTATTCATTTTTTTCTATATTTAAACTTCTATTGTCTTTTCATTCACCACCGACTACTTCAATGAACTTTTGTTGGTCTCTTATTTCGCATCATCACATGTGTCATTGGTTTCAAATTAATATCATCACCAAGTCAACTTTTTAAAACCCTCCTAACTTTCTTGACAAGCAGTTTTTTTAGAATGCATTTCGACATCTTTTGGACTCAAATATGAATCTATGAAAAACAAACTAGGTAAAAATAATTAGATGCTACATTTATTTAAAAAATATTATTTTTATAAGTAATTACATATATATTATAGTTATCATTTATTATATTAATGCAGTTATTATGTTTAATTAATTTATATTAATTATTTCACTATTAATTATTATTTCAATTCATTTATTTTAATTAAAAAATTTATTAGTTATTATTAATAATTATTTATTAAATTATTTATTTATATTATTAAAGTTGAAAATTTTATTAAATATTAATATTTGGTTAAGTTATTAAATTATTAATTAAAAAAATTATTATTAAAAGTATTATTGTTTATTATGTTATATTATTTATTTATTTGTTAATATTATTAAATATTAATTTATTTTAGTTACTACTTTATAATTATGTATTTAATTAAACTTATTTTAATTTAATAAGTAATTTTATTAATTATTAATTTTTATATTAGTTTTATTATTTATTTATTTATGTCAATTTAGTTTTATTTTTTTTATTTTAATTAATTAAGTTATCATTTTATTTTATTTTATTTGTTTTTTTTTGTTTCTTCATTTTTCTTCCCACCTCTCCTAATAAAGAAGCGTCGAGGGGGAGGGGTTTTTCTTCTGAAGGAATCTGCAGTTCTCCTCCATGGTGTCACTCCTCCACGATGATAACAGAAATGATCTTCCCATCTCAAAGAAGCTCGGTCTCTATCTGAATCTCTTCCATGTGATTCCTCCTCCTACGACACCTCCTCGGATGGTATCAGCTTCTCGTGTGTGGCTCGAAGTTCAGTGGTTCAAGTAGAGAGGGAGGAATATCGGCCTGGATCTCATTATATTGGGGTTTTAAATGTATAATTAAAACAACCATATTAAATTGAATCAAAATATTTAATTTAAAAAGAAATAAATTAATCACTCAAATTGAATTAATTATGAAAGTTAACAAATTTTAAAAGGTTAAATTCTAAATTAAAGATTTAGTTAATTAAGATAAATTTAAATAATATGGATATGGGTAGGAGTAAGAGTATATTAATATATTGACCCATACTTTTCATGCATAAATATTGCATCTTATTAGATGAATATTCAATACATATCATTATGATCCATTCCAAAATCATATATGTTTAGTATATTTAGAAAATTAGATAAATAAAAAAACGTATTCATAATAGATAGAGATCATCTCCCACCAAGTTATTCTTAACTATCACCCTTTATATAAATATCATACTTAATATTTTTCTTCATAACCTAGGGAAATGAAGCATTTGAAAGGTTGAGCTAAAATTCTCAATAAGGGTAAACGAGGGAGATTTCAATGATCAATTAAGAATAACCTGAGCATAAGTTCATGATAACATGATATTAACATTTTAAAACCATTCCCAATATGTCATAGATCATAATATTGAGTCATGGCATAAATATGGGCAGTTCATAGAACGTGAATCATAATGGAATAAAAAAACATTATCCATGAAAGGAGAACATTTATAACAACTTTTCTATTTATTATGCACTTAAACATGAATTATTACATAAAATATTCACTTGATACAATATATAATATCGAGAGGTGTAGTGTCTTTGGGGCTTAAGAACATTACATAATGACTTAAAACATGAAACACAATATCTTTATTCAAAACATTCTTTATACAACCACGGCATTCCCTCATACTTAGCATTTCATGGGATAACCTGAGAACATGCATAATAAAATGGTGACTCATAAAGCCCAATAAGGGAGTAAAAAAGACAAGGAATAAAATTAATAATGCAATATATGTTATTAAATAGGCATATCAATGGATCATAATTGAAACATGAACATAAATTCATGATATAACATGATTATCATAACATGGAAATGTGGCGACATAGCTTAACATGGTATTAGTATGGGACAAGAATAATTGAACAAATATCATGAGTAAACCCTCATTACACTTGAATTAGTATTAGTAAACCCTCATTGCACTTGACGTATCATGATACTAATCTTTACCCAATGCATTGGAGCACTATCAGGGCGCACCTTTCTTAAACATTTCATTTCATGCATAAGTATGCCACATGGATCATATAAAATGGATTCATTAAGCATCATCATTTATTACCTGATAAAGGAATGTGGAATTCATATATGAAACATTATAATCAATAAAAAAAATTCATAAATGTGAATACCCTTGATAGAGAAATGGGCATGGTATTCAATACACAATGACTTTGGCTTGGAAAATTGCAGTGCAATTTCGGCAGCATAACGACGTGACATAAGAATTCATAAAAATGGTTGATGAGAGAGGAAGAGGTGTCTCATAATATGTAACTTAAATGTATAGTAATTGGGTAATATAGACACATGTCCCAACATATGTAATGGAATTTAGATTCATAATACCAAAGAATTGCTAAAATGTAAATGAGGAGAGAGAAATTCCTTATGAAATTTCAGCATGGTAATGGGTGTACATGGGAGACATTAATGAGTGAGAAACGGTTCTATAATCATTAAAACATAATTAGGGAAGTATGGGGGACTTTATAAATCATACCCCAACATTTATAATTGAAAATAAAAGGGCATATCAATATTAAGAAACTTGGATAAAATTAGTAAGGAAGGAATCCCTTACTTGGAAGTGTGGCCCCAAAGGCTTAGGAGAGGCTTGAGAGAGGATTCTTGGGAGCTTGGGGTGCCTTGGAAGGATTCCAGAGATAGGAGGACAGATTTTGTTCGAGCTCTAAAGACTTTGAGTGAAGAGGAAATGGGATCTTGGGTGGGTTTATATTGGAAAAGAGAGGGAATTATTTATTATTTAGGTTTGGGACACCACACATTAAACTAATCAAAACCACAAACCAACCCATGGTTTTTGCCCATGATTTTTTTCAAAGGGGATTCGAAAGAAATATTTTATAAGGACAATGGATGAACATTTTAAAATATTAGGATTTCTTATGTGGAGGTGAGTCACACTCTCAAAGAAATCAATTTAAAAAGGTAAAATGTTTTATAAGTCTTGGATGGTCCACTAAAGCTTTGTAAAATAAAACAAAAAAAACCAAAAATCACATTAATTTAATGGTAAAAAATATATTGTGTGAAAATGATATTTTTAGTATTTTATTACATCACTATTGGGTCATTATGATGTCATAAAACACATTATATATTTAAACTGTATTTAATTTTTACCCAAAAATTCAATTTTCTCCGAAAATTATGAAAAATTCACCGTTGGATAATTTTGATGTCTTGATTCCAAAAATAATATAAATTTTATCTAAATAATTTTATAAATATTTATATTATTACTTTTAAAATAAAAACTGACATTTATCAAAAATTCATGTGTTTTGATAAAAACTGTTTTCAAACCTTAATAAAAATTACAATTATATTCCTAAAAATTATACGATCATTTATATTTAATAATTAATTTATTAATAAAAATTTATTAAAATATTATTTAATTAAAAATTCCATTAATTCGTCAAAATAGATTTCTTAATTGAATATTAACTAAAAAATACTATTTGTGCTTTAAAACCCATTTTCAAAGTAACATTAATAAAATGAATTTATATTCATTATTATATAAAAAAATAATGCACATAATCATAGTGATAAGGTCTTGTTTTATAACCCCTTTTAACACCTTCATAAGACCTAAGGGTAAGGTGTACGGTGGTGATAGACTCTTGGGGTGGCTCGGATAGCATCCCTTGGGTGGTAATCTCTATCAACTTCCACTTCTCCCATAGGCAGTTCTGTTCAAGCTTAACATGTTGAAACTCGACTTGGGATTTGTCAAGAGCGAAGCCCAGTAACGCCACCTCTTTCTGAGATTCAACAAATGGGCTTCGTATGGAGCAATTCTACTGGATGAGGTCATCGGTTCCTTTTTCTGAGTAAATTGGATTTTTTAAAACCATATATTTATACAATTGTGTGATCACTGTTCAATGACTATATTAGCAATGGTAACAATTTTTAACGGTATTTTGAAATCCAAAAACATAAAACCAAATAAGTGCATATGTTATATAACCATTTTACATAATAATATATTTAATTAGATCAAGATTAATTTTCATTAATTAAATTTTGGGTCGTCACAATCTTCCCCCCTTAAAAATACTCACCCTCAAAATGTCTTTTTCCTACACTAAAACAGATGAGGGTAACTCTACATCATCACTTCCTCTAATTTACACATTGCTTCTTCAAACTTGGGGTTTCACCACAACACCATGATGAGGGGCATTGTATTATTTTGTAGAACTTTTTCTCTACAATATAATATCATCACTGGCTTCTCTTTATAGGAGAGGTCATTCTCCAATGGTACCACCTCTGGATTGAGTACATGTGATGGTTCAGGTATGTACTTTCTCAAGAGTGATACATGGAATACATCATGTAATTGAGATAGGATCGGTAGTAGTTCCCGTCAATAGGGCACTACTCCAATGGGATCAAGGATCTAAAAAGGGCTGATATACCTTGGAATAAGCTTTCCCTTCTTCACAAATCTCATAACTCTCTTCCATGGTGACATGCAGAGGAATACCATGTCTCCAACATCAAACTCTAGGTCTCGTCGATGATTATCATCATAGATCTTTTGTTGACTTTGTGTAGATTTAATGTTCTACTATATTGTCTTAACCTTATTCACCTTTTCTTCAAACATCTCTAGACCTAAGAGTTTTCTCTCTCCAACTTCATCCCAACATGCTGGTGTTCTACACCTCTTCCCATAAATGGATTCATAAGGATCCATTTGGATGCTTTAGTGGAAACTGTTATTGTAAGAGAACTCAACTAGAGGAAGATGTTGATCCCATCCTCTATTGATGTCCATTGAGAATGCTATCAACATGTCCTCATGTTTTTGGATAGTCCGCTCAGATTGGCTATCGGTTTGAGGATGATAAGCCATACTGAAGTTCAGTTCAACATCCAGGCCATGTTGAAGACTCTTCCAAAACATAAAGGTGAATATTGTATCTCAATTGGATACAATAGATAGTGGTAATCTATGCAGTCTTATGATGTATTTGATGTATATTTGTACCATTTGATCTAATGAGAAATCTCCCTGAATTGCAATGAATTGTGTAGTCTTGGTAAGATGATCCACAACAACCCATATATCATTGTTTTCATTAGATGTCTTCGGATGTCCGGTGACAAAGTCCATGGTGATGTTCTCCCATTTCAATGTTGGTATGGGTAATGGTTGCATCATCCCCTTGGACTTCTACCTCTCAGCCTTCACTTGCTGACATTCCAGGCACTTTGATGTATACTCAGCAATCTCCTTCTTCATGTTATCCCACCAATAATTCTCCTGGAGATCTTGATACATCTTTGTGTTTCCTGGATGGATAGAGAAATTTGAACTATTTGAATCATCCAAAAGTTCCTTCTTTAACTTCGTATTCGATGGAACACATAGTCTTGACACAAATCTCACAATTCCTTCTTCATTGACATTGAAATCTGAGGATTTCCCTTTCTTGATAGTTTCCACCTTCTTCTGAATTCGCACATGTCACGAACCAAATATGGTCGCCACTAATGAAGACACCAAATCTATCCCATGATAAGGCCTTAAGGACGTTCCCTATCCTCACGAGCTGGAACAGGTTCCCAGGTATCAATAAATTAGTTTTGGGAATGATTTACTCAAGTATGAAACCATAAAACATTAAAATCAACCAATAGCAAGAATCTGAAATCATCATTCCAAACAATTCATAATAAAACCATATCTAAATACATGGATTAAAATACAGTACAATAGGTCAAAATACAAATAATTACAGCAACAATAAATCCCCAAGGACTCCACATGACAAGGGGTCATCACCCAAAAGCCGTCTCCACAACTCCAAACCATGGATGTGAACTAACACCCTGAACTGCCATTACCCAAAGCCTTTCCTTTACCTGATTCAAGCATAATAAAGTCTACCTATACCCAAGAGTTGTAATTAGGGTGTGAGACTAATCCCAACAGTATTCCACCCAATTATTCCAAAGTACATGCAATACAAGGTGAGAAAAAAGCAGTTTTAATATGCAATGAAAAGAGGTGACAAATTCCAAGAAATACAACTTTCAATTGGAAACAATTTTCAAGATAAAAGTTTCATAATTTATACAGATTTAAATATTCATGTTAGCTACTATATTTTACTCCCAAACACACCATAATAAAAGTTAAATAGCACAAATCCAATCAGGAACAAAATCAGGAACACCCCTAGGCACTAGATTGTTTCGAGCCCTATGTACCTCGTACCTCAGTGTAAAGTAACCATAGAAAAATAAGTTCTCATGCACAAGCCACTAGTAGTGAACATAACCATAACATAGTGGTCCCCAATCATCATCTTCATAGTTTAGTTATAGTTTTCATTATCAAAATTCTATGTCAAATAGGGACAAAACCCATCTCGTTCCCTATTCGTACTAGTACAACTCCGCCCCACCTAGGTACCTAGGCTTCCCCCTTTGTGATAAAAAATTTCATCATGATACATAAAAAAAATTCATATGAAATATCAATAATTTTCATATAAAATCAGTACAATATCTATACACATTTTAAACCACTTTAGACACACAACAAAACCCTTTGATTTTTAATGAAACAATTTCTCAAAAATATCGCATTTCTTGCACCGAAAACTCCTTGAAAACTCAACTTTGTACACTATGTTCACACTTGTAAGTTACAAAAATATAAAAGGAAGACCAATTCATTTCAATGAAACCAACCAATAAATTTTAGGTCATCCCCTTGTGAACCAAGAAATGATAATTTTTTAAAATCTCAATTTTCACACAAACATGGCACTTAAAGTTAACATGTTCCACAAACACCATTAAAACTCATTTTCGAAGCAATAAAAAAAGGAGATAAGCATTAAAAACATTATTTTAAGCAATATTAAAGTTTAATAAAATCAATTAAGTATTTATAGGGAATCCCCAAATAAACCAATAAAACATTTCAATGAAAAACCCCCCAATTTCACATGAAATTGGAAATTGAAATTCATTTGCAATAAGAAAACCACTAAAACTAATTTTTGAAGCAATAATAAAATGATATAAACCTGAAAATATGATAAATACATCATGATAAAACACAAAGATTTCATGAACATGTAATCACCTACCAAGTTAATGAAAACCCTTGAATCCTTTGTGTGAAAACTCAATCGCACCACCGCCACACCTCAAGGAAAGTAGATCAAGACAAAAAATATAATATTGGACCAAGAAACCCAAGGTTAAACCCTAGGTTCAAAACCCTAGTTTTAGGACACTAGGAACCTCAAGGATATGGGAAGAAACCCAAAGAAAATTGAATGAAGAATGAAGGAGACCTACTTACTTGAGGTATCTTGAAGAAATCGCCCCAAATACACCGGTAGCTGAATTTACAAATAGCCAAAAATGAAATTGAGGTTTGAATAAAGAATATAAGGTCATTTAGGAACTATAAAGAGGTAAAATAGATATAAATGAAGGAGTTGTGAAGGAATGAAGTTACCTCTTCAAATATGGATGATTTGAGAACCCCTATGAAGGTCTGCCCTAATTCTTGATTCATACGAGCTCCAAAGAGGGGGGAAAGGTAATGGAAGTGCACCTAATGAAGTTATCATATATTGGAAGGTGTAATCACCAAAAAATTTCTAAAAAAGGAATAATATATTAAATAAATTTATTTATTTTTAAAATTGGAAATGGGATTCCGGGGAGGACCAATTCCTTAAATAAAAACCCAAATACACCATGATTATGGATTCCTAAATGGTCCAAATTAATATGGTGGTGTTAATAGGTCAGGGGAGGCCAATTAAGAAATATATTTGATGAAAAATTTAAAAAAATTAAGGAGTTATAAATGAAACAAAATTTATTTTAAAATCTAGAATTGGGATCACGGTTTGGCCCAATTCAGGAAAACTCTCCCATTCCTCAAAAAATGCATGGGAAACCCCAAAAACAAAGCAATATTGAAATTATATTTAAAATACCTTTAAAATATGTCATGTATGTGACAATTATCTCCACCAAGAAATAATTTTCACCCCGGAAAGTCAACTTGTAGCTTGATTAGAAAACAAGAACGAGTACTCTTCCTCAACCCATGACTTCCACTCCAAGGTCTCATGTGTATCACTACCACGCTGCCAAAAAACCCAAACCAGCAGAATTTACTTCCCTTGAAGAACCTTATCTTGGGAGTCCACTATTTTCAATGGCCTCTCAAAGACTAACAAGTTAGTATCCATCTCCATTTCATCCCAACTCAGCACATGGTATGGATCCGGGATGTATTTCTTCAACTGGGAGACATGGAAGACATCATGGATAGATATCAACTGAGAAGGAAGGTCCAACCCAAATTCAACCTTGTCAATATTCTTGGTGATCTCAAAATTTCATACATACCGCATCGTTATCTTTTCTTCCTTTCCCAATCGATGGTGGCCCAGATGAGGGGCCACTTTCAAGAATACCATGTCACCCACAGAAAACTCTAGGTCTCAACAGCTCTGGTCAGCCTAAGATTTATGGAGACTCTGAGCTGTCAATAAATGTTTCCTGATAAACTTGACCTTATCAGATGTCTCTTGCACCAGACTCGGCCCTAGTAGTGAGGTCTCACCTACCTCACCCCAACACAGGGGGGCCGAAAATGTCGACCATAGAGCGCCTCAAAATGAGACATTCAAATCCAAGATTGGTAACTATTATTATAGGAAAACTCAACCACTCCCAAATGGATATCCCAAACACATCCAAAGTCCATGACACATGCATGAAGCATGTACTCTAAAATCTGATTCACCCGCACTGTCTGACCATCCGTCTAGGGGTGGTGTGTCATGCTAATCTTAATCTGAGACCCAAAGGCCTTCTGAAAGCCTTACCAAAATTGAGAAGTGTAGCGGGGATATCTATCTAAGAAAACTGCTGATGGCACTCCATGGATTATCACCACAACCTAAAGATTCAAACTACCTAACTCGTCCACTTTAGTTGTATATTTTATCCGAATGAAGTGTGATGATTTGGTCAGACAATCAATTACAACCTAAATGGCATTCTAACCCCGAGGCGTATGAGGAAAGCCAAAAATGAAGTCCATGGAGACCTCATCCCACTTCCAAGTATGAATGGGTAATGGATGAAGAAAACTGGAGGGCCTTTGATGTTATTCTTTGACTTGCATACATATGTAGCATCTCGACACAAAGTCTACTAGGTCTCATCGCATAGCTGGCCACCAGAACTGTCTTCGCACATCATAATACATCTTGGTTGAACCTGGATGGACAACCCACTGAGACTGGTGTCTATCATGCATGACCACCTTTCGTAGAGATACCAACACTACTGAATGGACCTTAAAGCACAATATACCCTCGGGAGATGGTGAAAAATCAGAGGAAATCTCCCCACCATGAAGAAACTACCTCGACTAATGATAAATCTCATCACTATGCTATTTTTATTGAATCAACTCCAAGAGAGGAGTCAACTGGATGCTTCCCAAGAACGCACCTCCACTGTGCTCCCTGGTCTCCATATGAATCTAAGAAAAGATTCCCATCAAATCCCACTCATCATTGGACTTCCTCAAAGTATTCACTAGAACTCTTCTTCTCAGGGAGTCAGCCACCACATTACCCTTTCCTGGGGTATAGAAAATTTCAAATTCAAACCCCTTCAAGTACTCGATCCAACAACATTGTCTCAAGTTGAGGTCCTTCTATGAGAAGATATAGGCCAATATTTTTTGAACATAGTAGACCATGAACTTCTCCCCAAGAGGTAGTGACACCAAGTCTCCAAAGCATGAATCACCATTTCCAATTCCAAGTCATGGGTTAGGTATTTCTTTTTGTGTGGTCAGAGTTGGAGAGATCCATACACCACCACATGATCATCCTACATAAGCATGCACCCAAGACCCATAAATAAAGCATCAAAATAGAACACATACCTCGTTCCACCCACTAGAAAATTCAGAATGGGCAGTAGTCAACCGCCCCTTCTGCTCCTAGAAAGATGCCTGACATTCTGGGCCCCACACAAACTTCACTCCTTTCCAAGTGAGCGCGGTCATCGGTGAAGAAAATTGAGAGAAATCCCAAACAAATCACCTATAATAACCAGTCATGCCAAAGAAACTTCTAATCTATAAAACATTCTTTGACTGCTCCCATTACATAACCGCACTAATCTTCTCAAGGTCCACTAAAACCCCCTGCTCTGAGATCACAGGCCCCAAAAATTTCACCTCCCTGATCTAGAAAGTGCACTTTGGAAATTTTTCATAGAGGTGGTGATTTCATAAAGTGCCCAAAATGATCCTCAAGTGATGTTCGTATTCCTTCTCAGAGCTATAGTATACCAGAATGTCATCCAAGAACACCACAATGAAGGAATCGAGATACTGGTGGAACACCCTGTTCATGAGTGCCATAAAGACCGCTGGAGCATTGGTCAATCTGAAGGGCATGACCATGTACATGAAGTAGCCATACCTGCTTTAGAAGGATGTTTTTGGTATATCTAACTCCTTCACCCTGAGTTGATGATAGCCCAAGCACAAGTCTATCTTTGAGAACAACTTTTCACCCTTCAACTGATCAAACAAATCATCTATTCTGGGAAAATTGTATTTGATTTAAATTGTTACCTTATCCATATTCTGGTATATAATGCACAACTAGAGGGATCCATTATCCTTTTTCACAAAAAATTTATTAGAGTCCCATGGAGAGATGCTCGGGCGAATGAATCCGTTGGATTCTTAGTCATCCAGTAGTATCTTTAATTCCCTCGACTCGGTGGCGGCCATGTGATATAATGAAATAGATATTGTTTGTGTTCCCAGTGCCAGATCAATCGAAAACTCCACATCCTGCTCAGAGTAATGAAAACTAGAAGATAAGACTTCCCAACTCTGGGAGTGGAGGTCCTGCGTGACCCGACCGAGGATCCCATTCTCCACGAATAACCTGACGACTCCCATCAGGTTCCATGAAACTCACATGCTTCTTGTAGAAATTGATGTGTCCCTGTAAGTTTACTAGCCAATCCATGCCGAGTATTATGTAAAATACTTCCATATCTAGGATTAAGAGGTCCCACTCCATCTCAACCCCTGACACAAAAATCACACACGAGGGGCACCTGAGACCCTGCTCATTCATTCCCTATGGTGTCACCAACTCCGTCAGAAAATACAACAACTCGGTTGGTAAATTCAGCATGTCTGTACAATGGGAAGAAATGAATGAAACAAAGGCACCAGTATTAAAAAGGGCAGTAGAAATAGATGATGCGATCAAAATGGTACCTCGAACTGTCAATGGTCCCACATCTAATCCTACTGGTACCTGATCCACCACATGGAGATGTTCGGTATCTTCCTAAGGAAGACTGATAGTCTTTGGCTGTTCCCTAAACAAGATCCACCCAGAAGATGAACCAGCCCTACCACCACAACCTCCAAATCGAGATCCCCCAGTCCTCAACGGCTTCGACTGTTCTAGTACTCCTCTTGATGCCACTAACCCTACCCCTCAGAAGTGTACATTCCACCCCGCAGAAGTGCTGTAAATTCACCATGCCTCCACACTGGTAACAAGGCTTTGGAGGAATTGGGCATGCTGGTAGGAAGTTCCCCAACTTCCCACACTGGTGGCACATGACTAATCTTGCATCAGAATCCACAGATGAAAACTGCCTGGAAGAGTGGCCTAAACTGCCACCTTTTTTCTCCACATGATCCTCTTGCTTCCTATTCTTCTATGAGGAGCTTCCACTGCCCACTTCTAATACTAAACCAGAGAGACAAGCCTTGCCTTTCTACTAAATCTCTATCTTGCACACCCAATCCACGAACTCAGCATAGGTCCTCATCTTAAACAAGAACAACTGGGAGTATATCTTTGCTCGCAAGCCTTTCTCAAACCTCTGGGCCTTCACCTGCTCATTGTAGACAATTTCTAGAGCATAACGAATCAACCCAGAAAAATGGTTTGCGTACTCCATCACCGATAGATTTATCTGAACAAGGTCCATGAACTCTCTGGACCTAGCATAATCTAACACCTTAGGGAAGTACTGCTCATTGAAGACAGCCTTGAAGTCTCCCCAGAACATTTTCTCATTCTTCCTAGTCTGAAGAACCAACTTCCACCACCTGTGGCTAGGACCCTCCAACATAAAGGATGAACATTTCACCTTGAGCTCCTTGGGTGTATCCAAAAACTCAAACATTTTCTCGATCATTTCGAGCCATTCGTTTTATTCCTGGGGTTCTATGAAACATCAAAAGGAGGGAGTTTTATTTTTTAGGAACTCCTAGGACTTGTAATTTCTATGACCTGTCTCATCCTCTCTAATAGGAGATTGAATAGGAGCTGGTCCTTATCCTAGTGCCTGGGCAGCTCAGACCACGACTATCCTCTGATCAATTGGTGTGGATGAAATCTCTCTAGCTTCCTCCTGTGGGTGCATGGGATCTTTTTGGGGAGGCATGTTTCTATAAAATGGAACAATCACAAAAACAATAGTCAATACCAAAATTATGAAAATATTAATCAAATATATCAAATATAAAAAATCTAAACACATTACAGTAAGAAAAGAAACAACTACTCCACCTCCATCTGATGTCCACGTGTGGTCTGCTGCCCACACGTCTCACCAGGAAGTGAAGTCAATCAGAAAATTACAATGTCCCATGGTGACTCAGGGTCTTCCATGACAGGTTTGGGATGGTAACCCTACTCATGACCAAAACCTCGAGCCCTGAAAATCCTAGCTCTTTTCTATCCCAACTCATCCCAAAATAGTATCATAATTCAAAAACATAACCTCCTCTAGTACCATTTGGCCACAAACCAAATTTGGTCGCCACTAATACTGGCTCCAAATCTTAAACATAACAAGGCACGAAGGGCGTTATCTATCCTAACGGGTTGGAACAAGTACTCATGTATCAATAAATAATTTTTGGGAACGATTTACCCGAGTATGAAAGCAAAAAACATTAAAAACAATCAATAACAAGAATCTGAAATCTTTATGCCAAACAAGTCTTAACAAAACCAGATCTGAATACATGGATTTAAATATAGTACAAGAGGTCAAAATAAAAAAAATGACATCATAAAGACATCCCCAAGGACTCCACATGACAAGGGGTCATCACCCACAAGTCGTATCCACAACTCTACACCAAGGATGTGAACTAACACCTCGAACCGCCATCACCCAAAGTATTTCCTTTACCTGAGTCAATAATAATAAAGTATACTTAAACCCAATGGGTTTAAGTAGAGTTTTAGCCTAATCCAAATAGTATTCCACCCAATTATTTCAAAGTGCATGCAATACAAAGTGAAAAGGCAAGCATTTTTAATATGCAAAGAAAAGTGGTGACAAATTCCAAGAAATGCAACTTTCAATTGAAAAACAAATTCAAGCTAAAAGTTTCAGAATTTTAGCACATTTAAATAGTAATTTTAGCTACTATATTTTACTTAAAAATACACCCTAATACAAGGGTAAATACCACAAATCCAATGATCAAAAAAATTTGGAACACCCCTAGGAACTAGATTATTTTGGGCCTTATGTACCTCGTACCTCGATGTAAAGTAACCATAGAAAAATCCATTCTCATGCACTAGAAACTACTAGGTAACATAACTGTAACCTAGTGGTCCCAAATAATCATCCAAATAGTTTATTTAGTGTTGTCGGTATCCAAATTCTAAGTGAAACAGGGACGAAACCCATCCGGTTCACTAGTTGTACTAGTACAAATCTTCCCCACCAGGGTACCCAGGCTTCCCCATTGTCCTCAAGACATTTCCGCATGATACATAAATATGTTTTTCATATGAAACACTACTACTAGTAACATTCAATCATTATATTATTTATACTTATTTTAAACCACTTAAGACACATAATAAAACACTTTGATTTTTAATGAAACAATTTCTCAAAAATCCCACATTGTTTTGCACCCAAAACTCCTTGAAAACCCCACTTTGTACACTATTTGCACACTTTTAAGTTTCCAAAATAGAAACTCTATCTCAATAAATTTCAATGAAACCAAAAAATAAATTTTAGGGAATCCTCTTGTGAACCAATAAATGATAACTTTGTAAAGCCTCCATTTTCACACAAACATGGCACTTAAAGTTCACATGTTCCACAAACACCATTAAAACCCATTTTTTCAGCAACAAACAAAGGGGATAAACATTAAAAACATGATTGGTAGCCCTATTACAATTAAATAAATCAAATGATGTATTTATGTGGCAACGCCAAATAAACCAAAAAAACAATTCCATGAAAACCCCCAATTTCACATGAAATTGGAATTTAAAATTTATTTAAAATACAAACACCACTAAAACTAATTTTTTTCGGCAATAATAAAATGAGATTAACCTGAAAATATGATAAATACAGCATACTAAAACATAATGATTTCATGAACATGGAATCACCTACCAAATTAATGAAAACCCTTGAATCATTTGTGTGAAAACTCAATCACACCACCTCCGCACCTCAAGGAAGGTAGATCAAGCCTAAAAATAGAATATTGGACCAAGAAAACCCAAGGTTAAACGCAAGGTTCTAAACCCTAGTTGCTGGAAATTAGGAATCTCAATGATAAGGGAAGAGACTCTATGAAAATTGAAAGAAGCTTGATGGAGGCCTACTTACATGAGGTATCTTGAATAAATATCCCCAAATACATCAGTAGATTAATTTAAAAACAACAAAAAAATAAAACTGAGGATCTACTAAGGAATATAAGGTCATTTAGAAATATTAATGGGGGAAAAGTGTGAGAAATGAAGGAGTTATGAGGGAATGAAGTTACCTCTTCAAATCTGGACGATTTGAGAACCCCTATGAAGGTCTTCCCTAATTCGTGATGCATAGAAGCCCAAAAGAATGGGGAAAGGTAATGGGGGTGCACCGGGGGATGTTAGATTCTAGTGGGAGGTGGAATAACTGAAAAAGATTAAAATATGAATAAGTAAATAAATAAATAAAAATATTTTTAAAACTGGAAATTGGATTCTGGGTAGGCCCCCTTCCTTAAATTAAACCCAAATACACCATGATTATGGATTCCTAAATTGTCCAAATTAATATAGTGGTGTTAATAGGTCAGGGGAGGCCATGTAGTAATTGGAATGGACGAAAAATATTGAAAATGAAGTAGCTATAGAGGAAACCAAATTTATTTTTAAATCTAGAATTGGGCTCACGGTTTGGCCCAATTCATGAAAACTCACTCATTCCTCCAAAAATTCATGAGAAACCTTCAAAACAAAGTAATAATTTGAATTATATTAAAAATACCTTTAAAATATTTCATGGATGTGACACCACATCATCCTTTTGAGAATCCTTTAACCTTTCCAAAAGAGCCAGTTGAGAAATCATTTGTGAAAGGATTGATGGTGTTCCCTTGATTCCGATTCCAATGTCCATCTTTATCAAATCTAATAAGATTAGATCCTTTTCAATTCTCATCAGTGATAAAATCGTTGGGTCCTTTCTACTTATTGGATCTTCCTCCTTGTTCACTTTCCCAGGGTGGTAATGTATTGAGTAGTCATGGTCTTTGATCATCTCTAACCATCTTCATTGGCACATATTCAACTCTTTCTATGTTAATATATACTTAATGATTTTGTGGTATGTATATATTTCACACTTCTCTCCAAAGAGGTAATGCCACCAAATTTCGGAACCTAAGATCACCCCAGCCAACTATAGATCATGTGTTGGACACTTTTTCTCATTAACATTCAATTTATTTAAATAATGGGCAATGACTTTTTCATTTTGCATCAACACACTACCTTGGACCTTCTTCAAAGAATCACTAAATACCACAAAAATTTCTTCACTTGTGGGTAGTGTAAGCATATGAGCAGTGATAAGCCTTCTTTTAAACTCCTTTAATCTCTCTTCACATTCATCACTACAAGAAAACTTGACTCCCTTCCTAGTTATCTTGGTAAGATGGTTTGAAAATCATGAGAAATTTCTCACAAATTAGTGATAATATCCAGCTAACCCCAAGAAGCTATTGATATCCATTACTGATGTTGGCCTCGACCATCCCTCAATGCCAGATGTCTTGGAGGGATCCATAGATATTCCATTACTTGTTATGATATGACCCAAGAATGAGACCTCCTTCAATCTGAACTCACACTTGTTGTACATTTCATATAGCTTCTCCTTTAACAAGGTCTCTAGTGCAGTTCTTAGATGCCACTCATGATCCTCCTTCGTTTTGGAGTATATTAGAATATCGTCTATAAATTCTACCAAAAATTTGTCAAGGTAATCTCTAAAGACTCTATTCATCAAGTCCATGAAGATTTATGGAGTGTTAGTGAGTCTGAAAGTCATTACAATGAATTCATAGTGCCTGTATCTTGTACAAAAAGTATTCTTGGGGATATCCTCCTTCGTAACCCTTACTTGGTTATATCTCGATCGCAAATACACATTGGATACGTATTATTCCCCATGTAGTTGATCGAACAAGTAATAAATTTGAGGTAGAGGATACTTGTTCTTTATTGTGATTTTTTTGAGATCACGATAATAAATGAAAAGGCACATTGACCCATCCTTCTTCTTGACGAAGAGGACTAGTGCACCCCCTAGTGAAGCACTTGGGAGTATAAACACTTTATCTAGATTACCCTGTAGTTGTTTCTTCAGCTCCTCAAGATCCACAACAGCCATTCTATATGGATTCTTGGATATTTTAAATGACCCGGGTATAATATCAATTGACAATTCAACATCTCTTATAGAAGGAAGACCAGGAAATTCCTCAGGATACACTTCAGTGAATTCCCTCACAATAGCCATGTCTTTAAGGATGGTTTCTTCCTTAGACTTAATCATTTGAGCCAGATACGTGTGATCATAGGGAAGTAATATCCACGCTTCAGATAATGGTGATAAATAATATTCATCTTCCTCCTTGCACTTGTATAGAATCGGGGGTCGATTCTCTATATGTAGAGTGATTTTCCTCTCATGGAAATTTATGTTTCCTCTATATAAGGAAAGCCAATCCATGCCTAGAATTGCATCAAATTCCACTAGAGGGAGTATGATGAGGTTCACCCAAATGTTTAGTCCACATATTATAACAGGGGAGGAGTTATATTCATGGGATGCAATGATTTCCCCATTTTCTGTACTCACTAACATATTTAATTCCATTATTTGTGGTGGTATTGGGATTGTACTGCTAAACTTTTGGGAGACAAAAAAATTCATAGAACCAGAATCAAAAAATATGTTTTCTATTATTGAATGAATAACTAACATACCTATCCCCACTTCGTTGTTGGGGTTCACTTCACTGGTAGTGATGGAAAAACCTCTCCCTTTCTGCCTTGGAGGTTGTTGGTTTCCTCAAAAAACCCTTGGCTTAGGGCACTGATTTGAAAGGTGACCTAGTTTTTTGTAGTTGAAGTAATGAACAACGCGTTGAGGTTTGAATGGAGTGTTCCTCTCCTTTATCGTAGCTATGGATTTTTCTTATCAGTAGTTAAAAACTAGGTTCCCTTCTCTTCTACACCTAAATCATTTCCTCATCCCCTTCAAGAAATTTAGGGTGTCCTTCTTTCTGCACCTTTGGAAAGTGGGGTGCTATATATTCTTGTCACCATTGGATTTATCCATCAGACCTCCAGAATCAAAGTCCACATCATGCTTCGTATCCCCATGATACCCTTGATATTCTCTGATCTCCATTTCGTCCTTGAGGTCACATTAGACAATTTCCTCATAGATCTCGAAGCCATGGATCTCTAGGACTTTCTGTATGTTATGTTTTATACCACAAAAGAAGAAGTCAACCATTCATTCTGGGGTAAGGACAAATCCAATGTCATATCGTGAAATCCTTGTGAAGTTTTCCTCGTACGCTCCAATGGATTTTTCATCTTTTTTCTTGAGATAAAAGAATTCCCTTTTCATCTTAAGATGGAGGGTGCACAGAAAATATTTATTGAAAAACATCTTCTGGAAATACCTCCATTTTAATACATCAATCTCCTCATCAGGCTTCATATTTTTTATCAATGTCCACCATTGATCGGCTTCACCCTCCATATAATAAGAATCTAGAAGAACCTTCTCTTGTTTGGAACATTAAAGGATGTAGAAGATTTTTTTAATGGAGTTGATCCATCGTTCAAAAATTGAGCGATCATATGATCAATTAAAAGTTAGAGGCCTTTGTCTCATAAAGCTCTCGATTGTGACTTTTTATTTTTTTAGGGGGGGTTGAATGTTCCTCTTGGCACACGTTTCTATTAAAATCATGAGTTAACTGAGAGTGTATCGTGAAAAAGTTCATGATTCCCACTCCCATTATATTGGGTATCACATTATAACATTCGTCACAATGATCTATGCATTAGTTGTTAGCCCGAGTCCTCCTATTACAGGCCAATGGATAGAATAAAATAAATTTTAGGGGTAACATATAAAGGGTAATCCAAAGACAAAAATGGATGACATATAAATAACTTTTATTTCCTTAACTTATGAATTTATAGGATTCAATCTATGTTATCCATGATCTACTTACCAATATTTATTCTTAGGAGGCTTTTATTTATTCCCTTAACAATGGTTCATACTAAGATTGTGAATTTACCAATGCATATCCCCAAGGAGTGTTTTAACCAAAAGTACAGCAAGGCCCGTTTTCGTGTACCAGGTTACCCTAGGTTAAGCCTGAAACTCCTTGTCAGAGTTTTCACTCCTAGGTACATCTATTCCAGAGTCACCTATACCTGCTTGTATGCAAAAAGTTATGTATTTTCTTGATAAACCACTTACACAATACTCATGAAAACATAGGGATGTTTTATTGTACTTAGTCCTGTCCCTAAGTCATTCACTAGGGTTTTGTAATCCTAATCCCAAAAATAACTAAACCTATCATCTGATACCAACTATAACAAGCCTGCTCATTATTATACACTTAAACATGACTTATTACATAAAATATTCACTTGATAAAACATTGAATATCGATATGTCTAGTTTCTTTGGGTCTTAGGAACATTACATAACGACATAAAACATGAAACACAACATCTCAATTGAAAACTTCCTTTACATGACCACTACATTCCCTCATACTTAGCATTGCATGGGATAACCTGAGGAGATGCATAAGAAAAGGGTGAGATATAAATACAAGTAAGGGATTAAACAAGGTATAACATGAATAATACAATACATGTTTGTAAATAGGATTATCAATGGAGAATAAGATAAACATGAACATAAAGGCATGATATAGCATGATTATCATAACATGGAAATGTGGTGACAACACTTAACATGGTATTAACATGTTCCAAGGATAATTGTACATAGATCATGAGTAAAACATCATTTCACTTGAATTATCAGGAGTAAACCCAAATTTTAGTTGATGTATCATGATAATTATCTTTACCCCAAGGCATTGGAATGCAATTAGGGCACACACTTCTTAAATATTTCATTTCATGCATAAGTGTGCCACATGGATCATATAACATAGAATCATTAAGCATCATAATTTATTCCATGATACAAGAATTTTTAGTTAATATATGAAACTCTATAATCAAAAGGTAAATTTACATTATGGTGAATACCCATGATAGAGAAATGGGAATGGTATTCACTACACAATGACTTTGTCTTGGAAAATTACGGTGCAATTTTGGCAGCATAAAAGCGTGACATAAGAATTCATAAAAATGGTTGATGATAGAGAAAGGGGTGTATCATCATATGTAAATTAATTGGACAGTAATGGGGTCATATATATACATTTCCCAACATATGTAATAGAATTTTTATTCATAATACAAAAGAATTACTTGAATGTAAATGAGGAGAGATAAATTTCTTACGGAATTTCAGCATGGAAACAGGTGTACATGTGGGGCATTAATGAGATTGAAAGGGATATATCATCATTAAAACATAAGTAGAGAAGTATGGGGGAGGTGATAAATCATACCCCAACATTTATAATTGAAAATAAAAGGGAATAACAATATTAAAAACATGGATAAAATGACAATGGAATAAATCCCTTACTTGTAAGTGTGATCCCAAAGGATTGGGAGAGGCTTCTTAGGAGCTTGGGGAACCTTTGGAGGATTCTAGATAGAGGATGGAATATGTTGGTCGAGCTCAAAATTATTTTAGTGAAGAGGAAGTTGGATCTTTTGTGGGTTTATATAGTAAAAGAGATGGAATTCATTATTATTTAGGTTTGGGGTACCACACATTAAACTAATCAAAACCACAAACCAACCCATGGTTTTTGCCCACGGTTTTTGAAAAAGGGGAGTGGAAAACAATATTTTATAAGTCCAATGGACTAACTTATTAAAATATTTGGCTTTTTTATGTGGACATGAGTCACACTCTCAAGGAAATCAATTTAAAATTTTAAAATGTTTTATAAGTCTTGGAGGGTCCACTAAAGATTTGTAAAATAAAACAAACAAACCTAAAATCAAATTATTTTAATGGTAAAACATATATTGTCTGAACATTAAGTTTTTAGTATTTTATTATATCACTATTGGGTCATTATGATGTCATAAAACACATTAAATATTTAAAAGGTATTTAATTTTTACCCAAAAATTCGACTGTCCCAGAAAATTATAAAAAATTCACCGTTGGATAATTTAGAAGTCTTGATTCCAAAAATAATTCTCATTTTATCTAAACAATTTTATAAATATTTTAATTGTTAAATTTAAAATAAAAACCTACATTTATCTAAAATTCATGGGTTTTGACAAAAATGGCTTTCAAACCTTAATAAAAATTACAATTGTATTCATCAAAATTATATGATCATTTATATTTAAAAAATAATTTATTAATAATATTTTATTAAAATATTATTTAATTCAAAAATCCATTAATTCAACAAAATAGATTTCCTAATTTAATATTAACTAATAAAATACTATTTGTGCATTAAGAACAATTTTCAAAGTAAAAATAATAAAATTAATGTATATTCTTTATTATATACAAAAATGATGAACATAGTCATAGTTATAAGGTTTTGTTACATAACCCATTATAACACCCACATTAGATCTAAGGGTAAGGTGTGCGATGGTGACAGACTCTTAGCGTGGCTCGGATAACATCGCTCGGGTGGTAATCTCTATCAACTTCCACTTCTCACGTAGGTAGTTCTATTCAAGATTAACGTGTTGAAGCTCATCTTGGGATTGGTCAATATCGAAGCCTAGTGTTGCCACATCTTTTAGGATCTCCAAAAAATAGACTTCGTATGGAGAAATTCTACTGGATGAGGTCATTGCTTCCTTTGTCTGAGTAAATTGTATTTGTTATAGACCTATATTTATACTAATCGTGTGATCACTGTCTAGTGACTATATTAGCAACGGTAACAATTCATAACAGTATTTTAAAATCCAAAAACAAAAAACCAAATATGTGAATATTTTATGCAACCATTTTACATAATAAGACATTTAATTAGATCAAGTGAAATTTTCATTAATGAAAGTTGGGGTCGTTACAACATTGGCATAAGATATAAGTTTCTGGCATGCACATAATCATAGAAAATAATTTCCTTATTCAAGGATCACTTGTAACACTGTCACAATGGATTGGGTTCACTCCCCATTCCCTTATATCATTATTAAAGGTTCACTTCCAATACTTTCATCATGGACATGGTATCTTACTAAAGTATGTTCACTCCTCATTCTAGACCTTATTATATAATGAGATATCCATATTTACGCAATGCATTGGAGGAGTATATAATTTCTAAATTTACCATCATATAATCCTAATATATTTATATGTATGATATAATATCATAAATCATTAATTATATATTATAACCTATGGAAAGGAAATAGGATTCATAAACATTTCAAATTTTCATCAAAACATAACTCATGGAAAATAAATGGGTTTCATAAAAATATCATCATCATAATGATAAACCATCTCAAGATATAATAAGGATGGTATCCTTGGAACATATCCCCAATAAACATAAGTAACATAAAATGTTTTTATCATACATGTAAATTTTTATAAAAATATTTTAAACTATTTCTAAAGAAAATACCCTTTTCATTTTGAAATCACTTATTTAAAATCTAGAAATTTCCCAAAAATTAAGGAAAAATTTTTAATTGATAAGATACATGTAAAATTTTAAATTAATATTCAATAAATTTAGTGGTTATGATGGTGGAAAATTTAATTCATGTCTTGTAAGTTAAAGAAAATATTTATTTCACATTTTTGATAAAAGAGTCAAAATTAAATTATTCAGAAAATTATAGGATGATTCCATTTAAACCATTTTTTTAAAATGAAATCATGTGTAAAAATAACTTTAAAAAAATTTATTATAAAAACCCATTCTTGAAAACATTTTTATAAAACATGGATATGGTATAAAAAGGATCTTCGACCGAAGAGAGACATAAAGTTGAATTCCCATAAAATATCATTCCAGTCTCTTAAGTTATTAAAGGGATACAAATGAAATTAAAACCAATAATATATAGAAATAACAAGATTAGATAAAAAAAATTTGGGTTATTGAGTGATAGTTCATAAAATTTTAGTGTTATAAACTTAATCATAAACAATCTTGAAAAATAATGAGATTGTAACATAAATCCCTTACCTCAAGTTTGAATTACTTTGAAATCACTCTAAACTCAGGTATAATAAATTTAATTTTTTTATAATTTAAAAAATAATAATGAATATACTTAAAATATATTATATGATATACTTATAAAATTGTAGTACCCATATACTAACAATTAATTTTTAAAATCTTCATTTTCAGGTGTAGACTATTTCATTTTTCATGAGAATTTTCGTTTAGAGTTTAAGTAATAGTAATTTTATCATGGTTATATCACCCAAATAATATTAATTATTATAAAAATATCATATATATTCATTATATATGTATATTTAGATTCATCCATAAATGGAATATAAAAATTAATAACATCATTCATTAAGACTATTGGTTGTACATACGCATGAACATTGTTTTAACTTTTCGATGGATGGAATTAATGAAAGGTAAATAATAATTAGAATTTATAGAATAATTAATATATAATATATATTTATTAAATTTATCCTTATTAAAATCCATGTAAATATTAAATGAAAAACCAATCACATCGCTTCATGGAGGTAGTAGTCCACACGTACGTACAAGCGACATTATCATCTTCCAACGGATGAAAATGTAAAAAGGTAGCTATGATATTATAATTATAGATGAATATTTATTTCATGAATACCACATATAAAAATTAAACCCATCAAAACAAGAATCCATGAAATAAGGTGATAGAAAATGAATTGTATCGCTACGTGGAGGCGGTAGTCCCCACGTACACAAAAGCATTAGTTTCACTTCCCATTTGATGGGAAAGTGGGTGAATAAAGGTGGTTACATAATAATAGTAACATGTTAGTATGTTTTTGATACTTAATTTTTTATCTTATGATTAATACCATAGATCTATAGGGGGTATAAGAATAAATAAAGTGAAAGAGGCCGGGTAGGATAATTACCTCTTATTTAGTAGGCCTCTTTTAGATCCTTTATTAAGGACCCTTGGAATTGTCTTTTAAGAATACCATAAACTATAATTCATGAATAGAGAAGTTGGGAATAGAATTTTTCAGGTTTAGTTTTATCAATATGGATCAATGTAGTGTAAATAATAGAGAGGGGTGTACTTTTATAAGTGGGGGAGAGGACACACCTAGAATTTCTAAATAGATTAAAATATAATAAAGTCGTAATCAATAAAAATGAATCTAAATGGAAATATATTTAAATTTTGAATATTAAAAGATCTAAATAATTAAATAAAATCTTATTTACCGAAGTTTAGTTGTAAAACATTCCCTTATATTTTGGTTTAACATCCCCTCCTGTAAACTTGTTTTAACCATAACCACAGTAATGAATTGTTACTGTTTTTATTATTCATTATGACCAAAATTAAGTTAACCATACTATATAACATTAATTATTATTATTATAAAAATTTAATCCATGTTATCAAATTATATTCATATAATTTGAATCATTTAATTTAAATTTAATCTCGCAAAATGTGACAAAAAACAGGTTTTTCATAAAAAAATGTTTTTTAAGTATAAAAACAATTTTATACAAACATTCAATGTAAAACAGATTCCAATTACCTTAAATGTATTATTAATAATATAAATGAACTAATTTTACATTTAAATTATTTTAAAACATAATTAAATAATATAAATTCTTGAAACAAAAAGACGGTTTTCACTAAAAATAAGTATTTTTCACTATTCATTGAGAAATCAATATTTTTAGACTAATATAGAAATTTGAATATAAGATGATTTTGAGATAATTATTTCAAAAATTAAGTTTTTATTAAAATATATTTTCTAAAATGGAAAATAAATAAAAAATATTATTTTCTCATAAAAGGAAAAAAATCCATTTTGGATGGAAAATATATTTTTGATTAAAATAATGACTTTACAAAAAATTGGGTACTTATTTATCAATAAATTTACTTTATCAAAAAACATATATAAATAATGTTTAAAATATTTTTATTCATCTTTGATTCCCCAATTTAATGGTTATTTTATAACTATATACTATATTATGGTTTATTTATAATTGGGTTTGGGTGTATCATAAACTTATAACAAAATTAAATTTATTTGAAGAGTTTTATATCAAAATAATTCAAGGTGTTACATTATAATCACATTAAAATGAATTTATACCTTTAAATAACATTAATAAAATATAAAAAAAATGAGGATATATATTTTTTATCACATCCACATGAACCAAAGTAGCATCTAGAATTTAATATTCCTCCAAAGAACTTTGACTAGGTGGGTAGTCATGTTCTATAGCACTTTATCTCTATGATAAAATATTTCAATGATATTTTTTTATAGGGAAGACAATTATCCAAATTTATAAAATATTAGTTTAATACTTGTAATGGATTAGGTATGTACTTTCTCAGGAGAGATACATGAAACACATTATGAACTTGAGAGAGCTTCAATGGAAGCATCAGGTGATATGTTATTATCCCTACTCGATCAAGAATATCAAAGGATAAAATATACATATGGATCATATTTACTTTAATTTTTAATCTTATAAACTTCTTCCATGGATAAATTTATAGAAATTACTTCTCACTAACTTCAAATTCAATATTTCACTTATTCTTGTCAGCATGGCTTTTCTATCGACTCTTAGCTGCCTTGAAGTGCTGGTGAATGGCTATGAATTTATCTTCATTTTCCTGAGCTAAAAGGTGTAAATAGTTTTATTTATCAAGATTCATCCCAACAAGTTGGATTTATATACTAATTTATATAAAGGGATTCAAAGGTATTCATCTAAATGTTAGAGTGAAAACTACTATCGTAAGAAAACTCAACTAAAGGATGGTGTTAATCCCAACCACCTTAAAAATCCATAAAACAAGACCTCGACATACCCTCTAGGGTTTAAATGGTCATATTAGACTATCCATATATATTGGGATTATAGGTAGTATTGAAACACAACTCTAAATCTAGAGCTTTCTGAAGTCGTCTCTAGAACATAAAGGTAAACCAATGATCCTGATCAAATATAATAGAAAGTTGTAATCCATGCAACCTTACCACTTATTTAATGTATATTTTGGAAATTTTATCAAGAGATAAATTATATATGATATAAATAAAGGGTACCAAATTGATAAGTTGATTAACTACAACATAAATAAAATTATGGCATTTAGATATTATAGGGAGTCTGATGAAAAAATCTTCGGTGATATTTTCTCATTTCTATTCTGTTGTGGGTAGTGGTTGCAATATATCCATAGAATTTTGTCTCTTATACATATCTTTATAACATTAAAAAAACTAATATATATATAATCTAAAATATATCTCATCACGTTTTCCCACTATAAATACTCTTTCAGATCTCTAAATGTCTTCACACTTCTAGGATGAATAGAGAATGTTGAACTATGAGCTTCATATAGCAACTCCTTCTTCAAATCTATTATAGACAGGAAACATACATGATTCCTAAACCTTATCATTACATAATAATAAAGGCTGAAATTATGAAAATTTATTACCTTCTTTTGAAACTCTAAATCTTATATCTCTGCCTATTTAATCTATACTTGGATAGATGGTTGAACACTAGTTTGGGAAAGATAATATTTCTTCCCATCCTTCATGATTTCTAGATCCATCCTTTGAAAATCCTGAAATATTGGATCTTTTTTATCCTAATCAAGGATAATATATCATTATCCTTTCTAATTAAATAATTTTTCACCTTTTTCACTTTCTTTGGGTGGTAATGTGTTGAGCATTCATAATCATTAATAAACTCTAACCATGTTCTTTAGCGCATATTCAACTCTTTCGGAGTGAATATATACTTTAATCTTTTATGA
Source organism: Viscum album (assembly GCA_963277665.1). Lineage (NCBI taxonomy): Eukaryota > Viridiplantae > Streptophyta > Magnoliopsida > Santalales > Viscaceae > Viscum > Viscum album. Next base: position 134,315,987 of record OY728153.1, read on the forward strand.
TTGATATATATGTCACACCTTTATCCGTATCATTTTTTATGAGGATGTATCCCAGTAACTTCTTCAATGAATCACTGTATATCACAATCCCTTCTCCAATGTAGGATAATATAATAATAAGAGTGATGATTATAACCTCTTATTTGTTTCCTTTAAATTTTCCACGCATTAATCTATCCAAATAAAATTTAATCCCAACTGATTTAAATTGGTCAGTATATTTGGTATCCATGAGAGATTATTTACAAAGCATTGATAATATCCATCCAAATCAAGAAAATTATAGATATCTATTATAGTGGTTGTTCAGGGCTAATGTTTAATAACTTCTATAATTTATGGATACACTGATATAACCTCCCTGGAGATTTTATGACCCCAAAAGGGAACTTTTTGTATCCAAACTTCACACTTAGTTATCTTTTCATACAAATTATACTTCCTTAAGGTCATCAATACTATCCTCAAGTGATATTTATACTCTTCCTTGCACTTATAACATATAATAATTTCATACGTAAATATTTTTACTGACTGATCATGGTAATCTCTAAATATTTTATTCATTTAATCCATTATAATAGTGGGTAATTAGTAAACCAAAATTGAATCACTATAAATTCATAGTGTCCATACCTTGTACAAAATGATGTATTGGGTATTTCTTCACTTTTTACCCTCAAATTATAGTATATGGATTAAAGATAAATATGGTAAAAATATTTTTCTCCTCATAATCGATTGAAAAAATAATCAATACGTGCTAGAGGATACTTATTTTTTATCATGATCTTGTTAAGTTCCTAATAATCAATGCAGATTCACATTTATCCATCTTTATTCTTAACAAAAATTACAAGTTTACCTCATATATAAGCACTTGAAAAAATGAATCTCTTATTAATATTCTCCTCGATATTCTTCTTAAATTACTAAAACTTAATAAGGGATATTATACAAGGAGTCTTTGAAACAGGCATAGCACCGAGTATTATTTCTATTGAAAACCTAACTTCTTGATTTGATGGAATACTAGGGAACTCTCGAGAGATAAAAAACATCATAAAAACTCAATGAATGGGCATGTCTTGGATGTTGAGTTTCTCCCCAACCATCTTATATAAACAACCCTTATGAATAGGAATGAATATCCATATAATGGATATAATTCTCTTTAGAAGTTCATATTTATCATCATAATGATATATGATCAAATATTGGTTTGGAATATCAAACATGACTTCCGTTTATCTGCATGTAATGTGGGATTTACATAAATAAACCCAATCCATGCCTAAGATAAAATCAAGTTCAACTAAAAGGATAATAACAGGATTTGTAGTAAACACATTCCCACAGACTTCAATCAAAAAATAATCATACACTTGAGATGTGATCATTATACAATTATGAGTATTTACTACTAACTCTAAATATAATCATTGAGGATAGGAACTAATATTCCTAGAGACCTTTCATGGTATAAATTAATTCATATAAATAAGCTCAAATAAGATACTTGAAAATTTGATCATGTGTGTCCCCGCCTCAACTTCATCATTCTGTCCACATTCCATTACTATAAAAAACATTCTAGAACTAGAATCAAACTTTATAGTGAAAATCATAAAATCATGAAAAAAACATAGTATGTATAAATCATGAAACCTTTTTTTCAATATATGACACATTAGGTTTAAACTAGGTCATTCATTATCATCATTTATTAAAATCCATCTTAATTATTCATGAATGAAATATAAATTAACTCATTCAAATCTCTTAAAAGTGTCAAAACAAATCCATATTAATGATTCAGGAATGAAATGTTAATTAACCCATTCATATCTCTCAAAATTTTCAAACCAATTGCACAGTAAGGGCTCACACATTGTGCATTGAAATGATGATCAAGATAAAATAGACCAACTATTTTTAGGGTTATTACCCCTAGATACATCTATTATAAAATCAAATACACTTATATTATCAAAATAGTGATGTTTTTTAGGAAAACCATACTCTTTTATTTACCATAACTTAGAAAATTATCTTATACATAGGATTATCCTAATAGTTCTCACTAAAGTTTTCTAATCTTAGTTTCCAAAGGTGAATAAAAATTACTATGATACCAAATATATACACTCATAATTTTAATATATAAATATTTTATCTTATGATATGAATATTCAATTCATAACATTGCAATCCATGCCAAAATCATATAGGTTTAGTGACTGTATAAACTTAGATTCACAAAAAAAATTGATCATAAGATATCTACATCAACTCCCACCTAGTTATTTATGACTATAACCCTTATTATACATACCATACTTAAAACCATTATTCATAACCTTGTGAAATGAAACATAATAAAGGGAGATTGTGTATGTTCAGTAAGGGTAAATGAGGGAGATATCAGTGAACACTTAAGAATAACATTAGAATAAGGGTATGAGAACATGATATTAATATTTGAAAAGCATTCCTAGCATAGGATAGATCATACTCTTGAGTAATGGAATAAGTCATGGCATCTAATAATATAAAAATCATAAAGGAATCAAAGAAAATTAGTCATGACAACATAACATTGGAATAATACATAGGTTTGTGTCATAGACATAATAATCAAAAATCATTTCCTTAATCATGGTTCAATACAAATAATGACATAGTGGATTGGGTTCACTCCCTATTATATCATATCCTTAATCAAGGTTCACTCCCAAGACTATTATATTGGATAGAGTACCTTGTTATAATTTCTTCACTCCCCATTCCAATCCTAATTATCTTATGATATATCCATCATTACCTAATGTATTGGATGGATATATAATTTTATTCCCACCCATCATATAATCATAATACATTCATATTTGTACCACAAGATAATAAATAATTCATCATATATCAGAACCCATAAAATGGAAATGGTTTTCATAATCATTTCAACATTTCATCAGAGCATAACCCATAAAAAATTAATGTTTTTCATAAACATCCAATCATCATAATCATAAACCATACAGAGAAATAATAAGTAAGTCATGCTTGGATGATATCACTAGTAAAACATAATTAGTATCCATGTATGTTATCATAAATGAATATTTTCTTTAATATAAATTCTAGAATATTTATTTCTGAAAATTCCATTTTCATCTTGAAATAACTTATTTAATATCTATAAATTTACCAAATATTATAAAAAATGTACTTGAAAATAACCTTGGAAAATTGTAAATTAAGCTTCATATAATATAGTGATCATGATTTTGGGAAATTTTATTCATTATATACATGTTAAAATAAATATTTATTCCACATTTTTTGGTAAAAAGTAAAAAAAGTACATTTTTCAGTAAATGAAAAGAAGATTCAGTTTAAAAAATATTAAAAGTCAATCATGCGTAAAAATTACTTTAAAAAATAATAAAAGATAAAAAATAATTCTTGAAAACATTTCTATAAAACATGTACATGGAAGAAAAAATATCTTTGACTGAAGAGAGAAATAAATATAAATTCATTTAAAAACATTATTTCAGTCTATAAAGTTCTTATAGAGAGGAAAATTAAAGGAAAGCATGTAATATCTTTAAACAACTAGATAATAATAAAATTAATAGGATTATTAAGAGATAGGGGATAAAATTTCTTACTCAAAATATTAATAATAAACAATACTGATAAATAATGATATTGTATAATTAATCCCTTACCTCAGGTTCAACATTCTTCAAAAGTGTTCTAATCTCCAATATAATAAATTTAATTTTATTATACTTTTATAATAGAGTCATGTACATACTAATAGTATCATATATGATATTATAATTATAGAAAAAATTAATTTACATGATTATAATATCATATATGACCCACTTATAACATTTCAATATACATTAATTAATGATTCCTTATTAAAATCATCATTTTCAGTTTTAACTATTTCATTTTTCATTAGAATTTCATTTAGGTGGTTCTCTTCCCTATAATTTGGAAAATATTACATCATCTATAGAATGTTAATAATTTTATGAGTATCATATATATTATTTATATATATGTGTATATCCATGAAAGGTATAGATAGAAAAAATGAATTACACCATTCGTAGACATGGTAGGTCATACATATGCATGAACGTTGTTTTCACTTTTCAAAGGATGAAACAAAAGAAATGTAAATAATAATTATTCTTTAAAAAATAATTATTATATCATATATTTAATATATATTTATTAAATCTATCATTATTACCATCCATGTGGAGAGAAAATCTAAAACAAAATGCATCGCTTAGTGGAGGTGGTAGTCCACACATATGGATGAGTGACATTATCATCATCCAATGGATGAGAAGGTGAGAAGTTATATATTATATTATAACTATAGATGAATAATTATTTCATAAAGATCATATATAAAATTAAACCCATTATAATAACCATCCATTAAATATGGTGATAGAAAATGAATTGAATCGTTGTGTGGATGTGGTAGTCCTCGTGTATGCCTAAGTCGTACTTGCACTTACCATTTGATAAAAAAGAGGGTTAATAAATGTGGTTCCATATAAATAATAACATTTAATTATATTAAGTATACTGAATTTATTATTTTATTATGAATAAAATAGATTCTAGAGGAGATAGAAGAATATGTAAATTGAAATAATTCGGGTATGAAGATTACCTACTCTTCCATAGTAATTCTTTAGATCCTTTCTTAAGGACCATTGAATTGTTAATTTAAGAATAAAAAATCTATAAAACATGGATAGGGAATATTAGATGAAAAATTTGAAGTTTTTGGTCGAGATATATGGCTCAAAGTGGAGTACAGAATAAAAATGGGGAGTGTCCTCTTATAAGTGGGGAACAAACAACCCTTGGAATTTCTTAAAAATTTAAAATATAATAAAGTCATACTCAAGCGAAATGATTCCAAAGGGAAATATATTTTAAGTTGGAATATTATGAGTTTAAAATATGTCCATCCAATAGGATTTATAAAATTTTAACTAGAAAACATTCCCTTATCTCTTGTTTACCCCATGTCCTCGTAAACTCGTTTTAACCATAACCACGATAATGAATTTTTACTATTTTAACTACTCATTATTCTTGAAATTAAGTTGAAAATATTATTTAATATTTATTATTTTAATTAAATATATGGAATCTATTTTATCAAATTCAATTTACATAACTGGAAAATTTTAATTTAAAATTAAACCCATAAAACATGACGAAAAGCGGGGGTTTATGAGAAAAATGTTTTCTTAAGTATAAAATGTTTTTAAACCAAATAAAACATAAAATTAATTCCAATAGACTTAATTGGGATATTAATAATAAAAATTAACTAATTTTAATTTGAAATTATTTTAAAAAAATGAATCATTGTAAATTCTTGAAATAAAAAATCCAGTTTTTAATAAAAATCAATATTTTCACTATTCATTGAAAAATAAATCATTTTATAAAATTATTAAATTATCACTCTAAGATAATTTTGAAATTATAATTTTGAAAATGAATTTCATTTTTTCTAATAAATTTTCTAAATTTTTAAAAAATTAATTATATAATTTTCTCACAAAAATAATAAAACCATTGTTTAGGAAAAATATATTTTTAAGGAAAATGTATTTTTGAGGTATATAATGTCTTGACTAAAAATTGAGTACCTATTTATAAATATATTTTATATATTTAAAAACTTTAAATTTAATTTTTAAATTTTGGTCATTAATATTCACTCGGCCAATTTAGCGTCTAGGTTTTGATGATATACTATATTATGGTTCATTTCAACTATGTTTTTCATATATCATAAGTTATCGAAGAAATTAAATTTGTTTAAATATAAATATATCATAAAATATTAGGGTGTTATAATTAATATTATCATAACTTATGGAAAATTATTCTTATATACACTAGTTATCATGTTGTATAATTAAATTGGGTTATAGTCAAATGGGGAATGCACAAAATATGATTGGATCTTATAAAAAAACCTTCCTAAAATGTACCTTAATCCATGAGATATGGATATAATTAGAAATAGGAACCTCATGGAGGATACCTCAGGTGATAAATAAAACCTCCATGTGAGTTGAATTGTTCAAATCTGTGTAGGGAATAACTTTCAAAAAGACGAATCATAGAAACCAAGACATACATGAAATAAGTAAATTGTGATAAACAAAATATTTGGTGTACATGGTCAACGAAAATGTTATTTTAATATTTTATGGGTAGGGTGACTTACATAAAGGAGTCCAAACCATAATAGACTTACCTTACATTTAATGGAATTAAATGAGGATTGTTTTTGTATGATTTAATTTAAAATTTTACCTTTTATAATGATCATCGAGTATGTATGAAATTTTTTTCTATGTTAATGGAACCTCAAACACGTGTTTAATCAGTGTGACTTATGTGATAGACTTCATTTTAGGTTAAATTTCTTTCTAGTGATCCTAAAACTCACCTATGGGAATTTTATTTTCATTAATGTTTTAGAGGTTAATTTCCCTTATGAGTTCATGTATTTTCGAATTATCTATAAATTTGATCATGTCTCTATCCAAGTGTCCTCAAAATAAAATTTTTTACTTAATGGAAAATTTTCATAGTGTGTGAATGGATTACTTTCATGGTGCCTTCAGAACTGTGAATAAATAAAATTTTCACATGGTTGAAGAAGTGTTCTCCTTTACATATGTTCAAATTCCATGGGTAAAAAATTATAAAAATAAAAAAAGTACTCAATATTTTTTTTTCATTCATCATTTTATAGGATATTTTATATTTTCCCTAATTCGTGATTCTAATTTCTTCACCCCACTTGTAATTTTTTTTCCATTTTGAAATAAAATATAACCTATGTATCTATAAAATTTATGCTTTATTAATGGAAAAATATTCTCAATTATCATCTCAATTTTATATTAATAACTCCCTTGATTTTAGGATATTATCAATGATTCTTTTTGGGAATATTCTAAAATATTTGAATTATATTCTTTAATTATAGCTACTATATTAAGGTTTAAGGTTTATGTCAAGGATGATTATTTTAATGATCTATAATTTACAAATATAAAAAATTTACCTCTCTAATATATGTGTAGTCTAAATTAGAAAAATTACAAATATCATTTTATTTTATCAAAATAAAAAATATTCAAAATATGTGAATAAACTCCAAATAATTGAAATTTGTACAATGGGGAAATATATACAAGTAAAAAATAAAACAAGAACTTTATTTTATAGTAAGTCATGGTCCTCTAAAATTATCATTGATGTAAAAAACACTATAAAAAATGAAACAAACTATAAGAAATAATTTTTTAATTTTAAAATTAAATATATAAAACCTTGATAAATAATTAGTGAATGAGTAATGAGGGAAATCAGAGGTATTAATAGGAGGTATACTTAAAATTGGAGTAGTGTGTGACCATTGAGAATAATAATTGGCCATTAACTAGAATGATTAAGAATAGAAAAATTCATAAAAAATAGTATTTAAAATGAACAAAATTAGATATAAATATTACAACTCTATAAAAATAATTCTCAAAGAATATAACTTAAAAATAAGTTTAAGTGTAAATTAAAATAATTCATGTCTTGATTTATTTATTAAAATATTAATTTTTATATTAATATTTAATTATATAATTTCAAAACCAATTTTATTATAAAGGATACATAATAAATAAGTATCAAACATATAATATTTATAATTTATGATAATAATAATGTCATCACTCTTTGTAAAAGAAATAATATTTATTCAAAATAAAATTTCATTTCCAAGTTTTATATGATTTTATTTAAATGTAAAATTTATTATTTTTATAATTTTCATTTGATAAAATTAAACTAATTTTTCTAATCATCATGTAAAAATTATCTTAGGGTGAATTTTTGAAATTTTTCTACAAATGATGATTGTTCGGTGAATACTAAAAAATATCGTTTTTATTAATACCATAAATTTTATGTCTTGATCATGATATAAATATTACTTAAAATTTTATAAAAAATTTCTATAGACTTAAAATGTATTTAAGTGTTAAAATAATTAATTTAAAAATAACTAGTTGAAATTATAAATATATATTTTGAATTTTAAAGCCCAATTTTTAATTTATTCTAATAAAAAAACCTAGTTCTTTAACATTAATTAACTATTTCCAAGATTCTGTTTAGTTATTATTGGTTTAGATATCGATGAAACATACTTCTTTGAATAATACAACAATAAATTTCATGGGAATCAATACTATTCATATTTATTGGCCTAAATGATAAAATAATTAATATTTTATTCTAAAATACCTCATGGGCTATATAAACACCCCTCCTCCACCCCGTTCTCTCTATTGGTGTCAGTTCCCTTGAATCAACTTCTATGTACTTTGTAATAATGTGTATTCATTGTTTTGAACATTAATAAACTACTTATCACAACATCACTATTCTTTTTCATGACATAGTATGTGATAATGTCTTAAAAGTACAAATCACACTAAAAGGTCGTAGCAGTTCCCCGCTATGATGAGAACCCAGATGTGGTACAACACCATTCTTGAATATATGTTCTATATATGAATGATATCATTTAAGGGACACAAATTATATAGGATATTAGGGTTGGAGACTCATATGACTTTGTGGAACCATCTCATGGTGTACACCCTTGGAAATATCCAGTAGGATATTATGAGAACGAGACCCACCAGTAAAAAATCCACATTTATATGCATCATTGGATGTTCCTATCTGTAGATTTGAGTATTGGTACTTAGAATTTAATATTATTATTAATGAGTTTTATGAGTCATGTACTTTGATATATTGATGAAAACTGTGATAACAGATGTCCACGACCAAGTAGGATACATTGGGTGTGTCACGATTAATATTGCATTAATAAATAATTTGAGAATGGATCTATCCCATTATTTCTTTAATAGAAGTTGATATCTCAGTCCATTTTATTGAAATTATATAGCCTAAATAAATCCATAGTCATGGTGTTCCATAGGTAGGATCAATTTCCAATAATTCAAATAAAGAGACATCAAGAACATAGGTTGACAGCACTAGCACAAAACCTTCTTGATTTGAGATTTCATGATAAAGGGATTATATTACATAGTAAATGTTCATATGAGGTAACATGTTATTGTGGTATTAAATTATTTCTCTATAGGTGTCATGGTGTGTTTCTAGATGTTAACCTTGGAATTTAGACTGCTTTTCCTAATTCCACTAAAAAATAGGCATAGAGGGATACACACTAAGTGTATACATACTGTTAGATAACTAATATATTATTATTTATTATTTAAAAATACTAATAAATATTATTCCTTCATGTGGTTTAATAATTATTCATGTTTTCTTGATCACATAAATTTCATCACTAGTTATTTGAGATAATATAATGTGAGTGAGATATTTCATAATTATTTATTTATTATTTAGTGAATATAATATTTATTTATTTATTAGATAATAATGAAGTGATATTTATTTAATAAATAAATATAAATTATTCAAGGCCCAATAAATATTGTGGAATGGAAGACCATGTTTTTAGGTCTGGTGAGAAATAATATATATAGAATTTTATTTGGTTAAATAATATTTAATTAAATTTTAAATTTAAGAACATGTCAACATATAATAATATTATTATTATTATTTGACATGGGGTTTCACTAGGATTAAATAAATAATTATGGGTTGTCTTGCGACGCACGACGGGATCGTGGGGGGAAAACGTGCGCTACCCGACAATTGATTAGAGAAGATTGGGTTCTGCTTAATCACTCATATCAGGTGCACCATTTCTAGCGCAAAATTCACAACGGTTCGATATCCAGCAATAAGTGGACCTTCTTTACAAAGGTAGGCATTCCCTGGGTGATTTTACTAGAGATTCTTATGAACTCACATTGGTCGAGAGGATGGGAATTTGGGCTCATCACACCCTTTTGGGGGGAATTATTTCCTGTTTCGGGACTCTCTTATAAATTTAAGACGTATTCACATGTTCTCTAATCTTTGTTTTATACCCAAGTATAGTATCCATGGATTACTCCGGGTTGGCAATGGTCAGTTGGACGCAGGGGTTAGGAATCATTTATGCCTGAGGTATACCATCCCTTGTTGGATTAATGACCTCGAGGAGTCTGGACTCATTGAGACGACACTGATTAAAATCCTCGTAACGAGGAACTCTGGAGTTTATTGTCATCCAGGGGGGACAAATAACGACTTGAGTGTTTGGATAGAACCTGTGGTATGGGCCTTCTACGTATACCTGTGAGAGGAATCAGAATTCATGTAGTTCAGTTTGGTATGGGGCTTACGCTCTAGGCTGCCCAGGGTTGGTGCGGTGAACCGACGTGAAGATGGTCGAATCGACCATGTGTTGGGCTTGAACCTCAGGGAGGCTTCCTACGTACTCTTCCTTAGATACAGGGATCAAATTCCATGTAGCTCGGGTTAGAATAGGGCTTACACTCTGAGGCGTCCCAAGGTGTGGGTAAACCGATGTAAAGGGGCTCAGAATGACCGATTTTTGGGCTTGAACCTCTGGGTGGCTTCCTACGCACCCTACCTAGGAGACAGGGATCAAAGTCCATGTAGTTCGGGTTTGGATGGGGCTTACACTCTGAGGAGGCCCATGGTGTGGGTAAACTGACATAAAGGGGGTTGTAATGACCGATTTTTGGGCTTGAACCTCAGGGAGGCTTCCTACGCACCTTGCCTAGGAGACTGGGATCAATGTCCACATAGTTCGGATTAATCCACCGTCATTGTCCGGGCGCCACGACCATCAAAAATCTTTAATCCCACATTATTCATGCTTGGTGTTTGAAACAAGAGAATGAAATATACTTGGCTAACCTCACACTTTCTCCCTGCTGAGGAAAGGGGAGATGGACTACGAGCGGAAAATAAGGCCGGTACAGCTAGACTTTCCTTCCTCCCGATGTTCGAGGAAGGTAGAAGTCGCGTAGCGGAGCAATGAACCCTCTGTGTTGAAAGGAGTAGGGTCATTGGCTTCTGGTGAGGATGGTGTGGGGCTTATTCCAGGAGGGATGCCCAGTGGTGAAAACCCCAATGGTAGAGGGATTTGAGACCAAAGTAAAGAGGAAAATCGATGCCCATCCCACCTTCCCTTGGCGTTTAGCCCTGAGGAAGTATGGAGGTGCATGGGCGCTACCTCCGGCAAGAAAATCTAATGGATTATACCAGTATGGTTTACCATTAACTCCCAGAAGGGGGTAAAAGTGGTCTCCACCAGAGATGAAGGGAAATGGAAGTGTGGTCACCACTCCCGGAGAGTAGAGAGGCAGAAAGGGGGCTCCTGGGCTTGGACTCCGCATTACCGTGGGAATGTGAACCTAAGAATGCTTCGAGAATCTGCTCAAGGGCCGTAGAAACCCCTTATCCCTCTCTTACCATGGGTATGTGAACTCGAAATGGCACGCTGATGCACCTGAAGGTTATATCACACGGGTCTGCTGGCTCAGGTGGAAGCCTCTTCTCGGGGCCGATGAATGGGCCAATGAGGGGGTTGCGAATGATCATGCCGGATTGGAAGGATTTTATCTGGCTTGAGGAATGGGATCTCCAAAGGATTTGGAGGGCCACACAGCTGTATGAGGGGTGGCTCCCTTCACGTAGGGAGGTGCTATGTGGCTAGAGAGGTCGTCCGCGAACTAGGGTGGTCTGCAGACTGATGGGCATCCCGTGAACCAGGGTGGTCTGTGGACTGATGGGAATCTCGCGAACCAGGGTGGTTCGCGGCTTCGGGTTCAGCCCGCGTACCAGGTTGGTATACGGAGGGGTCCACATGAGCAGCAGCAGCCGAGGGCGACGTCGGTCGGAGGTTCGTCGGCCGGGGCTTCGCCCGCGTAGGAGGGTGTTACGCGGTGCGACGGATCGGAAAAGGGGCATAAACTCCCTGGTCTGCGGGGATTGCATCCCCGGAGGGGCCATGGTTTGCGGTCTTCTTTTCTTTTTTATTTTAATTTCATAGTTCACCAAGTTTTTATCCGTTTTCGTTTCCTTATTTATTCTTTTCCATCTTTATACCTGTTCTGGTTCACGAACCGGAACTTCGCTGTTTGCGAAATCCTAAGGTCCTTCCTTTGAAATCCTTCCACCTGAACTTGATTGATCTCCCCCTTCCTCTTCCCCCTCCATCTCCTTTTATTGAGTGGGGAAAGAGATGTATTTGTGGTCATGCGGCACCTTTTTTGGAGGCCCATGACCGAAAACCTGGTTTATGGGTGACTTAGTCAATCCGCAAATCATGGGGGGCATTGAACGCACCTCCCCCGTGAACCAAACTTGCTTGGGGAGTGCTTCGCGGCCACACAGGGTTCTGCCTCTATTCCACGAATGAAAGTGGATGCGACCTGGGCCGGTTGACGCGGTTCACAGTTGGGGCAGTTCGTGATAGTGGACAGGGTTGGCGCCCATCCTACTTCGCGCCCGAGAAGGATCCCAGCCTCTGTTCCGCGAACGACAGCGGTCCACGGAGGGGGTGCTTCACAGAACCGGTCTTGTACCATTATGATTGGACCGGTCTGCGGACCGGTTCTTCTTGTGTCATCCTTTGAGTATTATTCACACTTTTCCCCAATTCCTTGGGGGAAAATTGGGTGGAATCTCCCTTGGATTAAAGGGGATTCTCATTCTCCTTTGCGGATTTTTCAGGACCCTACAAATGCCTCCCATCGGAATGGGGTCCAATCGGAATGAAGGGGAGGCCATTCCGATGTAGAGTGGTCTTGAAACATGGATGGTTTGTGGTAGGGGAGTGGAACCGGTAGGGGACTACGCCTATAAATACAGGGGCCCTTACTTTTTCTTTTACCAGATTCTTTGCGAAACCAGAGCTCTGTTGCTTTTTGTCTCCGCGTGCTCGTTCCATTGCGAAACGCCTCGTCCGTGAACCAGCTGCCACTTCCACGAACCATTCCTCATTCACGCCCGCCTTCACCTGCGGACCGATCTCCTAGCTGAAAACTAACACTTTAAATTAATTAAAAAGTAAGTCACAACCGGCCGCGTAGGAACTCGCTCCGCGGTTTTGATGGTCTGCAGACTGAAATCTTCCAGACTTTAAAAATTTCTTAAGTCTTCCGAACCTAACTATTTAAATCTAGGATTATGATTCCGTAGAGCAACCTGGTTCGCGGTTTTCTGGATAATACTCTGTGATCCAGAGTACCGCGGACCACTTTGGCATAGGGTTGGTTCGCGGGATGCAGTCATCGCAAACCACATTTTGAGGCCTGCTCGTGGACCTCGTCATGGAGGCTCCTGAACCCCTTTTCCATATACTTGGTATTTTTTCCATATTTTATTATTATTAACTAACCATTTTTTGGTTTTCATAATGCAGGGAGAAAATTTGGTTCCCCCTCACCCAGCACCCAGGCCTACTGCCGAGCCTCTCTCAATTTGTGATCAACGCCTAAAGGAAGTGGCCAGCTCTGTTAAGGATTGAATCCTCCACTCCCCAATGTACCCCTACCTTGTCGATATTCTCTCTAAGTCACAATGGGAGTAAACCTTTCCCAACATCCTTCCTGCCTACGGGTTCGGTTTACTATCTGATACGCCGATTCGGGTACCATCTCGTGACAACAATCTTGTAGCATGGATATTTACTTGCACTATCCCTCGATCTATGATATCCGCCAGAGGGTGGCATGCCCTGAGGGATATAGCTGCCGGATCTATGTTGAATCACCTTCTTGTGTCCCTGATAGGAGAACAATGTCATCAGGATGGGGAAATTCATTGTTACTAGAGCATTTCCCGCAATGCGATGGTAAACGACCAGCATGGCTAGCTAGCGGACCGGGACCTTCAGCCCGGAGGGGCATTTAATTCATTGGATTGGGGGTGGCCCTTTTGGGTTCGCCAGAGCTATGCAGAGTTTGAAGCAGAATTGTGAGCTATAGGCTTATATGAAGCTTCCTGGGTGTCCCAAACCTATACCCATCAGCCTCAAGCCCTCGCCAGGAAACTTATGAGCTGTTGGAGTCCGGACACCAACACATTACATCTGGTCCATGGGGAGGTGGGTATTAGTCATTAGGGAATCTTCTAGATTTTAGGGGTCCCCATCGTTGGGGGTATGTATGAAGAATTCATGCCTCCCTCTTCTATGTGGGACAACGAAGAGAGGACCCCCCGGGAGAAGCAACTTATTGACCAGGCCCAGAAGAATTCGAAGGATATGTCTCTGAAACAGCTTGTCCCATATCATGAATGGGTCAAGGATTTTTCCAGAGAGATCAAGTCCATGGATCTTCCACACAAGCCCATGACCTTCCCTGCGATGGAATCCTGAAGGCAGAGGGGAAGCAAATGGCTGACCTTGGAGAAAGGCAAGTTCAACGACTGGGGCTGGGAACTTGTTCCAGAAGTTGATCGGTTTCTTCGTCTGGCGGAATTTCTGGCCATGTTCTTGAGTGGCTGGCTATTTTCCGTACGCGAGACTGGTGGTGTGCAGGTCTTTACTTTTTTTATGGCAGCACAGCTAGCTACCGGCAATGTCATCAACTTGGTCTTCCCAGTATTGGCCAGGATTTATCGGTTGCTTAGCAATATTACCGATGGGAGTCGGCCTAACCAGGTAGCCAGCCCTTTTCAAATTCTCTGGGGATGGTTGGGAGAACATATCAAGAACTGCTACACTTTCATCAACCCTCTTCAGATTCTAGGCACTGCATTCCATCCGTACTTGCAAATGACCATCGGAGTTATGCCTGAAGAGTGGGTGACCCAAGAGAAGGATGGACAATAGACGATTCAGAATATGCCTCTGATGTCAAGTCGGATTTCGAGTTATGATCATTTCAATTTCTGACCATATCCCTCCCCGACTGGTGCAATTACAAATACCATATCATAGGATTTTAGCAAGTGGGTCTACCTATTTCCCTCCAAGAGGGCACTATGGTGGCTCATATCGGTGGGGAACTGATCTGTGAGGGGTACAGGCCTTGCCAATTCAGACATCAATTTGTCTGCGTCCAGGCACTGTGTCCTCCCGCACTCAATGGAGCTCGCGAGAACTGCCATTTAATGGTGTCCAGGAAACTGTGGTTAATGTTTACCCGGAAAGATACTGGCTGCGAGGTTATGACTCCCGCGCTTGCAGACTCCATGCCTTTCTTGTCCAAGAGCTATACTGACTCCTGGGTGCAATCATACCCGAATGGCCAGTTGGGGCTGTGGGTGCCCACTATCTCCAGTCCTAAGCCATCGAAGGGCAAGAGGAATCGAAAGGGGGATAGTGCTTCAACCAGGCTGGGAAAGGTTCTTCGCAACCCTATCGGTCCCGTTCTTCCGGGGAAGATTTTAACGGATAGAGGTGTATCCTCTCATGCCCTATAAGCTGCTCGGAGAGAGTTGGTTATTCCCGTGGATGCTGCCTTTCCAACGACCTGGGGTCAGTGGGACGAATTAAAAGATCAGTTATCCTTTCGAAGCCTGTAACTTCGTTCTCTATGGAAGTATCTCCAGTAATCAGAAGTGGCATTTGATGGGCTTGGCTACATATCTACCCATTTTGACATTCTTTATAATGCGGACCCATAGAGGTAAAATTGGTATCTTCGGGACCACAAGGCCTACATTTATGCACAACAGATTTATGCGGTATTAATCCACCATGTCCAGCCCATGCTGTGATTGGTGACTGATGAGGAGGGGGAAGAGATTGATTACTCTTCAGGGGGTGATGATTTTGGTAGTCCCCCTGTCGTGGCTGTAGAAAGGGAATTCCCCTCCCCCCTACCCGCGAGGTCCCGCCCACAGGTAGCTCCAGAGAGTTCTAGGGCAGTGGCGAGATCCAAAAAACAAACACGACCATCGGTGCCCCCACCAACCCCTGCTGCTGCCCTACCCTCTCAAGTTTATCCCCCCAGCTATTTGTTCCTATTACGGAAGCATTTCTGGGTTCATGAAGATTTTGGGATGACATTACAGCCAGTGGCTCAGATGAAGATGTTTGGTTGTTACTCCAAATGGGACCTCTCGAGCTTCCGGGTATTGGGATTATCTTTGCTCTGCCCCACTTTCTGCTAGAAGAGGCTCTAGATGAAATAGTTTCCTCATTTAAGGATATGAATGCATACATTCATTCACTCTGGAACCGGATTTATGGGTCTACCCGGGTGTCCATGATGATAAAACATCCTGAATTTTCCGATCCCGAAGAATAGTATTCCCTGGTCATCCATTTCATCTTTCCTCTTCCTTTACTGTGAAGGTTCTAAAGTTTCTTCCCTTTATGTCGGGTGACGAGGAATCCCAAGGGGAAATTCCTTCCCCGTAGTATACTCCTCGTGCTACCGCAGCAGGATAACATGTGCTTTCGGCTACGGGGATAATTGAGGAGGGGTCTCCTGGCGTAGCTGAGCTCATGGAAGTGACCATTGCGGACTCAGCTAGGGTTTTACCTCCTCCAGCTCTTCTCAGCATTCTGAGTGAAGAACTATCCCATGGGAAGATCCAGAGATGTCATTAGGCATCCCGTTTATTAGAATGGATCAAACATGGGACGTCGGGTAATCATGACTTCTCGTTTCCTCGATTTCCAACTCGTATATTATGATTCTGCCAGTTATTAACTATTTTGGCTCATGGTGTAGGGACACTAGGAGACCGGGCCATGGACACCCGAGTGGTTGTACCTTCTTCCCCCTTATCATCTGAGGGATCACCTGCAGCCACACTTGAGCGTGACGAGATGGTCGGCCCTACTAAAGGGGCTAGCGATATGGACATTTTACTTCTACCTTCATCAATCAGAGATATGTCAGAGGAGGAACAGCTGGAAGTCGAGACTGTCACTATTCATACGGCCGTTATATTTACGGGGGAGGACGGGGCGCCTGTGATTACCAAAGAGGCCCCTGATCAAATGGATCCCCTGGCGATGGGGGAAGAGCCTACCATCTGTCCAGTTGTCGGAAACCCAGAGCGGCCCATTATTTTGTTTACCGGGGGAGTGATTTCCCCGGGCTTGATCTCCGTAGCCGGCCACTTGGGGACAGATTTGGGATTTTCTGGCCTTGTGTATGGCCTTAGGTCCTGGAAACCTCTGGGGGTTCCCAGGACTCCCTTGCCTCTTGAAGATGTAGCGTCATCCTCAAGTGGCCGCGGCGGCGCAGAGCTTGAGGATATCGACGCCTTGATGACCAGGGGTATGTTCCTCAATCTTTTTCCACTGACTCATTTCTCTTATCTTTTCTGATTATGGATACTTATATGTATTATCGAATTTTGGGCTTTAGTACCACTACCTTTGGCGTTGGCGATTGTGCCTTCGGATCCGATCGTGCCTGTGACCACAACCGACGGGGGCGAAGTTGTCGTGGCACCATAGATTGCGGGTGAAGCCGCATCGGGTCCCTCCTTGGTGAAGTTCATACCTAAGTACATATCTTCATCCGGGAGTGACTCTGAACCTGATCAAAAAGTCATTTCCAGTCTTCGACCTGCTTGCCAAAGGTCTTGGGAGAAAATTTGGAAGCTGATTTCTCAGACGCCCTTGGCCGAGATGCCGACCAAATTACCTAAGCTGCACAATCTGTTTATGCTGCTGGGATTTGACGGATTTTTCTACCATGGTATTTATGATATATTCAAGTAGGTGTTCACTGACCAGGAGAGACTGGGTGGTTTCGAATCTCACCTTTCTGCTGCTCAATCTGAATCATACCTTTCCGCGACCCGACAGCTTTGCCTAACAGAGGCTCATGATCATGTCGGGGGTGTTGCGAGACTCTAGGGAGAAGTCATTAAGCAGCGTTCTCGACTGGAGGTGCTGAGGAATGACATACAGTGGCTTCAACAGGAAGATACTAATGTCACTGCCATAATTGAAGAAGGGGAGTGGAAGATGGAGGAGGAGATGAGGGCGGGCTCAAAAGCGGCCCAGGAGGCGGAGGCATTGCTAGCCGGTGCAGAATCTAAGACAGCCTTACTGCAAAATATCTATCAAGCAATCGAGGATTCTCATCAGTTCCTGATACAACTTTGTGAATCCACTAAAAACCTCCAATAATAACCTTTCATGCCAGAGGAGGCTCCGGATTGTGGATTCCATTCTCACCAACTTTGTTAGGGAACAAAGAAATGTTTTTCCTTAGAGCTCTTCTTGTCTTCTCCTGTGATAGAAATTATTTGGTGTGATTGTTGTATATGTTAGTTCACTTAAAATAGAATAATCAGACTTTAGGACAATTGATAAAAATAAAAATGAGCACTAACTTTTTCCTGGATCATGGGATCCAGCGAGCATAGTTTGACTATTTCTAGGGTTTTGTAGAAAAACCCCACAAACGTTTTTGGTCTTTTCTGTCAATACCCTAATTTTTCTTGGGACCATTTGGTGTGGACCCAGTGGGTATGGCCCAACTTTTGCTTAGGTCACCCTTTTTGGGTTTTCGTTCTAACAGGCTTTGCGCCTCTTTTTATGAGCGGTTTAAAGTCCCGCCGACAAGAAAATCATTACTGATATTTTAGGTCGAACAGCTTTGACCAGATATAGTGGGGCGAGGGCCCTAATGAGGTTTGGTTGATTAAAAGATGTCTCGATACCCCTCAGACGCATCTGGGGGAACATGTTTTGATTCGAATGACATGCAGGGCATGTCTCAAGGCTTGGGAGCCGTATTGGCATGCAGAGGTAGGAAGAGCATCGCCTAAGAAAATCTTGCCTTTGGTAGATGGGTCAGGGGCGATCAATATGAAGAGCCACTGAGGGAATGGTATGCATAGTCATGTAAAGGTGTCCTTAATTCAATGACTCTCCATTTCCGATGGCCTGAGGACTTCATGGAAGTCCGGCTTATGGACACCACCATGGGTGGCTTAGAGAATTATGAAAACCACTAGGGGTGGCTCGGAAAGGGTGTGTGAAGTCTGAAAGGGTTTGAGAACATCTGTATCAATCAGGAGTGTGGACCCAGGGTCCCTTTCCTACGCATTTAGTTGGCATAGAGGATGGTTGGAGTTTGGTGCATTTTAAAGTCATATAGATGGGACATTATCTAGAATGGAACGGATTCTCCTGGTTCACGGTAATCTCGTCAGATACGTTCCACCATATTTAAGAAGGGTCGTGAAAAAGGCTGGTAAACTGTAGCTCAGAGGGTTTCCGAATCCCGGGATGGACATGGGGGCTCAGGGGCCAAGAGGCATACGGAGAGAAGCTTTGCCTAAGGAAATATTTCCATTGGTAGACGGGCCAGGGGTGATCAATATGCAGAGCCGCAGAGGGCATGGTATGCATAGTCATGAAAAGGTGTCCTTAGATCAATTATTGCATCCTCCCGGTAGCCGAGAAACTTTAGGGAAGTTGAGATTCAGGACCACCAGGGGTGGCTTATCAGAGTTCAGCTTTTTCTGAGTACAAAGTATGGTTTATGAGGAGAGGGTGTATGGATATGGGAGAAACATCTAGGCTAAATTTCCCATGAATGGGTGAAGTCATTCTTTCTCATGCTGGTGTGAGACGGTGGTTTGTGGAGGTCTGACCCGTGCACTGAGGAACAGAAAAAATCCTCATTTCCTTACTGAACCCATAAAATTTTTGACCATGCAGTTTAACATCATGCAGAAAGGACAGCTTCTGTGTAGTTTAACGTCATGCGGTAAAGATGAGGAGTATTATTAAAGGATGTTGTGTAGTTTAATGTCATGCAGTGAGGACGGGGGTCATTTTTGCCGATGCTATGCAGTTTTAACGTCATGCAGCGAGGACAAGGGTTATTTTTAAACTAGTGAAAATTCTTGTAGTTGGAGGCATTTACCTGGATGTTTAATGCTTGGTCTTTGCAACTTTATTCCAAGTGGCCAAGAGGTTCCGTGCAGTTTAACATCATGCGGTAAGGACGTAGTTTCAAAGGCCGCTCTTGATCAGAATATAACTGGGCTTGAACATCTTGGCATGCCCAAGACATGGAGAGGGATTGATTGGTGTAAACCATGGTTCTGGGGCTTCTTAGATCAAGAGAAATGATATGGGGGCTCTGAGGCTGATAAGCGTACGGAGAAAGGAAGAGTATCGCCTGAGGAAATTTTGCCTTTGGTAGATGGGCCAAGGGCTATCAATATGCAGATCCACTGAGGGCATGGTATGAATAGTCATGAAAAGGTGTCAATGGGTCCATAAATTTCCACTTCCGATGGTTGTGAATGGTTATGAGGATCTGTGATTATCCAGGCCACGAAGTCTACTATTTGGTAAGAAAATATATGGACATGTCGGGCATATTCAGCCCTGGTTGCTGTTAAACCTTAGAGAGCTCCCTGTGATAATTTATCTTGCATGTGGGGGTGTTCCTTCACTCTATGTAGTTTAACATCGTGTGGTAAGGATGAAGTACTCCTAGTTTAGCAATCATAGAGCTCAGACCATTGGGTGACTATTGCTGCAGTCACTCGAAGGATAACTGAGTTACCATGCTCTGATATACTCTGAACAGGGTGGGGGATGGAGGTTGTAAACTGCAACTCTATGTTTTCCCGGATCAAGAGATGTGGTGTGGGGGCTATGAGGCCGGAAATCGTATGGAGCTAGGAAGATTACCGCCCAAGGAAATATTGCCTTTGGTAGAAAGGATAGGGGATATCAATATGCAGAGCCACTGAGGGCATGGTATGCATAGTCATGAAAAGGTTTCCCCGGGTCGATGACATTCCACATCTGATGGCCATGAATGATTATGAAAATCTGAGATTTATCACAGTACAGAGTTCGACATGTGGGGATAATGGTGTTCAAGCATACAAGAAACATCTTCACCACAATTTTCCGTTGAGTCAAAGTAGCCCATCCCTGTCTTGATGTTCATAGATGCATGTCGTCATGTGAACCACGGGCGGATATATAGGCTAACCAGGTAGGGATACCCTGTCAACATTTGGATGTTAATAGGGGGACGAACTTTTAAACCACTACGCCATAAATTTCTGGATCTGGAGATATGATATGGGGGCTCTGAGGGCGGTAAGTGTCTGAGATAGGAAGAGTATCGCCACATGAAATCTTGCCTTTGGTAGATGGGCTAGGGGCTATCAATATGCAGATCTGCTAAGTGCATGGTATGCATAGTCATGCAAAGGTTTCCCTGGGTTGATAACTTTCCACTTTCGATGGTCGTGAATGGTTATGAAGATCCATTATTATCCGAGTCGTGGAGTCTGATGTATGGAGAGGATTCATCTAAATGTGCAAGGAGTATTTTAATCTCTTTTCTCCATATATCTTGAGTGGGTCGTGACAAATCCCATGCTGGTTTAACATTGTGCGGTGAGGATGAGGAATACACCCCGTGCAGATCTGGTCCGTACATGGGGGAAGAGGGCATTTTTTTTAATCTTCACTGGGGAATAGATGGTCCAGGATGGGAAACCCTGACGTCACTACACATCCTGTGAGGGCAGGAATCAAGCCACGAATAGTTCCCTGAAGGAGGTACACCCCGCATAGGGTTAGTCCGTACTCAGGGGAAAAGGGCATTTTTGACTTTCATTTGGGGATGGCTGGGCCAGGGTGGGGGACCCTGGCTTCACTATGTATCATGTGAGGGTAGTAATCAATCCTAACGTAGTTTTTTGAAATCAGTGCAGTTTAACGTCCTGCGATGAGGGAAAAAATACACCCCGTGTAGGTCTGGTCCATACACGGGGGGAGAGAGAATTTTTTTTGAATGGATGGGATAGGATGAGGAACCCTGGCATCACTACGTATCTAGAGAGGGTAGAAATCAAGCCTCACATATTTCTTTTGGGGAATACACCCCATGCTAGTCTGGTCCGTACAGGGGAAGGGGGTATTTTTTGCTTCATTTGAGGTGGTTGGGCGAGGGTGTGGAATTCTGGCATCACTATGTATCGTGTGAGGGATGTAGTCAAGCCTCACATAGTTCTCTAAAATACAATACACCCCGTGTAGGTCTAGTACATACACGGGGGAAAAGGGAAACTTGTTTTATTTTAATCCTCATTTGGGGGTGGCTGGGCCAGGATACAGAATCCAGGAATCACTACGTATCCTGCGAGGGCAGGAATCAAGGCATGTGTAGTTCTCTGAAAGAAAATACACCCCGTGTAGGTTTAGTCCATACATGGGGGAGAATGGGCATTTTTTTATTTTATCCTTATCTGTACAGTTTAATGTCGTGTGGTAAGGAAGAGGAAAACACCCCGTGCAGGGCTGGTCTGTACATGGGGGGAGAGGGAATTTTTAACTTTTATTCGAGGGTGACTGGGCCAGGGTGGTGAACCCTGGCATCGCTACGTATCCTACGAAGGAAGGAATCAAGCCGTACGTATTTATCTGAAATAAGTACACCCCATGCAGGGATGGTCCGTTCACGCGGGTAGGGGACATTTTTTTTTAATTTTATTCTATTTGGGAGTGGCTGGGCCAGGATAGGGGATCCCGACGTCTCTGTGTATCCTGCAAGGGCAAGAATCAAGCCATACATAGTTCTCTGAAATCCGTGAAGTTTAACATCGTGCGGTGAGGACTAAATACTCTTACTTTATGGTAATAGAGATTGGACCATTGGGTGCTTGGAAGTTTAACATCCTGCAGCTCGGACGATAACTGCTTTTAGTTATGCCAGTGAGGATGAAATACTCTTAGTTTAGGGTTATAGAGTTTGGATCATTGGGTGCTTGGTATTTTAACGTCCTGCATCTCGGACGACAGGCTCTTTTGATTTCTATGTGAAATAATTCTTTAGGAATCTCGCATTTATAAGAGCGGTAGTGAACTGCCCATCCATGGATATCAGGGCATACGCTCCGTTGGAGTAGACCTTGTGTATGAAATATGGTCCCCCCCCCCCACTTGGGCTCTAGCTTTGGAGGTTTCTTTCCAGGTATCCTTGGGGTTCGGAGGACCAATACCAATTCTCCTTCCAAGAAAGACCTAAGAAAATCCTTTTTATTGAAGGCTCGTGAAATCCAGTTCTGATATACATCCATATGGTGCAAAGTGTGAAACCGCTTCTTGTCGAGCTATTCCAATTAACCTAGCCACTTTTCGGATTGCTTATCGTTGGATAATTGATCACAAAAGGCAACGCGAAGCGAGGGTAATTTGAGCTCAATGGGAAATACTTCTTCTATTCCGTATACTAATCAGTATGGAGTAGCCCAAGTAGTGGTGAGGATTGTGGTTCGATAATCCCAAAATGCATGAAGAAGTTTATCCAGCCACAATTTCTTGTCTTTTTCCACCATTTTCTATAGAATTTTGGACAGGATCTTATTGAAAGCCTCTATCATTCCATTGGCCGATGTGCGGTAGCGGGATGAGTGGTTATCCTTGATACCATATTCATTGTATAGTTTCTCCAATTCAGCAGAGCGAAAGTTGGTGTCGTTATCCGTTAGTATGGTATGAGGGACACCAAATCTGGTGAAGATATTTGTTTTCACAAAGCTTACAATGTTTCTTTCCTCGACTTCCTTAAGGGTTTACATCTTCTGCCCATTTGGAAATGAAGTTGGTTTCCGTGAGGATATACTTTTGTTGTTTGGCTGTGGTGGGAGGATATGGCCCCACAACGTCCATTCCCCAGATGACAAATGGCCAAGAGTACATGGCTTGACAAAGTAACTCTGCGGTTTGATGTATGAATTTGGCAGGAATTTTTCATGAGTGGAATTTTGCAGTAAAGCTCTCACAATCTCGTGCCACTATGGGCCAATAGTACCCATGTCTTCGAACCTGATGGGAAATCTTGGACCCCGGCTGATGTGCCCCACATACTTCGGCATGTACTTCAGTCATGAAGGCACCTATTTTTTCTCTATCAATGCATCTGAGGGGGATTCCGTCGAGGCCTCATTTGTAGAGGACCTCTTGCTGACTCACGCCACCATATAGGACAAAGTTGATTGCCCTTCTCCATATTTGCTCTCGTTCAGCCCTGTCTGATGGAAGTTCTCCCCGTTGAAGGTAGTTTGCAATGGGGGTTATCCAGTCAGTGGCAGGAGAATATGGTTTAGGGGCAGGATTGACTTCATGGATTTATTCCATCTTAGTTTGAACAAACAGAAAGACCATTCGACGGTGAGCAATACTGATAACTATTTTATCTCGGTCTGGGTTGGCTAGGGCTATGGTCGCATTAGCTAATGCATCGGCCTAGGCATTCTGAGATCGAGGAATATACGTCAATGTTGGTTCTATGGAGAATTCTACCATTAACCCTCAGACATGGTCAAACAGGGGAATGATATTATCCTTTTTAATATCATGGTCACCATTGACTTTCTTGATGACTAGTTCCGAGTCACCTTTTACCTTAAGGTGATGTACTTATTCTTGGAGTGCGAGCTCCAGGCCTGCAATGAGGGCATGATACTCTGTTTCATTGTTCGTACATCATTCTGACAGGAGGAAGGAATATGGAATGACTGCCTTTTCTGGGGACATGAGTATTATCCCCAAGCCCACCTTGTTAAATTTGGGATCTTCCATCCACTTCCCGGTTAGGCTTCGGGATGTGTCGTCGAAGTACATTTTCCATGCTGTGAAGTCCTCTTTAACTGAGAAGATGTCTTCATCAGGTAGCTCGGCGTCCAGTGCGGTGGTCCCCATTGAAGGTTTCTCTACCAGAAAATCTTTTAATATTGGGCCCTTGACGGATTTCTGAGGCACAAACCGGATGTCAAACTATTGCAGGATGACTTCCCATCGGGACAGGTGCCCGGTTAGCATTGGGTGGCTAAGTATGTACTTGAGCAGGTTACTACGCAAGACAAAATAGACTTCATGATGCTGCAGATAATGTTGCAACTTTTGAACTATGAAGACCAAGGCCAAACAACTCTTCTCGATTTTTGAGTATCGAGTCTCAGCATCAATCATGGTTCGGATGAGGTAATAGAGACTGTTTTCACTACCGGTGTCATTATTTTTTGTGAGGAAGGCTCCTAGTGATCGCTCTAGGGTCGTCACGTATAGGAAGAGAGGCCTTCCTTCAACCGGGGGCATGAGCACCAGTGGGCTTAAGAGGTACTTTTTTAGGCTATCGAACACCTCTTGGTAGTCATCTGTCCAATGGTATGTGACTCCCTTCTTCATTAACCTAGTAAAGGGAAAACATTTGCCTTCCAAGTTGGTTATGAACCACCTGATGTAGGCCAGGTGTCCTTGGAATCCCCTCAACTCAGTGAGATTGCGGGGAGGTGGTAATCTAAGGATATCCTTTGTCTTTTTAGGGTCAACTTCGATGCCACGATGGCATACGACGAAGCCAAGTAATTTCCCTAAGGTAACCCCAAAGGAACATTTCAAGGGGTTCATCTTCAGGCTATACTGTCAAAGTTTGTTGAAGATGGTCTCAAGGTCTGATAGGTGATTTGAGCACTGTCTGGACTTAACCACCAAGCCATCCATGTAGCATTAAATGAATCTCCCTTGAAATGGTTTAAAGATACGATGCATGAAACGTTGATATGTGGCGCCAGTGTTCTTGAGACCAAAGGGCATAACTGTCTAACAAAATACTCCATAAGGGGCCCTAAAAGAAGTCTCTTCTTCGTCTTCTCAGGCCATCCTGATTAGATTATACCAGGAATAGTCATCCAAGAAGGATATAGCCTCATACCCGGCCATTGTATCGATTAATAACTTAGTGATCGGGACCGGGAAATCATCCTTCGGCCAATGCCGATTGAGATATCTGAAGTCAATGAAAATGTAGATTTTTTCATTCTTTTTCTTGACAGGGACGATGTTGGCCCACTAGATGGGGTACTAGAGCTCCCGAATGAATCCTGATTTAATGAGCTTATCAAATTCAGCCTCAATTTTGGCAGCATGTGAGGGGTGTGTCCTTTTGGCGGTTTGTTTATAGCCCCAGTGGTATTCTGGAAGACATAAGTAGTGGGTCTCCACTTTGGGATCGAGTCTCGGAATTTCCGTGTAATTACAGGAAAAAACAACCTGGTGTTGCTTCAAGAAAGAGGTATATACCTTGTACTCCTCAGGGGACATGGTTTCACTAACAAGAGTGGGCCTTGGGTCTTCCACAGTACCCAAGATTATTTCCCTGAGCTCATCCACAGTGGTGGAGATACCTTCCTCAAATGCGGGAGGTGCATCCCTGAGATCTTCCTCCTCCTCTTCTCCCAAATCCTCATATTCTTGATCTGAAGTGGGGAGCGATCCCAGCATGTGTTCTTGGGAGTCTGGAGGCGAGGCATTGTGGGTGTCCTCACTCAAGTATTCACCCCCAAAGTAAGGGTCAGTAGACGTTCCCTCATTGTCACGCTCGGCTGTTATGGCTGAAGTCATGAGGACAGCTGAGTATGTGTCCGAACTTGAACCACTACTCTCAACATGGTTGATGGGTAGTACATAGTCTCTGCCAAGCTACCTGAGGTGGTTGTCAGGAACCATTTCTAGACCATTTGGAGTGGGGATCCAGTCGACACCATCGACCAAAGGCTTCTTCTTCTTTTTCTCATAGAACCCAGTGTCAATGTAATGTGACTCGGAGAGCTCGAAAGGGGCCTTGTCGGCATGCAATGTCCCACTTTTCCCATTGAAACAGTACATAATACACTGGTTGTAGGATTAAGGAATGTCCATGTGCTTATGGAGCCGCGGCCTACCCAGCAGGGCATTGAATGTAGTGTTCTTTTGGACCACCAGGAATTCCGAGTAGGCCACAAGGTCGCCAAAATGGTTCTTTAGTTTAATTTGTCCCATTGGATTCTATTCACTCTTGTCGTAACCTAGAAGAGTTATGGCCAAGGGTATTAAATCACCCTCACTGTATCCCAACTTACACAGTGTCTGTAAGGGAAGGAATTTAACTCCAGAGTCGTTTTCAATAAATACTTTGTGGATCTCAACATCATCTAGTGTGCTAGACACATATAATGGTTTGATGTGTCCTTGCATGATGGAATCTTCATCCAGATCGATGAAAGAAACCACTGCATTGCATTCAGCTGAGCCCGTCTCCGTCTATTAAATCTCAGCGGCAACTACCTCGGCTTGAAACTCCTAGGGGCTGAGCAATGATTCTATAAGCGCCTCCCTGAGGTCTGCTGAGAAACTCAGAGCATCTGGGATTGACATTTTTGCTGGTACTGACGCCGGCTACTTAAATATATTGTATTTCTGCTTCAGCGGACGACGCTTCTCCGTTGGTGGGGGAGTCTTAGCATGCACTTTGGGAGCTGGAATATTTGATGAGGAGGGACTGACCGTGGGGTTAGATGTTAATGGTGTTCCCACGTTTTGGGGATTTTTCCCCGCTAGTCTGTTTTTGCGAACTAGGTGGCTAGACATTTTTTCCTCCTCTGATGGATACCGTAGAATAACGGGGCCAGAGTGGCTGCTTTTGGAGGTAGAGGGACATTCTTTCTCCTGCTGAATCTGTTGAAGGGATCTCCCACGGGTTTTCGCGATATTGACGGTTTGGGCCGAGGTCCAACGTAGGGTTGGTTTCGGCCGCGACTGCGCCTCCCTGGTATCCCCTGCCTCTGCGATTCCTCGTCCCGGATCCTTGTGTCGGGAACTCAGGTTCATAACCATACCCTTCATCAGGGAACGATTCCATAAGATAGATGATGCTGATGGAACCAAATATTGTCTCCTCATCCTCTGACAAGTCAACCCGGTCGGTTGTCCTTGATGGTGTCGTTTGGTGGGTCGGTGCTTGTGGCGCTAAGTTTGAGGTCATAAAATATGCCAGTGTCGGGGCTAACTTCGGCCTCATTGCATACTGCTCCTCTTGCGCTTGTTTCCCCCCATTTTTATTATGCCTGGATGACTGGCTCGTGGAGGTTTGTGAGGCCGATATTGTCGACTGTGCGACATCAGGGGATGTTGGCGGCAAAACCGGCTGCTATAGTTGAGCTCGGAGTATCCATTGGGATCGATTGATAGTCTTCCAATTCATCCAGTCATCAATATTCTACCCCTTCTTGTTGTTGACTTCCTTCCACCCCTCCCCTTTGTCAGAGTCGGTGGTAGAAATATATGTCACATGTGCTGGGGGTGGTCCCAGCTCGACCTACCTGGAGTCTACCATCCTTAGAAAGAGGTCTTTAAAGACAAAGCATTCCCGAATATTGTGCCCCAACATTCGATGGTAGGGACGGTAATCTGGCCTGTCATCACGGCTGACTTCTTTGGGTTTCCTTGGCTCTGGGAGGCAAAGCAAGTTGCAATTCATGGCTGTGAAAAAGTAGTCGCGGACTTGGTCCTCTCGGAAC
Organism: Viscum album; assembly: GCA_963277665.1. NCBI lineage: Eukaryota > Viridiplantae > Streptophyta > Magnoliopsida > Santalales > Viscaceae > Viscum > Viscum album. The sequence continues at coordinate 134,344,343 of OY728153.1, forward strand.
GAGTATACCTTGTGTCTTCGTTCCTCAAACTGATTCCTCTTTGATCCTCTCTGATCGTCCCGCTTAGGCGGAGGCGGCCACTGATATACAGGGGCCCCTTGACGATTTGGGGGAGGCCTAAGTGATGGAGTAGGCACAGGGGATGGCTTGACTGTGATAGAGGACGCTTCAACTATGGCTTCTCTCTTTACAGGATCCCGTGAGGCTATTCGGGACTTAAGATTAGTCCGCTGTAGGGAGTCCTCAATTCTATGGGTGATGGCTGAGAGATGGCGAAAGCCAGTGGTGCACTCCACTAGTATGAGCGGTTTTTGCAGCTCATCTCGAAGATTATCGATGCATATGGAATGCATCTTATCTTGAGGCATTGGCCTATTCAGGGAGTAGGTCTGACCTTTTTATCTAGCAATGAAATCTGAGACCCTCTCATTCTCCCTCTTCTTGCAGTTCATGAGATTGCTGACCATTGTTTTAGAAAACGTTGAGCTGAAGTGGAACAGGAACTGCTGCTGAAGGTCTTACCAGCTTTTTATTGACTGGGCTGGCAGACTCGTATACTAGACGAAGGCAGATCCTTGCAAGGTCCGTACGAAGCATCTGAGTTTCACTGCTTCTTTTTTTCTAGAGTTCCCATCATAGGGTCACAATAAGACGTGTAGTGCATCAAATACTATTCTGAATCGCCTGATCCATTGAAAATAGGGAATATAGGGCTCCCGAAATTGGTTAGAGGTGGTGTGTTGCTCACCCAATCCGGGTAGGGCTTCTTCTCTGGCTGTATTGGAGCACATCGACCTTCCATTGCTTCCAATCGAGCTGTTAGTGCCTCGATAGTGTTGGTGAGACCCTGGTTTACATCCTGTTGGGTCCAGTCCTGGGCAGGTGCAGCCCGGGGCATTGCTTGAGGATCCAGCTTGGTTGTCACCAGGGGTGCATGTGCCATTTGTGACACCTTAATAGGGTCCAGACATACTCGCTCTGGTTGCTTCCGGAGTGGAGGGAAGCCTTGGTATTCATCCGGATCCACATTTAGGTAGTCGTATGGGTCGGGCGCCTCATTGGGCGAGAGCCCTGACTGTACCTCATTTTCCAGGGCAAACCTTGGCCTTTGAGGTGCACTTACTGGGAGTGCGAGGTGTATTCCTTCTTGGGAATTGCTTTAAATAAGATGGTTCCTCTGGAGTAGCTCGGCGTTAAGCCACCTCAATTCTTTCATTTCCTCTTCCTGTCGAGCGAACCTCTCTTCAAGAGTAAGTAGATCGTTTTTATCGAGAGAAGGAGGCGGGTTAAGGGTAACCGGTCCTTTGTTCTTATCCTTATTGGGATCTTGCAGGGTGAGCATAGAAAGGTTAGCTGAAGGGCGGCTATATTTAGATTGTCCCCTCTAGTTTAGGTTGGGCACACCAGGTGGTTTGTTGTGAGTCACAACCAGACTGGAACCATCATCTCCCGATCCATCCGGATTTTCACCATCTTCACTGTTACCCATGGGGTTAACCTATATGGTATTGATGGATGCATATCGCGGGGCAGAGAAGATGTCATCTTCCAAATAGGAATAGGATCTCCTGCGTCTATTACTGGTCTTCCCTTTCATGTCCTAGGATAGATTTTGGACTCCTTGAAGAAGGGTGACGCTGAGAGTTCTTTGATGCGACCTTACGGTATGCCTCCCTTTCGGAGGGGATGATGATTCAAATGACAGGATAGGGCAGGAACCTCCTCTTCTGATTGTCCTCCCTAAAAGAGAGAAACTGATTCTCGTAGGGGAGGTTTTTGTTGAGGAAGTAAAAATACCCCCATCCCTGAGGGCTGGGGTTGGCTCCGTTCCTTGGATGTTGAGTCTCTTCCCATTTTCCTTGGTCTTATGGGGGCATTTGTTGTTAAAAATTCCCCCAGCCCTGCAGGCTAGGGTTGACCCTAGATTACAGACGTGGCTGCTACTATCTCTACCTGCCTGATCTTGCGTGCCCCCATTCGGGGGTGAACTGGGTTTGGTTCTGAGTTCTTCTGTGAATCAATCCCTTTTGGGGAGGCAGGCAATGACCGCTGATTGGCCTCTCTTAGGCGAGAGGCCTGTTATATGCTCTCGGTGGCCTGATTCAGGAGTTCTTGGATGGATTGTTCCCGTCGGTCCTGACGCTTCTAGGAATTACTCAAGGCCTGTCTATGTTGGGTGTGTTGTCTTTCCTGAGCAGGGACCCCACTTTATTGTTGTCTTAACGTGATGACATTGCAAGACACCATGCTGAACGGGTTCTTCTAGGTGGGGAGCGGAGTGAAATGTAGAGCTCCATGTTCCTCCCATCCCTTGATATGGACTCTCATCAGAGCATCACGGATGAGGCGGCACAGCTGGTGCATCGCACGAAGGCAGGCTATCTCCATGTTTCCTTTACGCCTCTCATGTTGTTGTTGCCACGCCGAAGGAAGAGCTTACAGGTCAATGTGATGCAGGAGGTCTCCTATTGTCTTGACATGGTCTACATACCCGTCGTAGGGCTGGAAGCTTGATTTGAGATGGTGGAGGGTTGTCCATATATTGTAGTAGATGTCGTGCATGCATTCTTCCGACAACTTTCTGGGTATGTCGAATTGACAGGTGGTCGTGGTCAAAAACATAACTGGTATATCATCCCTGGACAGTCGTTTCCTCAGGTGCAACATGTCGGCATATTCCTCCGCTAGTGATTCCTCTACCTGATCAGCCGAACTGATATTCTCACTGATAGTGTGATCAGATTCAGTGGGACCGATAGGTATCGAATTATCATGTGGGTGATTCTGAGGTGGTTCAAAAGATGAACGTGGCCCCAGAACGTATCCCGGTTGAGGAAGGGTTTCGTTGGAGACTAGCTGGGAATCTAACATGCTTGATCACGTCCTTCTGAGTGTCTCGGCATATGAGGTATTTTCTCTAATTGATTTGGCAGGGGGAGGACCTTCTTGTCGATATGATATGTCATCACGGGGAGGACCTTCGTAATGAAGGCTGCAATGGCGAGGACTACCATTACTACTTGACGCCTCACTGCATAGAGGAATTTTGCAGTGCATACCCTGGGGAGGACCTCCAAGGCATGTCGCAGCAAGGGGAGGACCTTCTGGCTGCGTAGCATTGTTATGGGGAGGGCCTTTGAAACAACTTCCATCATGGTGAGGATGACCATCATGGTTTGACGTTTGATGTGCATCCCGGGGAGGACCATCAAGACACACTGCGACAAGGGGAGGACCTTCTTGTTGCTTGGGGCCACTGCAGGGAGGACCTTCACAATGGTGGTCATGGTGGAGAGGACTACCATCACAACTACTACAATGGAAAGGACTACCATTATAGATATCGCGGAGAGAATATCTACGGGGTACACCCTGGGGAGGGCCTTCAGAATGTACCTCAACGAGGGGAGGGCCTTCTCATTGCTTGACGTCTCTACGGGGAGGACCTCCATTATCAGGGTGGTGAGGACTACCACCATGATCTGATGCCCGACTGCGTGGAGCGTCGTTGCAACGTAACCCCTGGGGAGGACCTTCAGGTAAGGCCATGACAAGGGGAGTGCCTTCTTATTGTGATGAGACATCACTTCGGGGTGGGCCTCTGCAGTTGAGACTATGATAGTGAGGACTACTTTCATAATCTGTGGTCCCACTGCATGGAGAGTGCTTGCAGTGTATACCCCGGGGGGACCATCAGGGTGGACCGCAGCAAGTGGAGGGCTATCATGTTGCCTGATCTTCTAGTCACAGGGAGGGCGTCGTGACTCGCATCAAATGAGAATCTCTTGTGATCGATCGTTATATGCCTGTGGGGGAGGCCCCCGCAGGTGCTCTGAGGAGGACCTTCAGAGATGTTGGTAGCGACATTTCGGGGAGGACCTTTGCAACTGCTACTTCCACTACCATAATGTGGTGATGGGTGGGCAGGGTTCTGAGCCTTTGATATGTGCTTATCGGCATCGGGAACCCCAGCTTCCAGTAGAGCAGAGTCATGAACCCACTCTTTATTTTCCGGCTGCCTTCGGTGCGTTTGGGGTACTTTCTTGCAGGAAGCGGGGACCGTCTGCTGTTGACAACGACCTTCACCTTTGGGTACCTATCTAATTGGGTCCCGTGATGTTGTTAGGATACGCCAACGAAAATATTGACTATTAGTAGGAATATATGCCTACTCTGGAGCATCCACCGTGATGGACGGGTGTCCCCCAGTTGGAACGAGTGAAGTTGATCGATTCGGTTGCCCTTGTATCACAGAATATAGCCAATGACCCTCTTGGGAAGAAGAAGGGATGCATATTTTCTCTGAGCCTACTATCTCATCTCCTAGATGAGTCTCCTCAATAGGGGAGACGGGCTCACGGGACCGAGTCCTTGCTATTGTCGCCGATGCAATTACATTCTGGTAAGTATGCAAGATATTATCTGGGATCGATACCTGCTCCTCCATCATTTCTAGGATATGCAGAGAGACATATTTGGCTGGAATGGGTATGAGGGCCCATTTCGGTATCGGAGTAGGAATATCCTACTCAGGTCCTACAGTGGTCAGTGGGTACTGGCAATTCTCCTATTTTGGGGAAGGTGAACGAATCTTCCCCTAGGCCAGGATATGCCGATTTATCTCTCCATTTTCCACCACATCGGGATGGCAGACTTTACATGCATCCGCAAGGAGCTGGCCCTGCATATGTTGGTTTCCCACCATATCGAGTTGGTGGCCTTTGTTGGCAGGGAGACATGCCCGCATATTAATTTCCGCCACATCTGGATGGAGGTTTTTGTTGATCGCCACTATGTGGGGATGGTATGCATCAAGAGAATCTGCAAGGAGCTAGTCCTGTAGGCGATGGGTTTCCCCCACGTCGGGTTGGTGGGCTTCATGACCCTGGGCAGCGAGAGGTGTCTGCCGGGTAGGTGACATCGTGTGTGAGTGATGGGCTTGATGAAGCCTGGTGGGGATGTGTGCCTGCTCGTAAGATGCCATCATGTCTGGATGGCAAGATTTGGAGGAGCGAACAGGTGTATGTTCATGTTCGTGATACGTCTCCGTGACTAGGCAGCGGAGCTCCTCCTCAGGGACAAGGTTGATGAACGGTCCCTGGTTGTACATTTTTTGCCCTCATTGGGCGGTCCGAGGGGGGGATCGTGGGCCTGGATCCTCGGGGAGACATCCTCCTTATCATGAGGATGTTGAGTCGTGGCGTGACCATGATGACGTCTTCCGGTAGGGGCCTTGGAGAGGAACCCCCGTTCAGCAGGGATGAATTCCTTAGCGTTGACCTCATCGACCTCCCTAAGATAATAGAGGTACGCGTTGTCTCGTTCTGGGGATAGACTCTCTAAATGGTTTGAGACGGCAACAAGGGCCGTCTGGATCTTCTTTTGTGGCCACTACTAGGCAGGCGACCGGCGAGTCCTAGCGGATTGGAGGGCGTGCATGGCCGGGTCCACCGTTGGGAGAGTACCATTCAAGTGGTAATCTTGGATCAACACATCTGAGACCTAGTGTTGAAGACTATGTGTAGGTGACTGGGTCCTCCATTGGTGAGGAAGTTCAGTCATTTCATTGTTGGAAGCACGCACCCATGAGTTCCTTAGTGATTCCATTGGATCGAAGGGAGTTCTAAGTGGTACCTGTAAAATATTTTAACAAATAAAAACAACAAACCCGTCAAAGCAGTATCTCATGACCCCATGCATAATTAATTACCTTGCATGGCCCTCCTCGTGAGTATAAAGGGGGAAAATGGTGGTATTAGGTTAAATCTATCATGCTTGGTTAAAGATTCACGTCTAGTTCACCATTTTTTGTCTCGCGTCGCACAATGGGATTGTGGGGGAGAAATGTGTGCTACCCGACGGTTGGTTAGAGAAGATTGGGTTCTGCTTAATCACTCATATCAGGTGCACCATTTTTTCCTCGAAACTCCCAACATTTCCATATCCAACAATAAGCGTAACTGCTTTCCAAAGGCAGGCGTTCACTGGGTGATTTGACCAGCGATGCTTAATAAATTACATTGGTCGAGAGGATGGGAAGTCGGGCTCATCTCACCCTTTTAGGGGGGATTATTTCCTATTCTAGGACTCTCTTTTAGATTTCAGATGTATTCATATGTTCACGAATCTTTGGTTTATACCCAAGAATAGTATCCACATATTACTCTTGGTTGGAAATGGTCAGCTGGACGCAGGGGTTTGAAATCATTTATGCCCGAGGTATACCATCCCTCGTTGGATTGATGACCCTGAGGAGTTTGGACTCATTGACACGACACTAATTTAAAGCCTCGTAACCAGGAACTCTGGAGTTTATTTTCATACAATGGGTACAGATAATGACTTGATCATTTGGATCGAACCCGTGGTACAGGCCTCCTATGTATCCCTGCGAGAGGAATCGGAATTCATGTAGTTTGGTTTGGTATGGGGCTTACGCTCTAGGATGCCCCAGGTTGGTGCGGTGAACCGATGTGAAGATGGTCGGATTGACCGGGTGTTGGGATTGAACCTCGGGGAGGCTTCCTATGTACCCTGCCTAGGAGACAGGGATCAAAGTCCATGTAGTTCAGGTTGGGATAGGTCATACACTCTGAGGCAGCCCAAGGTGTGGGTAAACCAACGTAAAGGGGGTTGAAATGACCGATTGTTGGGCTTGAACCTCGGGGAGGCTTCCTATGTACCATGCCTAGGAGACAGGGATCAAATTCCACGTAGTTCTGTTTGGGATGGGTCTTACACTCTGAGGCGTCCCAAGGTGTGGGTAAACCGACGTAAAGGGGGTCAGAATGACCGATTGTTGGCCTTGAACCTCGTGGAGGCTTCCTATGTACCCTGCCTAGGAGACAGGGATCAAAGTCCATGTAGTTCAGATTAATCCAATGTCATTGTGTGGGCACCACGACCATCATAAATTTCTAAGCCCACGTGAGTCATGCTCAGTGTGAGAAATAAGAGAATGCAACAGACTTGGCTAACCTCACACTTTCTCCCTGCCGAGGAAAGGGGAGATGGACGACGAGTGGAGAAGAAGACCGGTACTGCTGGACTCTGCTTCCTCTCAATGTTCGAGGAAGGTAGAAGTCGCGCAGTGGAGCAATGAACCCTCCGTGTTGAAAGGAGAAGGGTTATTGGCTTTCGGTGAGGATGGTGTGGGGATTACTCCAAAAGGTATGCCCAGTGGTGACAAGCCCCAATGGGAGAGTGATTTGAGACAGAAGAAAGGAGGGGCGTCGATGCCCATCCCACCTTCCCTTGGCGTTTAGACCTAAGGAAGTATAGAGGTTCATGGGCACTACCTCCGGCAAAGAAAGCTAGGGGCTTACACCAGGATGGTTGTCCATTAACTCCAAGAAGGGGGGGAAAGTGGTCGCCGCCGGATCTGAAGGGAAATGCATGTGCGGTCCCCCCTCCCGGTGAGTAGAGAGGAAGAAAGGGGGATCCCGGGCTCGGACTCTGCGTTACCGTGGGAATGTGAACCCAGGAATGCTTTGGGAATCCGCTCAAGGGCTGAAAAAACCCCTTCACCCTAACTTATTGTGGGTATGTGAACTAAAAATGGCGCGCTGAGGCGCCTGAAGGTTACATCACACGGGTCCGGTGCCTCTGGTGGAGGCCTCGGCTCGGGTCCGGTGAATGGGCCAATGAGGGGGTTGCAGAGAATTAGGATAGATTGGAAGGATTTTATCTGGATCAGGGAGTTGGAACTCTGAAAGATTTTGTGGGCCACACGGGTGTATGAGGGGTGGCAGCCTTCGCGTAGGGAGGTTCTACGTGGCTAGAGAGGCCGTACGCGAACCAGGGTGGTCCGCGGACTGATGTGCATCCTGCGAACCAGGGTGGTCCGTGGACTGATGGGCATCCCGCGAACCAGGGTGGTTCGCGGATTCGGGTTCAGCCCACATACCAAGTTGGTACGTGGAGGGGTCCATGTGAGCAGTGGAAGCTGAGGGCGACACCGGTCGGAGGTTTGTCGGTCAGGGCTTCGCCCGCGTAGGAGGGTGCTACGTGGTTCGATGGATCCGAAACGGGGCATAAACTCTCTGGTCTGCTGGGAGTGCATCCGTGGAGGTGCCATAGTTTGTGGTCTTCTTTTCATCATTATTTTAAGTTCACGGTTCACCAAGTTGTTTTGTTTTTTTGGTTCCTTATTAATTCGTTTCCAACTTCATACCTGTTCTGGTTCGCGAACCGAAACTTCACTGTTTGCGAAATCCTAAAATCCTTCCTTCGAAATCCTTCCACCCGAATCTGATCGATCACCCCTTTCCTCTTCCCCCTCCATCTCTATTTATAGAGTGGGTAAAGAGATGTATTTGTGGTCATGTGGCACCTTTTGTGGAGGCCCATGACCAGAAACCCGGTTTAAGGATGACTTGGTCAATCCGAAACTCGTGGGGGGCATTGAACGCACCTCCCCCACAAACCAAACTAGCTCAGGGAGTGCTTCGCGGCCGCGTAGGGTTCCGCCTCCATTCCGCGAATGACAGAGGATGCGGCCCAAGCTGGTTGATGAGGTTCACAGCTGGGGAGGTTTGTGTTAGTGGACTAGGTTGGAGCCCGTCCTGCTTCACGCCCGCAGAGGATCCCCACCTCTGTTCCACGAATGACAGTGGTCCGCAGAGGGGGTGCTTCGCCGAACCGTCCGCGTACTGTTATCATTGGACCGGTCTGCGGACTGGTTTGTCTTTTTCCATCCTTTGAGTATTATCCACACTTTTCCCCAATTATTTGGGGGGGAATTGGGTGGAATCTCCCTTGGATTAAAGGGGATTCTCATTCTCCTTTGCATATTTTTCAGGACCCTACATGGGTACTTTTGCAATTATTTTATTTTAACCCTAGGAATATATATACCAAGTTATGTTATTTTCTCAAGATATCCAATTAATTTTGTTGGTTGTGAAAAATGGATTTATAGAATTATCTCATGCCCTAGAGATATCCCTTCTCTAAGAACACTCCCAAGAATGAAGAGCAATGTTCCTCCACTAGATCAAGTAGAATTCTTTAGAAGTGGTTCTTTAAGAGATCAAAGGCGGACAATGCATGAACAATGATCTTCCATGATAGAACCTTGAGATTCCATCTACGACATCGAGAGATTCATGGAACATGTGTGGATCACCTCTTGAGGGAATGTACACTCAACTCCTATAATGAAACGACAATACAGCACAGATCCGTCATTAGTCTCTTCAATGATGAAAGAATTCCAAAAAAGGTAATACTTTAGTTAATTAAATTAATTATATATAATATGTGATGATCCTCCCTCTGCTTCCGATGTGATTAATCTTGTTTTATTTTATTTATCCAATTTTATATATCATGAAATTTATCATCATGTAGATCTTGGATTGATCATCGTTAATGAAAAAAGTCATGTTGGGCACCACCCATCACACAATTACACTGCACCCGGAACCTACATGTGGTATTAGAGAGGTCACATAATTATTCATAATTATTTAAAGATAATTTATGATTTACTCATTTTTAATTTAGTTTTTCAATTCATGTTTAATCATTTTTTTAATTAGAATTGTGAGATCTTCTTCTTTCTCTTTTATTACTCATAGATCTAATCAAAATGATTAATTTTTTGATTAAAATAAAATCAAGGAACTTATCTAGAGGTTCCGAGGATTATATCCAGACAACATAGGAGTACATGTCATCTAACCAGAGTTAGACACAGTGTACTTGTGTTTAATGAACTAGGATTTAATTATGAAATTACTAAAACAGTGTGCATTTATTACACGTGGTAAAGTTAATTCTTACACCGCATGTTGACCGGGACAGACTGGTGCACGGTCAGCCAAAGTACACACCGTGTAACCCATGAACATGGTGTATAGTCCCTTTTATTCACAGATGGGTTGTGTATTCCATACATGGCCTACCTGACTGGTGACCTTGTAACTTGGAGTTAACATGGCATTTAGTCTATGATACACTTTGTGTACTCTATTTTTTTCAGGTACGATATACACGTCAAGTCTTTAGGCATGTACCTTGGATAGATAGTGATAGATGTAAATGTCACATAGCTCAGCAATACATGACGTTTACTTATACTAAATTATATAAAATTTTAAATTATTTATTATATTAGGTAAACCTTGAGACATGTTCTTGTTTGTGGTCATGAAGTTGATAGAACATTCTGTGTGATGGGTTTTAATATATATATATATATAATTAATATCTGTGTAATGTTCAGATCTTCATACCATGTATGAGTTGTATTACAATTGTTACTCTACATGCATTGAAGCATAACATGTGACCGAAAAATCATGTAATTCATGTAATTTTACACATCGTGAAAGTACATAATAAGTCTTTTATTCCATATGTCACAAAAGGTAAACATATATACGAGTATAATACATGTTGGGTAGATTCCGATGGGTATTCACCATGTTTCCTCTAAGGTATATTTATGTGAACAGTTAATTATAAATGAATTTATTTAATTTTTTAAAAATAAAAATAGATGAGAATCTAATAAAAAATTATATAATAATTAAGATAAAATAATTGATTAATTAAACATAATAATTAATGGATTCAAGCACAATTTATCTTAAATAAAAATGATTAAGAATTTAATTCTACTTTTTATTAAATGTGTAATTTGTTTCATGTATGTGGATGATCATGAGCTAGACCAAACCTTTGTATGTGATTGGTTTCATTTCAATTAATTTGTTATTAAATTAAATTTTTGTTATGTGTGCCTTCTCTCCTTATATTATATAGGACAAGTGTTCCCATGGTTTCATTTATGTAAATCCATTTTCCCCTCACCTGCAAGTGAGTAAAAGGAATATGCAAAGGATGGATCTCCCAATCTAGTGGAGGCGGTTAAAATTTAGAGCCAAGTTTAATCTAATCCAAGTAGATATATAGGTGGACAGGTGGAAAGCTGTAACATGAACCTTAATCAGTTCAAGATTTTTTCCCTATATCAATGTTTAGTTTATCAATCGCTAGATAAACTAACCATTAGTATAATCTCATGATCATACAAATATATTATCTTATTTCAATCAAGTTTTATGGTTTCATTATAGATGTTTTGTCACAATCACATAATTTAATGAAATTAAGGAGCATGAAAGATAGAAATAAAATAAATTTTCTTTCTGTAAATATTATCTAATACATGGTTAATCAAGTAAGAAAATACACTTAATATTAACAAGAATGTCATAAAAAAATTAATTTTAAATTTATATATAAAAGGATAATATCAATCAATTATAAATATTAATTCGGTATAGCCTTCCACTACTTCGATTAAAACCAAACCATAGTTCAAAGTGCTTGACCAGCCACAGTTGGGGTGATTTCAATTATCAGAGAATTCTAACATGAAGTTTTTTTTAATTAACTTAGTTCACATCAAGGTTTTACTTCCAAATTAGGACGTAGTGTAACTAAGATTAAAAGGTTGAGAAAATTAAATTATGGATTTCAAGATTGGGGAGTCCACTCCGCAGATCAGGGAAATATGAGTTAATATAGTTTTCATTTGTAATTACTACCTAAAACCACTAAATTTGTTTGACCAACAAATGTTGGGGTAATGAGAAGGAGAATATAGATCATGGCCACTATGATTTCCATGAAACGGGATATTCTGAAGCCAATAGTGAATTCTATTGGGTTTTAATAAAATAGTGAGAGACTAATAAATATAATATTTATTTATTTGTCTAAATTTATTATATAAAGTACTAAAAATATCTACTCAAATAAATTGAAATAAAACATATCTTTGTGACCCATACTTGATAAGGAAAACCTTCTCACTAGCACAAATTTTCAAGAGTGGTAAAAGAACTTACGTTCCATCCTTATCCATGAAAGAGAATTATAAGTGCTGGAATAACCTTTTCTAGTTGTGTGTGGTAACGATGAAAGTGATGAAGATTTGTCTCTCTATGATAAATATTTAAAAGATGCCACATATTTTCAATGTTTCATGATTTCATCAATGTCCAATGATATTTTTAAGAAACATGGGTACATGGATACGTATATCATTATGTATCAACTTTGGGGTCTCTATCTAGAGAAGGAGAGACAAGAGAGGTACGAGATCTCCAATGCCTTCTTCACAACTAATTTTGGAGAGTATGTGCCAGCTGGGCCGCATCTAGTCAATCTTATTGGATACATTGAACACCTAGACGTCTTAGGGATTAGATTCCCATATGATTTTTGTATAGATCGCATAATTTCATCACTTCCCAAGACCTTGTCTATCTTTACTGTTAATTACAATATGATCAAAAATGAGAAAAGTATTTCAAAACTTCTTACATTGATTTTCACAGTGGATAAGAAAATGGGGTGTGATAAAACCACAGTCCTTGTGGTGAATAAGAAAATGAAGAACAAATAAAATGGGTTGAAGTCTTATAAATAGTCTAAAGTTCCTAAGCACCATCCTTCCAAGAAGAAGAAGTTCCAGATGCAAGGTAACGAATGAGAGGTAGTATGTTTTGCACGTGTCAGGTAAGGACACTAGAAGAGGAACTGCACCTAGAAACAAGTGGAATCTAAAGGTATGTTTGTTATCAAGTGTAATATTTAAATGTATACATGTTTGGTATTAGATAAAACTTGTGGGGATCATATCTGTATCCAAATAAAGGAACCAAGTATATTTTGAAACATTCCCATAGGAGAGTTGGATATTAGAGCTACTGATGGTGTGAGGATGGATGCTCTGGCCATTGGTAACCACCACCTATCATTTAAAATAGAAATTATTTGGTTTTAAAAGATTTTTATTATGTATTGGAAGTTAACAAGAACATAATCTTTGTATCATGACTAGATATCGATGGGTTTAACTTCAATTTTAGAAATAAAATTAGCTTCTTTTATAAGGAAAGCATATGTTATGGTATAGAACATTTATATAAGGGTATTTATGTATTAAATTAAGAAAATAAGGTGTTACAAATTTATAATGAATCATGTTCACACGGCTCATATAACACCCAACTTTGGAATCACCATCTAGGTAGTGTAATCAATAATCATTGGACAAAGATCTTTAAAAAAGGTCATTTAGACTCTTTTGAGCTAAAAATACTAGATAGATACCATGCTTGTTTATAAGAAAAAATGACCAAATCTCTATTTAGTGGATACGGTGAAAGGGAAACATAACTTCTATGTTTGGTACAGATTGATGTGTGTAGACCATTTCCAGTAGAATCTATAGATGGATATTCTTACTTCATAACTTTTACTGGGGAATTGAGTAGATATGGATATATCTAATTAATGTGAAATAAGTTTGAGTCCTTTGATAAATTAATGAAATTAAAAATCGAATTAGATAATCAACTTGGTAAGAATATAAAGAAGATTTGATGGGATTGAAATGGTGAATATCTTAACCAAGAGTTCATTGAATTTTTACGGGAGTTTGGGTTTTTATCTCAACTCACTCCATCTGTAACGCCCTTACCCCAGTTACCCAGAGTCGGTGCATTGTTTTAATACATTTCCATGATTACCAGGAATCAAGTCCTGAGGGACTGATTAGTTTAGCATTCTTTCAAATAGATTACATACATAAACTTCACATTACAATTTCAGACATGAAATATGGCATAGATAGTTCTTTGAGAACCCCATTATTCTCTTTTAGCTTAACCCTGCATATCAATCATAATACACTTCTTGGAAATCCTGGGAAAATAAAACACAAGAAAGGGGTGAGATCAAATGCTTTGTAAGGGTAAACAATTTTTCAGATTATAACATAAGGAATAGGCATGGTGAATAATTGAAAACACATGCCTTTACAAATAATAAACATAAACACTTTAGCGTTGAAATATGAGCTAAGTAAATAATGCCATAATAAAACATAGTCATGGATATTCTACTAGTCAAATAACCACATGAACCATCAATATTATTTTCATAATGAGGGAATGTATAATTCCAGACATTCTGAAACATTTTGACAAGGCCTCGGCCAAGACGTCTAAAAATGATTAAGGCCTCGGCCAAAACCATATATAAAATTGGGAAATGCCTTGGCCAATTCCACATCTAATTGTCTCATGAGACCTACCGATTCATCTAGGATCTACTGCAGGCTCCACCCATCACTTACTATGTCCAACACATTCCTCATAAGAAAAGTTTGAAACATAACAGAACATTCGTATTAAAAATACCATAGGAAATGTCAATAATTTATCCATAAACCATGAATGGTATAAAAATAAAAAATCCACAGTCAACAATATCACAAAACCTTCAATACAATATGGAATATTTTTATCATAATAAATCCACTTTAAACAAGTTTAAAATCTATCGAATAATGTTGACATAGATGAAAATGATTTGTAAAACTCTTTTAGAGAAGTATCCCTTTTTCATGAAAGCATTTAAAATCCACACCATTTAAAAAGGAATACATTTAAAGAAATTTTTGAATCAAAGTTTCCTATACCACTTTGAAACTTTTGAAAGTATTTAACATTTTAAAACATTCATGTTCATATAAATAAATCCTTAAAACCATTTTGAAAACATGGACATTAATGAGAAAGGTTTAAAAGAATAAATCTTTAAAACATTTAAAATGGTTTTTTAGTAAAATTACCCTTAAAAATAATCCCTTTGAACACGCTTTTATGAAAAATTTACATGGATAATAAATATTTCCCAGTAGATACTTATGTAAAAACAACCTCGGATAATAAAGAGATTGTGAAATTAACCCTTACCTTGCACTTTCCTTTGGTCGAGGGTACGTTTAAACTCATGTATAATGACTAGAGTATGTTCTTAAATTATACCAGAACCATATTAATATTTATTATATCATAAATGATTCATTTATGACTTTATACTACCCATTTAATAATGATTTCCATGTTAAATTAACATTTGGTCAATAATCGCATTCTTTATCGTTCGTGTTTTAACTTGTTATTCTTGATCGTATCATTTAGATCATGATTTAAATACTTCCAGAATATAAAACATGATTTATATATCATATATATTTATAATATAAATATTTATAATAGATATATATATATATGAAATGGAAGGCATCGTTTATGGAGATGGTAGGTTGTACGTACGCATAAACGTTGTTTCCGTTTTCATATCGTATTGAACAGAAGTAAGTGAATAAGATATATGTAAGTAAATATATATATATATATATATATATATATCTATTAGAATTATTATTTCATATATTACATACTTATTAATAATATATATTTTTATAATCATCATTGAATGGTGAACATGGGAATAAATCTCATCGTCTCGTGGACACGGTAATCTGTACGTACGCACGAGCAACAATATCATTATATTGATGGTGAAATCATATGTAATTGGATGTTATATCATATATAAATAATAATTAACATGTTATATTTATTATTTACATAATTTATACTCATTATTATACCCATACAAATAATTAAGTGTCTGAATAACAAACTACACCACAACATGGAGATGGTAAGCCGTACGTACGCACATATGATGACTTTGTCATTTAGAGGATGGATAGAATAATGAATATGGTTTTACCATAATTATAATAACATCACAGTATTTAGGATTTATTTTAGTTATTATTTTGGTATGGAAACAACAAACAAAGAGGAAGTGGAAGATGAGAAGAACTTGAAAGAGGGAGGTGAAATTATTACCTCTTCTTCGAGGGTTTCCTTTTGAGTTGATAAAAAGGGTTCCTTAGTTTGGCTTTATGATCAAATAAAGGAATCTAGGTTGATGTGAGTGAAGTTGGTAGGATATTTTTTCAGGGTTTGGCTGAGCCAAATGTCTTTGGAGGTGGGATTTTGAGAGAAGGGGAAGTTCCCTTTTATAAGAGGGGGGAGGGTCACTTTAGGAAAAGATTAAAATATTAATTTATTATAAAACTTTTTTCGGTTTATAATGGAAAAAATGAATTTAATTCGAGCCTTAGGTGTTTATGGGTCTAAATAAGCTCATCCAATACGTTCTAGACAAGATTAGGTTACCATTTTGACCTCATCTTTTAGATTTAACTCTTAGTTAAATAGTTTAACTTTTACCGTATCTTCTTTTATTCTTCAACTATATGGTTAATAAACTTACACTAAGAATCCAATAAAACATAAAGTGGTTCATTAATGACATATATAATATTATTTAACCCCTTTGGAGGAACCTTATATTTTTAGGAATATTATATCAACCAATAATATAGTATTTATTTAAAAAATTAATTTATGTCAATTTTTGACATTATTTGGTATTTGGTTTTGGTGAAAGTCATAACAAACTTATTACTTCAAACAATATACATTGAATTAACCCTAACATGTCATATGCACCTAAAAAATTCGTGGATGTCATAAAAACCTTGAAATTATATTTATTTTAATATTTATAATACCATTTATTTGAATCTTTCATTAATAATGTAATTACTGCATCATCATTGTGTCATAAATAAATTAAATTATTTAATGCCTAAAAATTATAAATAAAATACCATTATGTAGGAAATCCTATTATATTTCTAATGAATATTTATAGTTGAATTTATCGTATATATAATCCTATATTAAAAATGGTTTAGCTATTAAACTTTGAATTTAACTCTTTTAAATCTTTTTTAAATAAAATATTAATAAATTTCATAATCTAATCCAAGTGGACCAAAGATGATAATATTTTATTAATAAGGTTATTTTGTCTAATTATGCTTATCTAATAGAATTAGGACAAGTTTTAGGGTAATTATGATATCATTTTCACCCTTAATTGCCCTATTTACATTTAAATGTGGTAAATAAATGTCAAAAGATTCTATTCACCCAAAATTATTTTCATCATATTGAAAAACATTTTATTTACTGATATTAAATGTGTCTCTCAGATTTTTTAAATTCAACTCATAGAAGCGATAAAATCAAGTTTTATGCCAATTTGCAAATGCTCCTAGGAGATGGGTAAAAGACGGTAAAATGTTCAAAAAAAAAATTATATATCTAAACTTATAATAAAATAACTCCAATTAATTACATTGAACATATATAGGTATCATGTATCTATTTTTACCTAAAATAATTTTAAATAAAATAAATAATTATTTAAATAAAAAGTCAGTTTTAACCAATAACGAAGTGTTTTCCACTATTCATCAAAAATTGAATGTTTTCAGAAAAATACCAAAAATTTACCCTAAGATAATTTTGATATTAAAAATTAAAAAATAAATTCCATTTTACCAAATTCAAAACACAGAAGTTGAATTTATTAATTTAAAATTAATTCATGTTGTCAAAACCAAAAAGCGTGTTTTTAAGAAAGTAAAAACTATCAAAAGATTGACATGTGTTTATGTCAAATTTAAATGTGAAATTGATTATAATGACCTAAATTTTATTAAATGATAAAAATATAATCTAATTATACTTAAAATCCTTTAAAATGCATAATTTAACACTATAAATTATCTTTATTAAAAAATTTGTTTTCAATTAAAACTTAGTATTTTTAACTATTCGTCAAAATATGAAATTTATCAGAAAAGCGCCAAAAATTTATCCAAACTAAGTTTTTATGTCCTGATCCTAAAGAATAATTTAATTAAATTAAATTTAATATATAAAAGTGTTAAATATTGGTTTTAAAAAGGGTTATCCATTAAAAGGTGGTAAAATCTCATTTTTTTAAAAATACTTCTTTTATCCGGAAAAACGAATTTGTTCTTATATTATGTCTTAGAAACACATAACATGAATGTTAAAATTATATAGAGTATATATGATTTAAAATGAAGTTAATACTATTCATAACCTCTTTTTGAACGGCTAGACTGGTAAGTTGTGGTGCGCTCAAACTCAGTGTTGCGTGTCGCGCAAGCTATTGAATTACTTAAATAAGATAACGTACTATAAAATCTTAGGGTGTTACATTCTCCCATCCTTAAATAAATTGGGTCCTCGTAATTTTAAATTGTTCTTCTTAAATAAAAGGTTAAAAACAGAAAAATACCTTTGTGGAAAACCCACATCTGAAATTGGGTTAATAAAATTTAGTCTTAATAAGAGGGAAAGGGAATGAAAATGTCACCACCAAATTATGATCTCGATTAGAAGAACATTGGTGGAAATTAGAGATGCATAATTGGAGGGAAAACGTAAATATTTATAGGGAGTGATTAAGGTCATCAATCACAAACAAGTGTGAAATTGAGGGCCTCAAAGCCATCAATCAATGATGATTTAAAATATCTTTAGTTCAACAAAACATAAGGTATTTATATAAGACATTTTTGGTTTTAAGATCCCTTCCCTAAAGTTTAAGAATTAATTTATTCATAGAATAAGAGGAAAAAAAATAATTGACAAGTAGGGTTTCATCCTTCAACTAATTCCTACCCCAAACTCATCTTTCACTCCAAAAGATAATAGAATTTAAAAATATATTTAATTTATCCTAATCATATAGGGTTCAAAAAATAATGAATTTATAATTTATTTTTCAGACTATTTAAAAAACTACATTATAAAAACCAAGACATCATGAATTCCAATGGTAGGTGATCCACCCTTGTCATCGTTCGGTTGTAGGTTCAAGTCTCACGGCCTTGCCGGACGTGATGGGTTGTCACCCGACCTCTGAGTTGTCCTTTTTTTTACAATCCAATTTCAAACTTAATCAATTCCAACCTTTAAAATTATCCAAAATACTTATGTCCAAACTCACAGTCAAAAATATATAAGGTAAACACAGTGAAGATCCTTTTTTCCACGTAATAACGTGGGAATACCTTTATCATATATTCTTTTAAAACATGATAACACCCTAAATTACCATAAAACCTTATTGATTACATTCATGATCCTTTATTCCTTATAGAATACTAGATATACTCATTATATCCAAAAATCTTGTAAACTCCAACAATGATGGAATATAAAAATCATTAATCAATTTCAAGGTAGTCAATAATACCCAATATAATTTATCCAAATCAATCATATATTATTCCAAAATCACAACCTCATTATCAGAACCATATTATGGTTTATCTTTCCCTAAAACACATATTTCCAAAAACTTTAATCCCCTATTAAGTCACTTTTCTTGGTTCCACACAATCTCAAGTCCTTAATGAAATAGTACTACAGTATTATCCTTGTATACTCTATAATTCTTATAACATGTACATCATTAATACAATACTCAAATGACACAGTACTTTAATAACATCATAATAAATATAGTCATTCCTCTTCATCTTTGGTATTATCATAACTTGATTATTATCCAATATCAGCATTTGGGGTATACTTTGATGATTTGGACATTGATTCGTGTAATGTCCCAACTCCTTGCTGATGAAGCCTTGTACATTTGAAATCATTTTCTTACCCTTTCCATCACGTACTCTATGTAATTTTCCTCTACACTTATAACAAACTCTTATTCCCTTCAATATTTTTCCAAGGTAACTGTTTCCACATTTATCACATATGGTAAAATATTTCTTTCCATTATTCCCTTTATCCATCTTTCTCTCTACCATCCTTTTCTTCTATAGATTCCCTTCAAAGCCATAGGACTCAGAAAATTATTTACTTATCTTATTAACACATGATACCATTTCTTCATATGATGATAATACATGTGAGACTATTTCCTTCCTAAATGTCAGCTTTATACCATGAATGATATGATCCTTATTACTCTTTGGATCATGCGTATTGCTGGAGTTCTCATTCCATCTACTGGGTTCCATTTCTAAACAATGACATACACTAGGTTAGATAATATCATACTATATAATCCAAAAACTAGAAAATTTCTCAATATTAATTGAATATTTTCACACATCTAGTCTCATAATCATAAAAATGGTTTCTTTTCTGGAATATTTACTCATATATCCTTCATAATGGTTTATAAATCAATTGTGAATTATCCTAATCATATCCCATTGGAGTGTCGTTACCAAGAGTGCAGCAAAGCCCATTGTCGTGTACAAGGATACCTCAGGTCAAGCATGAAACTCCTTGTTGGAGTTTTCACTCCAAGGTACATTTGTTCCAGAGCCGCCTCTACCTGCCCGTATCTAGATAGGGATGTATTGCTCGGAAAACCCACATAATATCTACATTACAAAAAAATTTGGATGTTCTTCTATAATAATCCTCAAAGTCTATCTTAAGGTAATGTTCTCTAATCAGAGTTTATCTAAATCCATTTCCAAGGTTGTTTCTAAACTTCCCATGACACCAACTGTAATACCCCAACACCAGTTACCCGGAATTGGTGCATTATTTTAATACATTGGCATGATTACAAGGAATTAAGTCATGAAGGACCGATCAGTTTAGCAGTCTTGGAAATAGATTACAAACATCAACTTCGCATTACAATTTCAGACATGAAATACAGTATAGATAGTTATTTGAGAATTCTATTATTTACTTTTAGCTTAACCCTACATATAAATCATATTACACTTCCTGGAAATCTTGGGAAAATAAAAAATAAGAAAGGGGTGGGCTCAGATGCACAGTAAGGGTAAACAATTTAGCGAAAGATAACATAATGAATAGACATGGTGAATAATTGAAAACACATGCCTTTACAAATAATAAAAATGAACACTTTATTGTGGAAATATGATCTGAGTAAATAATTCCATAATAATACATAGTCATGGGTATTCTACTAGTTGAATAACCACAAGAACCATCAATATTATCTTCATTATGAGGGAATTTATAATTCCAGACATTCTGAAACATTTTTTCAAGGCTTCATCCAAGATGTTTAAAAATGATTAAGGCATCGACCAAAACCGTATACCAAATTGGGAAAGGCCTCAAAAAATTCCACATCTAATTGTCACATGAGGCCTACTGATGCATCAAGGAGATATAGCGGGCTCCACCTGTCACTTACTATGTCCAATACATTCCTCGTATGAAAAGGTTGAAACATAACGTAACATTCGTATTAAAACTAGCATACAAAATGTCAATACTTTATCCATAAACCATGAATGGTATCAAAATATCACATTCACAGTCAAACATATCACAAAACTTTCAATACAATATGGAAGATTTTTATCATAACAAATCAACTTCAAATAAGTTTAAAATCCATCAAAGGATGTTGAGATAGATGAAAATGATTTGTAAAACTCTTTGAGAGAAGTATCCCATTTTCATGAAAACATTTAAAATTCAAACAATTTAAAAAGGAACAAATTTAAATACATTTTTGAATCAAGGTGTTCCATACCACTTTGAATATTTTTAAAGGAATTAACATTTTAAAACATTCATGTCCATATAAATAAATCCTTAAAACCATTTTGAAAACATGGATATTAATGTGAATGGTTTAGAATAATAAATATTTAAAAATTTTAAAATGATGTTTTAGTAAAATGTCCCTTAAAAATAATCCCTTTTAACACACTTTTATTAAAAATGGACATGGATAATAAATATTTCCTAGTATATACTTACGTAAAAAGAACCTTAGATAATAAAGAGATTGTGAAATTAACCCTTGCCTTGCACTTTCCTTTGGTCGAGGGTACGTTTAACCTCTTGTTTAAAGACCATAGTATGTTATTAAATTATACCAGAACCATATTCAAATTTATAATATCATACATGATTCATTTATGACTTTATAATACCCATTTAATAATTATTTCCATATTAAATTAACATTTTGGGTAACAATCACTTTCTTTATCGTAAGTGTTTTAACTTGTTATTCTTGATCGTATCATTTAGATCATGATTTAAATAAATCCAGAATATAAAACTTGATTTATATATCATATATATTTAAAATATAAGTATATATAATAGATAGATATATGAAATGGAAGGCACCATTTATGGTGATGGTAGGTCATACGTACGAATAAACGTTGTTTCTATTTTCATATCATATTGAATAAAAGTAAGTGAATAAGATATATGTAAGTACATATATATATATATATATATATCCAATAGAATTATTATTTCATATATTACATACTTATTAATAATATATATTTTTATAATCATTGTTGAATGGTGAACGTGGGAATGAATATTATCACGTCGTGGAGACAGTAATCTGTACGTATGCACAAGCGACAATATCATTATATTGATGGTAAAATCGTATGTAATTGGATGTTATATCATATATACAGAATAATTAACATGTTTTATTTATTATTTACATCAGTTATACTCATTATTATACTCATCCAAATAATGAAGTGTTTGAATAACATACTACACCACGACGTGGAGACGGTAAGCCGTACGTACGCACATATGGTGACTTTGTCATTTAGAGGATGGATAGAATAGAGAATATGGTTGTACCATATTTATAATAAAATCTTAGTATGTATGATTTACTTCAGTTTTTATTTTGCTATGGGAATAATAAAGAAATAGGAAATGTAATATGAAAAGAACTTGAAAAAGGGTGGTGGAATTTTTACCTCTTCTTCGGGTGTTTCCTTTTGAGTTGATCAAAGGGGCTCCTTAGGTTGTATTTCTGGTCAAATTAAGGAATATAGGTTGATTTTAGGGAAGTTGGGAGGATATTTGGGTAGGTTTTGGTGGATCCTAATGTCTTTGGAGGTGTGATTTTGAGAGAATGGGAAGTTCCCTTTTATAAGAGGGGTGTGGGTCACTTTAGGAAAAGATTAAAATATTAATTTATTATACAATATTTTTCGGTTTATACTGGCTCCAAATGATATTATTTTTATCCTTAGGTTGTTATTGGTTGAAATCCTCTCAACCAATAGGTTTTAGAAAAGTTGAGATTACCATTTTCACCTTATCTTTTAGATTTAACTCATAGTTAAATAGTTTGACTTTTACCGTGTCTTCTTGTATTCTTACACTATAAGGTTAATAAAAATACTATAAACATCAATGAAAACATCAAGTGGTTCATTGGTGACATATATATAATATAATTTAATCCATTTTTTCTGAACCTTATATTTTTAGGAATATTTTATCAAACAATAATATAGTATTTGTTTTAAAAATTAATTTATGTCAATTTTGACATTATTTCGTATTTGTTTTCTTTTTGAAAGTCATCACAACTTAATTACTTTGAAAAAGATACATTTAATCAACCCTAAAATGTCATATTCACCTAGAAAATTAGTGTATGTCCTAAAAACTTTGAAATTATATTTATTTTAATATTTATAATACAATTTATTTGATTCTTTTATTAATTAGGTAATTACTGTATCATCATTGTGTCATAAATAAATTAAATTATTTAATGTCTAAAAATTATAAATAAAATACAATTACATAGGAAAACTTTTTATTTTTCTAATGAATTTTTATAGTTGAATTTATCTTATGTATAACTTTATATTAAATATTGGTTAGTAATTAAACTTTGAATTTAACTCTTTTAAGTCTTTTTTAAATAAATTAATAATAATTGTCCTAATCTAATACAAGTGGACCAAAGAGGATCATATTTTATTCCTAGTGTTTTTTTGTTCGAATTAAAATTATCCAATAGAATTAGGACATGTTTTAGGAGAATTATGATATCATTTTTACCCTTAATTACCCTATTCACTTTTAACGGTGGTAAATAAAAGTCAAAATTACTATTCACAAAAAAATATTTTTCATCCTATTGAACCAAATTTTACTTATTGATATTAATAATTTCTCTCGGTGTTTTTAAAATCAACTCACAAAAGAGGAAAAATTAAGTTCTATGAAAATTTGCAAATTCTCCTAGGAGGTGGGTAAAAGACGGTAAAAAGTTCATTAAATTGTTTATATATCTAAAATTTTTATAAAATTAATCCAATGAATTAAATTTAAATTATATAGGTATTATGTATTTATTTTGACCTAAAATAAATTTAAATATAATAAATGATTATTTAAATAAAAAGTTTGTTTTAACCAATAACGCAGTGTTTTTCACTGTTCATTAAAAATTGAATGTTTTTAGAAAAATAAAAAAAATTACCCTAGGTTAATTTTGATATTCTAAATTCAAAAATGAATTCCATTTTACCAAATTCAAAGAATATAATTTTCATTTTTTAATTGAAAATTATTTTCCATTGTCAAAACCAAAAAGCAGGTTTTTAAAAAACTAAAAACTATCAAAAGATTGGCATTTGTTTATGTCAAATTTAAATGTGAATTTACATATAATGACATAAATTGTATTAAATGATAAAATATAATCTAATTATACCTCAAAACCTTTAAAATTCAAGAATTAACACTAGAAATTATTTCTATTAAAAAAGTTGTTTTCAATTAAAACATAGTATTTTTAACTATTCGTCAAAATATAAAAGTTATCTGAAAAGTACAAAAAATTTATCCAAACTAAATTTTTATGTACTACATCTAAATAAGGACTTAATTTCATTAAATTTAATATATAAAAGTGTCAAATATTGGTTTTAAAAAGGGTTTTCCATTAAAAGGCAGTAAAATTTCATTTTTTGAAAAATAATTCTTTTATTTGAGAAAATGAATTTTTTCTTATATTATGTCTTAGAAACACATAATATGGATATTAAAATTATATAGAGTATATAAGATTCAAAATGCAGTTTATACTATTCATAACTACTTTTTGAACGGCTACTTTGGTAAGTTGTGTTGCGCTCGAACTCAGTGTTGCGTATAGCGCAAGCTATTGAATTACTTTAATGAGATAACGTACTATGAAATCTTAGGGTGTTACACCATATTATACACCATATAGGAATTATGTTAGTTAAATGAGGAATCCTATCTTATTAGACATGTTAAGGTTGATAATGAGTCTTGAAGATCCTCCATTATCCTTTTCGGGATATGCATTAAAAAATGTGGCATACACATTAAACATATTTCAAACTAAATCAGAAAATGGAATTCCATTCAAGTTATAGAGTGGAAAAAAACTTGTTTTTTTTTTGCACACACGTGTATGGGGTTATAAAGAATTTGTTAAGGCGTTATCATGAAACAAAATAGCTCCTTGAGGAACAAAGTGTATCTTCAAAGGGTATCCTTGGGAAATAAAGGGATAATACTTATAAAACACATCATAAAAGAAAGTGGTTGTTGTTAGAAAAGCTGACTTTCTTGAGATGGAGAAAATCCTCGGAAGGATAGTGGGAGAAAGATTGAATTCAATGAATTTTATGCTCAATATACAGAAGATTGGATCAGGAACAGGATCCATAGGACCCCATGGAAGAGGTAGTTCCTAAAACAAATGTATTATTGGGGGAAATAGAGAGGTAATAAGTCCAAAGAAATGTGGTTTTCTAGTCACTAAAGATGGTTACTAATTATTGGTTGACAATGATGAACCTATATTCTATAAAGAGGAAGTTGAAAACTCAGAAGCTTCTAGATGGAAATAATACATGAATTGAGAAATTGATTCCATGTATCAAAACCAAGTTTGGGTTATGGTTGATGCACCAATTGATGTAAGTATAATTTGGTAAAATGGGTATTAAATAGAAAAATGGGCATGGAAGGTAAATTAAATACCTATAAAGAAAGGCTAGAGGCTAAAGGGTTTAACCAGCATCAAGGAATTGACTATGATGAAACATTTTCACTAGTTTCCATGTTCAAATCCATCATAATTCTACTTTCCATAGTATCTTAACATGACTATGAGATTTGAAAGATGGGTTTCAAATCTACATTCATTAACGGGAACCTTCAAGAAGATGTTTATATGAAACAACTATAAGGGTTTGCGACTCTAATTGATTCCAAAAGGATTTTCATGTCAGAGAGATTCCTCTATGGATTGAAACAAGAATCCAGGTCATGGAACATTTGATTTGATGAATCCAAGGAATTTTGTTTCACTGAGAATGAATTTGAGTCGTGTGTTTCCAAGAGTTTTAGTGGTAATGTAGTTGTTATACTAGTAATATATATTGATGAAATATTTCTTATTTGAAATGACATACCAATCTCGTAGTCTATCAAGGACTTGTTAAATATATGTTTTCCATGAAAGACATAGGTGAAGAAACCTACATTCTAGGGATCAAGATCATCCGTGATAGATCCAAGAGGCTTTTTGGACTAAGTTAAAGTACATATATTGACCAGATACTAAGGATATTTTTTGTGGAACAATCCAAGTGGGGATTAGTTCTAGTGTCACATGGTTTAAATATTTATCAGAAAATGTTTCCTCAGACATAATAGGAGAAAGACATGATGATTAAGATCCCATATGCTTTAGATATATGATAAATAATTTGTGATATGTTATATAATAGACTTGATGTTTCTTATGCGTTGATCATGGTAGGAATATATCATACAGTTCTAGGATAACAACATTGGATTACTATTAAGGTTATCTTTAAGTTTCTAAGAAGAACTAAGGATATGTTTTGTGTGTATAAAGGATACGAGGATCTAGTCATTAGGGGTTATACTAATTCTATTTTTTAGAAAGATCAAGATTATCTGAAGTTGAAATCACGATATGTTTTATGTCTCAATGGATGAGATGTGAGCTAGAAAAGTTCAAATTAGCCTCTTGTCACTGATTCTACATTGTATTCCGAATATATAGTGGATTCTGATGCAACCAAAGAATCCATTTGGATTTGTAACCTTTTCTAGGATCTTGATGTGGTACCTAACAATAAAGTCCATATCACATTGTATTATGATAATACTATAGCGGTGACTCTTGAAAAAGAGCCAAGGTCACACCAAGAGATAAAGAATATACTACAAAAGAATCAACTCTTGAGGGATTTTCATTAGAGTAGTGAATTTTCTATAAAAAGAGTACCCAAGGAAGAGAATTTGGTGTACCCTTTTACTAAAGGCATATCTCAGTAGAATCATGAGTATCATGTGAGAGGTAGAAGACTGATGGTTGTTAGAAATTGGCTCTAGTGCAAGTGGGAGTCTGTTGGATTTGGTACCCAAAAACCAACTTATGTGTACTTTATAATAACATGTATTAATTTTTTTTAATATTAATAAACTACTTATCACATCCTAATTGTTCTTATGCATGACATAGTATGTTATAATTTACTAAGAGTTGATGTCGCACTAAAAGGTCATAGCAGTTCCCCACAATGATGAGAACATGGAAGTGCTATGACACTATTCGTGAATATATATTCTATAGCTAGATGATATCATTTGAGGGGAAAAATGATATAGGCTATCAATAATAAATACTCATAGGATTTTGAGGCAACTTCTCATGGTGTATTCCCTTGGTAATATCTAGAAGGATATTTTGGGAACAAGACCAGTGAGTAGGAAATCCAAATTTATGTGTCATTGGATCTTCCTATCTAGAAACTTTTTTATTGGACCTTAGACTTTAGTATTATTATTAATTAGTATTATGAGTCACATACTTTGATGTATTGATGAAAATCGTGACAACAGATGTTCGCAGTGAGGTAGGATACATTGGGTGCATCACGATTAATATTGCATTAATGAATAATGCGGGAAAGGATTTTCCCTTATTTTCTTTAATAGAAGTTGATATCTCAAGACCTTTGATGGAAATGATATATCCTAAATAAATCCCTAGACATGGATTTCTATAGGCATATTCAATTTCAGAGAATTCAAAGAAAGATAAATTGAGCGCATAGGTTGATGGCACAAGCATGCAACCTCCTTCATTTTAGATAACATGATAAAGGTATTATATTACATAGTATGTATTTGTATGAGGTAATATGTCACTACATCATCAACTTACTTCTCTCTGGGTCACTTTGTGTGTTTCTAGATGCTAACCTAGTACTTTAGGAGCTTCACCTAATGCCACTGAGAAAGAGGATTAGAGGGTCACACACTAAGTGTATCTAGAATCTCAGTTAAATAATATATTAATATTTATTACTAAACATTTTGAATAAATATTATTCATGCACATTGTTTAATAATTATTCATGTTTTCTTGATCGCATATATTTTGTCACCAGTTATTTGAGAGAATATAATATGAGTGGAATATTTATTAAATTTTTATTTTCTATTTAGAGATTATAATATTTGTTTTTTTATTGGTGAATAATTCATTGATATTTATTTAATAAATAAATAATCATTATTCAAGGACTGATAAATATAGAGTAATGGAAGACCGAGTTTTTAAGTCTGGTGAGAAATAATAAATATTGAATATTATTTAATTAAATAATATTTAATTTAATTCGCAAGTTAAGAGCATGTCAAGAAATAATAATAATATTATTATTATTATTTTACATGCGGTTTTTCTATGATTAAATAAATAATTAATGGAACTTGTGTAATTATTTTATTTTAACCCTTGGGACATATAAACCCAGTTAGGTTATTTTCTTAAGAGAGCCAATTCATTTTGTTGGTTGTGCACAATGGATTTATAGAATTCTCTGATGACCTATAGAGATCTCTTCTCCAAGAATGCTCTGAATAATGGAGTGAAATATTCCTCCACTTAATCATGAATAATTCCTTGGAAGTGGTTCTTGAAGTGATCAAAGGCGGATGACACAAGAACAAGTATCTATCGTGCTAGCACCCAGAGATTCCTTTAACGACGTCTAGAGATTCATGGAACACCAATGTATCACCTCTAGAGGGAATCTAAACTTGATTCCTACAATTAAATGATGACGAAGCACATACCTGTCACAATATTCATCAATGAAAAAAGAATTCCAACAAAGGTAATTCTTCAATTAAATTATTTATAAATAATATGTGATGATCCTTCCTATGGTTCCAATGTGATTACTCTTATCTTTTTTCTTTGATCTAATTTCATAGATCATAGTGTTTATTATTTTGTAGATCTCAGATTGATCATTGATCATGACAAAAAAACCATGTTGGGCAATGCCCATTGTATGCTTCCACTGTACCAAAACCTACACTCTCCACTTAAAAAATTAATTAATTTTTTAAATATATACCCAAATACCTATCTATACTCCCCTTCCCATCTCTTTAAGCCCCCGGTTTGATATAATTCCCACCTTTTAAGTCTATATCCATGATCGAAAGGAGGATAATAAAAATATAATGTAAGGCTTCAAAACCTATTTCTCATTTATTATTTATGACTACTTTGTATATAAAAAAGTAAAATACCACTTATTTTTCTTCCATGTACCATTATCATGACATTAGAATCATTTTTATCCATAAATGATGATATATCTCCCACTACCTTTCACCAAACCCATTTTGATAAGTTCTTACTCCATCAAAATATGGGTTTCAAAACAAAAAAAAATAGTTCAATACTCATCATATGCATTTTATAAATAAATTAAGAAAAAAAATCAATTTAAAAGGTATTTTAATTTTTTTATAAAGATATAATACTTAATATATTACCTTTAATTTTTAAAACATTCTTAAAAATATAATTTTAACTTTGGCATTTTTTACGCTTCCTATGTGAATGATTAAATTTCATTTTTCACTTATTATTTTCATGACTATTCATGATTATTGATTTCATAATTTAAAATAACATAATAATAATTTATTATCATTTCTATGATTATGTGGTGATAAAATAGTATCGATAATTATGAAATTAAGTGTCAATAATAATAGTAAATTTTAAGTGACTAAAACAAGCTTAACGAAAACGATTCCACAAATTTTCACTATTTTCTAATCTATTCAACTCCATATTTTATGGTGATATGAAACATAAACCATGAAACCTATAAGAATTATGGAAATATTTTTTTGTGACCTTTAATCATTACCTCTACATCAAAGTAGTTTTGAATCATGAACCAGACAACGCCAGAACAGTTAATGAAAACAATATTAATTTAATAGATGATTAAATCATTATAAAAATGGAACATAAGAGAAGAAATAAATATAAAAAAATTAAATTAAATATTTATATTTTTTAATTTTAATATTATGATTTTATAGGAGCTACTAAAATTATTTCAAGACTCGAGATAAGGGTTCATTTTCCTTTCTTTCTCACACTTCCTCATTTTCTTATTATATATTATATCACTCTCTATATCTATATCTTATTTTGTCATCCTTTATAATATTCTTACCTTATATCCCTAATTCCATCTATTTTTTATTTTTTATTGTTATATAGATTCCATTATATTTTTCATTTTATTGTCTCTTTAATATAAACCATTCTATGCTTATAAGGGAATCTTTTATTGTTTCTCTGTCTTTTCTCAAATTTTCTTATATTGTTCCTATCCTGTAAAGTTTATTTCTCTATATTATTTTTAAATAAAACCCTTATTGTTTTATCATAAAACATTTTTATTATTTCTAGGATTATAAAAGCTTAATTCACTTATCACTTTTAAGAACAATTTTTCACATTTATTAGAAGTTTAGAAAATTTGTTTGATTTCATGAATTCTTATTCATATTTTCATATAATATTTCTATCACTTTGAGATCTATTTCCATAAATTTTTAGACCCACAAAAAAATCACTAGAAAAATAAAAAAGGAATAAATACCTATATATGGGTATTATCTTTCTGGCAAAAGAAAAGGAAGAATAAGGTGTCTAAGACCTACAGATTGCATGAGCCTCCAAAGGATAAATAATAACATGATCATCATACGATCATATGAAGGATCCATGCACATCTCACAACCTTTGGAAGAACTCACAGATCCCCTTACAATAATCCATTTTTTTCTTTTACAAATCCACCCCAGACAAACCATGGTCACGCAGCTGTTGCCCGACAAGAACCACCAGGACACATGGATTTTCAACTGGTGGGCCCCTGACAAACCATCAAAAACCCCTTCAAAAATAAGAGTAAAATATCCAAATGGTGTGATCCTTTCATGGTAATAAAATTCACATGAAGAATCACCAATGGGGAGAATGATTGTCCTTGAAAAAATTCAAGTAAACTCATGATATCCCCAAACTTTTCACAACAAAATGAAGAAATAAAGAAAGATGGAGGTGGGAACCACTTGCAGCTATAAAAGGAATGCCTTGCGCCAATAGAAATTTTCCTAACACGACATGAATCCAGAGACATTTCTACCTCATCTCAAGAAATCATACTGGCATGAAATCCTCAACATGTAATGAGCCTCAGTATTTATAGGAATCCACACAATACACCTTTGGTTCCTTAATGGAAAGAAGATGGAATTGTCTATGAAATGATCACTCATCTCTATAGGACCTTTTGCAGTCACACAATGAATCACCAGGATTTAAGTTTATTGTCCCTGACGACACCCAAAAAAACCTCATGAACTCCCCAACCATTATAAAATAAAAAAGAAAATAAAAGATGGAGGAGAAATGAAGCCCCTTGTGGTCGTAAAAATAATATGATAGGACTAGGTTGTCTGCAGAATGGTCTCACAAGACCCCTCATCAAGCTGG
Source organism: Viscum album (assembly GCA_963277665.1). Classification (NCBI taxonomy): domain Eukaryota; kingdom Viridiplantae; phylum Streptophyta; class Magnoliopsida; order Santalales; family Viscaceae; genus Viscum; species Viscum album. The sequence continues at coordinate 134,375,843 of OY728153.1, forward strand.
ACTGATCTTGCAAAGGCCCTTTGAAAAGGTATCCTTATCTAGAAAAAAGTCCTAGACAGGTCTCCTAGAATCATGCAAAGCCTTTTTGTAGGCACCCTAGTCACATGAAGGCCTATGGATGTGTCGAACTTATAATATGAAGCTCCCATAGCTTGTCCATGATATTAAACAAGACCCGACTAATTTTCAACAATCTAATAATGAAGATGAAGATGGCATTGTTTTTCAGTCTCTGAATGAAGTGTGACACCCCTGAAGTGATTAATAGAAGGAACTAACCAAAATGTGTTACACCAAGGCCCTCTTCCGACTCCAGTATGGATTCAAGCGATATGCATAGTGCAAAGCAGTGAAAAATTGTGGTGGATAGGATTATAAATCACTCACCCCAACCATAAATAATAGGTTTTTTCAACCATATTCACCGACACACTCAACAACAATAGTATATTTCTTGTATAGGATGATCTTGCATCCGTAAAAACTTCATGTCTGGTAAGAACTGGGGAGAGACTAGAGTAGTCATGCAGCATGCATAATGCACTTCATGTGATCACTTATAGATCAAGCGAGGGACCTCAGGAAAGACGCATGAAGAACATCCTGCATTACTTCTAGATTACATAGGATATAAAAAAATATAATACTAAACAAACCTAAAGAACTAATGATAAAAGGATGTAACCAAGACCAATGAATGGGATAATTAAGAAAAGAACATATACATTGACCCTCATATGCTTTCATGTGAACCACCCAGGGCATGCGAAAACACTAGGAAATGTCACCCAGATCTCACAATGCTCCTTCAATATACTATTTTAGACTTAAAAATTCCTCTATACATGTAAAATCAAGTCACATGGTGCCCCTTGGTCATGCCACCCAATTATCATGGAACTTGGATCATCGTTCAATCCACATGATTTCCTTTAGATGTGTCACCAGACTCATATGGAGGTACCCATTAATGTTAGATAAGTCTCATGGTGTCAACTAGGAATGTCAACCGGATTTCATGAAACCTTTCAGGCCAACCATTTAGGTCTCACAATGTCCTTCAGGCATATCATCCTAGACATGCATCAGCCTCCAAGACATGTCACACTAACTCTTATGATTCCCTCCAAGTGTATCATCCAGCTCTTGCAATGACACCAAGGTGTGTCAGCTGGATCATGCGATGCCCTCTAGGAATATCGATTAGGGTCATGGGATGGCTTCCAAAAAATCATTTGGGTCGTGTGATTTCCTCCGAACACGTCATCCTTGATCATGCTATATCCCTCAAACATTCCACCCAAGTTATGTGACATCTACTGGACAAGCCAATTGGATCATGGGATTTTCCTAGGACATGTCAAGTAGACATCCTCCAACATGTAAAGTAGGAAATCAAGGTTTGTCGAGTAGACAACCAAGCATATCAGGCAGACAAGTAAGTCAGGTCAATTAGGTCATCCTAGGGCTTGATAACTTTGTCCACCCTCGGCGTGTAAGACTTGGACAAATGGAAATGTTGGTGTGTAATCCCCAATCAACTAAACTATGATAACTCTGATTCCTTTCATAAATATGATATGTAGGATGCTTTTTCGAGGCCTAAGATCCATATTAACTATCCTAAGGATTGTTTCAGCACTTAAGTCATGCATCCATAAGTAACGAGGCTGATCATTTTCCATCCCTTGTTCCTCACACTAAGAATAGATCATGAAGGATTGGGGATTTACAATAATCATATCATTTTCATTAGAATTATTTATAAAGGTAAGTTATACCTCAGAGTGCAGTCCCCAATCAGTGGAATAATATAAAGCTTCCCGCATATAGGTTAATCTCATCATGCAATCCCCAATAAATTGAACTGTGGGAACTTTGATTCTTACAATATCCATGATACAAAGGAATCCTTCTTATGGTCTGGTATCATATAAGAATCCACTTTGATGTAATACCCATGTCTCTGACATTTCAACCATTGGGATCCAATTATTCCCATGGGATGAACACTATACTACATCCCTTAGTGGACTGAGAAATAATCTAAAATAAAATGAATTTGATTCCTTACATAACCAAGATACACAGGATTCATCTCTAAGTACCAATCTCTATATTAACTTCCAAGGGTTATCTCAGTACACAATTCCTGCATCCATATGTAACAAGGTTGATCACTTGTTATCCCTTGTTTCTCACACCGAGAAAAGATCACATGGGCTCAGGGAGTTCCAATGAACACATCATTGACATTAAGAATCTCCATCATCCAAGGAAATCTCAGTATGTAAGCCCTGACGAGTGGAACAATATAAACATCTCTTATACAAGGGAATCCACCTTGGGGCTAGTCTCAAGGGTGTTATTGAACTATTATAATAATGATTCCATCCATAATCAGGATTCATGGGATGCCTCCTCAAGACTCAATTTCACATATCCAGTGCCTAAGTTCCCACACATATTTCCTTTATATATGATGTTATATTTCATGGGTTTAACAAACTATGTGGATTTTGATTCCTGTAATAACCAGGATACATTGGATGAATCATAATGTCTCAATCCCCTACTAGAAAAATTAATCATCTCTCCATGGGGAATAAAATTACGAAGTGGCCGACTATATGACTTTAGGATATAAGAAACAATTTATTATTGGGAAACTGATGAAGAACCTTGGATACATACAAATTAATTAAATAATTAGATTCCCCTTTCTTTTGTATATAAAGGATAATTAACACATAATCATTATGTTAGGGTAATCGTTACCATATCGAGAATAAGAGGATATTATCAAACATATATTAAATCTATAAGATAGTCTCATAGTGGGAAACAACCCCCCCCCCCCCCAAATGGTGTAATGATCCCGACCTCCCATCCTCTCGACCAATGCGGTTCCCTAAGTTCCACTAAGTCTGAAACCCTAATAGACCACCTATATTTGGAAAGTAGGTATGTACCTAGTTATGGATGAGTGAACTTTTGGAAGTTACCATTAAGAATGATAAAGGTGACTTGATATAAGTTATTGTGCAAGAAATGAACACCTTAAAACACACAAGCCATCCAAATTGAATCCATCTTGATGGGGGTTCTAGGTCATCTCTTCTCTGACCAAACAAAAAAGAAGAACCCGATTTGAATCTCTCTAGTAACAAAATGATTGGGTTATTTTTTTCATGAATTTTTTTTTCACACCATATGTAAAAAAAATGGTGAACCCAACATAAATCTCTCCAATAACAATAAATATTGGGTTATTGTGTGTTGGGACATTTTCTTTTCACACCACATGCAAGAAAAAATGGTGAACCTGAAATGAATCACTCCAATAAAAAAATGATTGGTCTATTGTTTGTTAGGATAATTTATTTTCACACCATATGAAAACAAAAATGGCAAACCTAACGTGAATCTCTCCAATAACAACATCATTGGGTTATTATCCATTGGTCCATTTTGTTTTCACACCAAATGAAAACAAATATGGTGAACCCAATGTGAATTTCTCCAATAAAAAAATGATTGGTTAATAATGTGCTAGGACACTTTGTTTTTTATATCCTACACAAACTAAGATAGTAAGTGTTGTATTAATATTATAGTTTATCCTCTATAATTGGGGTTTCTATAAATGAGTTCATCCTTCTTTGACAAGTCCTATAGAGAAGAATAGATGGATTGGGAATAAAAGAACAATTGTTTTAACCATGCATATCTAATAGAGCATACATTATTCTTATGATATCGTAATAATCAATAACCTTATTCATTTTTTCATATGACTATAGATATTACTCTCATAAAAATCATCCTGATCCAAAACAATGTTTTCATAATCCACTGATCATTTTTGAAAGTAAGTTGTGGCTGCAACCCCCATAGGTCATAAAATGATCTCACCTTCCCAACATCTTGAACATCAGATGGAAAACATAACGGACTAGGAATACCACAGATGTGGTATAATCCCAACCCTCGAAACTACTCATGAGGGTCTCCAAACACTGAAGACAATAAGTCCGCATTGTCCAAGGATATCTGAATCTAATAAAGTGGACCTCATTCCCATGACTAAACACTTCAGGATCTTATCCTTGGAGGGATAAAACCACCACCATGAATATCTGATGAAGGTGGAACAGGGAGTCAAATACATCTATCTTCTGGTTTAGGCTCCAGTGAGGAGGGAACCTATCAATCACAGTCCCCATCACCATCTCACGGGTACCCACCAGTCACCTAATGAGGGTACCACCCAACACACTACCACTTCTAACACCCATGAACGGGCAACAAGGAAGACTCATCAGGCAAGGAAGGCACCTGATACTAGGGATAAGACTCATATCCCCACTCCTATGGATAATGTCTTCCCACATATTCTGGAAGAATCCCGAAAGTAGGATCATATCCCTTATCTCTTGAAACAAGTTTGTGGGAATATTCCCATAGCTGGCATGGGAAAGGTTTATATCCCTTCCCCTATGCATGGAGTCCATTGGAATATTCTGGTATCACAAGGAGGAAAAAATTGGGTTGATATGCCTACTTCAATTGAATATATTATCTATTTTAAAGTAGATAATGAAAATGTTAGGTCTTATATCCTTGAAAACACTTTTTTCAAATGCTAATATATTTTAGAAATAGCTAAAAAATATTTGTCAGCATATTCTGGAACTGGTAAAGATAAAGGAACATGTACACATTCATATCCCTATAACCATGTTTTCTCAAAAATCTTATCATCATGAACAAGTGGCTACACTAGAGCAAGATCACATCCTTTCTCCCATTCATGAGGATTATTGGTATATTTTGGTAAAGTATGAGGAATTACACTAGGATCATATTCCTGTTTAAACTAGGAATCACTAGGTAAGAGTAGAGCATGTTGCAGGATTATGTTACATGCCTATTAACAAAGTCTATAGGTATATTCCAAAGTCCTGGGATCGGGTTCATATCCCCGTTCTATCTAGGGCTCACCAAGTGAGATGGAACATGCCTCGGGAAATTCTAATATTCTTATCAAAGTAGTCCATCGGTATACTCCAAAGGCCTAGGACCAGACATATATCCTTGTTCTTGTTGGAGCTAACCAAGTGAGAATGGAAAAAGTCACAAGATATAATCATATTCCTATTAGTGAATTTATCAGTCATATTCCAGAAAATCATAGAAGTTAGGTGCATACTCCTACCTCCACTAATGAATGACTACACCAATATCATATTGAGGAAATATAAAAGAAGGTTCACATCCCTTATCCCATTCTAGAGGTTCGTCGGCATATTTCAAGAGAGAGTACATATCTAGACCAGGCTCATATTTCTGCTTCAACTGAGGCTCACCATATGATAGTGGCCCATGCCTTAGGGAAGTCTCATATCCATGCCCAGAAAGACCTATAAAATATTCCATCATCAACATTAAATTTTTATTCAAAAGTAAAGGAATAATGGACCGATAGAATATTCCAAACGCTCAATATTGGGCTGATACCCCCATCCAAATTGAGTCTCACCAAGTGAGAATAGTGCATTCCTCGGGAAATGACCACATTTCTGTCAATAATGAGACAGATCATTGGCATATTCTAGCAGCTTCTTAGCAGCAGGTTCATACTCCCATAGCACGAGATGGTTATAATAAAGTTCCAACAACTGTTATATTGCAGGCTTATTTCTCTTCACACTTCCAAAACGGTGTTTGGAATATTACGACCATGATGTAGGATGTGAAATGTATTCCTAAGATTCTCAATTCTAGTTTCCTTGAGATTGTTTGAGACACATTCTCAACACTAAAAGGGTCTGTCAACTCTTACATTGAAGTATAAGATGATCATTTTTATGATAATTCTTCTCATGGTAGTGTGGAGATGGATCATAGGGACTCTACTCCTCACATCCATTGTGGTCAACCTCCCCATGGTGATATCTCCCATGGATAAGGTAATATTACCCTTTCCTAGACACCTTCATATAGAGAGGTGTTCAAAGCTCATACATCTTCATATAGAGAGGAGTTCAAAAATCAGACGCCTTCGTATAGAGATGTGCTTAAAACATCGGCGTCAACCGTATATAGTTCCCCATCAACTTCCAGTAGCACTCCACTCTAGTCAATAGGAGACCCTCATAATCATCTTATATGGTATAATTGGATGGAGGCATGTAAGTATGATTAATAGGAGGTTGACATTGACATATGGATAGATTTATCTAGAAACAACCTCCCCATCATGTTCTGGCCCCTCACTACTTATAAGGATGAGATACTATATGAGCTAGAAAAGGAGTGCCTGACTTATCTATGCCAAAGTATATGGGATACTCATCAGATATTGAAGGATAGAGATCTCCCTTATCTAGGATATGAGGGTCACCTTGAGACAATCAAGATACTCTATTGTCAGATAGATCTGGCTGATATCTCCATGGCCTAGGATCCAAATCTAGAGAAGTACAATGCAAATTTGAAGCACACTTTCCTCTATTGAATCAAAACTCTTCGAAAGATGATCTTAGAAGCCACATTGTGAATCTGTATTCAAGTATGGGGAGAGTATGTAGGATTACACTTTCCTAAACCCCTAGATTAGAAAAACCCCTTAGATATGGTGTTATGTAGTGTCATAGCCTATAGAAAAAATCAGGAGACCAGGTAACACTTGGGTTAGTTGGTCACTAAAATAGAATTCACCTACTTAAATAATTCCAAGTCATCAATGATGTATGGAGATGATAGCCAAAAATAATTTAAATTGGACCCCTCAAAGCAATAGTAATTCATTTTATACACGGAATTCGAAGTTGTGAACACTCAGACAACTTCTCATAAAAATGATTCCCACTATGGGATTCCATCACACCTCGCTCCCACTTGAGCACAGTTATGCCACATCAAATGAGGCATAGTATCAACTTCCATAATAGCTGTCTAGGAGTATACCCAAATCAATGGACTAGAAGAATATCTACCACTACCTCCACCTTTTGGATCATCAATTCTCGAGACAATTCAGGACATATTTGTAACACCCCAAGCTTCCTCGGTATGTTTCCTTTCGAATAATGCAATGACGTGCATTGTACGCAACTCCGAGATTTTAACACACCACAACCAATCAAACTAGCCGTTATGAATAGTAATACCTACTTTTTGAAATTATATATATTTTATATTTCAAAATGGACTTCATTTTTGGATTCGGAATATCGAATTTAGCCTAAGGTGAAATTTTGGTACTTTTCGGATAACTTTCATATTTTGATGAATAGTGAAAATTACTAAATTTTAATTAAAAACAACTTTTTTAATCAAAATAATTAATAGTGATAAATTGTGAATTTGAGTGGTTTTAAAGTATATTTAGAATATATTTTTACCATTTAATATAATGTTGGTCATTGGACATAATTTTACAATTAAACCGAACATAAACAAGTGTCAATCTTTTGATAGTTATTATCTCTTAAAAACACGCTTTTTGTTTTGACAGCGGGAATTAATTTTAAATTAATTTCTGCCACTTCTGTGTTTTGAATTTAGAAAAATGGATTCCATATTTGGAATTAGGATGTCCAAATTGTGTAAATAGGTAACTTTTATTTTTAGACATTTTGAATAATTACTGCGGTAAATATTTTATTTACCATGGTTAAGGGTAAATCCGGTAAATAAGGGTTAAAAAAAATAATATTATAATAATACTAAATTACCCTAAAATGTGTCTTAACCCTATTGGTTGATACATGGTCGACCATGGGCATCTTTGGGTCAATTTTGGGACCCCATGGATCCACTTGTAAGTGATAATGACACTTTATATTAATTAAGTTAAAATGAATACAAAATGACACAAGCATATATCTTTTAGAAAAACAATTGTTACATAGGGTTATATATGCTGGATTTTAGATTATAAATATTCATTAGAAAGATAAAAAGATTTCCTACATAATTATATTTTATTTATAATTTTTTGACATTAAATAATTTATTTTATTTATGACACAATGATGATGCAGTAATTACTAAAATAGTAAAAAATTAACATAATTGATATTATAAATACCCAAATAATTATAATATGAAACTTTTAATGAATTAAACAAATTTTCTAGGATAATATGATATATTAGGATTGATTTATTTGACTTTTTTCGAAGTAATCAATCTGTTATGAGTTTCACAAAAATCAACTAGTGAATAGTGTCAAAATTGACATAAAAGAGTTCTTAAAACAAATATTATATTATTAATTGCTATTAAATTCGTAAAAATCTAAGGTTAGGCCAAGAGACTTATATTATGATAGGTTAATAATTAATGGACCACTTGGGGGTCTTTTGGATGTATATAGTAAGTTTCTTAACCATATTATATAAAAATACAAAGAGACATTGTAAAAGTGAAACTAATTAACTTAGAGTTAATACTTAAAGATAAGGTTAATATAAGTACCCAAACCTGTCTAAATTCTATTGGATGAGTTGCTTTCGACCTATCCCCACCTCAACCTTTGAATAGTCAACTTTGGAGCCATTGGAAACCGAATATGAATTTATTATAAATTAATATTTCTAGCTTTTCCAAAGGTTCCCCTCACCCCTCTTATAAAAGGGCACTCCTCCTTCTCATTTTCTCACACCTCTCAAGCCACTTGGCTCGTCCAAACTCTGCCCAACTAAGCTCCCCACATCCCTCTCCTCCTCCTTGAAGCTTCCCCTTAGGCAGAAAGCATTTCAACAAGTCCTTTGGTTCCAACCAAAGTGAGTTACCTAAATTAAAGGTAACGATTTCTCTTAAATTATTTTCATTTATTTTGCTTCTTCAACCCCCAAACTCTTTTTATTTCCCTTCTTTTGTAACAACACCAGTATCCTCAATATACTAGGATGTTGTTATAAGAAGTATTCAAACTACACATACACACAACTCCATCTAATGGATGATGAACATAATGTTTCTGTGGATGGAAAACTAACGCCTCACGAAACGATGATTGTTCAAAAACATCTTACCGCCTCTCATGGTGGCCATTATGATGGCACTATAATTAAATATGATATTAATGATATATATTTTATATATAAGCTTCTGTAATTCCATTTTATTTCATACCATTATTCGTTTCATGTCGTATATACATACGATAATTCCATTTGAGGAAGTGCGGACTACCGCCCCCTTAAAATGATATGACTCGTTCATACCACACATGGAACGTATAAAGGATGGTGTTAATGAACTTAAGTAACATATATAAAATATTATATTATACTGGAATAGTAATATACCTATGTATCATTTGGATTCGATTCTTTTAAAATAAAAAATTAAAAAATTAAATGGAAGTAGCGTTCGTGCGTACGTACGGACTACCGTCTCCACGAACGCGATGAGATTCATTATCCATCGTATCCATTAAAGTATAATTATCATTTAATGATTTAAAAATGATGTTTAAGGACTTGATATCATTCTGGATATTAATAAGATACAACAAACATGACTTATGTAACAAAACATATAAAAGAAAATGAGTAAGTTAACACCCGAAACGGCGTTAATACTAAGATATTATTAACAAATCAATGTTAAAAGATCATATATGATATCATATTGAAGTAAATTATTCTTTTATTATTCAATAACAATTATTTCACCATTATACAGGAGGTAAACCTACCATCGACCAAGGAAAAAGTACAAAGTAAGGGATTTTCTAATCTCACTTTTAATTTCGTGAGAATTCTATTGTTCACCACTTAATTATTGCATGTGGTGTATGTGTACTGCCCATGATTGTATTCATTGTGTAATATACTTTAATTTATGGGTATTTACATCATCATGGTATGATACTTCTTTCATGGGTGTATGTTTCGAAAGTTACCTAATCGATAAGGGAATTTGAAATTTCAATTTCCACTCATTTGGCTTTACGCATATTTCATTGATTATATTACCACAAGATTATGTGTGGAATCACCATTCATTTGATTATGTCATAATTTACACTCCCCTTCCTGTGGATATAAGTTTGATACACATAATCACTCCATTGATAATTCTCAATTCATTGATATGAATTTGATAAGAGTAATTTTAACTCATTCTCCATTTGTTGAGTTAAACATCCAATTCGTTGGTATTGTTTTTACAAGAATGTGTGTGAATATCCTTTGATTGATTTACACTGAATATCCAATAATATTTAGTGTATTTATATTTGTCACACATAATTATGTCGTTGATTTATCCTTAACCTAAGGATACAACCTTTATGAGAGATTTCATCTCAATTTACATTCCATTGATACTTCTTTGATGATATACACCAAATCACTTTTATGTGGTGTATATAATGTACTTTGACATAGTATATCATGAATTCCTTTATTCTCATGATATTACAATGTTTTGATTACCTCAATTATTTGTATTCAAGTGTCTCTCTTTTGGTTAGAAACTCTAACCAAAATACCATCTTAAAATGTTTTAAAGAATTATTCTTCTAAATCATGCTCATTAATGTCCATATTTTAAAAATGGTTTTAAGGATTTATTTATATGGACATTAAAGTTTTAAAATTAAAAATCCTTTTAAAAAGTTTCAAAGTGGTATGGGACACTTTGATTCAAAAATCTATTTTTAAATGGCTTTTTGACAAATAGTGTGACTTTTAAATGATTTCATGAAAAGGGGGATATTTCTCTCAAATAGTTTTGATGATTATTTTCATCTATGTCAACATCCTTCATTATTATTGATTGAGGTTAATGTGATACAATACAATCTTCCATATTGTATCGAATGAGTTATGTTTGACTGTGGATGTGCTATTTTTATACCACTCAAGGTTTGTGGTAAAAGTATTGACATTTCGTATGCTAGTTTCAATACGAATGTTTATTTTATGCTTAAAACTATTCATATGAGGAATGCATTGGACTTAATAAGTGACGGGTGGAGCCCGCTATAGCTCCTCGATGCATCTGTAGGTCTCATGAGACAAACTAGTGTCTTGGCACAAGGCCTTGGCAAAATCTTATTTGTAGTCTTGGCACGAGGCCTTGGCTATGTGGTTATGATAGTCTGGCATTATGCATTCCATCATTATGAAAGTGGTTATTGATATTGCATGTGATCATTCGACTAGTAGAATATCCATGTGAGTAAGTAAATGGCATTATTTCATTTTACTTTTGCTATACTATGTTGAAGTTCAATTTTAAAAGGCTTTTGTTTTAGTTATAAATTGCCTTAAGTGTTTATGCTTATTTATGAAAGCTTCTGCTATAATGTTATCCTTACTGAGCATCCGAGCTCACCCCTTTCAATGTTTTATTTTTCCCAGGATTATGAAGAAGTAATTTATGAATGACCTGCAGGGATAGTATGAGGGGATATGAAGACAAGATGTTTTTTTTATGATGTAATGTAAAAATTTATGGATGTATCTAGTTATTCCAAGGCTACTAAACTAATCGGTCTTTCGAGACTTGATCTTTCTCATGATCATGCCAATGTTATGTAATAATACACCGACTCTAGATAATTAGGGTCGGGGCGTTACAGTTGGTATCAGAGGAAGTTTAGTACAAACCTTGGTAGCTAGATTTAGATAAACTCTGATTAGAGCACGTAGACCTAAGATGAACTTTGAGGATTAGTATAAAAGAACTTCCTAGAATTTTGGTATTGTAGAGATTTTGTGAGTTTTCCGAGAAATACATCCCTGTCTGGATACGAGCAGGTAGAGGCGGCTCTGGCACAGATGTACCTAGGGGTAAAACCCGAAAACACCGCTTTGAGCTAGACTCGAACTGGAACTGGTGCACGACAACGGGCCTTGCTGCACTCTTGGTTACGACACTCCCGGGGGATATGCTTAGGATAATTTACATTTTCTTTACAAACCAATTTAAGTAATATATATATAAGATGAGAGTAAATGACCTTGGTTAATCCTAATATGTTTCAAATTGAGAATATGGTGACATTTTAATCTCTAAATGATTTTACGACTACTATTACTCACACAATGCTTTATGGTTTTAGTCAATGGCTGAATTCCAAGGAAGTCATAGTGACTTTGAGAATGATGTACAAGATGGGAACGGTGGTGGCAATGAGCAACAAAATGGAATGTTGATAGGCGTAAAAGATATTGTCTTTATGCCAAATTAGTTTTCCAAAAATATGATCAACAACATATATATTAACCAACTCCCAGACTCAACAAGGAAGAGAAAGGTTATAAATGATAAGAGCTCCAGCAATGGAGACCATGGAGAAAAGAACCCTCAATTTTCATCATGCAGGAAATGTGGAAAGAGACACCCAGGAAAATGTCTCAATGGGACAACGAAATGTTTTACGTACGGGAAGGAAGGACATAAAGTAAAGAATTGCCGAAGAAAAATGAAGAGTACTATGGAAGAAGATAAAAATGGTCCCAAGAGTCCATTTACAGTCATTTGCCGTAAATGTAGGGGACCTGGCCATTACCCGAGTGAATGTCCTATTCTATAGGATATTTTCTTGGTCAAAGAAGAAGCTATGTGGGAATAAATGGTTGGAGAAATGTTTAAAAAGTATTAGCACTCCTTGTTGATGGGTTTACTATGGAATAATTTTCTCTTGTATTTGTAACCCCGCAGTTTGCCATGTGAGAATGATATTTGAGGAAGAATTGTCTCTTCTCTTGTGGATTTGGGTATAAATAACCATTTGGATTTATATGATCATTGGGGTTTGAGAGAATTATAAGTTATTCTGATTTGGGATGAAGATTCAAGGTATGATATAACATTTGTGGTTAAATTTATGATATAGTATTTTGAGGAATTTATCTCATTTTGGCAATATTATAAAATATAGTTTTTGAAAAAGGACAACACGTAGACCGTGTGACAACCCGTCGCGTCGGACAAAGCTATGGGAATCGAACCCACAACCAAAGTGCGATTGGGATTTATCGCCTACCACTGGACTACGTGAAGTCCCTGGTTAGTGTGACTATTTTTTTTAGTTAAATGATTTTATTGATCAATAATAAGTTGATTTGGGTTCTTATTTCATATCAAAAGAGTACCCTTGGTATAGGAAAATGATTTGGTGATTAAGTGATAAATGTTATTTTGGAAGATGTTCGCTTTGTTGGAAACACTATATGTCCAAGGAAAATAGAATACTATGGGGTTTCATTTGTGGAGTAATGATAGATTTTTATCTACGTTTTTATTGTGGATTTATAGTGATTTGGGTTATTTATGAAAATGATTAACCTATAATAGAGAATATGTGATTAGGTTAATTACTTTTGAGTATGTGACTTTAAGAGTATCTGATGTCATTTGGAGATACAATTTAACATGGGAGACTACATAATCAAATTCTTCTATGTTTTGGGTTTAAATATTAGTTTGGATTATATTAAAGGATTTTAAGGACAATTGGTTATTGAATGGTATCTATTTAACTTTGGGGTATTGTTGGTTTAATTTTAGAAATTAAGATTAGTGCATATTTATCTCAATGAATATCCTTTTGGGGGATCATTAGATCATTCACTGACCATTTTGGTTTTGATTAATCTTCAAAGACAATGTAAATATATGGTTTATCCTTCATGGATCATGTGATTCTATAGAAGTTTATTCTATCTCTTCCAGTGTGACCAATTCTTCTTGAATACTCATCGTTTAAAAAAATGAGTTAGTGGTGGAAATTTATTAAAGAATGAAAATCTACTTAAAATGTAAGTATATCTCATAATGTTCTTAGTCAATATCATAAATGAATTCCTCTTCCTTATGTAATGTAACTTAAAAAAAAATGTTGTCCGTTTACTTTCCTACTAGGAGACTAATGGTCGTTTGTCCCAACACAAGTTTCTGGTTTTCTCATTGTTAACTTTCTCCTGATCATGATTTCTATCCCTCTCCATCAGAACTTGACACTTAGTTTATCATCCATATCCATGTTTTCTTACATGGAATCCTAGTATGGGTTATCTTGGATGACCCTTATACCTCTCTTTCTTTCTTTTAAAGTGACAGTTTTATTGACTCTTTTTCCGATGTGGGACTTTCCATTATATTCCCAAGAAAAATTTTAAAAATTGCGAGGACGTAATTTATTGAAGGAGGGGAGAATGTAACACCCCAAGCTTCCTCGGTATGTTTCCTTTCGAATAATGCAATGACGTGCATTGTACGCAACTCCGAGATTTTAACACACCACAACCAATCAAACTAGCCGTTATGAATAGTAATACCTAATTTTTGAAATTATATATATTTTATATTTCAAAATGGACTTCATTTTTGGATTCGGAATATCGAATTTAGGCTAAGGTGAAATTTTGGTACTTTTCGGATAACTTTCATATTTTGATGAATAGTGAAAATTACTAAATTTTAATTAAAAACAACTTTTTTAATCAAAATAATTAATAGTGATAAATTGTGAATTTGAGTGGTTTTAAAGTATATTTAGAATATATTTTTACCATTTAATATAATTTTGGTCATTGGACATAATTTTACAATTAAACCGAACATAAACAAGTGTCAATCTTTTGATAGTTATTATCTCTTAAAAACACGCTTTTTGTTTTGACAACGGGAATTAATTTTAAATTAATTTCTGCCACTTCTGTGTTTTGAATTTAGAAAAATGGATTCCATATTTGGAATCAGGATGTCCAAATTGTGTAAATAGGTAACTTTTATTTTTAGAAATTTTGAATAATTACTGCGGTAAATATTTTATTTACCATGGTTAAGGGTAAATCCGGTAAATAAGGGTTAAAAAAAATAATATTATAATAATACTAAATTACCCTAAAATGTGTCTTAACCCTATTGGTTGATACATGGTCGACCATGGGCCTCTTTGGGTCAATTTTGGGACCCCATGGATCCACTTGTAAGTGATAATGACACTTTATATTAATTAAGTTAAAATGAATACAAAATGACACAAGCATATATCTTTTAGAAAAACAATTGTTACATAGGGTTATATATGCTGGATTTTAGATTATAAATATTCATTAGAAATCTAAAAAGATTTCCTACATAATTATATTTTATTTATAATTTTTTGACATTAAATATTTTATTTTATTTATGACACAATGATGATGCAGTAATTACTAAAATAGTAAAAAGTTAACATAATTGATATTATAAATACCCAAATAATTATAATATGAAACTTTTAATGAATTAAACAAATTTTCTAGGATAATATGATATATTAGGATTGATTTATTTGACTTTTTTCGAAGTAATCAATCTGTTATGAGTTTCACAAAAATCAACTAGTGAATAGTGTCAAAATTGACATAAAAGAGTTCTTAAAACAAATATTATATTATTAATTGATATTAAATTCCTAAAAATCTAAGGTTCGGCCAAGAGACTTATATTATGATAGGTTAATCATTAATGGACCACTTGGGGGTCTTTTGGATGTATATAGTAAGTTTATTAACCATATTATATAAAAATACAAAGAGACATTGTAAAAGTGAAACTAATTAACTTAGAGTTAATACTTAAAGATAAGGTTAATATAAGTACCCAAACCTGTCTAAATTCTATTGGATGAGTTGTTTTAGACCTATCCCCACCTCAACCTTTGAATAGTCAACTTTGGAGCCATTGGAAACCGAATATGAATTTATTATAAATTAATATTTCTAGCTTTTCCAAAGGTGCCCCTCACCCCTCTTATAAAAGGGCACTCCTCCTTCTCATTTCCTCACACCTCTCAAGCCACTTGGCTCGTCCAAACTCTGCCCAACTAAGCTCCCCACATCCCTCTCCTCCTCCTTGAAGCTTCCCCTTAGGCAGAAAGCATTTCAACAAGTCCTTTGGTTCCAACCAAAGTGAGTTACCTAAATTAAAGGTAACGATTTCTCTTAAATTATTTTCATTTATTTTGCTTCTTCAACCCCCAAACTCTTTTTATTTCCCTTCTTTTGTAACAAAACCAGTATCCTAAATATACTAGGATGTTGTTATAAGAAGTATTCAAACTACACATACACACAACTCCATCTAATGGATGATGAACATAATGTTTCTGTGGATGGAAAACTAACGCCTCACGAAACGATGATTGTTCAAAAACATCTTACCGCCTCTCATGGTGGACATTATGATGGCACTGTAATTAAATATGATATTAATGATATATATTTTATATATAAGCTTCTGTAATTCCATTTTATTTCATACCATTATTCGTTTCATGTCGTATATACATACGATAATTCCATTTGAGGAAGTGCGGACTACCGCCCCCTTAAAATGATATGACTCGTTCATACCACACATGGAACGTATAAAGGATGGTGTTAATGAACTTAAGTAACATATATAAAATATTATATTATACTGGAATAGTAATATACCTATGTATCATTTGGATTCGATTCTTTTAAAATAAAAAATTAAAAAATTAAATGGAAGTAGCGTTCGTGCGTACGTACGGACTACCGTCTCCACGAACGCGATGAGATTCATTATCCATCGTATCCATTAAAGTATAATTATCATTTAATGATTTAAAAATGATGTTTAAGGACTTGATATCATTCTGGATATTAATAAGATACAACAAACATGACTTATGTAACAAAACATATAAAAGAAAATGAGTAAGTTAACACCCGAAACGGCGTTAATACTAAGATATTATTAACAAATCAATGTTAAAAGATCATATATGATATCATATTAAAGTAAATTATTCTTGTATTATTCAACTACAATTATTTCACCATTATACAGGAGGTAAACCTACCATCGACCAAGGAAAAAGTACAAAGTAAGGGATTTTCTAATCTCACTTTTAATTTCGTGAGAATTCTATTGTTCACCACTTAATTATTGCATGTGGTGTATGTGTACTGCCCATGATTGTATTCATTGTGTAATATACTTTAATTTATGGGTATTTACATCATCATGGTATGATACTTCTTTCATGGGTGTATGTTTCGAAAGTTACCTAATCGATAAGGGAATTTGAAATTTCAATTTCCACTCATTTGGCTTTACGCATATTTCATTGATTATATTACCCCAAGATTATGTGTGGAATCACCATTCATTTGATTATGTCATAATTTCCACTCCCCTTCCTGTGGATATAAGTTTGATACACATAATCACTCCATTGATAATTCTCAATTCATTGATATGAATTTGATAAGAGTAATTTTAACTCATTCTCCATTTGTTGAGTTAAACATCCAATTCGTTGGTATTGTTTTTACAAGAATATGTGTGAATATCCTTTGATTGATTTACACTGAATATCCAATAATATTTAGTGTATTTATATTTGTCACACATAATTATGTCGTTGATTTATCCTTAACCTAAGGATACAACCTTTATGAGAGATTTCATCTCAATTTAC
Source organism: Viscum album (assembly GCA_963277665.1). Lineage (NCBI taxonomy): Eukaryota > Viridiplantae > Streptophyta > Magnoliopsida > Santalales > Viscaceae > Viscum > Viscum album. The sequence goes on from OY728153.1 coordinate 134,393,316, forward strand.
ATTCCATTGAGACTTCTTTGATGATATACACCAAATCACTTTTATGTGGTGTATATAATGTACTTTGACATAGTATATCATGAATTCCTTTATTCTCATGATATTACAATGTTTTTATTACCTCAATTATTTGTATTCAAGTGTCTCTCTTTTGGTTAGAAACTCTAACCAAAATACCATCTTAAAATGTTTTAAAGAATTATTCTTATAAATCATGCTCATTAATGTCCATATTTTAAAAATGGTTTTAAGGATTTATTTATATGGACATTAAAGTTTTAAAATTAAAAATCCTTTTAAAAAGTTTCAAAGTGGTATGGGACACTTTGATTAAAAAATCTATTTTTAAATGGCTTTTTGACAAATAGTGTGACTTTTAAATGATTTCAAGAAAAGGGGGATATTTCTCTCAAATAGTTTTGATGATTATTTTCATCTATGTCAACATCATTCATTATTCTTGATTGAGGTTAATGTGATACAATACAATCTTCCATATTGTATCGAATGAGTTATGTTTGACTGTGGATGTGCTATTTTTATACCACTCAAGGTTTGTGGTAAAAGTATTGACATTTCGTATGCTAGTTTCAATACGAATGTTTATTTTATGCTTAAAACTATTCATATGAGGAATGCATTGGACTTAATAAGTGACGGGTGGAGCCCGCTATAGCTCCTCGATGCATCGGTAGGTCTCATGAGACAAACTAGTGTCTTGGCACAAGGCCTTGGCAAAATCTTTTTTGTAGTCTTGGCACGAGGCCTTGGCTATGTGGTTATGATAGTCTGGCATTATGCATTCCATCATTATGAAAGTGGTTATTGATATTGCATGTGATCATTCGACCAGTAGAATATCCATGTGAGTAAGTAAATGGCATTATTTCATTTTACTTTTGCCATACTATGTTGAAGTTCAATTTTAAAAGGCTTTTGTTTTAGTTATAAATTGCCTTAAGTGTTTATGCTTATTTATGAAAGCTTCTGCTATAATGTTATCCTTACTGAGCATCCGAGCTCACCCCTTTCAATGTTTTATTTTTCCCAGGATTATGAAGAAGTAATTTATGAATGACCTGCAGGGATAGTATGAGGGGATATGAAGACAAGATGTTTTTTTTATGATGTAATGTAAAAATTTATGGATGTATCTAGTTATTCCAAGGCTACTAAACTAATCGGTCTTTCGACACTTGATCTTTCTCATGATCATGCCAATGTTATGTAATAATGAACCGACTCTAGATAATTAGGGTCGGGGCGTTACATATTGACAACAAATACAAACAATCCCCAACCTGCTGGGTTGGGGGAATTATTATCTCAATCACTATCACCAGGTTCATTGTAATTGGTGGAGTCCTATTGAAATCAATGGTGGTTCTAGATTAGCCCCGTTCCATTGGGATAGTGGCATTTATAACTTTATTTTCATCCTGCGTGTCATCAAATACAAAACTAGAATCATTGGATCCTCAACAAAAAACCAATCAATGGAAATTTCAGGCTCAAATAACCCCCACCCTACAAGCATGGGGGAATTTTTTATCATCATTATCACCATAGAGAGAATTATTCTTCTCTGGGTTGGGAGGAAAAAATCAACATTCGGTGTCACACCTATTCCTCCTACCGCAAGACAAACCTCTGATGGTCGGGGCCCACTCGGTAATCATGACTAGAAACTCCATCAAAGTCATTGTTCATATAAAAAGTTGTTAGGATCATACAAAGAATTTGATCAGACCCCACTGGGGTCGCAAGACAAAATTTCCCAATATGGCCTTGGTTTTGAATAACAAACATTATTAAGGAAGTGCAGATTTAGCCTGTTGTATCAAAAGTAATGGTACAACCAGAGTTACCTAAAATACCTCTATAAATATCATCACTATAACCTGAACCCCATTTAATATCAAGACACAAATGTAGAGGGTCACAAAATGGAAAATTTACCTCAAGAGGAGGGTTATTTGGATCCACAAACTGAGTCTACACGCACCATGAACCATAGAAGGCTCCCAAATCAATCACCTCTAAATAACAAGCTTCCACCTCTCTGATGAAGCCCTACCAAAGAAAAAGGGAAGGGTGAGGCTGCATCCAAATAACCACCCCGAAGAGTTGTCGTTCCTTCCATGGAGGAAAATTTATCATAATATGAGAGTGAGATACAAACTCTCAGATGAATCAATGAGGAGCTACTGAGGGTTAAAATTCCCATTGGGAATCATCTTCAGGTAGAGATGAATATTCTCCCTCCCATAGTCGATCTTCTATCGAGTGTGTTATATGAGAACTAGTCCAACTTTGAATCTAGTAAACTGGTCTGCATAAATGAGGAAGTAGAAAATGATCATGTATTCTATCTATTTTGGAAAGAGGCTCTCCCTCACTGGGGAAATAATTTAGTCTTAGGAAGAATCAAGGATCATCGGGAGACGAAAGTGGTGCCACATCATTGACCCTTTCTCTCTCCCTATATATGGAAGGAAACTCAAATAGTAGTTCCCACAAATCTTATTAATGTCATAGAATCCATGTATACTTGAATAGAAGCCATGGAAGGGTGACGTGCACCTATGAAGCCCAATAGGAAGTCATATCCTGAATGGTTGGATGATACCTTACCTCCACCCAATTTTTTAAATCTTACTATCTCAACTTTTGATAGTGCAGGAAACCCTAAATAGAATCCCACACACATCGTATCCCGATTTGGGCTGACTATGGGTCCTCAAGATCAACATGAACCAAAAAAGATGAGTTGTTTTTTATAGACTCTGATAGGACCAGCTTTTTTATGGTACAATAGCCTTCTAACAAAATCCGTTGTAGGATGGGAATACCTTCATCATAAATTCCTTTATCAATTAATCTCCATGTTGAGAAAAACATTGATGCTTGACCTAAATAACTGTAAACAGCATGAAAATTAAAGGGTTTCTAACATCATAGCTAGGTGGAAATGTTTAACCTATTAACATAGCATCCCTATCTTATAGGAGAAACTTCTCGAATTGTGTACTAAATAAATATGAGATGAATTTCAAACACCTCTGATCCTAATGAAGTATCTATGTGGGATCCATGAGTTTGTATAAATGGAATAACGTCTTGAGGAATCCATTCAGTAATCCTGATACAAAACTTGAATCATTCCCACAACATAGATGAAACGTATAAGAAAAGAATAATTTGAAACTATCACTCTCAATATTACAGGAGTGCCCATCCATGCACCTAAGAAGTTCCCAAACTACCCAACACCTCCTGTCAAGCGGTGAAAACCACAGAATCATCCATGTCCAGAGGAACAAAGAAGTGAGGGTCTCATAGTATTTAAGGAATGGATGAATAAATAATTATATTTATGAAATGAACAAGTACCTAAATATTATTTGGAATCCATGGAAAATAACTTGGTCACACTACCTCATACTAGGAATCTATATGAGGTCAACTTCACTGGACATCCCAACTACTTCCCATTCCATAATAGGCTAGGTCATAATAACCAGTACTGCTTCATATTCAAATATGTCCTTCAAGACATCACCAATTCCATATAGGTTGTGTTATATAACTCCTTAGAGTAGGTGGATTGCATAAACATTTCCTAGTCAGAAGAATAAGGTGATTGGTAGAATTTTTTGACCAGGCGGGATCAAAAGTTAAACAACTGGATGACTCAAAAGGCGGTTGATCGAGCTCATGTTTCCATAACAGCATAGCTATGAAATACTATAATAGCTCCACCACCTAAGAATAAAATATTGAATATACCTCCAAAGGGTGGGAATGACCATTATAATTAAGAAGAGACAAAAGGTTAAGGGTCATATTTTTCTCCAATGGAATCTCTTACCCTTACAGATTTCTTCCTTGCAACATCCGTAGCATAGTCACTGTCCCACCAAATAGAATCCACATCACAAGAAAAGATCATATTTAGCTGTTTAAAAATGATACAACTAAAATTACCCTTATAAGATGATAAATATTCCTCATAATATGAGTTTCCCAAACATAACTAGGGAAAGAGAGGTCCAATGCACTGGAACCGAGGATACATGGGACAACATGGATGTTGTCGCACCCAATATTCTATTCATGTCCCCATAGAGAGAATATATACAGCTGATACTCATGGATGAGTGCTCCATCTAGATCAGAAGAGGTGGGAAGGCATCCTAGATCCCTCTAGAAGTCATCCTCATACAAATGTATTTCATGACCACCTAGTGGGGGTTCAATTATTCGATCAACCCATGCAACGGGGAAGTAAGGCATGATCTGTGCCACTGGAAGCCAATTCTCTCTCAACCCATCGACCTCAATTTTCTCGACTCCTGAGCCACATGTTCATAAACAACCCTACATCAAGAAGATTCGACATCTAGCACAAAAATATGACATTCTAAAATACTTTTCCATTTTCTAGCCAAGATTTTGATCTTGGATGTGATCCATCTCTCAAAAGAACTCAGGGAGGCACTTATTGAATCCCTCAAGATATCGTTGTAATTTGAGATAGAATACATTGAATTTGAGGTTTACTGAGTGGATACCATGTCTGCATAATTCTATATAATTTTCTTGTTTAATTATATGGATCAGGAAGAGGTTATCCAAGCGCACATTAGTCCCCCATATGTTTCAGGATGAATCAATAATGTTGATGTCCAAAGGCCCCTAATTGATAGTGGTTTAAGGAAAAACCTCATCATAATCCAAACCCTATGACATTTGGGATATAGAAAATGGGATCTATCCCCCAAAAGTTGACCATTCAAGTATATGATAAGGGTGAGAAAATACCTCCTTGGAAGATTAAACTTGAATCTTAGTTTGGAGGTATCACATTTGATATTGAGTTTATGGTTATCCAGAAACAAACCACATACAGTTTCCTTCTTGAAGGCCCTAGCTCCACATCCACATGGAGGTACCTTCAACATTCCATCAATGTCTTAAATACCCCAATCGGTGGAAATTTCAGCATAGTTGATAGTGAAGAATCCCTCTTTGAGACATGCATATCAACATAAGCTAAAGCATATTTCTATAAAGGGGGAGGCAATTAACCAACAATGGATGATGATATATATGTTAAAGCCACCAATGGTTTGGGTACCACCCCTACAAATACCTAGAGTATGCTCGACAACGACTTTGTACTCCTCTTAAATCTAGTTGAGGTGATATACTCAACCCCAAAGGTCCAAAACCCTCCTATACCTAGAGATAGTGTAAGAGATAATAAACTCTGGCATCTCTCTTCATTAACTCAATTTTTAGGGGATGATAATGTCTATTCGTAGGTCCTCTCTCACCCCAATAGTGATAGAGGTTCCCCCAAATGGAAATATTTGACTTTAAAGGTCTCTACAGACTCATATGTAAAAGAGGATGAGGATGACATCAGGAACTTCCCTCCCACATTCGAGGAATGTGTCACCACCACCACCAACCATCTCAGTCAGGTGAATCTAGGAATAGATGAAGAACTAAGGCCTACACTAATTAGTTCTTCCCTGGACCCTGAGGATCTAGATATGTAAATTGCATTTCTCAAGAAGCACTGATATGTGTTTTCTTGGAACTGTATAGAAATGCTCAGACTGAGTCTAGAAGTTTCCATGCAGCATCTTAGATTACCCGATGGCCATTGAGGCATCAAGTAAGATGTCAAGAGGATGTACCCCTATCATGCCACCAATGTATAGGTTGAAATTGATTAGTTGATCGAATCCAAATTTTTTCAAGGACTGCAATACCCAATATTTCTTACAGACATCATCCCTATCGAAAAAAAGAATGGACTAATTAGGGTATTCATCGATTTCAAATACCTTAATCATCATTTAACAAAAAATTATTTTCTATTGGTGATCATAGAACTCTTGATCGGTGAAACTACTAGCTTATAATCCATTTATTTCAAGGATGGGTATTTAAAGTACAATAAAATAAATATGGCCCCTAAAGATGAAGAATCCATTGCCTTCAGAGCACCTTAGGTTATTTTCTACTATTAGGTCATTCCCTTTAGCTTGAAGAATGCTAGATCCAAGAAGGGAATCACCTAAAAATGGGATAACGAATGTAATGAAGCCTTCAAAAGTATTAAGTAGTACCTAATACACCCTCTAGTTTCAATTCCTCTGGTGTAAGGGAGGCCACTCATCTTGTATGTGGCTGCTACAGAATGCTAATTAGGATCTATCCTCCCATAGAAAAACAATGAGGGGAGCGAGAACTGTCTCTACTAACTTAGTAAAAGAATTATAGGTATTAAGACCTGATAATATGATGTTGAGAAGAACAGACTTACACTCATATTCATAGTGAAAAATATGTGGAATTACTTGAAGCACTTTGAATTATATCGTGTCTCTCATATTGATCATCTCAAGTACATCCTTGTCCATCCTATGTTGACTAGACTCTTAGACTGATGGGTGGTGATTCTACATTAATACGGAATTTAGTTTTTATCATAGAAATTGTTGAACGGGAAAGACCTGGATGATTTCCTCACAACACATCCTACCCCAGAGAATACACTAGTGGACATCAAGCTTCTATATGAGGTGGTATTATATTCTCATGACACTCCCTAGACATGAGGATGTATTTTAATAGAGCCTCCGAAAGTCCTATTAGAAAAAGAATGGAAACCTCCAAGATCTATCTAGTTGTCTTAGGGATTTTATTTTTCTTTCTTGAAAGAGTGATTTTTCCTTACTCTTTTTCACTATATGAAGGTTTTAAAAATAATGAGGTAGAATACCAAGCCCTCATTTTTGGGTTGGAATTGGCCCTATAGCTGCAAATAGCCAATCTGAATATCAAAGTGGATTCAATGCTAGTGATAAAGAATATCAATGAATAATATTGCATTAAAAAGGAATAACTAAACCCTCTCACTATCCAAGTCAATGGACTAATGGAAGAGTTACCTTTTGAGCCAACAGTGAATCATGTTCCTTAATCACAAAATTCCCACACTAATGTATTGGCTAATGCAACCACAGTCCTAGATGATCCTGGTCAGGAGGATGAAATATTCTCTATCACACATTGAATAATAGTATCATCAATCATCGTATGTGATATTAAATAAATCAAGAAGGTCATCGCTTCCCCGGAGTGTGATTAATCGACCATCACCCTTGGATGTATGATGCCCATAATCAGCTATCTCCAAAAAGGGATTCTATCGATAGACCGAAGTAGAAGGGAACATATTCAGTGTCATGTAGTATACTTTACCAAAAAAGATGATCCAAATGAATACATTATCATCTATAGTGTGACTTTGATGGAATCCTCCTCATATTAATAGTAGAAGGAGAGATTCTCATCATCTTGAAAGAAGTCCATGTTGGCTCTTGTGGCACCCATCACTCTGAGACCAGGCTCTCCCATCAAATCAAGAGGTTGGGTTACTAATAGAAAACCATGATACTAGAATTTGTGGAATACACAAATAAATTCCATTCATGCAAGATCCATGCAAACATAGTTCATTCACCCCTATAATTTTTACAAACATATAAATATTCCTAGATATTATTTGTTTGGGGAATGGATGTTGTAGGGCCATATCCTTCAACCATAGCTATGAATTTCAAGTACATCCTTTCAATTACCAACTTAATTTCTAAATGGGTTGAGGAAATACCCCTAAAAAAGTTGGGATGAAGGACATGATTAACATCGTAAAGTTTCATATCATCACCCAGTTTGGGGTCCCTTACACAATATTGATGGAAATTTTCCCTAACTTTTGTTCTACAGAGTTTAAGAAACTGTACTAAGAGTACAACATCGAGTCCAATAACTCATGTCACTATCATGTCGAAGCAAATGGATAGATAGAGGCCTTAAATATGACTCTATCAAATATACTCCAGAATATGGTGAACAAGGATAATAATTCCTTACCAGATAAACTCCTTCGTTCTTTATAAGACAATCTTACCACCACATGTATTGTTACCTAGAAACCCCATATTTATTAGTTTAAAAGACAAATGTAGTGTTGGAAATATTATTCCAATTTCCTTCACTCTGAATATCCATTTTCAAAAAACTCTTAAATGATGATCAATCGTAGAAGTGGTTGGATTAATTGGAACAAATCGATGAGAACAGGTTGTGTACATTCCACAACTTTTAATTCCATCATAATTTGATTGTATGAGCCTTTAATAATAAGGTTCACCTCCACTAATTACATTAATTAGAACTCGTGTTGTCTCTCAGGACCCCAATGATACCAGGAAAGAAGCCTCCAAAGCTGGAACCCAAATGGGAAGGGTCTTACATCATACATAAGTTCTACCACAACGGAGCTTACACATTGGCCATAATAGATGGGGAGTGTGTCACACCCCAAACCAATGAAACATTTCCCATGAAATACTTTGTGTAGATTTCATTAGTCACATTTAATCTTGGTTACATGATACTAAAATTTAAAAACACATCAAGGTAGTATGACATTAAACTACACTAGATTGTCTTTACCGAATGATGCTAAACTGCACAGTGAATGTCATCACAGCTTGATGGTAAAATACATGGCGCATGTCCTTTCCAAACGACATTAAACTGCACAGGTTCTAAAAAACTATGTATGGATTGATTCTAATTTCCAATTAGATACATATGGAAACTTTGATCCTATATCTTGGTCCAACCACTGCCCAGATCCACAATATCCCTTTCCATTCACGTTGGGTAATCCTCGCCCTTACCACATGACGTTAAACTGCATAAAGGATGTCCTTACCATGTGACTCTAAACCACATGGTTCCCCAAATGATTCATATTATTTGACATTTGGTGACCCAAAGTCCTCACTGCATGACATTAAAATGCATGGGTGATGTCTTTTCCACAAGACATTAAACTGCACGGGTTTCCTAGAACTATATATGGATTTATTTTCATTTTAATTGAGATACATAAGAACTCCTTGATCCTATATCTTGGTTCATCCACCACATAATGAAACATTCCCTTTTCATATCCTTAACTTCCTCTTCATGGTGAGAGGAACCCTTTATATTCCTTGTTTCTCACACAGAACATAACTCATGCGGGCTTAGGAGTTTCATTAAGGGATTACCTACACAAACAAGTCATCATGGATTATGATAAGTGTATAATGGTATTCAATAAAAGACCTTAAAAAGAATGAAATGGGTCCTCACCACATGATGTTAAACTGTGCGGTTGATGTCCCTTTGCAAGACATAAAAGTATACATTCTTGTGGACCTCTCCCAAGAGGATTGTTATGGTTGGTACTGGTATCCTACTACTCCTCCATTCAAGAACTATGTTTGACTTGATTCTTAACACAACCAGATATCTAGTGATGCCCGAGTATTCAATATTCAGTCCAGTCGCAACAAATATAAAAATTTACACCACTGTGTATATAGTTCAGACTGGTGTAAAAAGGTCCTTCCACAAGAACTACATTTTTCCTGATTACTATTAACATAGGATACATAGTGATGTCAAGATTTATATCCTTTGGTCTCGCCATAATACCCATTTTCAAATTGGGAAGATAATTTCATTGTCTCATGATGTAAAATTCCACAGTTCCTTTAGAACTATGTGTGGCTTGATTCCTTTCATCGTAGGATATATAGTGACTCTCAAATCTCTAACCATGGCCCAACTACAATAGTCAGTGTAAAAAACACTCACCTCTACATATAGGTCAGACCTGAATTGAGAGTTTCCCATTCAAGAACTATTAATGGATTGATTCCTATCATTACAGGATATTTAGTGACTCTGGGATCTCTCATACTAGGCCTAGAAATAATAATCAAAAAAAGAAATTCACCCCAATAGATTGGGATAAAGCCTACAAAACCAATTTTTCTAAATGTGAGTCAGATCCAAATACGGCCTTATTTTTCATGTATTATGCCTTGAAAAAAATTCACATCAGTTCCCAAATCCTTACCACATGATGTTAAACTGGAAGGCATACACCCTGGTCACATGACATCAAAACTGTACAAAAAAACGTCCTTACCACATGATAATAAACGGCATGGAAAATTTACTTACTGCATGAAATTAAACAGCATAGAAGCAAATGTGTACCCAATACATGATGTAAAACTAGGGAAACTATAAACCATAATTATCCCTTTTTAAAAAAACACAAGATCCTTATCCCAGTCAACCAGAGTATGGTGTTCTTTTTCCATCTTTTAAAAGCACCGCAATCCATAAATCATACATCATGTCTCAAGCAACTCAGGATTCCAATACCTTTCATGGACCTTGGAAGAGATACCCATATTTAAGGTACCCTTTTCTTGAATATGAATGAATTCCTATGTATCATGCATATTTTTCTGTAGTTTTCAACCAAATGTGTCACTTTGTGAAATAGGATTTCGATCCTTGTGATCCTGTACATCACCGTGGAAGAACTCAGCACCTTAGTGTGATATGAACTACTCTCAATATGATTTTCCCAGACTATCCTCATGACCTAAGAACCTTGATCCATGATTTACAACATTTTCATCCCGCGATTATAAGGATTATGGGGTACTCTCGGCCCTGGGTATGCTAATTAGTCTCTTGTGTATCATCCTCCATGTTAGGTCTATGTGTATTGTGACATTAAATTTCTTGCACTTTGGTAAAATATGTATGACATTAAACTATAGACTATAATTTTCTAAATCTTAAGACCTTAAATTTCTAGTGAAAGAGAAACAAAACATATCAGTTTGAAAACCTACAAAGGGAAGCCTGAGAAAAAGTCAAGTCTTTGTTCACAAAACACTTTATCTCCAGAGTTTAGGAAAAAATTTAGGGACAAATGAATAAGGAATAAAGATCATAAGGCATGCTCTATATCCCTTTTAAAAAATAGTTATGCTCACTGGATTCCCCAGTTTAGGCAAACAAATAGAGTAATAATTTGTCACATCTCCTCTCCATGAGAGTATTTTCACAATGTGGTGACACAGATTTTAGGGATCTTGAAACCTTCTTGGATATTAAACTTCCTATAAGTCAAACTTCATGATTTGGGTTCCTCGAATCACTATAAAACATATGTGTCCCTTGGAAAGGATACCTGACTTCAAGGGACCCTTTTCTTGACTATGCATGTATTCATATGGCTCTTTCATATGCATCTTTGGTCTTCAACCAAATGTGTCACTCTACAAAAATGGATTTCTAATCCTTTTTATCCCTTTTATCACTTCAGAAGATCTCAATACCCCAGTTTGATTTGATCTACTCCTGTTATGACTATCCGATATCATCCTCCTAACCTGAGCACTTTGGACCATGAATTACAATCTCCATAATAAACTATCCAATTAGATTCAACATCCTCTATGTTACGTCACCATGTTTTGTACCCTTTATCAAGGATATAATACAAAAATAAATTCATGAAACTTTGATTCCCAACACTTATATATTCAAAACCACATGGCGTAGGGATCAAACTTCATAATAAAGTGATAAACCACCCTATGGTTCTGAAACCCTTCCTGAATAGATTTCATCCCATACCCAAACTCATTTTCTGGATGTTTGAGTATTTAAAAATATATCATGTCCCTCATAAATTATAGAGATCATATTTTTCTTGAACATTCTACTGACACATAATTTACTTGACCCGCAAAATAAAGGAATCTCCTCCTTACTAGAATGGTGCTTCAATCCTTGTGATCCTTGGAAACACCATCGTAAAACCTGGGATCCCAGAGTGCTACGGTACATACCTGATATTTATTCCACACCCCATATTCATAGAACTCAAACTTTTGGGTTATGACTTAAATCACCCATATTTCAACTATCCACGAAGACCTAGCATCTCTGGTATTTCTACCTCAATCGATACTAGCACAAAAAACCTTCCATGACCCTTGTAAAAGAGTAGAGACACCTCAGTTTGGAAATGATATCGATGTATAAGAGATTTGACACCCCAAAAAGAGGCATCTCCTCCTTAAAAGAAAGGATATTTAGTCCTTCTGAGCCTCAAAAACACCACGGTAGAAGCCAAAACCCCAGAGTGTTTTGGTTCATTCCTATCATGTATGTGCTATATTATATGATCATCGATTAGTTCGGAGATAAAAGACCCTAAACTAAAGAAATAGAAGGTATGAGATAAAAGGCCATAAACTAAATAAAATGGAAGTTTCAGGATAAAAGAACCTAAAATACAACAATAAAAGTTATGAGCTAAAAGTATAAGGCCCCATCCTTAAAACATTACATAATCTTGAGATAAGTTAATAATTTTACTTTAATTCACATAGAGGATCTTTTTAGGTTTATATTTTTAAATAATTATTCCATTATTAATACATGTCATCTCATAATCATATAAGATGATACTATCAAAATAGTATCCATTTTTTCCACCAAAGGAAACCCTTTTAAATATTAAACATGATTTCTTTTCTTGATAAAAATCTTCTTGACTTCTTACTTTATCTTACTCATCCTTATACACTATGAAAACATTTTAAAAACTTGGGATAAGAATAAAAATCTTAGTAAGGTATACACAATGAAGGAAAATTATTAGCCTTGCTAAACATGAAAACCATGAATACATTATCATAAAGTATCACATTTCACCTTTATGAGGTAGTAAATATTCTTTACCAAATATCAGCTCATTTATTACCCTTTAATAACCAAAATATTACCATAAATCCCTTATAAAGCACACATAACATATAAAATATAACTTGGGACATAATAATATTTAAATTTAATAACCATACGGTCGACTACCACACATATCATTCTTACAAATCGAATAGCCATACAGCCGACTTCCATACCCAATGCATTGGAGGTTATAACATAAACACCCTTCCTTGGTTTATCATAGAACCACCCGTATTTGTTTTATCACATAACCACCAATCTTTGGTTCATCACATAACCACCTGTCAATTGTCCAAGTACCATTATATAATCTTAACACATAAATGATTTCAATTATCAACATTTCACTAATAAAATTTCATTTTCAATCACTAAAATCATTCCAAGATATCAAAATTTTCAATCCATTTTCAAAACCATTTTCAATACCAAAACACCCAAAAAAGGAATAAGTTATTTCTTTTCCTTTTAAAAAAACATTAATGTTTATAGAGGAATCCAAAATATCAAATAATGGTTATAGCGGTGGAGAAGTCATTGTCGTCGCATACGTCAAAAACATTCCTTTTTATCATTTAGTAAAATTATTCATAGAAAAAAAATTCCGTTTAAATTAAAATTAAAATGGGTTTATTATACAATGTATAATAGAATGTGGTCTATATTATCAAAATATGTCTCAATGAAAGAAATTTGAGGCAAAGTCCCTTACCTTGAGTCTGACTCATCACATACAATCATTATGTTCCTAAATATTAAACTTAGGTTAATTTATAATTGCGTGAGAAAATTTTTCATGTTTATTATTCCTTTTATATCACTTATTACCATGTTATAAAAATTACATAATTATTTAAGTTCATATCAGACGTTTTATTGATATTCAGTACTTGAGTCGAAAATGAACTTATTTTGATGTAAATTGTCCATGTGGTAAAAATTCAATCATCTTCATAATATTATTCTTGATTTAAATATCATATATATCCCTTATATATGTTTTTATAATATCCATTACATTTTGAGATAATAAATAAAATGCTCCGTTCTTGGAGACGGTAGATAGTACGTATGCATGAACGCTACTTTCATTTCTTTGTCATATTAAAATAATAATAATAAAATGGTGTGTATATTATAATACCAGTATTATATTAATATAATTTATTTCTCATAGGTTTAATAAAACCATATTTATTTCATTCCAAGTATAAAGGGAATGATTCATATCGCTTTGAGGGGCGGTAGTCCACACTTCCTCAAACGAAATTATTTTATTCACACAACATGAAAAACATAAAGTTATGTTCTAAATAAAATTTACAGAAGCATAGAGACAAAATAAATATAATATATATCATATTTAAAATATTTTCCATTATAATGGACACCATGAGAGGTGGTAGGAAAAATTGAATAGTCGTCATTTCGTGAGGTAGTAGTTCGTTGTACATAGAAACAATGTGGTTATTACCCATTAAATGGAGGAGTGTGTAAGTTTAGATTGAAAAAAATAGAATAAAAAATCCTAGTATATTTAGGATACTATTTTTGTTATGTAATCATAAAATAATAATTTTTTTGGAAGTGTAGAATGGAAATAAAACTAAAAAGCATGAGAGAATGCATTACCTCTTAATTGGGTAACTTCTTTTGGTTAAACCAAAAGGCATTCTTGTGAGGATTTATACCCTAATTTACCCTTCTAGGATGATTGGAGGGTTTATATGAATATTGTTTGGTATAGATTCATCGAATCAAAGTTTTCTTGAAGTATTAATATTATATAAGAGAGGGTACCTTTTATAGGAGAGGAAAGGGTCACCCTTGGAAACTCTTAAATTGTTAAAATAATATAAATTAATTTTTTAATTAAAAAGGATCCAACTTATGTTACGTAGAAGATAAGGCAGGTATAGGTCTAAATCCTCTCATAAAATATTTTTAGACAAGTATTGATTTTATTTTAAACCTTATATTTTTAGTTTACCCTTAATTATTCTCTTTTAATTTTAATTGTTATAATAACATTTTAATTATTAAGAGGTGATTAATTTTTCTTATATGGGGTCAATTTACCATAATGGGACACTTAATTAACTTTTATACCTCATAATAATAAATTTGTGATTTTATAAGTTTTTTAGTATTTTTAAATAATTTAATAAATTACTATTCTTATAGAACATCAATTATGTAATTTTTTACACTATGCATTTTATTATGTTTAAATAAAATATAAAAAGAGAGATAACTTAAAAAAAAGAATTGAATAGTCTTATAACATGTCATATTATCCTTTAAAAGTTTTTTATGACATAAATTATTTCAAATAATATTTATTTTAATATTTATATTATCAATTATTTGATTCCTTTATTAATAAATCAATCAATGCATCATCATTGTGTCAAAATTTAATTTAATTATTTAATGTCTAAAAATTATAAACAAAATACCATGATTTAAGAAATATTTTCATATTTATAATGAATATTTTTATTTAAATATGTCACATATATAAACCCATATTAAAATTGTTTTATTAAGAATATTTATGTTTATAACATATTATCCATTACTTTAAATTAAAATATATAAGTGTCATAGTCACATCCATGTGGCTTAAAAATTACAAATTTTCATTCAAAGGGTTTCCATTATCAGAAATATATTACCCAATAGGATTAGGAAAAGTTTTATGGTAGTTTTATATTATTAAAATATTATTTTTACCCTTATTTACCAAATTTAACCTTTAAACATGGTAAATAAAAATAATTACTAAAGTTATTATTCATCATATCCAAAAATAAAAGGGAAATATTTACATAATTTGGATCTTTTGATTAAAAATATAGAATATATTTTTAAAAATTCAAAACACATAAGCTGTATTAATTAATTTAAAATTAATTCCTGTTGTCAAAAAGATAAAACATGTTTTTTAAAAGTAAAAACCATTAAAAGATTGGAAAGTGTTTATATCAAATTCCAATGTTAAATTACCTAAAATGAACAACATTAGATTAAATGATAAAAAATAATATAAATATAATTCAAAACAAATTCAAATTATAATCTATCAATACAAATAAATTAGATGAAAATGCGGTTTTCAATTAAAAATACAGAATTTTCACTATTCATTAAAAAATGAATTTTATCAGAAAAATTAAAAAAATCCAACCAAAGTAAATTTTGATGTCTTTATACAAATATGAAGTTTATTTTATCAAATAGAACATGTAAAAGTGGCAAAACTAGATTTAAAAATGGTTTTCCATCAAAAGGCGGTAAAACGACCATTTAGAAATATTAGTGTATTTTATGCTTAAAATTATTTTCATTCTCACTTTAAGCCTCTAAAATTTATTGGATAAATGTAAAAACATTTAACAAACATGTGTAATCATATATTAGTTAGTTCTGTTCATTATCACCCCAACAATGGTTAGGCATTAACTACCATTTAAAATAATATTATTATTATTTTATTATTTTTTGGTATAACTCAGTGTTGTGTGCAACGTAAGATTTTAGAGAAAACCATTGTTGCATGTTATGTATGTTATCATAAAAATAATCCACTTTAAAAAAAATTAATATATGTAACACCCCAAGCTTCCTCGGTATGTTTCCTTTCGAATAATGCAATGACGTGCATTGTACGCAACTCCGAGATTTTAACACACCACAACCAATCAAACTAGCCGTTATGAATAGTAATACCTACTTTTTGAAATTATATATATTTTATATTTCAAAATGGACTTCATTTTTGGATTCGGAATATCGAATTTAGCCTAAGGTGAAATTTTGGTACTTTTCGGATAACTTTCATATTTTGATGAATAGTGAAAATTACTAAATTTTAATTAAAAACAACTTTTTTAATCAAAATAATTAATAGTGATAAATTGTGAATTTGAGTGGTTTTAAAGTATATTTAGAATATATTTTTACCATTTAATATAATGTTGGTCATTGGACATAATTTTACAATTAAATCGAACATAAACAAGTGTCAATCTTTTGATAGTTATTATCTCTTAAAAACACGCTTTTTGTTTTGAGAGCGGGAATTATTTTTAAATTAATTTCTGCCACTTCTGTGTTTTGAATTTAGAAAAATGGATTCCATATTTGGAATCAGGATGTCCAAATTGTGTAAATAGGTAACTTTTATTTTTAGACATTTTGAATAATTACTGCGGTAAATATTTTATTTACCATGGTTAAGGGTAAATCCGGTAAATAAGGGTTAAAAAAATAATATTATAATAATACTAAATTACCCTAAAATGTGTCTTAACCCTATTGGTTGATACATGGTCGACCATGGGCATCTTTGGGTCAATTTTGGGACCCCATGGATCCACTTGTAAGTGATAATGACACTTTATATTAATTAAGTTAAAATGAATACAAAATGACACAAGCATATATCTTTTAGAAAAACAATTGTTACATAGGGTTATATATGCTGGATTTTAGATTATAAATATTCATTAGAAAGCTAAAAAGATTTCCTACATAATTATATTTTATTTATAATTTTTTGACATTAAATAATTTATTTTATTTATGACACAATGATGATGCAGTAATTACTAAAATAGTAAAAATTAACATAATTGATATTATAAATACCCAAATAATTATAATATGAAACTTTTAATGAATTAAAAAAATTTTCTAGGATAATATGATATATTAGGATTGATTTATTTGACTTTTTTCGAAGTAATCAATCTGTTATGAGTTTCACAAAAATCAACTAGTGAATAGTGTCAAAATTGACATAAAAAAGTTCTTAAAACAAATATTATATTATTAATTGATATTAAATTCCTAAAAATCTAAGGTTCGGCCAAGAGACTTATATTATGATAGGTTAATCATTAATGGACCACTTGGGGGTCTTTTGGATGTATATAGTAAGTTTATTAACCATATTATATAAAACTACAAAGAGACATTGTAAAAGTGAAACTAATTAACTTAGAGTTAATACTTAAAGATAAGGTTAATATAAGTACCCAAACCTGTCTAAATTCTATTGGATGAGTTTTTTTCGACCTATCCCCACCTCAACCTTTGAATAGTCAACTTTGGAGCCATTGTAAGCCGAATATGAATTTATTATAAATTAATATTTCTAGCTTTTCCAAAGGTGCCCCTCACCCCTCTTATAAAAGGGCACTCCTCCTTCTCATTTCCTCACACCTCTCAAGCCACTTGGCTCGTCCAAACTCTGCCCAACTAAGCTCCCCACATCCCTCTCCTCCTCCTTGAAGCTTCCCCTTAGGAAGAAAGCATTTCAACAAGTCCTTTGGTTCCAACCAAAGTGAGTTACCTAAATTAAAGGTAACGATTTCTCTTAAATTATTTTCATTTATTTTGCTTCTTCAACCCCCAAACTCTTTTTATTTCCCTTCTTTTGTAACAACACCAGTATCCTCAATATACTAGGATGTTGTTATAAGAAGTATTCAAACTACACATACACACAACTCCATCTAATGGATGATGAACATAATGTTTCTGTGGATGGAAAACTAACGCCTCACGAAACGATGATTGTTCAAAAACATCTTACCGCCTCTCATGGTGGCCATTATGATGGCACTGTAATTAAATATGATATTAATGATATATATTTTATATATAAGCTTCTGTAATTCCATTTTATTTCATACCATTATTCGTTTCATGTCGTATATACATACGATAATTCCATTTGAGGAAGTGCGGACTACCGCCCCCTTAAAATGATATGACTCGTTCATACCACACATGGAACGTATAAAGGATGGTGTTAATGAACTTAAGTAACATATATAAAATATTATATTATACTGGAATAGTAATATACCTATGTATCATTTGGATTCGATTCTTTTAAAATAAAAAATTAAAAAATTAAATGGAAGTAGCGTTCGTGCGTACGTACGGACTACCGTCTCCACGAATGCGATGAGATTCATTATCCATCGTATCCATTAAAGTATAATTATCATTTAATGATTTAAAAATGATGTTTAAGGACTTGATATCATTCTGGATATTAATAAGATACAACAAACATGACTTATGTAACAAAACATATAAAAGAAAATGAGTAAGTTAACACCCGAAACGGCGTTAATAATAAGATATTATTAACAAATCAATGTTAAAAGATCATATATGATATCATATTAAAGTAAATTATTCTTGTATTATTCAATAACAATTATTTCACCATTATACAGGAGGTAAACCTACCATCGACCAAGGAAAAAGTACAAAGTAAGGGATTTTCTAATCTCACTTTTAATTTCGTGAGAATTCTATTGTTCACCACTTAATTATTGCATGTGGTGTATGTGTACTGCCCATGATTGTATTCATTGTGTAATATACTTTAATTTATGGGTATTTACATCATCATGGTATGATACTTCTTTCATGGGTGTATGTTTCGAAAGTTACCTAATCGATAAGGGAATTTGAGATTTCAATTTCCACTCATTTGGCTTTACACATATTTCATTGATTATATTACCCCAAGATTATGTGTGGAATCACCATTCATTTGATTATGTCATAATTTCCACTCCCCTTCCTGTGGATATAAGTTTGATACACATAATCACTCCATTGATAATTCTCAATTCATTGATATGAATTTGATAAGAGTAATTTTTACTCATTCTCCATTTGTTGAGTTAAACATCCAATTCGTTGGTATTGTTTTTACAAGAATCTGTGTGAATATCCTTTGATTGATTTACACTGAATATCCAATAATATTTAGTGTATTTATATTTGTCACACATAATTATGTCGTTGATTTATCCTTAACCTAAGGATACAACCTTTATGAGAGATTTCATCTCAATTTACATTCCATTGAGACTTCTTTGATGATATACACCAAATCACTTTTATGTGGTGTATATAATGTACTTTGACATAGTATATCATGAATTCCTTTATTCTCATGATATTACAATGTTTTTATTACCTCAATTATTTGTATTCAAGTGTCTCTCTTTTGGTTAGAAACTCTAACCAAAATACCATCTTAAAATGTTTTAAAGAATTATTCTTCTAAATCATGCTCATTAATGTCCATATTTTAAAAATGGTTTTAAGGATTTATTTATATGGACATTAAAGTTTTAAAATTAAAAATCCTTTTAAAAAGTTCCAAAGTGGTATGGGACACTTTGATTCAAAAATCTATTTTTAAATGGCTTTTTGACAAATAGTGTGACTTTTAAATGATTTCAAGAAAAGGGGGATATTTCTCTCAAATAGTTTTGATGATTATTTTCATCTATGTCAACATCCTTCATTATTCTTGATTGAGGTTAATGTGATACAATACAATCTTCCATATTGTATCGAATGAGTTATGTTTGACTGTGGATGTGCTATTTTTATACCACTCAAGGTTTGTGGTAAAAGTATTGACATTTCGTATGCTAGTTTCAATACGAATGTTTATTTTATGCTTAAAACTATTCATATGAGGAATGCATTGGACTTAATAAGTGACGGGTGGAGCCCGCTATAGCTCCTCGATGCATCGGTAGGTCTCATGAGACAAACTAGTGTCTTGGCACAAGGCCTTGGCAAAATCTTATTTGTAGTCTTGGCACGAGGCCTTGGCTATGTGGTTATGATAGTCTGGAATTATGCATTCCATCATTATGAAAGTGGTTATTGATATTGCATGTGATCATTCGACTAGTAGAATATCCATGTGAGTAAGTAAATGGCATTATTTCATTTTACTTTTGCCATACTATGTTGAAGTTCAATTTTAAAAGGCTTTTGTTTTAGTTATAAATTGCCTTAAGTGTTTATGCTTATTTATGAAAACTTCTGTTATAATGTTATCCTTACTGAGCATCCGAGCTCACCCCTTTCAATGTTTTATTTTTCCCAGGATTATGAAGAAGTAATTTATGAATGACCTGCAGGGATAGTATGAGGGGATATGAAGACAAGATGTTTTTTTTATGATGTAATGTAAATATTTATGGATGTATCTAGTTATTCCAAGGCTACTAAACTAATCGGTCTTTCGAGACTTGATCTTTCTCATGATCATGCCAATGTTATGTAATAATGCACCGACTCTAGATAATTAGGGTCGGGGCGTTACAGTTGGTATCAGAGGAAGTTTAGTACAAACCTTGGTAGCTAGATTTAGATAAACTCTGATTAGAGCACGTAGACCTAAGATGAACTTTGAGGATTAGTATAAAAGAACTTCCTAGAATTTTGGTATTGTAGAGATTTTGTGAGTTTTCCGAGCAATACATCCCTGTCTGGATACGAGCAGGTAGAGGCGGCTCTGGCACAGATGTACCTAGGGGTAAAACCCGAAAACACCGCTTTGAGCTAGACTCGAACGGGAACTGGTGCACGACAACGGGCCTTGCTGCACTCTTGGTTACGACACTCCCGGGGGATATGCTTAGGATAATTTACATTTTCTTTACAAACCAATTTAAGTAATATATATATAAGATGAGAGTAAATGACCTTGGTTAATCCTAATATGTTTCAAATTGAGAATATGGTGACATTTTAATCTCTAAATGATTTTACGACTACTATTACTCACACAATGCTTTATGGTTTTAGTCAATGGCTGGATTACAAGGAAGTCATAGTGACTTTGAGAATGATGTACAAGATGGGAACGGTGGTGGCAATGAGCAACAAAATGGAATGTTGATAGGCGTAAAAGATATTGTCTTTATGCCAAATAAGTTTTCCAAAAATATGATCAACAACATATATATTAACCAACTCCCAGACTCAACAAGGAAGAGAAAGGTGATAAATGATAAGACCTCCAGCAATGGAGACCATGGAGAAAAGAACCCTCAATTTTCATCATGCAGGAAATGTGGAAAGAGACACCCAGGAAAATGTCTCAATGGGACAACGAAATGTTTTACGTGCGGGAAGGAAGGACATAAAGTAAAGAATTGCTGAAGAAAAATGAAGAGTACTATGGAAGAAGATAAAAATGGTCCCAAGAGTCCATTTACAGTCATTTGCCGTAAATGTAGGGGACCTGGCCATTACCTGAGTGAATGTCCTATTCTATAGGATATTTTCTTGGTCAAAGAAGAAGCTATGTGGGAATAAATGGTTGGAGAAATGTTTAAAAAGTATTAGCACTCCTTGTTGATGGGTTTACTATGGAATAATTTTCTCTTGTATTTGTAACCCCGCAGTTTTCCATGTGAGAATGATATTTGAGGAAGAATTGTCTCTTCTCTTGTGGATTTGGGTATAAATAACCATTTGGATTTATATGATCATTGGGGTTTGAGAGAATTATAAGTTATTCTAATTTGGGATGAAGATTCAAGGTATGATATAACATTTGTGGTTAAATTTATGATATAGTATTTTGAGGAATTTATCTCATTTTGGCAATATTATAAAATATAGTTTTTGAAAATGGACAACACGTAGACCGTGTGACAACCCGTCGCGTCGGACAAAGCTATGGGAATCGAACCCACAACCAAAGTGCGATTGGGATTTATCGCCTACCACTGGACTACGTGAAGTCCCTGGTTAGTGTGACTATTTTTTTTAGTTAAATGATTTTATTGATCAATAATAAGTTGATTTGGGTTCTTATTTCATATCAAAAGAGTACCCTTGGTATAGGAAAATGATTTGGTGATTAAGTGATAAATGTTATTTTGGAAGATGTTCGCTTTGTTGGAAACACTATATGTCCAAGGAAAATAGAATACTATGGGGTTTCATTTGTGGAGTAATGATAGATTTTTATCTACGTTTTTATTGTGGATTTATAGTGATTTGGGTTATTTATGGAAATGATTAACCTATAATAGAGAATATGTGATTAGGTTAATTACTTTTGAGTATGTGACTTTAAGAGTATCTGATGTCATTTGGAGATACAATTTAACATGGGAGACTACATAATCAAATTCTTCTATGTTTTGGGTTTCAATATTAGTTTGGATTATATTAAAGGATTTTAAGGACAATTGGTTATTGAATGGTATCTATTTAACTTTGGGGTATTGTTGTTTTAATTTTAGAAATTAAGATTAGTGCATATTTATCTCAATGAATATCCTTTTGGGGGATCATTAGATCATTCACTGACCATTTTGGTTTTGATTAATCTTCAAAGACAATGTAAATATATGGTTTATCCTTCATGGATCATGTGATTCTATAGAAGTTTATTCTATCTCTTCCAGTGTGACCAAGTCTTCTTGAATACTCATCGTTTAAAAAAAATGAGTTAGTGGTGGAAATTTATTAAAGAATGAAAATCTACTTAAAATGTAAGTATATCTCATAATGTTCTTAGTCAATATCATAAATGAATTCCTCTTCCTTATGTAATGTAACTTAAAAAAAATGTTGTCCGTTTACTTTCCTACTAGGAGACTAATGGTCGTTTGTCCCAACACAAGTTTGTGGTTTTCTCATTGTTAACTTTCTCCTGATCATGATTTCTATCCCTCTCCATCAGAACTTGACACTTAGTTTATCATCCATATCCATGTTTTCTTACATGGAATCCTAGTATGGGTTATCTTGGATGACCCTTATACCTCTCTTTCTTTCTTTTAAAGTGACAGTTTTATTGACTCTTTTTCCGATGTGGGACTTTCCATTATATTCCCAAGCAAAATTTTAAAAATTGCGAGGACGCAATTTATTGAAGGAGGGGAGAATGTAACACCCCAAGCTTCCTCGGTATGTTTCCTTTCGAATAATGCAATGACGTGCATTGTACGCAACTCCGAGATTTTAACACACCACAACCAATCAAACTAGCCGTTATGAATAGTAATACCTACTTTTTGAAATTATATATATTTTATATTTCAAAATGGACTTCATTTTTGGATTCGGAATATCGAATTTAGCCTAAGGTGAAATTTTGGTACTTTTCGGATAACTTTCATATTTTGATGAATAGTGAAAATTACTAAATTTTAATTAAAAACAACTTTTTTAATCAAAATAATTAATAGTGATAAATTGTGAATTTGAGTGGTTTTAAAGTATATTTAGAATATATTTTTACCATTTAATATAATGTTGGTCATTGGACATAATTTTACAATTAAACCGAACATAAACAAGTGTCAATCTTTTGATAGTTATTATCTCTTAAAAACACGCTTTTTGTTTTGACAGTGGGAATTAATTTTAAATTAATTTCTGCCACTTATGTGTTTTGAATTTAGAAAAATGGATTCCATATTTGGAATCAGGATGTCCAAATTGTGTAAATAGGTAACTTTTATTTTTAGACATTTTGAATAATTACTGCGGTAAATATTTTATTTACCATGGTTAAGGGTAAATCCGGTAAATAAGGGTTAAAAAAAATAATATTATAATAATACTAAATTACCCTAAAATGTGTCTTAACCCTATTGGTTGATACATGGTCGACCATGGGCATCTTTGGGTCAATTTTGGGACCCCATGGATCCACTTGTAAGTGATAATGACACTTTATATTAATTAAGTTAAAATGAATACAAAATGACACAAGCATATATCTTTTAGAAAAACAATTGTTACATAGGGTTATATATGATGGATTTTAGATTATAAATATTCATTAGAAAGATAAAACGATTTACTACATAATTATATTTTATTTATAATTTTTTGACATTAAATAATTTATTTTATTTATGACACAATGATGATGCAGTAATTACTAAAATAGTAAAAAATTAACATAATTGATATTATAAATACCCAAATAATTATAATATGAAACTTTTAATGAATTAAACAAATTTTCTAGGATAATATGATATATTAGGATTGATTTATTTGACTTTTTTCGAAGTAATCAATCTGTTATGAGTTTCACAAAAATCAACTAGTGAATAGTGTCAAAATTGACATAAAAGAGTTCTTAAAACAAATATTATATTATTAATTGATATTAAATTCCTAAAAATCTAAGGTTCGGCCAAGAGACTTATATTATGATAGGTTAATCATTAATGGACACTTGGGGGTCTTTTGGATGTATATAGTAAGTTTATTAACCATATTATATAAAAATACAAAGAGACATTGTAAAAGTGAAACTAATTAACTTAGAGTTAATACTTAAAGATAAGGTTAATATATGTACCCAGACCTCTCTAAATTCTATTGGATGAGTTGTTTTCGACCTATCCCCACCTCAAACTTTGAATAGTAAACTTTGGAGCCATTTGAAACCGAATATGAATTTATTATAAATTAATATTTCTAGCTTTTCCAAAGGTGCCCCTCACCCCTCTTATAAAAGGGCACTCCTCCTTCTCATTTCCTCACACCTCTAAAGCCACTTGGCTCGTCCAAACTCTGCCCAAATAAGCTCCCCACATCCCTCTCCTCCTCCTTGAAGCTTCCCCTTAGGCAGAAAGCATTTCAACAAGTCCTTTGGTTCCAACCAAAGTGAGTTACCTAAATTAAAGGTAACGATTTCTCTTAAATTATTTTCATTTATTTTGCTTCTTCAACCCCCAAACTCTTTTTATTTCCCTTCTTTTGTAACAACACCAGTATCCTAAATATACTAGGATGTTGTTATAAGAAGTATTCAAACTACACATACACACAACTCCATCTAATGGATGATGAACATAATGTTTCTGTGGATGGAAAACTAACGCCTCACGAAACGATGATTGTTCAAAAACATCTTACCGCCTCTCATGGTGGCCATTATGATGGCACTGTAATTAAATATGATATTAATGATATATATTTTATATATAAGATTTTGTAATTCCATTTTATTTCATACCATTATTCGTTTCATGTCGTATATACATACGATAATTCCATTTGAGGAAGTGCGGACTACCGCCCCCTTAAAATGATATGACTCGTTCATACCACACATGGAACGTATAAAGGATGGTGTTAATGAACTTAAGTAACATATATAAAATATTATATTATACTGGAATAGTAATATACCTATGTATCATTTGGATTCGATTCTTTTAAAATAAAAAATTAAAAAATTAAATGGAAGTAGCGTTCGTGCGTACGGACGGACTACCGTCTCCACGAACGCGATGAGATTCATTATCCATCGTATCCATTAAAGTATAATTATCATTTAATGATTTAAAAATGATGTTTTAGGACTTGATATCATTCTGGATATTAATAAGATACAACAAACATGACTTATGTAACAAAACATATAAAAGAAAATGAGTAAGTTAACACCCGAAACGGCGTTAATACTAAGATATTATTAACAAATCAATGTTAAAAGATCATATATGATATCATATTAAAGTAAATTATTCTTGTATTATTCAATAACAATTATTTCACCATTATACAGGAGGTAAACCTACCATCGACCAAGGAAAAAGTACAAAGTAAGGGATTTTCTAATCTCACTTTTAATTTCGTGAGAATTCTATTGTTCACCACTTAATTATTGCATGTGGTGTATGTGTACTGCCCATGATTGTATTCATTGTGTAATATACTTTAATTTATGGGTATTTACATCATCATGGTATGATACTTCTTTCATGGGTGTATGTTTCGAAAGTTACCTAATCGATAAGGGAATTTGAGATTTCAATTTCCACTCATTTGGCTTTACGCATATTTCATTGATTATATTACCCCAAGATTATGTGTGGAATCACCATTCATTTTATTATGTCATAATTTCCACTCCCCTTCCTGTGGATATAAGTTTGATACACATAATCACTCCATTGATAATTCTCAATTCATTGATATGAATTTGATAAGAGTAATTTTAACTCATTCTCCATTTGTTGAGTTAAACATCCAATTCGTTGGTATTGTTTTTACAAGAATATGTGTGAATATCCTTTGATTGATTTACACTGAATATCCAATAATATTTAGTGTATTTATATTTGTCACACATAATTATGTCGTTGATTTATCCTTAACCTAAGGATACAACCTTTATGAGAGATTTCATCTCAATTTACATTCCATTGAGACTTCTTTGATGATATACACCAAATCACTTGTATGTGGTGTATATAATGTACTTTGACATAGTATATCATGAATTCCTTTATTCTCATGATATTGCAATGTTTTGATTACCTCAATTATTTGTATTCAAGTGTCTCTCTTTTGGTTAGAAACTCTAACCAAAATACCATCTTAAAATGTTTTAAAGAATTATTCTTCTAAATCATGCTCATTAATGTCCATATTTTAAAAATGGTTTTAAGGATTTATTTATATGGACATTAAAGTTTTAAAATTAAAAATCCTTTTAAAAAGTTTCAAAGTGGTATGGGACACTTTGATTCAAAAATCTATTTTTAAATGGCTTTTTGACAAATAGTGTGACTTTTAAATGATTTCAAGAAAAGGGGGATATTTCTCTCAAATAGTTTTGATGATTATTTTCATCTATGTCAACATCCTTCATTATTCTTGATTGAGGTTAATGTGATACAATACAATCTTCCATATTGTATCGAATGAGTTATGTTTGACTGTGGATGTGCTATTTTTATACCACTCAAGGTTTGTGGTAAAAGTATTGACATTTCGTATGCTAGTTTCAATACGAATGTTTATTTTATGCTTAAAACTATTCATATGAGGAATGCATTGGACTTAATAAGTGACGGGTGGAGCCCGCTATAGCTTCTCGATGCATCGGTAGGTCTCATGAGACAAACTAGTGTCTTGGCACAAGGCCTTGGCAAAATATTATTTGTAGTCTTGGCACGAGGCCTTGGCTATGTGGTTATGATAGTCTGGCATTATGCATTCCATCATTATGAAAGTGGTTATTGATATTGCATGTGATCATTCGACTAGTAGAATATCCATGTGAGTAAGTAAATGGCATTATTTCATTTTACTTTTGCCATACTATGTTGAAGTTGAATTTTAAAAGGCTTTTGTTTTAGTTATAAATTGCCTTAAGTGTTTATGCTTATTTATGAAAGCTTCTGCTATAATGTTATCCTTACTGAGCATCCGAGCTCACCCCTTTCAATGTTTTATTTTTCCCAGGATTATGAAGAAGTAATTTATGAATGACCTGCAGGGATAGTATGAGGGGATATGAAGACAAGATGTTTTTTTTATGATGTAATGTAAAAATTTATGGATGTATCTAGTTATTCCAAGGCTACTAAACTAATCGGTCTTTCGAGACTTGATCTTTCTCATGATCATGCCAATGTTATGTAATAATGCACTGACTCTAGATAATTAGGGTCGGGGCGTTACAATATATTATTCATAAATATTAATATTTATGAAAATGCCTTATTCTATAAATACCTGAGATGTTACATCCTTCCCTTCTTTTGAAAATTGCATCCCTGAAATTTTAAATACTTATAAAATAAGTGGGGTTATTTCACCCACGTATAATTATCATATTCCCACATTGTCTCTTCAACCATATGGATTTTCCATAAAACCATTACCTGATGAATCAACTTATTCCACAATATTTTCTCTCTACAATCAAGAATATGTATTGGATGTTCCTCATAAGAAAGTTTCTCTTCAAACTGGACTATCTCTAGACTCAAAACATGTGATGGATATAGAATATACTTTCTTAACATTAAAATAAAAAACATTGTGTACCTATGTTAAACTCACAGGTAAATACACATAGTAGAAAAATGACCCAACATTATCTAAGATTTCATAGGGTCCAATGAACCTTGGACTCAGTTTCCATTTCTTACCAAAACACATCACACTTTTTCATGGTGAAACTTCTAGAAAGACGTGATCACCTATCTCGAAAGAAATATCCCTCTTTCAGTTATCTTTATAACTTTTCTTCCTGCTTTGAGTTGTCCTCATATTCTTCTGAACCAACTAAACATTTTCTGCCATCTCTTCTGCCAATTCTGGACCCATAAAATTACTTTCACCTACTTCATCCTAAAAATATGGAGTTCGACACCACTTTCCATATAATTCTTCTTATGGTTCCATCTATATAATGGAATGAAAACTTTTTTTATAATAAAAATCAACCATAGAAAGATGTTGATCCCAACTTCACTAGTAATCCATTGAACAAGCATGTATTATATCCTCCAAGGTCTGAATTTTTCATTCCGACGGCCCATCTGATTGGGGATAAAAAGATGAATTGAAATTTAATTTAGTTCCTAATAACTTATAAAGGCCTTTACAATAGTTATAAGTGAACCTGAGATCACAATCAGATACAGTGGAGAGGGTAAATCTATATAACATGACAATCTCTTTAATGTAAAATCAAGAAAGTTGATTTATAGACAGAGTATCTTGAAAAGGGATAAAATAGGCGGATTTAGTCAATCTATAAATAATAACCCAGATTGCATTGTTACATCGAGATGTATTTGGAAATCCTACTATGAAATTCTTGGATACATTTCCCATTTCCACTCTGGAACTGGAAAAGGATGAAGCATCCCTTTTAGTAACGGTCTCTCTTCTTTAACCTATTGAAAAATCAAACATCTCAGGGTAAAGTCAGCAATAACTATTTTCATTCCATCCCACTAGTAATACTCCTGAAGATCTCTTTACATCTTAGTACTAAGAAGATAAACTGAAAGCGGAGAACTATGAGCTTCACATAACAACTCTTTCTTCAACTGTGAATCACAAGGGACACATAATCTCTTACCAAGCCTCAAAACATAGTCTTTCTCAATGTTAAATTCAGGAAACTTACCCTTATGAACCAATTATTCCTTTTTTTGCAACTCACTATCTTCTTTCTGTGATTGCTTAATTCTGTCTGATAGATATTATTTCACTTCCACCAGAAACAAAAAAATAGGAATTCCATGCACCAACAACTTCTAATAAAAAATTCATCAAATTGATAACCAAAGGATATTGTTCCAAATATAGTATGGTTAATGTAGCATTACTTTTTAACTCAACGCATCAGCCACTTTATTTTCCTTTAATAGATAGTAAAGAATCATGCAATCATAATCCTTGATAAATTACAACCATCTCCTTTGTCTCATGTTCAATTATTTATGAGTGAATATATACTTCAAACTTTTTTTATCATTTCATATTTTACACTTTACACCATATAAATGATGCCTCTGAATTTTTAATGAAAAAATAATAACATCTAATTCAAAATCATGTGTGGAGTAATTTAACTCATGAGGTTTCAACTGACATGAAGAATAATTAAATACCTGATCATTCTGAATTACGAAACAACAAATTCCTTTCAATGATGCATTATTGTAGATACCAAATTCAATATTTTTGGAAGGCAGGGCCAAAACTGGAGTATTTACCAATCTTATTTTCAGTTCTTGAAAACAATTGTCTCATTATTTTGTATATATAAACTTAACTCCCTTACATGTTGACTTAGTTAGTGGACTAGATGACCGATAAAAAATTTCAACATACCTTCTATAATAACCTGCTAATCTAAGAAAACTACAAATCTCTTTGATATTGGTAGGACTTGGCCACTCTTTAAAAACGTTTGTTTTAAAAGGGTCAATAGTGATGCCATCTTTAGAAACAATATTCCTAAGGAATGAAATTTTTGGAAATAAAAATTCACTCTTAATAAACTTTTCATACAGTTTCTTTACTTTTAGGGTTTTCAAAACAATCCTTAAGTTACTTTCATGTTCCTCTCAGATTTAAGAATATTCTAAAATATCATCTATAAACACAACAGAAAACTAATCCAAAAGCTGATGAAAGACTCCATTCATGAGATTCATAAATAACGTAGGTGCATTAGATAAACCAAAGGGCAAAACTACAAACTCATAATGCCCATATCTCATTCGGAATTTTATATTTTTAATGTCATCATCCATCACCTTTAGCTGATGGTACCTAGAACTCAAATCAATCATAGAAAAATACTGATCTCCCTTAAGTTAATCAAAAATAATAATCAATATGAGGTAAAGGATACTTGTTCTTAATAGTGATTTTATTCAAGTCCCTTTAACTAATACATAGTCTC
Organism: Viscum album; assembly: GCA_963277665.1. Lineage (NCBI taxonomy): Eukaryota > Viridiplantae > Streptophyta > Magnoliopsida > Santalales > Viscaceae > Viscum > Viscum album. The sequence continues at coordinate 134,424,073 of OY728153.1, forward strand.
ATAGAACCATCTTTATTTTTCACAAATAAAACTGGAGCACCCCATGGTGAAGTGCTAGGTCGAATGAAACCTTTATCAAGGAATTCTTATAACTGTTTTTTTTATTCCACCAGTTCTACTTGATGCATTGGATAAGGGATTTTAGAAATATTCTTATCATTAGGCACTAAATAAATAGTAAATTTAACATCATTATTAGGAATAATACCAGGAAATTCATCTGGAAAAAAAACTATAAATTTTTTCACTATTGTAATGTCACTAATCAAAATTGTTTCTTTCTTTTCAAAAACATGAGCCAGATAACTTTCACTTCCATCTTTAATCAATATTTCAGCTTCTTGGTATGTTATCAAAGGTATGAAATCATTGAATAATACTTTCTTGGATTTATAATATATTTTAGCATTATAAACTAAAATCCAATACATATCCAAAATGATATCAAATTCCACTATGGGAAGTTCAACAAGATTTGTGGGAAAGACTATCCTACTAATGATAATAATAAGATTCCTATAAATCTTGGTTTCTTTAATACATCCACCTAGACCCTTCACCAAAAGTTATATATCATATTCATGAAGTTCTATTTCAAATGTACTTGAAAATATATCAAAAATGAAAGAATATGAAGATCCAGAGTTAGATAGAGTATTGGAATATTTTGAAAAAACCATTAACATAACTATCACCACTTCATTTGATGGTCCAACATCAATCGTAGTAGTATAAATTTATTTTCCATACCATTTTGCTTTCTATCTTACCGGTTTCCACCTTGGGTACAGGCATTGGTATTATGTCCTATCTCATTGCAACTAAAACTTCTTAATGCTGGTTTTTCATTACCTGCATGATCATCTTCTTTATAGTTACGAATGATATGACCAGTCTTACCACATCGGAAGAACTTCTTGGAATTTGAGAGAAATCCTCCAGGATGATTTTTACCACACTTCTCACAAGTTGGAATTTTATGTTTCTTACCTCCATTCTTCTTTGATGAATTCTTTCCCATTTCCTTCCAACTAGATTTCTTCTTTTGTTTTCTCTCATGGAACACCTGATAATCAGAAAACTCTATTTCTACCTTCTCAACACATTGAAAACATTTCTCATATATTTTAAACTCATGTGAAGCTAACACACTTCAATAATTCTGCTTCAATCCTGAGTAAAACCATTTTATCTTACTGTTAATATCCTAGATAAAATTTGGGATGTACCTTGAAAAATGGGTGAAATATTCTTCATATGAACCCGCAGAATCTTCCTACTTTTGTCTCAATACCAATAATTAATTTTCTATCCTAAGTCAAAAATCCTTAGGAAAATATTTAGAAGATATTATTAAATTCATCCCATTCGATGGAATCAATCTCTTCACTTCATTGGATATTTTTAATCATTGACCACCACTGATCAGCTTGACCTTAAAAATGATAAACATCAAGACTAATATTTTGATTGTCTGAAAACCCCATAACATCAAAAACCATTTCCCCTGATTTAATCCACCCTTCAACTTTCACAGGGTCAGATGATCCTCTAAATGATGGGGGGTGTTTCCTTATTAAATTTTCTACTATCTACATATTACTTTGCAGTTGATTTGGTTGATCCCATGCATAGACACAAACACTATTTATTTCCTGAGTCAACTGATCCATCACAGCAAAAAACTGTTCAGTTTTGATTCCAACCATCTCAAGATGTTGATTTGGAAGGTTATTTGCCTCTTTATGCCTTCCCAACACAGCTTCTCTATTTCCTCTGTAGAAAACCATTCCCAACAAACATATCTTAGACGAAGAATCATGGTAATATTCAAATTCAATATCAATTCAATGTGACCATAAATTAAAAATATTTTATGGATATTCTATTGAAAATATTATAACTCCTAAAGTTATCTAAACTGGCCTTTGATACCAACTATAAGGCCTCATCCTTAATACATTAATAATTATTTAAGTTCACATCAGACGTTTTGTCGATATTCGGTAAAGTGAACATATTTTGATGTAAATTTTCCATGTGGTCAAAATTGCATCATCTACATAATATTATTCATGATTTAAATATCATATATATCCTTTATATAGGTATTTATAATATCCATAATATTTATAGATAAGAAGTGAAATGCAATGTTTATGGAACGGTAGGATGTACGTGCGCATGAACGCTACTTTCATTTCTTTACCATATTAAAAGAATAATTATCAAATGATATGTATATTATAATATCAGTGTTATATAAATTTGATGTATGTATCATAGGTTTAATAAAACCATCCTTCATATATTCAATGTATAGCATAATGAGTCATATAACTTTAAGGGGGCGGTAGTCCACACTTCCTCAAACGAAATTATTGTATTTAAACAAAATGGAAATCATAAAGGTATGTTCTAAATAAAGATTACTGTAGAATAGATAAAAAATAAATATAATATATATCATATGTAAAATATTTTCCATTATAATGGCCACCACGATAGGTGGTAGAGGAAATTGACCAATCATCATTTCGTGAGGTATTAGTTCGTTGTACATAGAAATAGTATATTCATTACCCATTAAATGGAGGTGTGTGTAAGTGTAGATCGAAAACATAGCATAAAAACATCCTAGTATATTTAGGATACTGGTTTTGTTATGTAATCTTAGAATAATAAATGTTTACGAAGTGGAGAATGGAAATGAAACTAAAAAGCATGAGAGAAGGCGTCACCTCTTAATCAGGTAACTTCTTTGGGTTTATACGAAAATGATTACTTGGGAGGATTTATTCCCTAAGTGAGGATTCTAGGATGATATGATGGTCTCTAGAAATATTTTTGGTAATGGATTGTCCAAACTGAAGGATTCTTGAAGTGTGAATATTAGAGAAGAGAGGGTGCCTTTTTATAAGAGAGAAATGGTTCACCCTTGGAAACTCTTAAATTATTAAAATAATATAAATTATTTTTTTAATTAAAAAGGAACAAAATTGAGATATGTCAAAGATAAGATGAGTATAGGTCGAAATCCTCCAATACAATAATTTTTATACTTGTATTGATTTTATTTCAAACCTTATCTTTTCAGTTTACCCTTAATTATTCTCTTTTAATTTTAATTATGGTAATAACATTTTAATTATTATGAGGACATTAATTTTACTTATATGGGATAATTTTCCAATAATTAGACACTTAATGAACTTTTGGACCTTATAATAGTCACTTTTTCATTATAAAATATTTTTATAATTTTTAAATAATTTAATAAATTACTTTTTTTATAAAACATCAATTATGTCATGTTTTACACTATTCATTTTATTGAATTTAAATAAAATCCAACAAGAGAGATAACTTAGAAAAAAAGAATTTAATAGTATTATAACATTTCCTATTCACCTAGAAAAATCATTGGAAAACATAAATTATTTCAAATTATATTTATTTTAATATTTATAATATCATTTATTTTATTGCTTCATTAATAAAGAAATCTCTGAATCATCATTGTGTCATAATTAAATTTAATTATTTAATGTCTAAAAATTATAAATAAAATACCATTATGTATGAAATATTTTTTATATTTCTAATTAATATTTATATTTTATTATATCAATTCTATAAACCGATATTAAAAAAAATTATTAAGAAGATTTATGTTTATAACATATTTTATTTTACTTTAAATTAAAAGATATAAGTGTCATAATTACATTCAAGTGGCTTCCAAATGAAAAAATTTCATTCCAAGGGTTTTTTTTATTAGCCATATCTCATTAAATATAATTATTATAAGTGTTAGAGTCATTTTTTATTATTATAATATAATTTTTACCCTTATTTACCTAATTTACCCTTTAACCGTGGTAAATAAAAATAATTTCTGAAGTTACTATTCATCATGTCCAAAAATAAAAGGGAAATATTTAAATAATTTGGACCATATGATTCCAAATATGGAATCCATTTTTCTAAATTTAAAACACTAAATTTTTAGTAATTAATTTAAATTTAATTATTGTTGTCCAAACGAGAAAATGGGTTTTTTATGTAAAAACCAATAAAAGATTGACATGTGTTAATATCAAATTTCAATTTGAAATTACCTCTAATGACCAAAATTAGATTAAATGATAAAAAATAATCTAAATATACTTTAAAACCAAATCATATGATAATCTATCAATAAAAATAATGTAGACGAAAAGGAAGTTTGGAATTAAAAATGCAGTTTTTTCACTATTCATTAAAATATATCGAAAAAATACCGAAATTTCAACGAAAGTAAATTTTGATGTCCTAATTTTAAATAAGAAGTTTATTTTATCAAATATATCATATATAAGTGTCAAAAAACTATATTTAAAAATTTTTCTCCACCAAAAGGTGGTAAAACAGTCTTTTACAAATATTAGAGTATTTTTTACTTAAAATTGGATTCATTCTCATTTTGAGCCTCTAAAATTTATTGGATAAATGTAAAAAAATTAAAAAAACTTGTGTATTTATATTGTAGTTAGTTTTTTTAATTCCCTCCAATATTATTACTAGTCATTAACTACTATTTAAAATAATAATAAGAATATTGTATTATTTTTTGGTATAAATTAGTATTCTGTGCAACATAATATTTTGGAGTAACACATTGTTTCATGTCAAGTAAGCTATCAGAAAAATAATCCCATTTAATGTAAAATTAATATTTAATTTATAAATATTAATATATATGAGAATTTATTATTTTATAAATACCATGGATTTTATAAAAATACCCTAAACTAGAGAAATAGAAGTTCAAAGCTAAATGAACTTAAACTATAGTGATAGAAGTTTAGAGCTAAAATACCCAAAACTACATTTATAGTGGGCCTAATATAAAACACCTTAAGCTATATAAATATAAGTAATTCACTAAAATACCATAAACTAAAGTAATAGAAGGTACATGCTAAAATAACTTAAATTAAAGTGATATAAGGTTCAAGCTAAAAGACCCTAAACTACAGTGATAGAAGTTCTGAGATAAAAGAACCTAAACTATATCACAATAGAGATTTAATATTTTATAATAGAAATAATTAAAACACCCATTATATTTCCTTGGTGAAAAATCAAGATGTACTCCCCAAGACTATCAACTTTAGTAAATAAGGATAACTCTTTCTTTGTGACATATTTCCTACTCAAATGGTCCCTCTGCGAATCATGTGATCTCAAGATAACTGGAAAAGATACATCGATAAAGAATCTTGTGTTGGTGGGAAATCATGATAACTTCTTAAGAAGAATATATTTTTATTTAAATATTTAGATCCAAATGTTTTGGTTTACTTGATATTTTGTAAAGGATGGGTATCATTAACGATTTACATAACATCAAATCAAAAGAAAATCATGCACATCGTGAACAAAATAAAAACTATAAAACACATATAAAGTTCCAAAAATATTTCCATTGATAAATAATGAAATAGTAGGAATCCACACATTTAGAGTCTCTCCAAGATTCTCAACAAAAATAAAGTACATAGAATTACAATAAGATTTGATTTTCTAAGTTGGCCAGGTTGGCAAGAGTCTGGTGAGAAGCTTCGATTGAGAACTGTAGTTCCACTCACCCTGCATATTCTTATTCAACCATAGGGTGGAGAGTCTTGACTAAAGTAGTCATATCCTCAAATATATTTCAAATAGTTTCCATTGAGGATGATGGAGTTAAATTTTCAGACATCAGGCGAGCTATGATTTCCTTGTATCTCTATATATTCACAGTCTTGGAATTCATTTGTGCTTGCAGTTTAAATGTCAACTGGAAACCCTACTCCAGTTCCTCTGATGCCTCCTTCATCTACTCAACAAGAGGGTCCTTTTTTGAAAAAACATGAAATTCCCTCTCATTGTAGGAAAAAATCCTTCTAGTTCAGAATAATTTTCTTCATGATTTCATATAAAGGTTGGAGATCAATGCCAAACACCCCCAAGTTATGAAATAGATAATGAAGTCATCCACATTAGTTTTGAAATAATTCTAAATGAGTCTTTTTTATAAAGGTGTGAATCTATTTCCATATCATCCTACATTGTTTCTGAGCTTATGTGGCTGATGAGACAAGTGCTCCAAGAGGAGGGATAACCGGATGAGCTGGAAAGGGAAATAGAGAGGAGACTCCATGTACCCTCTCCTCAATAGAGGCATTATATATTTCTTATATAAGAGGAATGATTTTCTAAAAATATTCACTCTCTCTATTGGGATGGTTTTCATCGAGGTGAAATTTCTTCCTTGAAGTCTAACTGAATTCTTCAGTCAACTACATTGTTTCCATGAACATAGAACTTGGTGTGGAAAAAGTCCTTCAAACATGAAAAATCAGTCGGTTTAGCATACCATCTGTGTAACCTCCTTCCCAATCCTAGGAATAATACATGGTAAGGAAGTTTGGGGCATAAGAAAGAGGAATAATGATCTCAGCATTAGTATCTTCATGTTCCAGCATCATCCAAAACTAGTGGATGATCCCAGGATGATGCTCACATCGCACACCACCCAAAGGAAGAGGAGAGACCCATTGGGTATAGTCGAACTGAAGATCAACCCGATAAGGTTATATTGATCACATATGATAATCTCATCGATCCTAGAAGTAATAACCCCATCCCTAAGAGAGATCATATATGACCTTTCATCAAGGTAACCATTGTGGTTATCTATAATTGGCCCAGACAACACATCGTAAACCTCATAAGGGGTGAAATAAAAGATATTAAAATGACTTGGCACATCATAAACCTCGTTAGGTCTCAGTGACATGGATCAGACCCCAAATATGTTTTGAAATCTTGTATGAGATGAGGCATCAAGGATCTTGGTAGCATTGTAATTGTCATAGTAATTGAAATGATTCTTTATCCATCCAAATAAAAACCGGAAGGATACACTAACCCTATAGGGGTTCTACCTTATTGAATATGGACCAGGAGATGGTAAAGGTGTGAAAGGAATATAAATTCCATGTTGAGGCATTTTTCTTCCTCTAGTCCTGTCTCCATCACCAAAATGCTGACACGGATCCTTCAATGCGCATCCATAGCTGGGAAATCCATCCATTAAAAAACATGGACATAAATCTTTCCGTCCTAAGGCTTGTAGAGATATCCGAGTTCACTTGGTATCCCCATGAATTATATTCCCCATCTTCAAAAATGGCCCAATATGAGCTAGCATTATCATGAACCAAATAGTAATGGCACTGATGTCAATATATGGAAGTGGGCCTGACACTACTATGAAAAAGGAAAATATTGATCCAATCCTTGAAAGAGATGAATGAGTGCAACATCAGCTCCCTCCTTAGCTTCTCCTTAATAATGGGGAGAATTTACTTCACCAAAATTGGATTCTACAAGGGTTCATACCAAATATTTTGAGCAAGGAGGAACTCTCATACATCTCTTCAAGAGGGGGAAACCCACCCAGTCGGTGAATGTACCATAGGCTGAAGCCCACTTCACCATGGGCAAGATGTAATTTGTTGGTTATAGGACACCAATAGATGATCATTTCTCAAAGAATATCATGATGGTGATAGATAATAAATTGGGATATCCACACTACTTCATAATGATAAACATTGTATAACTGGTCGGTGAACTCTAGACTGCTTTGTTGAACCCAAAATGGTCATGCCCATTCATTAGAGAAATTACCATCAAGATGGAGATTCCATTTTGAGCTCCATCTACCACATGGGTTGTCTATAGAGGAAAAATATTACAACTAGGTCTTGTGGATGGGTCTTGTAATAAGGAAACACGATGGGAGAAGGGTGTAAGAGCTCTAAATATGAATTGATTGGTGAATGAGGATGATATTCACTCCCCTATATATAGGACTTTCTGCGGAATATGAATCATTACTTGGAAGACCAAATGTTTCTCAAGTCACTCATTCACAATAGCTCCAAAGACTTAGGTGGACATTTAATTTCCCTATAATTAATCCCTTGTCCCTGTTGACATCACTCTTGAGGGGGCATTTTTTGATGCCTACCAAATGATCACTAGAAAAATCATAGAGGAAGAAATACCTATATATGTGTATTATCTTTCCTACAAAAGAAAATAAAGAATAAGGTTTCTAAGACCCATCGATCACATGAGCCTCCAAGGGATACATGATCACGTAACCATGATATGGTTACGTGAAGGATCCATACACAGCGCACAACCAGAGGAAAATCCCACATATCCCCTTTTGAAAAACCCTTTTTACTTTTGAAAAGGTACCCTAAATAAGCATGGTTCACTTAGAGGCTACTCGACAATACCCCCAGGATATGAGAATTTTCAACTGGTGGGAACCAGAAAAATCATACCCAAGTCCTTTGAAAATAGGAGGAAAATATCCAAAATGGTGGGGGATATTCACGGTTGTAAAAATCACATGACACATCACCAATTGGTAGAAATATTATTCTTGAAAAAATTAAAGAAAACTCATGATATCCCAAAACTTTCACAATAAAACAATGGAAATAAAGAAAGAGGGAGGTGGGAACCTCTTGTAGTCATAAAAGACACATGATGTGCCCCTGGCAATTTTCCTGACGCTACAAGACTCTAGCGACATGTCTGCCACATCTCACAAAATCCCAATGGCATGACATACACATTATGCGAAGAGCCTCTAGTATGTCCAAGGAACCGCATCCTCTCCCTTTGTCTCCTTAAGGTAAAGAACATGTAATTTTTGATAAAATGATTGTGCATCACTATAGGACCTTTTACGATCATGCAACACATCACTAGGAGGTGAGGTGATTGTCCCTGATGACACCCAAAAAACCTCACAAACTCCATGATCTAAAAAATGAAATAAAAATTGGTAGGAAGTGTAAGTTTCTCATAGTTATAAAACTTATGTGACATTCCTAGGCTATTTTCAAAGTGGCCAATTAAGACCCCTCATCAAGCCATCCTAATCTCGCGAAGGCCCCCTAACAAGCCATCCTTGTCTCGTGGAAATTCCCATACCGGTATCCTAGGATCATGTGAAGTCCATTCATTAGAAACCCTGATCATGAGAAGTCCCCTGAATGTGTCAAACTAAAAATATGAAGGTCCCTAGGAATGTCCATGAGATTAAATAGGGAACCATTAATTGGAAATTATCTAATAAGGGAGGTGATGATGGGATGGTATTGTGGTCACTAAAAGACATGTGATACCCCAGAGTGATTTATAGAAGGGCCACACAAAGACATGAGATGTAGAGGCCCTCTTCTGACTCCAGCCCATATTCACACGATATAGGCCATGAAAAGTGGAGAACAACCGAGGTGGAAAAGCCTATAAATCCCCCACCCCAACCTCAGATAAGTGGTTGGTTTATTTTCATCTAGATGAATCGGTTCACTAAAACACTAGAGAGGATTTCTGAGAGTGGTTGATCTTGTGACCGTAAAAAATTCACATCGGGTAAGATCTAGAGAAAACCTAGAGAAATCGTGCAGTATGCATAATTTACTTCGCATGATCACTTATAGATCGTGTGAGGAACTTCTGGCAGGGCATGTGAAGAACATACCACATATCTTCTAGATCACATAGGACATAAAATAAGCTAACACTGAACAAATTGATGGAAATCGTGATTAAAGACTAGAACCAAGACTAATGAATATGATACTTAAGAAAAGAACATATACAATGACCCTCATGCAGTTCACGTGAACCACCCGGGATACCCAACAACACCAAGACATGTCTCCTAGATCTTGCAATGGTCCTTTAGTATACTATTTGGTTCATGAAATGTCCTCTGGACATGTCAAAAAAAGTCACATGGTGCCCCTTGGGAATTCCACCAAAGTCTCTCAAAACCATTTGGGATCATCGTTAAATCCTCCCAATGTCCTTTAGATGTGTCATCAGGCTCATATGGTGGCACTAATTCATGTTAGATGATTCTAGAAGTACCACTCATGCATATCAATTGGCTCTCACAACCCCATATGAGAATTCCAGCCAAGTCTGGTGCTATCAATTGGCCATGTCATCATAGAGATGCATCACCCTGTGAGACATGTCCCACTGACACTTGAGATTACCTCCAGGTCTTCACCCATCTCTTATGATGAAACCTGGGTGTGTCAGCTGGATCATGTGATTCCCTCTCAGAATATCGGTGAGGGTCATGCGATGTCTTCCAGGACAAACCTTCTGGGTCTCACGATGTCCTCAAGATAAGTTATCCTTGATCATGTGAAATCCCCTAGAAAATCTAATTGGATCATGAGATTGTCCTGGGACATGTCATGCAGACATCCTCTGACATGTCAATTAGGAAATCAATGAATGTTGAATAGATAATAAATCAGGTTAGGAAGACAAGAAATCCAGTTCAATCAGAACATCCCAGGGCTTGATAACATTGTCTACCCTCGGTGTGTAAGCCCTGGCCAAAGGTCAACATCAGTGTGTAAGAACCAATCAACTGAACTATGAGAACTTTGATTCTTATCATAACCAGGATATGTAGGATGCCTCTCTGAGGAATAAGATCCATATTAACCATACAAAGGCCTATTTCAGAGTATAAGTTCCATATCCATAAGTAGTGAAGTTGATAATTTTTCATCCCTTTTTCTCACAATGATAATTGCTCACATGGGATTAGGGAGTTGAAATAATCATATAATTTTCATTGGAAGTATCTAAAAAGGCAAGGGAAAGTGTAATCCCCAATCAGAGGAATAATATGAAACATCCCACATATATGGTAATATTAGCATGTAAGTCCTGAAAAGATAAACTATGAGAACATTTATTACTATAATAAATAGGATACATAGGATGCATTCCTAATTCCCAAGCTCAAATAAGCATCCACTTTGATGTAAGCTCCATACCTCTGACATTTCAACCATTGGGACCCAATTATTCTCAGTGGATTATAACTCTACATCATCCCTCAAAAGACTTAGAAATAAATTAAACTATGATGAATCATATTCTTTCTATAACCAGGATAATTAGTATTCCACTCTAAGTCTCGATCTCTATATTAACATCCAAGTTTTGTCTTAGTACACAAGTCTCACATCCATATGCAATGAGGTTGATCACTTGTTATCCCTTGTTTCTCACATCGAGCATAGATCACATTGGCTTAGGGGGTCATAAAAACACATCATTGGCATCATTAATCTCCACTATATAGGGAAATATAATTATGTAATCCCCGATGAGTGGCATGATATAAACATCCCTCGTACATGGGAATACACCTTAGGGCAAGTCCTGATGGCATGATCAAACTATGATAACTCTGATTCCTACCACAACCAGGATATGTTGGACCTCTCCTTAAGACTTGATCTCAAATATTTGGTGCCTAAGTTCCCACGCATATTTCCTTTTGGTATGACATTAAATTTCATGGGTTTAAAAAACTACATTGGTTTTTATTCTTATAATAATCGGGATATATAGAAAGCCTCATAATGGATCAATCCCCTCCTCAGAATATTAACCACCTCCCTACATGGTAGAAAATTCTGAAGTGATCAGCTATACGGCTTCATCATATAAGAATAAATTATTTATTGGTAAATATATGAAGAACCTTAGATACATACATATAGATTAAATAATGAGATTCCCCTTAATTTTGTATAAAATTAAGAATTAATTGATAATCGTTTTGTTAGGGTAACTAGTCCAATATTGGGATTAGGATGAGATTATCGAAAATATATTAAATCTATAAGAGATTCCCATAGTAGGAAATAATTCCCTAAAAAAGGTGTTATGAGCCTGATCTACCTTCCTCTTGTCCAATACGAGTCTCTAAGTGTCACTAGGTCTAAAACCCCAGTTGACCACCTGCCTTTGGAAAGTTGGTTTGTACCCAGTAATGGTAGATGGATCTATTGGGAGTTCTCATTTAGAATGAAAATGGTGACCTAATGTTCATTATTATGAAAGAACTAAACCCCTCACAACCCCCATCAAGCCTAATTGAATCCCCCTCTATGGGGGTTATAGGCCGTCTCTTATATGAAAAAACAATGAACAATGATCCTTTGTTTGATAATGAATGTCCTTGTTTCCTTAATCACTTATTTTTTTAGAGTCCTACATGATACCATGAGGGTTAATGATTTATGGATTTATTATGTAACCCATTTATTTATCATGGGTTTCTTAAATTTTTATGTTTTATGTATATTTATTTTCTATGTGTAACACATATGCATGATGTATAATGATGTGATTGGTTGTTTTAGAATTATACAGTCCCTCAATTAATTGGGTATTAATTTATATCTCATGATATCCTTATATGTGGTCATGTTATGGTTATCTTGTTCCACAATGTTATGTGTGGGCATGATATGATTATATTTGTCCAAAATCTTTTTCATAGGCGTGAATTAGTTAGCTTTTTCCACAATGTTATGTTGTATGTTGTCTTAGTAGTGATCCTTGACTAATGTTTATGATGATCTGTTGTATGTTTGTGCCAACTTTTATGATTCTAATGTCTACCGTGCTCTTATGATATGATAATATTATGTCACATTTTCATATTATGGTTTATGAAAATGCCATTATAATTTCCATGATATGATTATTAACTCTCAATATTTATCACTCCGTGTTTATAATTTTACATCCTTGCTAGGTCATATGGCTCACCCCTCCTTTTATGTATTCCCAAAGATTATACCATGTCGTAATAAGAGTATAGAGAGCTCTAGGAGAATATTTTGAATATTGAAATAAAATATTGTGTTATTGTTTTAGAGACATTTTATGATGTACCCAATTTTCCAAAGATTCTAAAAATATATATTTCTAGGATTATAATATGTATATTGTGATAAAAATGATATAATAATATTTTTGTGAGACATATGGGTCATTATTCTTGGTATCAGAGAAACTATAGTTATTTTGGGGATTATGTTAGAGAACCTAATAGAAAATTCAACCTAAATAACCTATATCAAACTTTAGAAATTCATAAATTAAAAATACAAGTGATTTATGATTTATTCATTCTAAGTTCATAATATCCCTTTAATATGATTATGATTATAATAATTCTCATCACTAACCTTATTATAGTTTTAGTAAACAATTTTATCTATGATTAAATTGAAATAGGTATTCTTATTATACATTCATGAAATTAAAATTTCGTATTTGATTGTAGCTTTATTAATTCATTAATATCATTCATGTTCTCTAAAAATATTCAAGAATCACCTCATGACATGGAGTCATAACTAACTCTAAAAACACCAAGTAGTGAAATCATTACATCTCAAGTAAATAAGTATTCCCCAATTAACTTTTATTAGATAAATCATCCTGGAAACCTAGTTATTCTCTCTTTGGTAAAATTTTATATTATATTGTGAATAGATTGGTTGTCCTTATATAGAGCTAATATTAACTATTAGGAGAGGGAAATAACTTTCCAAAAAACATCCTATAGTTCAATACAAGTGTAAGGAGAATTTTGAACCTCTTTTGGAAACTCCTTATCAACTTTGAATATTACTACCTTATGAGTAAGAATATCCAGATCAACTAATTTAGGTAAACGAAAGGATTTTCCTTTAATACATTCTTATTATTCTCATTAAAATAGATATAGTTCACTATAATAGGGGTGTGACTTTTAGTTAAAAAGAAAAATATAAATTTATATCCAGCTAAAAACTTAAGTTGATTGGATGATATGATATTTCGATCAAATAAAAGTTTATCAGAGTAATCAATGTTTACATGTAGTTGGGTAAAGATATAAATAGTTAGACTATTGTCTGATGAATCAAATAAGCACATCAAAAATTAAACATACAATTCCAGATGAAACAATGAAATGATGGAAACAAAATACAGAGTATTGAGTAACAACTAAAATACCTCTAAAAGGATATCAATTACCAATACAAATACCAATAAAGTAACACATTTATTTTGACTAAAGTGATTGGTGGTATGTAACCTTAACCAATGTATCCCACTTCCATGCCTGGAAGTTCCTCAACCAAATCCCATCAGATGGTACTAGGGTCCTATCCATTGACACTTTATCTTCTTTACCATGGAAGCCCCCAATAAGCCTAATCAGAAGATGTGATGCCCAAATTTCACTGTTACCTTATATATTTTATTATGTTTTATTTTTCTTATCTTATTTTTAATTTTTAGAGAAATTCAAGTTAAATTTTTACGTTTCTTTAAATTTTTCTTGAGTGCACAGTTTAGGGGAAACCATGTGATTTCACTTACATAGAATGGTTGGTAGTACATTTCATATAGGATATGGTTGGTTTGCATAGGTAGTGTAGAGTTTGGTCTAAAATATGTGAAGGGTAAGGGAAACCATGTGATACCTTTGATATATATGGGTACTGGTGCATGACTATTTTTTGGTAAGTGGAAACCATATGACAAGAATATAGGAGGCCCTACGGAATTAATAAATAATTTTAACACAATTGGCATATGATTTGGAAAATGTGTAACCAAACCTTGGAGGGATATTTTACATAGGTCATCCATTCTTCATGGTTGGCACATGGTTTGGAAAAATATATAACCAAACCATGAGGCTTACCTATATTTCATTAAAAGTATAAAATTTCCTTCCAACCTCCTTGTATTTTTTAGTTCTGGACCCCTTTTCTACTCATTTTACTCAGTTTAACTAGGGTTTACATGAGAGATATTCCTATCACATTCCTCCTTTTATTTTTGGGTTCATTATTCTCAATTTTATGTAGGTGATCCTTCTTTTTCCCTCTTCTATTATCATCTATTATTCCCTTTCCCTCTCTCTCAATTTCTCTCACTTATATAGACCATATCCATTATTTAGGTGAGTATAAGGGTTTAGGTGGGTTCTAATAATGGTGCATTAGGTTATTAGGGGTTGAGGGGGTTTTATTTGGATTATTTGTGCATTATATATCTAAGGCTATGAGTTTCAATTGTGATTTTTCATGAATTACGTAATTGTTTCTTTAGAATTTCTTTATAATACATTATACAAATTTTTGGGATGATTTAAATGATTTATTATGAAATTATAATCCTATAGTATGCATTATTGGGTTTTAAATGGATTTAAAAGGGTTTAAAGACTCAGAATGTGATATTTTCTTATAATTTTGTGTCTTATTATGATTACTATTCATGAATGTGAAATGGTTTATTTGTTTTTATGGTGACAGAGGTGAGGTGAGGTTTAATTTTGAATATTTGAAAATTGTTTATGTGATAATTTATTATTTCATTGGTTTATAACCTCCATTTTTGATATATCATGGGATTACTAGGAGAGTGGTGTCAATTTAGATTAGTGTAATCTATGGTGTAGAGTGAACTACTTAGGGTAAGGACCTAATATAACTAAGTGAGGTGATGGAATGTTTTCATTCCGATGAAATTTATCGGAAGGGCCTAGGGTTGATTTTGATTCCTTGATAATGATAAAGCTCTATGCATTCTATAGGACTATCAAGACATGATAGAATCAGTAGTATCAGCTCAGGTTCTTCACCACCAGTTCAGGATCTAGATACGTGAGTCTTAGGATAGTTCTCATGACACTTAGATGATTCGCAAGATACTTTATAGGATTTTTTTCTTGTATTGTTTTTATTCCCTTGTTTTTTTATTATATGGAACCACCATTTAGTTGTTCTTTAAGATTATTTTTGATTGTTAACTTGGTTCCTATGTATGATTCTTTTTTCTCTTTGAGTGTGTATCATTTTACTTTCAACTGGGTTGTTTTAATTGGTTTCAAAGTGTTATTTAAAAAGGAAAATGAATGGGTTATTTATTAAATTATATTTAAAAAAAATGGTATTTCTTCATATATGTTTATGAAAAATATGTATTCAAAAAAATTGGAAAGAGGGTTAAATTTTGATTTATTATTTCTTATATGGGTTTAGAGTACCAATTTCCTTGGTTTTAAATTCATTATTAAAATTCTTAACCATAATTTTGTTTTATAAAAAAGGGTTTTTGTTTAAAAAATGTGTAAGTAGTATGTTACTACATTTTTTTGTAAATCATGTGTAAAATCAATTTTGTAACTTATATTCAAAATTTAAATTTAAAAACTATATAATGAAAGGATTCATATAGTCTCCTTGGTAATATTATACTAGGAATATTTAGATCACAACCTATATATGCATCGATTCCCATGTTCATATGAAGCTCTTATGTATTTGGTTCAGGTGCCTAGTTCAATTTCGTTCTTGATAAATAGATTTGGTTCATGGATGGGTGGCGGGATGTGATGGGTGATCAGGGTCACTAGTGGTGTTGTTGGAGTTTTTCAGGTTCTATTTCCACTTTTTCTTTGTTTTTGGGATGTTGCATCAGCCTTTCATCTTGGGATATTTATTTGTATCTTCTTTCATATTGTATTTATTTTAGTTGTTTAAACTTATATGGATGTTTATATATTATTGCATGGTTAGTTTATTTATATATTATTTTCACTATTTATTTATTTAATATTGATATTTGAGGGTGAAATCATTCCCAAAGAGCATATTTGATACCCAGGAAATAATTTGCAGCCTGTGGGTATTGGGAATGCCCTTTGGGCCCAGTTTTAGGATGGGATGGGTTCTATATTTTATGGAATCCCTGGGAAAATTCATTATATATAAGATCTATCTTCTAAACCATAGAAGATCATGATATTAAAGGATCAAACAAGATTTGTCTTCCATACCATGGAATCCATCAATCACAAAATATTACAACCTTAATTATTTGGTCCTAGAATACATCAATATCAAAATATCATAAAAATTTATAAAAAGAAATACTAAGATAATTTAAAATAAAACCTCACATGTGGATTCTCTAAGAAAAAACTGTCTGAATAAAATGATCAAAATTTCTCTAGGCAATAATCTATTTTATACTTAAAAATGATTAAGAATTATGCAGTTAACTTGTGTATTGTTCTTATAATCCATGAAACCCTAGGCTTTATTCGTAGAAAACGTTATAATAAACTTCAATAGTGGTATTTCAAGCTCCTTGAAGTCAATTTCAAGGGTATCTTATGCATTATTCCATCACTTGATGAATGTTCTTTAAGAATGCATCATATGATTTGTTCAACACACTACACCATAAAAACTCGACATTTTCTATGTAATTAAGTTCGTAAAATAGAATCTCAAGAGATAATTAGTTAATGATATTTAAAATATTTTGGAATATAAATTCACATGAAAAAAGAGACTAAAACAACCAATATTAAGTGATAATATAAACTTAAGTTTATTGTGAATTTTTAAAACCAAGGATAGTGTGAGTTATTGACTCAACAATCTCCCCCTTTTTAAAAATCACTAGAAACATAAGAAAAAAACTAAGGTTTGTTTAGAAAAATTATTTTAAGAAAGAAACTATATGTATTTATTTTTGTAGGATTATCCTCCCCCTAGAAGTAATGTTTGAGAAACTAAAACATATATAAGGATGTCAACAAGATTCAAAATTTCCACAATTGATAGAATAAAATAAGAACATACATAAAAAATCTATTTGAATATTAGAATAATTTCTCCACTTTTTGAAATAAATAATAACTTCATCCGCCTTGGAATAAAGAATAAGTTTCATTAAATTTAGCATTAAGTTATCCCCCTTAAAATAAAACTTATAGACTCAATTAAATTCTAAATTAAGTTTCACATTAAATTTAATTTTCAATTATGTTCTCCCACTTTTTTTAGTTCTCTATTAAGTTATCCCCTTATGTTGTAGTAAAAAAAGTAATGGTAATTGGAAACAGATGAGAACAATCAAATATAATGCTTTGAGAAAAACATATATAGTTAATGGATCATAATATTAAAGAGAATAAACCTTATAAAAGTTATCATCTAACCCAATGGATGATCTTCTTCAAAAAATATTTTTTTAAAGAATATTTAAAACTATTTTTTTTAATTCCACGTAATTTATAGATAGAATAATCTAAAGAACTAAATAAAATGTATTCCTTTTATTAGGAGTTAGAAATAATAATTCATTTGAGAAAAAGAACAAAATAAATAGTTTTAAAATATCAAAGTATAAAATTATCACGTCTTATAAAATATACATTCAAAAAAATTAATAGTAAATCATAGAATAACACTTCACATCCATTACACTGTCCAAAATTTTAATTGATCAAAGTAGAAAAATAAATTGTAAAAATGTTAGAGCAGTGAAAAATATAATAGAAAACATAATAGTATATAAAGAAAATTTAATAGAAATAATTAGGGAATAATATTTTTAGTATCAAATTTTTAGTATTATGAATTCAATTTTACCTTATAGAAGTTAAATTCCATTTAACTTAACTAAATATGTAACTTATGATAGGTGTGGTTCTAGTAAATAAATTTTCCGTTTATGTAAAGTACCAACACAAATAGTTAATACAATTCTAAAAGATAGAAATTCACTCCCCCCCCTTCTTAAGGAGTTTTTAAATGTCATGGGATAGTTGATACTGGGACCAAAAAATATAATTACTTTGTGTTGAAAATGCCTTACTTCTATTTTATATATTTCAATTTATTATAATTTGAAGGTTTAGTAAAAATATCGGCAAGTGGATTTTCTATTCTAATAAACATGATAAGGATATCTTCTTTTTGTGTGGGGTCCTGAAGGAAGTGGTGTATTATGTCTATGTGAACCACACATGAGTTATATATTAGGATCTTAGACAAAGTGATAGTGCTAGATCTATAAAAAATAATTAGACTTTGAAAAAAAAACTCAAGACAAAATCTATGATTGTGTGGTGTATCCACAAAAACTATGTTAAAAAAATTTCAACTACCAAGTATTTGGCTTCATCGATGGAAAGTTAAATTTAGGTTTTATTGTTGTACCATGAAACTAATTACTCACCTAAGAAATTAAATGTTATGGTGGTTTTATTTTGATCCATTTTGTATCAACTAAGTCAATTTCAAAATAACTCTTAACTGAAAATTTTTTTTGGATGAATATAATAATCAGAGTTCCATGGTACCATTAAGATAACAAAAAATACATTTAACCACTTCAATATGTGAGTTCTTTGGATTTTCTTAGAATCTATCACATAAGAATACAGTAAATATAACATATAGTTGACTATATGTCAAGTAGTTTAAGCTTCTAATCATCCATTTGAATGATTTTTTATCAATTGGTTTCCTTGATTCATAAATATATAATTTACATGAGGTTCCTATAGAAGTACATATATTGGAGGTATTATCACAACCAAATTGTTTAAGTAGATATCTTATATACATATATTTATTTAATATTATTCCTTTTTTTAATTGTTTGGAAGACATGAAATAAATTAAGTTCTCTCATCATGCTCATCTCGATCTCACTGTGTATAAGTTCTGAGAAATTATCTATTATAGTTTTTCTGATTAGATCTAAATATAATGTAATAAATGTAAATTTTTAAAATTATAGTGTCCTCACAAAGCTTTATTGATAAATAGAGTTGGGTAAAACTTTACTTTAACAAAATTATTTTTAATAAATAAATCAGATAAATGATCATACTAATTTTTAAAGCTTGTTTAAGTATATAAAGATATTTTTTAAGTTTAAAAACATGTTCTAGAATATTTAAATTTTCAAAACCAAGAGGTTTGTTGATATTAAATTCCTCCTAAACATATTTATTAATTAAGGAACACTTAACCTCTATTTTATAGACTAAAATTAAGATGGACAAAAAAGGATAAAAATATATGGATATATTTGAGTCTAGTGACCGAAACAAAGTTTCTCCATAATTTTTTCCATCTTTCTAAGAATAACCCTTATAAAATAGTATTTTTGTATTCTATATGATAATAATAATTTCATCACAATTATTCTAGAAGACCCCTTTCACTACTATAACTGGAAAACCCTTCGGATTGTCAACTATGTGATAAATTCTATAGTTTTTACTTCATATGATCAAGTTTCTAGTGTATTAATTTCCAATTGATGGGATACAATATTCGGTAATAAAATAGTAGGGGATTTGAAATCAAATTCTTGATGTAAAAATTTAGATGTTTTGAATATGGATTGGTTTAATCCAAACTTCCATTCACCATTTCTTTAATAGTTAGTGTTCTCTTGTTGAAAACTCATAACGCCTTAATACTGGTGGATTAACCAATAAAATTTCATTCATTGACCATTGGATAAAATTTATTAAAATTATATATACTATTAAAACTAAATACATTTCTTCCAAATAAATTTAATAACATAAAGTTAGGTTTTCTTATAGTCTAAAATTCATAAAGTGTTTTGTAAAACACTGGAACAAATAAAACATTATTTATAGTGTAGCGGGTTGTACCAACAAATTCCGCTAAAATAATTATCAACATAATATTCACACAGTATAATCTTGGTAATTTTCTGAAGTTTTTTTCCTTTATTTAAATTGATTCATTCTATTGAATATTTTTAGGTGATACAAATTATGAGTTATAATATTTTCACTTTAAAATGTTTCAAAAATATAATTTACAAACTATCAACCAATATCACTTCGGGCAGTGACTAAAAGTAGTTTTTTCTAGTTTTGACCATGATAAACAAAAAAAAAATAAGACAATGAGTGATTCTTATTTATGTTTCAAAAAATAAGTCCATCTATATCTAGTGTGATCATAAACTAAAACATATATTAAGTGTTTTCGTCTAATACTCACATTTTTATAAGGCTAAAAAACTACATGTGCACTAAATTTAAACCAATAGACATTGTGACTTCACTAATGGATTTAAATATTGACTTATGTTTGTAACCATTTTGGAAGGAATAAAATAACACATAGCTATTAAATTTACATTTTTTTAGATCACTGACTAATCCTTTCTAAGATAGGACATCTAATTTTTTTATATTACAGTGTCTTATTTTACTATGCCAAATCCTTGAAGAATATTCTATCATGCTAAGAAAAGGAAAATTATAATTACTTAGATCTTATAAATTTAGTGTGTAGACATTATCTTTCCATTATTTAGATAAATTATTCACTTCACCTAATCTTTTAATGGTGAATTTTTCATTCCCAAGGTTTACAAATTAACCTTCATATCATAAATGACTAATGTAAATGTGGTTGTTCTTAAGACCAAGAACATAAATAAAATTTTAAATTAAATTAAAATAAAGGAATATAAGATTATGTATGCCAAACATTTTACCATGTGCATTGAATATTGAGGTCACTCTTCCTCCTTTACTTTCTGTAAAGTTTTGAAGTTAGATCTATCTCCATTCATATATCGAAAAAAACTGATGTCCACGTACCAAATTTTTCTACAATGGGTACTCAACTTATCTTCATATAAAATACAAGGCTAGGAGGTTAGTACCCAAACATGCTTGGGACTATTAATGTTAGTAAACAACAATTTAGAAATGTGTATCTATCCCAAATTTTATATAGTGTAAAATTTAATATCTTTAGTAAGATAAGCCTGGTGATTACAAAATATTTAATTTTACTCATAGAAAATTATTTTCTCTAATTTCATACTCTCTGACATTTAGAAAAAAATAGTAAATATCTAAGAAAAACATAATTATTTGGATAACATCTACTAATTATGCTGTGACAAAGACCATATTTCATTTTTTTAGATTTAATTATTAATATAATTTTTTAAATGAATTTCTCCATGTAGTAAAGTTATTTGAATGTTTCATCAAACTTTGAATATATGAATTAATATTAAAATTTTCATTTCAACATTCTAATGAAATTATTTTGGTTGGATTAGTTTTAAAATAAATATTTAATTTATATGTTTATCTTTTAGATTCACATAACTTATTAAAGAGTTTAATCATATCTTTCATTCTTTTATAGATTTTAGAACCTTAATTATTAATATTAGAAGAAAATTTTAAAACTTTACAATAGAGACTATAAATCCTATCTTCCACTTTAGAAAATTCCACCTTGGAAGAATTTTATGTCCTTATTGAATATTTAATTCTTTTTTTCAAGACATTCCAAATATCTAGTCATTTAATTAATAGAAGGTATATTATCTTCATATTATGATGAATATGAATTTTCATCACTTGATTAGTAAGAATAATTTTCATTCAAATATAATTGAGTTAAAATATTATTAATTACCTTTCCCGTCAAGAATATATCATTTTGAGGAATATCATAATAGAAACCAAATATCTTCTTACAATCATTATCTAAACCACTATTATTATCAGATAAAAGGTCCTAACTATCACTTCAAGTATCTTCCATAGCATGGAAATCCTTTCGTTATTTCATCTTTAAATATTTACTATCCTTATTCCATTTCATTAACTTTAGAAAATCCAATATAATATGTATGAGTTTTTTACACTCATAAAAAATAGCATCTGAAGACTCTTTATTTTCATATTTATCTTTTCTATTCTTCTAATGATCAAATGAAAAGTTCTTATTTCCAATAATAATATTATTTCTCCGCCAAAAAAATGAGTGAGTCAACCTTAAATCTCTCTATAATTACTATCATCTAATCAATTTTTATATTTCTTCCTCACAAAATTAGACTTATACGCCTAAGAACCAAAAGTTGAAACTCCTGTGGTAGAATCAAAATCAACACAATTATTCCTTTTATCCTTATAATTTTCTATTTTCAACCAAATATATTGTTAAATTATAGTGATTATGAGATAATAAAGAGTTAACTTAGTTAATTATTGGCGTCATCTATAGCTATATTTTAGATTCCCTTTCCTTGGGAAAAATATTAATAACCTTCTCAATATGTTTTTTATTAGTGACTTACTTATTTCACAAAGATTAAATTATATTTAAAATTTTCATAAAATATTGATGTGTTTGTGATACTATTTCTCCAAATAAGAAATTAAAAGCTTCATAGTCTCTATAAAACATAGTCCTTATAGTTTTAAGAACATTATAAAAGCACCAGTCTGGATCTGTGTGATCCTTGAGAGGGGATGAATTTGTGTTCAATTATTATTTTTCTTCTATAAGAAAAATAATCACCTTCAATTCATGAGAATTGACTCTTTTGGAAACCAAAAATAAATCACACCCACATAAACACAAGTATTTACATGATTCACTACTCAATAAGTGTAGTTAGCCCTTGGCATGGTTTGGAAAATATCCAAGAGCACACATCCAATAGAATACAATCCCTTATGGTATACATTAAGAAGGTAATAACCATTACCTTCATATCACTATATTCCTTTGATAGTGAATTTTCTCCTCACTGAGATGATATGATAGAAAATTTTCTAAAATAATAATATAACCTTCATCAATAACCTTTAATATATTTTCACTATGCTTCATGATCTTTCTTCACACTTTCCTTCCTGTAATTTCTTCTTATTCCTATTCACATTCATTCATAGTAGTGAGAAATAAATTTTGTATCAACTTGTTTATGTGAACCTATCAATTTGGTACCCTAAGTATAGTATCATCCATTTAATACTCTGATCATCTGATTTCTTCTTCATATGTTCATCTGGTAGATTCTTCAATTAGTTCGTCTGATACGAACTATTTGGTATCCTCTTCTAGGTACCACTTCATCCATTATTACAAAATCTGATTATTTAAAATAATATCCCTCAAGATCTCCAATTGGTTCCAAAATTCTTCATCAATTCCCCTGGTAGCAACAAAATCAGCAACCATTCGATGACACAACATCATGAATTTTAGTAGCAATAGTTTCTCTAAAGAATTTTTAAGAAGCATGAACTTAAAATTAAAATTTCCCACTCTAAATTTGAATATACCACTCAAAAAAAGTATTTTTTTGAACTCATTAAAACTTCATAAAATACATGATTAAATAAAATATCATAGGATATTTCTTTAAATATTGTGTCCAATGATCTCTTCAAAGTTTCCCTAAATCTAGGATAGATTCACAATATTTACTTCATGGTTATTGAATTGTTGTACATCCAACCCATCGTCATAAAAACATATGTATTTAAAACACATTTTAAAGTCTCTATAAAATTCATACAAAACTTCTTTGAAGAAACTCCTCTATTTGGTAATGCTTCATATGGTATCTTTATAAGTCTTTTATTTTTCCAGTGACCCTCAATTTAGAAACTTCTTCCTCTGGTAGCTTTTATATTATATAACTTTATAAGAGATTTACTCGTATAGTGGCCCCTATCAAGAACACACTATCTAATAAATTCTTTATGAATCCTATGTTTTATATCATGGAATCCTATGTTTGAATATCTTTGAGTTACTCTATTTGATGAATTTACTCACACACCTTTGTATGATAAACATAACTTCAAAACTTCTATTTGATGAATTCATTTGAAGACCTAGGTCTATTTCATTCCCTAGGAAACCTCTATTCAATAAACTTTATACGGAATCCATTATTCTATATATCTTCTTAGAAACATATCTCCTCTATCTCCACATAAATTATTCATTCGATGATATATTTCTAGAAATCTCTATTTGATGTAATCCTAAATATTCTTCTATAAGATAAACTTATATAATTTTAATCAGCATTTATTCATTCATCTTTCCATCTAATATAAGTTTATCCATAGATTCCATAACACGTATATTTATCTAGGAACCATAGTTCCACAAATTTATACCAACTTATTCCTTTGACTAACCTTAACAAGAATCATCAATATCTTTTACATAGTTATAATACTTAGTAATTTTAATATCATCAAAGCATCACCACATTTTAGTTGTCTGAAATCCTCTATATGATGCAATTGTAAAACCAACAGGAAAAAAATTTGTTCCATATTTCATCTAATCTCCTCACTTCATTAGACTACATCTAGTTCACTCAATCTTTCAAAATCTATATGTTCACCTTTGTAAGGAAGGATCAACACTGTTAAGTGATTTTTGTTTGATAAAAAAAGAAATCATGGAAAGTAGTGACATAGAGTCATTTCCAAACTTATTCAATTCCCATATATTCATAATATAAATTGACTCCAACCTTCTCCAACCTATAATAAAATTTTCTTGAAACCACTTCAACAAACTATTAAAACAGTCACATGTGTTGAAATCACATATTATGACCGAGTGAAAAAAAAATTAAATTCTTTATTTCAAAAGAACTTTTAAAGAAAAAGTGGGAAACCCAAAATAACATAAAAAAACAAATAACCCAGAACAAGACTATAATAACTACTCCTCCCTACCAACTAAAAAATTATTTCAATCATCCATATCACATGACCTCTCGGCAAGATATCCTACAAAGGGTTACACGAGCTTAGTACCAATAGAAAATCCACACCCTCTCATTCTTCCAAATCTGAATGGCCATTCCCAGATGAAAGTTTCATGCTCTGTATCCTCATCTGGAGATGATATTTATAGAGATATGTTTTTATTTACTATCAAAATTCATAATAAAACCAAATTCCAAAAACTGTCTCATATCCCACCCAATCCAGAATTCAAAAAAAAATCCACCGAGAAATTTCGAATTTCAAATAAAAAACACCAAAAAGTCATCAAAATCTTCATCTATCTCCCTAAACTAGCTGCTCAAACTCATTTTCCAAAGGACCAAGAAGGCCACCTTGTTGCTTCTCCTTAGAGTGAATAGAATAATCCTAGAACCAGAGTAGAGAACCAAGAAAATAGAGGTAGGAAAAATCATCGATGATACCTCGTCTCAGAAGCATCGTATTACCATCGCCTTCATCACATCAACTTGAGCATCACTATTACTAGTTATCAACATCAAAACCTTTATAATATTCTCCATTGAAACTGTCATTCCAAATCAACAAGCCTTAATTTCACTGTATTTATCATAACTGAAAATCAAATAGCTTTATCAGAATCCTTCATCGAGTTCTGGAATGAATGGAATTGATATTTCCAATTACGTATCTTCAATAAAATTTTCCACTAGAAGAGACACAAAATTTGAGGGCATTAAAATCTAATAAGAGAGACAAGAAGTTTCCTTAACTCCTACTCAAAAACTTAGATACAAAACTCCAAGAACGTAGGAAGTTGAAGAAGAAATCTGGCCAAGGACTAGAACACAAGCTAGAAAATATAACCATCCATCAAACCTTGAATGAAAAATATATTTCACACACTCGAAGAAGAACAAACTATAGGTCCAGATCTAACCCCATGTTTCAAGATGAAGTCGGCTGAGTCACACCCAAAGAATAACCCTAGATACTAGTCCAAATCTGAACTGAAGAACAGGATCATATCTAACCCCATGTCGTCACATGAGTCGCCCAGAACTGGAAAAGAAGCCAACGAGAAGAGAATTCATCTCAAAGATGAAGCTGATATGCTCTCTTTCTACCTCTATCGAGGCATTCTTCTATTATAGTGTGATACATGAATTCCTATAAAACACCTCCATAGAGAAGAAGATAGTCACAACCAAATCCATAACCACATATTTTTTATTTTAATAACCTTCCCTAAATATATTCTCACCATTGAAAGGTAAAGAGAATACTAATGGATAGATTTATGTTAGATATTTTATCTCCATTTGAAACCATTATCCTAATAAAAGATGATTTATAGGACATACTTAATATACCTTAGACTTGAAGTGAGTGAGGTTGTACACCCATAAGTAACCTCAGATTCTGAAATTTTTCCTTCAGCAATGGTTTAGGGAATATATCAGTAATATGATCCATTATAAGAAAAAACTCTAGCGTTAGTTCATTAATTTCCAAATTCTCTTTGATAAGGTGATATTTAATATCAATATTCATATATTTGGAATTTTTCTCTAGATTATGAGTGATATTGATAGTAATTTTATTATCACAACCCCAGATAAGGGGTATCTTCATATTAACAAACCAATATTTTATCTATTTCTTTCTCCATATTAACTGTGGTATAGATTAAATGGTAGAAACATACTCAAACTATATATTACTGAGAGCCTCTAAACCTTGTTTGTTTATATTTCATTTAAAACATATGTCTCCCAATAAGAATACTCCACCAAATGTGGATTTTTTTTCATAGACACAACCTACCCAATATGGATTTGTGTAACCAAACTGATCAATCTTTCCAATTATATCATATTTTAACCTAAAATTAATTTTTTTCTTTAATATATCAAATAATTATTTTACCATCTACAAGATGAGACTCCTTAGGTGAAATTTGATACCTCACACAATGTGTAACAACATACACTTAATTTGGCCCTGAAACAATAAGATATTGAAGGATTTTAATCAACTTACTAAATTCATTAGGATAAACCTTCTCTCCTCACTCATATTTTGAAAAATTTATTCCCATTGATATTGGTGTGGAAACAATATTTTAATCTTCTATGTCAAATTTTTTCAAGATTCCCTTATCATACTTCTCTTAAGAAATAAAAATGTGCTCTTTATTTTGAGTGTTTTGTAATCCAATAACATATTACATTTATCCCAATAGAAAAATTTCGAACATAATATTTATATACATGGAAATAACTTAACAATATTATTCATTATACCTTGTGGATATGATATCATAAACAAAAACCTCTAAGAGGTGAACCTATTGATTTTATTTTATGTAAAGTTTGTTTCCAACTCATTATTTTCTGAAATTCATCTTATTTGGGAGAGTATCTAGCATAGAGTACCTAGATATTAGAGATTATTTCAACCCATAAAATACATTATTTAACTTTCAAACATATCTTTTATTTTTACTTAGAAATATTCCATGTGGTTACTCAATATAAACTTCTTCTTCCAACTCTACAATAAGAAAATTTGGCTTGTTATCCATTTTTAATATCTTATATTTTCTTTGTTCAGTAATATAATAAAATATTTACATGGTTTCAATACTTTCTACTAGTGAAAATGATTCATCAAAATTAATTCCTTCAACCTATGATTACCCCTATAACACTAGTCTTAATTTATTTCAAACTACTTCACCCTTTTTATTGAACTTATTCTGGAACACCCAAATTGTTCCCATCACATTTTTATCTTCTGGTTTGAGTAAAATTTCCCATATCATATTTTTCTCAATATGATCCAACTCTTAATATTCTCTAAAGATTCATAAACATCTCTTGGCTCAACATATGTATAAAAAAGGTATTTAAAACTATCTTGGATGTTATTTAGGTTTAAACATGTTTCATTTATTTTCCAATGATGTTTTAGACATCCACCTACTTTCTTATCCTTGGATGGTATAGAAATAATTATTCCTCATCACTTGAAATTGTTTAATTGACATTGTCATCCTATACAGTTTATAAATGATCAATTATGTCAAAAAAATTGTTATGTTGTTTACCAATAACAACTTCATCTTCACTTTCTCTTATATCTATAACTAACTATAATGATTTTCTATCTGAATTTTCCATCACTTTTACATATGTATAATACAAAATTTTTCAAGTTTACTTGTTATAATACATGTATCTTATACCATTATGAGGATATCCAAAGAAATACCATTAACCCATCTTTAATCAAACTTTCTAAGATTCTCTCATTTAACATTGATAATACTTGGGAAGCCAAATAGAATTAAGTATTTTACAATTATTATGTTTGTGTAATACATATCATATAGAGTCATATCATATTTTGACATATTAAAATAATGATTCTAAATGTGTACTACTGCTCTAATATCTTATCTATAATAGAATTGAGTAGTATCATGTTCAATAATCATTGTTCGATCCATCTCAATAAAAATATGTTCTTTCTTTTAGCAACAATATTCTATTTCAGTATGTATGGTTCTCTAAGTTCATGAAGAATTACATGTTTTTAAATATAATATTTAAACTTCCCATTTTTGTTCTCACCACCATTATCAGTTTAAATTTTCTTCATCGAATGTCCACATTCATTCTCAACACTTCTATTGAAAATATTAAAAAATTTGAGAGCTTCCGATTTATGTTTCAAAAATATAATATATGAAATATGAGTGAAATAAACAATAAATGAAATAAGGTCATTATATTTATTAGTTTTTTTTCTCATCATCTCACATGGGTCATAATGAATAATCTATAAGGGATGAGTTAAATGTACCTCAACCCTCTTATGAACTATGTTTAGAATCTTTCTTTTTTGGCATATATAATAGCACCAACCAATTTTTCTTATCATATTCGGAACATCATGAATAATTCCCATATATTTATGGATTTTCATATTTCTCTGGCACATATTTCCTATAATTTTATACCATAATTAATTTTTTACATCATGCTCAGATAGCATGAATATTGTGTATCTCCAATCTGAAATAGATTTCCTTTTATTTTTTTCTCCAATTAAAAAATTCTCATTTTAATAAATTTAATGAAAATCCATATTTAAAAAAAACTTCATTTCCTTCATCAAAAATCCATGAAACACACAAAAAAGTTTTATTTCAGTCCATCAACTAATAAGGCACTTCTAGAATTCAAGTTTTCCTTTTCAATGATAGCAGATCCAATGCCTTTGATTCTGAGTGACTCATAATTTCCAAAATTCATTATTAATTATTTATTATCTTTTAAATTATTTAATAATTTCAAATATACAAAAATATGTTAAGAACACTCACTATCCAATATCCAAGTTCATTTTCCTTTTGTATCCTGGAGATTAGTTTCAAAAAATAAGGCTTTTTTCATCCTTCCCATGAGGCTTATGATATTTTTATTATAATAATTGTTGTGATGGTGGAATAACATAAACTACAACATAGAGATGTATAAGATGATCATATGTTTCAAAAATAGTTTCCATAGGGTTATCTATTTTCTATTTTCAAAGTTTATTTTTTAGGATGTCTTCTTTGAGTTTGTTGGCTCCCCATTAAACTCTTCCTCCAATGCCTCCTAGATTCATTATAGTGTTGATTGTTTAACTAGAAAATTTTAATTACATGGTCAAACACACTTTAGTATTAGAAATATCCATAGAAAGCATATTTTCCTCTATAATCTTCATGTTTTCTAGAACTGTGTATCTATTTTGTGACATCTTTCTTACCATCAACCTTAGCTATTTGTTGTGAACCAATGTTTTGGTGGGATCATGAAATATTATTATTCGGATTCAAATTAACCTTAGTATTAGATGAGTCTCAATTTGTAGCAGTTTTTCATTCCAACTTTTATCCCTTAGAAATTTTAGAATTTTTGACTTTATAAGTGTTTTCAACATATAACGTCTTTTGGGCTTGCTTCTTTTCCTGAAAATTTTAAACCTTGTTGTTAGCCTATCGGGATGATTTTTTATACCCTTTTGATTTTTACTCATATGAGAACTCTCACTAACTTCTAAAATTAAGTTTTGAAAGTCGGTAATTCATTTCTCACCTTCCACATGTTCTTTTTGAACAAGATTAATTCTCACGCATTCACCTTTATCTTTTCTTCAAGGTTGATGTTAAGATTTATCTCTTCATCAAGTAGCTTCTTCATATGATTGATCTATTTTATCTACCTATATTTTTCTTCAATATTTTATTTGTAGTTATTTTCTTATATATATTCTTTCTTAATATTTCTAGTTTAAAAATCATTGAGATACATTTTCTTAATTCCTTCTTAAGTATTAAATTCATCTAAAGGAAGAATCTAATATTTCACAGTATATTTTCCTTAAATAAATACTATATTTAATTGATTTCTCCACATGAAACATTAAAACCAAAAAAATATGGACCATTGTAAGGTATTCATAAATTTTAAAGGTATAAATAATTGCAATAAGATTATGAATATATATATATATATATATATAATAAAGTTAATTTTAAATATCAACTCAACTGGTATAGCTATGAAACTAAAGAAATATATTTTATAAAAGATAATATTATTCAATCACAATATATTTTGATAGGAAAATTTTTTTGACACTAGTCTAATTAGTAATTTATAATAAATAAGAAGAAGAATAAATAATATATAAAATATTTTTTGTAATAATAAAATATTTTTTCACTATATCTGATATTTTTAATTAAAAATTAAATTTATAAATTTTAGGATTTCCATTTCACAAAAATAACATCATTTTTTATTTATCATGATCACGTTTACTTAAGATGAATTTTTAGTATTTTTCGGAAGTACTTAATTTATTAGGTGAATTATGAAAATACTGATTTTATTAATGTCATCAATTATATGAAATTATTTTATTATATAAATAAATTTAAATTTTATAAAACCATTTTAAAATTAAATTAAATATATAAATTATAATATATCATTTTAAATTACTCTTTTTAATTTATAATCTCATGCTAAACAATTTAAAAATTTATGTAGTGTTTTAATGAAAACAGTTTTTTTACTATTTATATCAATTAATTATAACATGATGAAATGAATTTTTTGGTTTATTTTATTCTTAAATAAATAAAAGTTTATTTTAAGAATTATTTAAAATTCATTTGGATAAATTCCATTGATAAATCTACCCCAATATTAAATTTTTTTTCTTAAAAATAATCTTTTTTGAAAAATGGTTTTTTGTGCATTACATGCGCTTATGTTAAAATTAATTTTATAAATCATAGGATTTTTTATCTTATAAATTTCATTTAATAATTTATAATCAATGCGTTCATAATATCTAATATGGATAACATTATTTTTAGGATTAAAAGATAAATTTCCTAGGAAAAAACTAGCTATCGCGGTGAAAACTAAAATTGTAAAAGAAAGTAACCTTAAAAGTAAAGGTAATAAAATGTTTAAAAAATGGTTCATTTTGAATTTTAGATTTGTGTATAGACCTTATATTCCATTAAATGCATTATTTATTAATTTTGTGCCAAATTTGTTTAGAGTTACTTCTCATTATTAAATAGTTTTTGGTATTTACAAAAAAAAAGCCACTCTTTTTCACTTATAAAAGGGGAACCCTCTTCTCACTTACACTCACACAAAAACACATCAATTTCAGAAAAAAAATATGACAAACACTCTTTTAAACACTCTTATCCACCTTAATTTGGTTCTGGTATTCTCAAAATACCACCCCTCAAAGGATTAATTCCCTTTGCAATGGAGATTATCCAAAAATGGGGTATAAGTCCCTAAACCTATCTTTATTTTTCTATTTTTATACACTTTTATTCTTCATAAATTTTTATTTCACCTTATTAAAATGATAAAATAATTTTAATTGTTAAACTAGTATGTTATTATAATTATTTGAAAATCATTAACTACCCTCCCTTTTTCTTTTAAGAAAAACGAAAGCGTGAATCATGTGTTGTGTGGACTACAGCCCATAAGACGCTACATTTTTTTCATTTTTCATTAAAAAATAATTGTATGTTCCTAATATGAAATTTAATATATAATAATTATACTAATGTGATATTTTATATTATTAAATGATAAACCATATTACCTGTTTTCATCATTCTATGGAAAATGAGATCGGTAACCACGCGTACGGACTACCGCCATCATGGGATGATTGATTTCTGTTTTTTATGTCATTTCTACTTTACATTTCTAGTCATGAGAATGTATTTGATTAATAAAAATTATTTTTATTATATAATTAAGTTTATGGTATAAAAAATTAGATAATTTATTAAACATAAGATAAAAAATGATTATGGTAAATTCAGTTGTTTAAAATAAGCATACAAAGAATAAAATATTTTATTACAATTAGGTATTATTTTAATATCAATTTATTATATTTATTATTAATTTTTAATCATAATATATGACACTAAAAAATTCATAGTTATATCATTATAAAACAATTTAAATGATATTACAACTAAATCACCTCATAATCATCAATAATCATGGTGCGTTCATGATTGGTTCGGTTTAACCACAAACATGAAAATTTATATGAAATTATATCATGGATGATGATGAAAACATAATTTTTGGTATAATATGATATAAATCTTTAAAAAATTATTTTTGGGTTTTGGAAAGGATACATCAATATTTGACTTATTAATTAATAAAACACCCTTCATAGGTTGAAAATCACCGAAAAGTTTTCATTGTCGATTTCACCTTCTAGTATAAAGACTAACATACTCATGAAAAGAAATTTATTCTTAATAAATCATTATAAATCATATATTATATTATAATTAATAAAATTTTAATTATAAAAATTGGAAGAATGGCTAATATTGACGTCTCTCCTATGAAATTTTACAAATAAACAAAACTATAAACACTAAGTGTGGGAAAATAAGAAAAAACAATCTAATATGCATGTAGAAAATTATTTAACTAGAAATTATAAATATTTTTTGGTTTTAATATATTTTTAATAAATTATATTAAGATATTTATTTTTGTTTTATAGGAGGTTAGAGATCATCCGGCTAAGCAGGGAAACAATGTAAGGGTTTCTTTAATTGAAATTTGAATCCTTTAAGTTGTGTTTAAGATATACCTCATGTTTCCTTTTAAAATGTGTAAATGTTTTCATAATGAAATTTTCTATCAATATTATATTATATTTCATAATATTCCATGTTCTTTTATATGTCATACCTCTCATTGGGTTTTGATTGAAATCTTACAAAGGCTGTAAGGGGTTTTCCTATCTCAAATCCTTTCCTCGAGTCATAATAACACTTCTTTGAATATAATATTTAAATATTGATACATTATAACTTATTAATATGTTAGGATATATTTACACCTTCATTTATGGGTATATCATGATCCACACCAAACTCATAGTCCTTGATGATTCTATTTTTTCGTTAAAATTCATTTTTTTAGAATAATTTTTAATTATTTAAATGGATTTTTATTCCATGTACAAGTTTTTACATTCCACCAATATTCTCTTTTACCTATTGTAAATGAATTTTTTTTATTTACAATTATATTTATATTTATCTTCATTCTTTTTAAAACAAATTTCTCACCATCATTCCAATGGTGTGGGTTTTCAACAAGGTTATTTTAATATGTTCAAAAGTTTTTTCAATCCTTTTAGAATAAAAGGTTTTATCGTCCACTCCACATTTTATTTGGATAATATTTATGTCTTTTTACAAGTTTTAATTATAAATATTTTTTAATTAAATTTTATCAAATTATTTTCACTTCCCCTTTTTGAGAACTTTATGTATTTTCAAGTATTTATTATTAAATATTATTTTAATAGTAAATTTTTAATGAATTTTCACTTATATTATAAACCTTATGTCTTTTCAAGGACCTTTTATTTGAAACTATTTATAATCAGGTTTTCAAAAATTATTCTTTTTCCATTTTAAAAAAAGTTTTTATGAAAGTAATTTACACTTTCTCTTTTATGACAATGTTTAAAAGGTTTTGTGAAAACATTTTTATTTTCACTTCAATTTTACTAATAAGGTTTATCTCCTATGAAGTTATGTTTTTATCATATTGTATATTATATTATATTATGAATAATTTTGGGAAATTAGAATTGGATATCCTATGATTTCTTAAGATCATGTTTTGTGATAATTTTAATAAACCCATTATTTTTTCCATGGGTTAATTAAGTTATGATGATGATTAATTTTAAATGGAACAAATAATTATATATGATGATGGGAGAGGTCCTATATCACCCTACAATTAATTATTTTAAGTTTATATATCCTAGGATACTCAATCATGGAAATAATGAGTTTGTTCACACATAAATGGGCATGATGGTTTTTTTTATTTTTTAGGCATGGAAATTATGAGTTTTCTCACTTAGGTGTAGGTATAATGTGTTTTCTCATATAGGTTTTCCAATGCATTTAGTTGTGCCAAATTCCCATGTTTTTTATAAATTTATTCTAATTTTATAATATGCATTTCATTTCTATTAAATTCCATGATTTTATGATCATTCCATATTTTTAAATTATTATGAACTTTTATATCATGCTTGCATGTTGTATAATTAATGATATGTGTTTGAGAAATTTCATATCTTTTATTCTTATTTAATGATATTTAATGATAATATGTTTCTCCATCAAGTTTTATGATTATGATTCATGGTCGTATGATATTTTATCAATATATTTATTTCTTCCTTATGTTATCATTCATGATTATGATCTAACACTTTACAATATACCTTTACCCTTACTGAGAATTTGAGATCAACCCTTTCTTATATTTTAAATACCTATGTTATAAATAGTATTGTATAATTTGATATGTCTTGAATGGTACTAGATGAGAATTATTATGTATAAAATATTTCAATTATTGTAAGATAATATGTTTATGTAGCTAATATCCAAGACATGATTGATTCCCACAAAATGAGAATTAGAAAATATAGAGATGAAGAAATGCCTTAAGCATGGGAATTATTTTATCTAAAAAAGTAAGGGGTAGCATGAATTCTAGGTGGTCAAATCACATGGATCACATAACCTCCAAAAGGACACGTGATTTCATAACCCTGGGAAGTTCATGAAAATGGATCATGTGTTGTGTATGATCTATTTATGACCACAAGAAGCCCCTATGACAAACCATAATGTTCTTTTGAACGTGTCCAAAAAATCAGAAATGATTATGTGAAGGCTACCAGATGAGTTCATATGATCACGTAAATTTTCAATGAATAGATTCTTGATAATCTTCGAAAACCCCTTATAAAATAAAGGTAGGAAAAGTAAAAAGCTTCATGTAATGGAGAGTTGTGTTGATCTTTATGTGATGTGATTATTCTATTCATAATACCCCATGGATCCCCCATTGACATGTTTACCTTGTCACATGAGGTCTTGTTGGTGTGTCAACTTCATCATGTAAAGGAACATGGACAT
Organism: Viscum album; assembly: GCA_963277665.1. Classification (NCBI taxonomy): domain Eukaryota; kingdom Viridiplantae; phylum Streptophyta; class Magnoliopsida; order Santalales; family Viscaceae; genus Viscum; species Viscum album. Next base: position 134,460,021 of record OY728153.1, read on the forward strand.
GTCTATTCGATCATGTGATAACCCTTCGGATCCAAAGACAAGCATATGGGTGTTCCATGAAAATTCTCACACACCGTTGTGAGAACCATTATTGATCACATGAACCACCATAGATAATAAGGGGGATTGTCTATGATAGTTTTCATGCACCATCGTGAGATCTAGTATTGATCATGGGATGTGTCACAGATAAGCATAGCAGCTACCCATGAAAACGCTTACACGACCGTCCTGAGATCCTCCATTAATCATTCGATGTATTAACATACAACCAATGGAAAAAGTCCATAAACCTTGTAAAATAAGGAATAAAAGGTTGATAAAGGTTGAAGCATGTAGCCAAGGGAAGATAAGTTTATTTTTATGAAAAGGGGTTATATACCTCATGTTATCACCATTAATCTTGTGAAGACCCCTCTAAAAGCCAAATTGATCTCATGAGAAGCCTCTAATAAGCCATATTGATCTCTCAAGAGGTCTCTGAAAAGTTTTATTAGTCTTGTAAATTACCCTAGAAAAGTCTTCTATAATCCCATGAGAGAATTTTTTTGGGTTACTTGATATCATAAATATTTTCAAACATGTGATCTCAATGGTGGATAGGTCATTTAGAATGATAGTATGACCGTGTAAAATTAATTTTATAAGCCATTAGCCTAATGAATATGAAAATGAAGGGATGTTCTCACGGTCACTAAATATCATGACACACATTAGAAGAACCATGGATGAATCATGTGAATCACGCGATGCAAAAATACCTCCATCGACTTCAGATCATATTTTTGAGATACGTGTCATATAAGGATGTGTATAACCAGGGTGGTGATGCCTAAAAAATACCCCCTATTCACAAATAAAAGAAATGATGGATACTAAGATGGTGAATAATGCACTCATAGGGGTGTAGATGGATAGATTTCTCGAAGTGAAAAGTCAAGTGATTACAAGAGTATTCTGCCTAGTAAAATTTGGGGAACGGCCTAAGAGATCATGTGACATGAATATGTCCTTTGCGTGATCACTCTATAGATCATGTGAAGGACCTATGGTGGGCAATCCATACTATTCAAAGTAGTTTTCACATGTTAACTGGGTCACACAAAACCTAATAATTTAATGGTTAACAAACATTGAGGAACATATGCAAAAATTAGTAGAAAATGATGAAAGACTTATGCAATGAAGGATATGTTAATCTTTATGTGCTTTGCATAACCTATTTGGATCATGGGAAAGAACCAAGACATGTCATACAAGTCTTGAAAAGTCCCCTCAAACATATAGCCCAAGTCTTGAGATGTCCTCGGTACATACCTTCTAGATCATGTTATATCCTTCAAACATGTCAACCAAGTATTGAAAAGTCTTCTGGACATGTCATCCATGTCTTGAAAAGTCCTTAGTATGATTCAACTGAGCCTTTCAAAGTCCTTTCAACTTGTCACCCAAGTCACTTGTGATGATGCACTAATCAGTGATCTTGTTCCTTATTGACTTTATGACCACATAATACTCTCAAAAACAACACCCCAACCCGAGAAAATTTCTGCATCAAGCTACTATTATGGAATTTCATCTATGCCTACAACCCCTACGGGTCATAGAATGACCTCACCCACCATAAACCTTCAGCTTCAGGAATAAAATGAAATGTGTTGGGAATACCATCGACAAGATATGATCATAACCCTTTTGGTTGCATTCCAAGGTCTCTAGATGCTAAAGTCAATGAGTCCTCCTCAACAAAAGAAATATATAGTGAAACCAGTGGTGATTATTGCCATCGTTGACCGATTTAGAATCTTATGCCCAAACTGAAACAATTAGTAATTTCCATAACTAATAAAGGTGGATCAAGGAGTCAACAGTGGATCCATTTATGTTCAGAAGCCTCTAAGAAGGGTTCATGTCAACTGATGTCACCAACATCATCCCGCTAGTGCCCCTCGTTCTCCTGTTGAGGGAACCACCCATAACATTCCCACCTCAGATACTCATGCATGGTTACCAAGGAAGTTTCACCAAAAAAAATTGAACTATAGATAAATGGGAGTGGGTTGATATCTCTACTTCCACTAACAAATCATGATTGGCATATTCTGACAGTAACCAGTGGGAAGTATCATATCCATACCCCCTCGAATTAATTCTGCACACGTATTCCTATAGTAATAAATAGGGAGGTGTATATCCCTACCCCCACACATGAATCCCATCGACATATCTCGATGGCATAAGGAGGAAAAGTGTGGGATTATATCCCCACTTCAATCAAAGATATCTACCAGTACATATTGGAGATGGAAAATGTACAAGCCTACATTCCCACACACACTTTGCTAAAATGACACTACATACTAGAAAAATATCAAGATCTTCATCTGAATATTCAAAAATTGGTATAGATACAGGGATAAGCACATATTCTTGTATCAACATCCAGAGTATCACAACACTTTGATCAGTATGAAAAGATGTCTACTCTGGATCAAGTGCACATTATTTCTCCCATCCTGTAGGATAATCATCATATTCTATTAAATAATGAGGTACCGAACCGAGATTATATTCATATTCCAACTAGGTCTCACCAAGTGAGAGCAGCACATGACTTGGTACATGCATACATTCTTATAGAAAATGACCAGAAACATACTCTAGTGGAGCAAGACCAGGATCATATTCTCATTCCAAATGGGGATCATGAAGTGAGAGTGGTATCTACCTTAGGACACGATCATATTTATATAAAAAAGAGCAGAAGCATAATCCAATGGAAAATGAATGGGATTATATCCCTATTTCAAATGGGGATCATGAATTCAGAGTGGTACATGATTCAGGAAAGTCTTATATTCCTATCGGGAAAGCCACTCGGTATATTTCAGCATATCACAAAATCCAGGATCATATCCATACTTCTACCGATGAACGACTGCACCAGCATCCTTTAGAGGCTATACATGAGTAGGATCATATCCCTTCTCTCATTTCAAAGGTCTGTCAGCATATTACAATGGGGAATTCATATTTGAATCGGGCTCATATCCCCACATCATTTGGGGTTAACCGGTATATTCCCAAAACCACCCATAGGCTGGAACATATTTATTTCGGTAATATCGAAGATCACTAGAATACTCTATTATATTTTCAGCAGTGGTCTCATATTCCTATATCACTATATGGTTATCCACATATTTCATCATCCTTCATGGACCAGTCACATATACCTACTCAACTCCAAAAAGAAATTCAACATATTCTATCCATGACACAAAATGAGGATCATATTACTAACCTACTCAATTATAGTGTCCTTAAGGTTGTTCAATACATATATGAAACACCTCAAGCGTATGCTGAATGTTCAATAAAATTATAAGGAGATAATTACCTTGATATTATTCCTCATAGTAGTGTAGATATAGATTTTAGGGACTCTACTCCTGACATCCACCATGATCAAACTCTCCATGTTAATATCTCCCTCAGACAAAGAAATCATCCCATTACCTCAGAACCTCCTTATTGAGAGTTTCTAAAACTCAGACACCTTCATATAGAGAGGTTATGGAAACACCATGGTCAACCATATGGTTCCCCATTTACTATCAGAAACACTTCACCACATTTAGTAGGCGACCCAGAGAAGAAACATATTTCACCTGGCTAGGTGGAGGATTGTATGTCTAACAAAGAGGTGGATGATATGTATATATGGAGAGAGTTATCCAGAAACAACCACTTCTCCACGTTTTGAACCTATTATACTTATGAATATAAAATTATAGATGATATAAAAAAGGATTTCATGCCTAACATACACCAAAATATGTGGGAAACTCACCAGTAGTTAAAGGCTAGACACCTCCCCTATCCAGGATATGAGGGTCGCCTTGAAACCTTCAATATACTCTATTATCAAATGGACCTAGTTGTTATCTCTATGGACTGAGACCCAAAATCTGAAATGTACAGTGTAAATATACAACACTCGTTCCACCATTGTACCATAACCCTCTAAAAACTAATCACCAAATCCTCATTAGGTATTTATATCTGAGGATGGGGAAAGTATGGAACATTTCACTTCACTACACCCCTAGAATAGTAGAACTCCCTATATATGGAATCCTATAATGTCATATCCTATAAATAAATTAGGGGAATGGGTAAGGCATGTGGTATTTGGTAAATAAAATAGAATAAACCCACTTCAAAGATGCAAAGACATCATGAATAGTGGTAGAGGACTGGCCATAGATTATTAAACTGGGCCCCACAAAAAAATAATAATTCATTTCAAATACAGAAGTCGAAGTTTTTGGCCAACACAAAAATTTACCATTTAAAATGACACACATCATGGGTTTCCATTTTTCTTAGCTCATACATAAGAACAATTGAACCAATTTGAATGGGTCACAATATCAGCTTCCATATAAGCTGTCTCGAAGAGAACCCAACCCAAAGTTCTAGGGGAATATTTACCACTACCTTCACCCCTCAGTTCATCAATCATATGAGGATTTAAGATATACTGATGGTATATGAAAACCAACCCCATCCTATAGGGATGGGGGAATTTTATCTCAATTTCCATCACCAGATTCGCTGAACCCCAAGAGGGTCCTGGAGAAATCAGCAGTGGTTCCAGATCAACCACATCCCGCAAGGATGGGAAATTTATATCTCAATTCCCATCCCATGAGTCATCAAATAATTTACCAAAATCATAAAATCTTTAACAATAGGATCAATAAGTTCTAATAGAGACCCCAATTATTTCCCATCCCACAGGGTGGGGAGAATTTTTATCATTATCATTACCTCACACTAATAAAAAAGCACACGTTTAATAGCACTGACATTTATCGGCACTAGAAAAATTCATTGATAATGTTTATCTTTGTCAGTGTTAAACTAAGCACTGATAAAATAATCCCTTTATCATCACTAAAAAAAGTGCGGATAACGGGAACCATTTATCATCATTTTTTTAGCACTGATAAAGAGAACTTTTATCCGCACTTTAGTTTTAGCACTGATGAAAGGTTCCCTTTATTAGTATGTTTTTAGTGATAATAAAAGTTTCTCTTTTTATTGATCTTTTAGTGCTGATAAAGGTTCAAAATAAAATGAAAATTTAAACAAATAAAAAAATAATTAAATAATGAAAAAAACATTTTATTAATTAAATAATTATTGATAAAAATGAATAAATTTAATATATATATATATTGTAAATATTAATAAATATTATATATTATGTATAGATATATAAAATGAATAAGTATAATATATATAGAATTTTAATTAAAATCATATTAATGTCTTATTCATTTTTAATGTTGTTTTATTTCTCAATTTAACCTATATCAAATATCATGTGTTGCATTTATTTCACATCTATATAGATATATATGTGTGTGTGTGTTAATGTATTTTTATATGAATGCACACACAAATATATTTATGAAAAATATATAGAAACACATACACCTAATATTTATGTAATTTATTCAAAATTTAGTATATTTAATAATTTCATTACAACATGATACATTTAATATATATTATGTTTTTAATTAGTCAATTTTATTTATTTTTTTTCAATACTACAATTTCATTTCTAATGTTTTTTATTTTTTATTTTTTTTGAATTTAATCATTTTATATTATTTATTTTTATTTATTTATTTTCTATGTTTTAATATTTTGAATATTTATTCATCCACTTCAATATATATATATATATCCATTTTTTTAATAACTTATATTCAATTAATAAAAATTATCCTTTTTTAAAATATTTTTAACTGATACTCATTTTGAATTATTCAATTTCACTCATTTTAAAATGAATGTATTTAAAATTATATATCCATTAATAATGTTAAAAATATATTTGTAAATAAATATTTATAAATAAATATATCTATAAATGTATATTTATTATATTTATAATTATTATAAATAAATAGTTATTATAAATAAAAAATTATTACTTTTCAAATAAGTATTTATATAATTATTAATAAATAATTATATATATTTAAATAATTATAAAATAAGAATAAATTTATTAAAATAATTTTAATATTGTAATAAATTTATTTAAATAATTATAAAATTATTATTAAGTTATTTAAATCATTATAATTATAAAACTTTTATCAGCCCTAAAAAAGTGATGTTAAAATATATATTTATCTGTGCTAAAATGCTATCCCTGATAAATATATCTTTTATCAAAAGTTTTTAGCCTTGATAAATACATCGTTTATCTAGCTTATAAATTTAGCACTGATAAAAGGGATCTTTATTGGAACTTGTCTAAATGCACTGTTAAAAGTTCCCTCGATCTATTTAAAAAACTCTGACCATGACTCAGTCACTCATGATTCTCAAGATCTCGTGGAACTCTTCTACTACAAGTGTGACTCCTCTATGTTCCCTCATATTAATCATGTCTAGAATAAAATGTATGTTATTCTCTACTCTTCCTCTATCATTGTTTTATGTTTTGAGTTTCGAATTTTGCGTTTTGGTGTTGTTATTAAACATGACGAACCCAACATATCTTCTTGTCGTTACTGAAATATAACAAGTGTGGTTCTACTTATTCTTCTACTTTCATATGCATTTGATTTTTCATCCCATTTGTCCCTAGAGACACACATATATGGTTTACTCTACTCTCAACATTAAAAAGTAGACCTCTCATGTAACGACCCAAAATTTCATTAATGGAAAATCCCTCTTGATCCAGTTAAATGTTTCTTTATGTTTTTATAAGATGTCAACTTCTTTAGTTTTACGTTAAGATTTGTGACCGTTACTTTTATAGCCGTTGAACATTGATCATCTGGGTAGTTTAAATATAAGGCTTTAACGAAACCATTTTTTACTCAGACAAAGGAAGCGATGGCCTCATCCAGTAGAATTACCCCTTACGAAGCCCATTTGTCGGAGCTCGGAAAGGAGGTGGCGTCTTTGGGCTTTGCCCTTGACCAAGCCCAAGCTGAGCTTCATCAAGTCAAGCTCGAACGTGATCGTCTACGGGAAAAATGGAAGTTGATAGAGATCACCACTCGAGCGATGTTATCCGAGCAACCCCAAGAGTCTGTCACCATCGCACACCTTACCCTTAGGTCTTATGCGGCTATTTTAAGGGGTTATGTAACAAATAAGTAGCACCATGTTCATGTACATTATTTTTGTATATAATAATGAATATAATTTCTAGTCATTTTTGATGCATTGTAATTAGTTTTTAAAGTACAAATGATGTTTTTAGTTATTATTTAATTAAGAATTATATTTTATTAAATTAAAGGATTTTTGAATTAAATAATATTTTAATAAAATATTATTATTAATATTAAATTAATTTTTATTAAATATAAATGATCTTATAATTTTATGAATGCAATTAAAATTTTTATTAAGGTTTGAAAGCCATTTCTGTCAAAACCCGTGAATTTTTTATAAATGTCGGTTTTTATTTTAAAAGTGCAAATTCACATATTTAGAAAATTATTTAGATAAAATAAATATTATTTTTGGAATCAGGACGTCGAAATTATCCAACGGTGAATTTTTCATAATTTTCTGAGACAGTCCAATTTTTGGGTAAAAATTAAATACCTTTTAAATATATAATGTGATTTATGACATCATAATGACCCAATGGTGATGTAATAAAATACCATAATCCTTAGGTTCGGCCAATATATGTTTTATCATTAAAATAATGAGGTTTTGGGTTTGTTTGAATCACTTTTCAAAGCATTAATGGAGCCCTCAAGACTTATTCAACACTTTGCCTTTTTAAATTAATTTCCATGGGAGTGTGACTCACCTCCACATAAGCAACCCTAATTTTTTAATAAGTTCGGACCTTGGCCTTGTAAAATATTGTTTTCCTCTCTCCTTTTCCAGAAACCATGGGCAAATACCATGGGATGGTTTGTGGTTTGGATTATTTTAATATAAGGGGTCCCAAACCTAAATAATAAAGAATTCTCTCACCTTTCCTATATAAACCCACCCAAGCTCCCACTTCCTCCTCACTCAAAGCCCTTGAAGTTCGTCCAACCTCTGCCCTACTCTCTCTAGAATCCTCTCAAGGTGCCCCAAGCTCCCAAGAAGCCTCTCACAAGCCTCTCTCTAGCCTTTGGAAGCACACTTCCAAGTAAGGGTTTTTTCTTCCTTTCTCATTTTTGTCAATTTTCTTTAAGTTGTATTGCCCTTTTAATTTCATTTATGAATGTTGGGGTATGGTTTCGCATCTCTCCCATACTGCCCTCTTATTGTTTGAATGATGGGAGACCCCTTTCTCTCTCATTAAATGCCTCCCATGTACACCCGTTACTATGCCGAAATTCCGAAAGGAACCTTTTTCTCCTCTTTTATATTCAAGCAATACTTTTGTATCATGAATCTAAATTCCTTTTCAATTGTTGGGACATGTATCTATATGACCTTCTTACTGTCCATTACATGTAAATATGATGAGGAACCCCTTTCTCTCTCATCATCCTTTTTTATGAATTCTTATGTCACGCCGTTACGCTGCCGATTTTCTAAGCCAATATCATTGTGTAGTGAATACCATGCCCATTTCTCCATCAAGGGTATTCACCTTTATGCACATTTACATATTGATTGTAAAGTTTCATGTATGAATTCCACATTCCTTTATCGTGGAATAAATGATTATGTTTTATGAATCCATGTTTTATGATCCATGTGGCACACTTATGCATGAAATGAAATGTTTAAGAAGGGTGCGCCCTGATAGCGCTCCAATGCATTGGGTAAAGTATAGTATCATGATACGTCATGTGCAATGAGTGTTGACTCATGCTAATTCAAGTGCAACGAGGGTTTACTCGTGCTTCAAGTGCAATGAGGGTTTACTCATGCTCCATGTGCAATGAGCCTTGGCTCATGCTAATTCAATGTTAAGTGTTGTTGCCACATTTCCATGTTATGATTATCATGCTTTATCATGCCTTTATGTTCATGTCTCTCTTATGCTCTATTGATATTCCTATTGCCTAACATGTATTGTACTCCTCATGTTATTCATTATGTACTCCCTTACTGGGCTTTATAGCTCACCCTTTTCTTATGCATGTCCTCAGGTTATCCCATGCAATGCTAGGTACGAAGGAATGTAGTGGTCATGTAAAGGAAGTTTTCAATAAGGATGTTGTATTTCAAGTTTAAAGTTTTTATGTAATAATCCTAAGCCCCAAAGACACTAAACCTCTCGATCTTCTTTGTTGTATCAAGTGAAGTTTTATGTAATAAAGCATGTTTAAGTTGTAATAAAAATCAGGGTTGTCATAGTTGGTATCAGAGGATAGGTTTAGTTATTTTTGGGATTAGGAAACCCTAGTAAAGCCTTAGCTACAAGACTAAGCATAATAAAAACATCCCTAAGTTTTGGTAAATACTAAGTAAGTGGTTTATCAAACAAATACATCCCTGTCTGGATACGAGCAGGTAGAGGCGGCTCTGGCACAGATGTATCCTAGGGGTAAAACCCGAAAACACCGCTTTGAGCTAGACTCGAACGGGAACTGGTGCACGACAACGGGCCTTGCTGCACTCTTGGTTACGACACTCCCGGGGGATATGTTTTGATAAATTCACAATCTTAGTATGAACCCTTATTAAGGGAAAAATTCCCCTAAGAATATATGTTAGAAGGAAGATCCTGAAAAGCCTGGATTGAATCCTATAGACTCATGAGTTAAAGAGATCAAAGTTTATTTATAAGTCATCAACTTTTGTCTTTGGATTACCCTCTATGTGTTACCCCTAACTTTCCTTTTATTCCAGCCAATGGCCGGTAATAGGAGAACTCGGGCTAACAACCGTTGTGAAGATCAGTGTGATGATTGTACTAATGAGATGCCCAATCCGATGGGAACGGGAATCGCGAACTTTGTCACGCTTCTCTCTCAGCTAACTCAAGTTTTGAATAGAAACACTGGTCAAGAGGAACGTTCAACCCCCCCTAAGAAAGAACAAGTTGCTATTGAAAGCTTCATGAGACAAAGGCCTCCTACTTTTAGTGGATCATCCGATCCCACGATTGCTGAACAATGGATCAACTCCATTGAAAAGATATTCTCCATCCTCCAATGCTCTGAAAAAGAGAAGGTTCTCCTGTCGGCTTATCGTATGGAGGGTGAAGCTGATCAATGGTGGACGTTGATCAAAAATACGAAGCCTGAGGAGGAGATCGAGGCTTTGGAATGGAAGGTTTTCTGGAAGATGTTTTTCGATAAATATTTTCCACGCACCCTCCGTCTTAAGATGGAAAGGGACTTCCTTTCCCTCAAGCAGAAAGATGAGGAATCTGTGGGAGCGTATGAGGCAAACTTCACAAGGCTTGCACGATACGCTTCTGGCTTTGTCGTTACCCCCGAATGCAAAGTTGACCGCTTCTTTGGTGGGCTGAAGCCTAGCTTGCGGAAAGCATTAGCGATCCGTGACTTTTACAGCTATGAGGAGATTGTCCGATGTGCCCTTAAGGTTGAAATGGAGATCGGAGAATCACAGGGGTATCATGGGGACAAGAAGCGGAAGGTGGACTTCAATGCTGGTGGTCCGATGGATAAATCCAACGGCGCTAAGAAATTCCAGCACCCCACTTGCCAAAAGTGTGGAAAGAAGCACCCTGGGAATTGCCTTAGGGGGACAAGAAAATGCTTCAAGTGTGGAAGAGAAGGGCACCTAGCTATTAACTGTCAGCAAGAAGGACCCGCGGCTGCGACGGAGGGGAGGAACGCTCCGTTCGAACCTCAACGCGTTGTTCAATGCTTCAAATGCAAAGAACCGGGTCATTTTGCGAATCAGTGCCCTAATCCAAGGGTTATCGGAGGCAATCAACAACCTCCACGACAGCAAGGAAGAGCTTTGGCCATCACTTCTGCCGAAGTGAACCCCGACAACGAAGTTGTGACAGGTACGCTAGTTATTCATTCAAGAATAGCGAACGTACTTTTTGATTCAGGTTCTACGCATTCTTTTATATCTCAAAAGTTTAGTAGGATAATCCCTGCACCACCACAAATCATGGAAGTAAAGATGTCGGTGAGTACGGCAAATGGGGCAATCATTGCATTCCATGAGTATAAGTCCTCCCCTGTTATAATCTGTGGATTGAATTTCCCGGCGAACCTCGTCATACTCCCTTTGGTGGAATTTGATGCAATTCTTGGCATGGATTGGCTTTCCTTATATAGAGCCAACATAAATTGTCGGGAGAGGGAAATCACACTCCATATGGAGAATCGACCCCCGATTCTTTACAAGTGTCAGGAGGAAGATGAATCTCCTTTAACTCCATCATCTCAAGCATGGATATTACTACCTTATGAGCACGCATATCTGGCTCAGATGATTGAGTCCAAGGAAGAAACCACCCTTGAAGAAATGCCTATTGTGAGGGAATTCGCTGAAGTATTTCCCGAGGAACTTCCTGGTCTTCCTCCAAGAAGAGATGTTGAGTTCTCAATTGAACTTATACCTGGGGCGCTACCAATATCCAAGACTCCATATAGAATGGCTGTGGTTGAGCTTGAAGAACTGAAGAAACAACTACAGGAGAATCTGGATAAAGGGTTTATACGCCCAAGTGCATCACCATGGGGTGCACCAGTCCTCTTCGTCAAGAAGAAGGATGGGTCAATGCGGCTTTGCATCGATTATCGTGAACTTAACAAAATCACGATAAAGAACAAGTATCCTCTCCCAAGAATCGATGACTTGTTTGATCAGCTGCGTGGAGCACAATACTTCTCCAAGGTCGACTTGCGGTCGGGATATTATCAAGTAAGGGTGAAGAAGGAAGATATCCCCAAGACTGCTTTTCGTACAAGGTACGGGCACTATGAATTCATAGTAATGCCTTTTGGACTCACCAATGCTCCAGCAATATTCATGGACTTGATGAATAGAGTCTTTAGAGATTACCTAGATAAATTTGTGGTAGTCTTTATAGATGATATTCTAATATACTCCAAAACCAAGGAGGACCATGAGGAGCATTTAAGAACTGTACTGGAGACTTTGCGCAAGGAGAAGCTCTATGCCAAATACAGCAAGTGTGAGTTCTGGTTAAAGGAGGTCTCATTCTTGGGCCATATCATCACAAGCAATGGGATATCTGTGGACCCCTCCAAAACAGATGCAATTGAGGGATGGCCGAGGCCAACATCGGTAACTGATATCCGTAGCTTCTTGGGGTTAGCTGGATATTATCGACGATTTGTGAGAAACTTCTCACGATTGTCCAACCCTCTTACCAAGCTAACTCGAAAGGGAGTAAAGTTTGCTTGGAGTGATGAATGCGAAGAAAGCTTCAAGGAGTTGAAAAGGAGGCTTATCACTGCACCTGTGCTCACTTTACCCACAAGTGGGGAGCTTTTTGTGGTATTCAGTGATGCTTCAAAGAAGGGCTTAGGATGTGTGCTGATGCAGAATGATAAAGTGATATCCTATGCCTCAAGACAGTTGAAAATCCATGAGCGAAACTATCCAACGCATGATCTGGAGTTGGCGGCGGTGATCTTTGCCTTGAAAATCTGGCGGCATTATCTCTATGGAGAGAAATGTGAGATATATACGGACCACAAGAGTCTTAAATATATATTCACACAGAAAGAGCTTAATATGCGCCAGAGAAGATGGATAGAGCTCATAAAGGATTATGACTGTTCAATACATTACCACCCTGGGAAGGCGAACAAGGTGGCGGATGCCCTAAGTAGAAAGGATCCAGCAATTCTATCAATGATGAGAATTGAGAAGGATCCAATCTTCTTAGACTTGATGAAGATGGAAGTGGGAATCATAAAGAAGGGAACATCATCAATCCTTTCACAAATTATTGCTCAACCATCTCTTTTGGAAAGGTTAAAGGATGCTCAAAAGGATGATGTGAGAATCCAAGAAAAAGTGGAAGCTATCAAAAAGGGAAAATCCTCAGAGTTTAATGTTAATGAAGAAGGAATTGTGCGGTTTGGGAAAAGACTATGTGTCCCATCAAGTTCGGAGCTGAAGAAGGAACTTTTGGATGATGCACATAGTTCAAATTTCTCTATTCACCCAGGGAGCACAAAGATGTATCGAGATCTCCGAGAAAACTTTTGGTGGGATAATATGAAGAAGGAGATCGCCGAATATACATCAAAGTGCCTTGTGTGTCAGCAAGTGAAGGCAGAAAGGCAGAAGTCTAAGGGGATGATGCAACCATTGCCCATACCAGAATGGAAATGGGAGAACATCACCATGGACTTCGTCACTGGACTTCCAAAGACATCCAAAAGCAACAATGCAATCTGGGTTATTGTGGATCGTCTTACAAAGACTGCACACTTCATTGCTATTCGAGATGATTTCTCTTTGGATCAACTGGCACGGATATATATCAGGGAAGTGGTACGGTTGCATGGAGTACCACTATCTATTGTGTCTGACCGAGATCCAAGATTTACCTCTAAGTTTTGGAAGAGTCTTCAACATGCTCTGAATACTGAACTGAACTTCAGTACGGCCTATCATCCTCAAACTGATGGCCAATCCGAGCGGACTATCCAAACACTTGAGGATATGTTGAGAGCGTGCTCAATGGACTTTAAAGGAGGATGGGATCAACATCTTCCTCTAGTTGAGTTCTCTTATAATAATAGTTTCCACTCGAGCATCCAAATGGCACCATATGAAGCCCTGTATGGGAAAAGTTGTAGAACACCGGCATGTTGGGATGAGGTCGGTGAACGTAAGCTGGTTGGACCAGAAATGGTCGAAGAAATGGTGGAGAAGGTGAAAACCATTCAGCAGCATATCAAGGCAGCCCAAAGTCGACAGAAGAGTTATGCAGATAATCGTCGACGAGACCTTGAATTTAAAGTTGGAGACATGGTGTTTTTACGCATATCTCCGTGGAAGAAGGTCATGAGGTTTGGAAAGAAAGGGAAGTTAAGTCCAAGGTACATCGGCCCCTTCGAGATTCTTGATCGTGTTGGGGATGTGGCCTATCGACTAGCACTTCCACCTACTATGGCCAAGGTGCATGATGTCTTCCATGTATCCCTCTTAAGGAAGTACATACCAGACCCTTCACATGTACTCTCTTCTGAGGTGGTACAATTAGAAGACGATCTTTCTTATGAGGAGCAACCAGTGAAGATCTTAGATCGTAGAGAAAAAGTTCTACGAAATAAGACAATGCCCCTCGTCAAGGTGTTGTGGAGAAACCACAAGTTTGAAGAAGCAACTTGGGAGTCGGAGGATATGATGAAGCTAAGTTACCCACATTTGTTTTAGTGTGGGAAAAGGAAAATTTCGAGGGCGAAATTTCTTAAGGGGGGAATGTTGTAACGACCCAAAATTTCATTAATGGAAAATCCCTCTTGATCCAGTTAAATGTTTCTTTATGTTTTTATAAGATGTCAACTTCTTTAGTTTTACGTTAAGATTTGTGACCGTTACTTTTATAGCCGTTGAACATTGATCATCTGGGTAGTTTAAATATAAGGCTTTAAAGAAACCATTTTTTACTCAGACAAAGGAAGCGATGGCCTCATCCAGTAGAATTGCCCCTTACGAAGCCCATTTGTCGGAGCTCGGAAAGGAGGTGGCGTCTTTGGGCTTTGCCCTTGACCAAGCCCAAGCTGAGCTTCATCAAGTCAAGCTCGAACGTGATCGTCTACGGGAAAAATGGAAGTTGATAGAGATCACCACTCGAGCGATGTTATCCGAGCAACCCCAAGAGTCTGTCACCATCGCACACCTTACCCTTAGGTCTTATGCGGCTATTTTAAGGGGTTATGTAACAAATAAGTAGCACCATGTTCATGTACATTATTTTTGTATATAATAATGAATATAATTTCTAGTCATTTTTGATGCATTGTAATTAGTTTTTAAAGTACAAATGATGTTTTTAGTTATTATTTAATTAAGAATTATATTTTATTAAATTAAAGGATTTTTGAATTAAATAATATTTTAATAAAATATTATTATTAATATTAAATTAATTTTTATTAAATATAAATGATCTTATAATTTTATGAATGCAATTAAAATTTTTATTAAGGTTTGAAAGCCATTTCTGTCAAAACCCGTGAATTTTTTATAAATGTCGGTTTTTATTTTAAAAGTGCAAATTCACATATTTAGAAAATTATTTAGATAAAATAAATATTATTTTTGGAATCAGGACGTCGAAATTATCCAACGGTGAATTTTTCATAATTTTCTGAGACAGCCCAATTTTTGGGTAAAAATTAAATACCTTTTAAATATATAATGTGATTTATGACATCATAATGACCCAATGGTGATGTAATAAAATACCATAATCCTTAGGTTCGGCCAATATATGTTTTATCATTAAAATAATGAGGTTTTGGGTTTGTTTGAATCACTTTTCAAAGCATTAATGGAGCCCTCAAGACTTATTCAACACTTTGCCTTTTTAAATTAATTTCCATGGGAGTGTGACTCACCTCCACATAAGCAACCCTAATTTTTTAATAAGTTCGGACCTTGGCCTTGTAAAATATTGTTTTCCTCTCTCCTTTTCCAGAAACCATGGGCAAATACCATGGGATGGTTTGTGGTTTGGATTATTTTAATATAAGGGGTCCCAAACCTAAATAATAAAGAATTCTCTCACCTTTCCTATATAAACCCACCCAAGCTCCCACTTCCTCCTCACTCAAAGCCCTTGAAGTTCGTCCAACCTCTGCCCTACTCTCTCTAGAATCCTCTCAAGGTGCCCCAAGCTCCCAAGAAGCCTCTCACAAGCCTCTCTCTAGCCTTTGGAAGCACACTTCCAAGTAAGGGTTTTTTCTTCCTTTCTCATTTTTGTCAATTTTCTTTAAGTTGTATTGCCCTTTTAATTTCATTTATGAATGTTGGGGTATGGTTTCGCATCTCTCCCATACTGCCCTCTTATTGTTTGAATGATGGGATACCCCTTTCTCTCTCATTAAATGCCTCCCATGTACACCCGTTACTATGCCGAAATTCCGAAAGGAACCTTTTTCTAAGCAATACTCTTGTATCATGAATCTAAATTCCTTTTCAATTGTTGGGACATGTATCTATATGACCTTCTTACTTTCCATTACATGTAAATATGATGAGGAACCCCTTTCTCTCTCATCAGCCTTTTTTATGAATTCTTATGTCACGCCGTTACGCTGCCGATTTTCTAAGCCAATATCATTGTGTAGTGAATACCATGCCCATTTCTCCATCAAGGGTATTCACCTTTATGCACATTTACGTATTGATTGTAAAGTTTCATGTATGAATTCCACATTCCTTTATCGTGGAATAAATGATTATGTTTTATGAATCCATGTTTTATGATCCATGTGGCACACTTATGCATGAAATGAAATGTTTAAGAAGGGTGCGCCCTGATAGCGCTCCAATGCATTGGGTAAAGTATAGTATCATGATACGTCATGTGCAATGAGTGTTGACTCATGCTAATTCAAGTGCAACGAGGGTTTACTCGTGCTTCAAGTGCAATGAGGGTTTACTCATGCTCCATGTGCAATGAGCCTTGGCTCATGCTAATTCAATGTTAAGTGTTGTTGCCACATTTCCATGTTATGATTATCATGCTTTATCATGCCTTTATGTTCATGTCTCTCTTATGCTCTATTGATATGCCTATTGCCTAACATGTATTGTACTCCTCATGTTATTAATTATGTACTCCCTTACTGGGCTTTATAGCTCACCCTTTTCTTATCCATGTCCTCAGGTTATCCCATGCAATGCTAGGTACGAAGGAATGTAGTGGTCATGTAAAGGAAGTTTTCAATAAGGATGTTGTATTTCAAGTTTAAAGTTTTTATGTAATAATCCTAAGCCCCAAAGACACTAAACCTCTCGATCTTCTTTGTTGTATCAAGTGAAGTTTTATGTAATAAAGCATGTTTAAGTTGTAATAAAAATCAGGGTTGTCATATCTCACCCCCCCCCTCAGTTTTCTCTTCATTTAAATAATATTTGGTTCCCAAATCTAGGTAGTTTCTCAAATTTAATTCATGTTATATACTACATTATAGATTCTAAAGGCTTAATTAATAGGGTTTTTAAGGATTATGGGATACCAAGTTGTGGCCCTCATTTATGGGTGATGAACATATAGAGACCAAGGTAAGGGTAAAAATCATTAAAACATGTTTTTTGGATTTTTGTTATTCATGTAAATTGTTAAACCTTGAAATTGGTTATTTATATTTATGATTTTGATGAATAATTTTTTATTGAATTCAAAAAATAATAATAAATTAATTATTGACATTCAAAAAATTATTTTAGTAATTCATTTTGTGATAGTTTTGTTTTTTAATTAATTTAAGATTATTATTAAAATTTAACCATGGGTTACAAAGAGTGATGGGGAATTTCTTTGGAGAGAAAAAAAAGCTCAATTTTTTTTTAAAAAAAATCCTAGATTGGATAGAGTTGACAGATAATTGGGTAAATGGACTTATAAATACACAATAAGAAATAAATAGTGTATTTACCAAAAGTAAGGGGGTTATCCATGTTAGGATAGTTGATCAAGAAAACTATGAGATGTGATTTTTTAATAGATTTACTAATCAAAATAGAGATATAATTAATTTATAGGATAAAAAACAATTTAAAAAGTCCTATAACATGGTGAATAACTGTAGAGAGAACAAAATTTGATTAAAATATACTTTTTATGGTTTGGATATTTATGTCCTATAAGTCATGTAATTTATTATCCATGTCCAAAATGCAATAAAAAATAGAGATATGATCTATCTATTGTAATAATACTTTGTTGCATTCCATATCTAAACCTCTCTTCTTCTTTGATCACAGTTTATCAGTAGTTTAAGGTGATATCACTCCTTCGGTGATCATAGGATGATACCCTAAAACTCATAAGTGGTAGCATAGACTTGTTCTTCAAGAACAAAATGTATTAATCTATTAGTTTTTCGAATGAATAAATTTCATATTGTATTATGTCAATATAATATATTATAATATGATGGATTTCTTTGTTCATCCCTAGTTTATGGCTATTATATATCATATGGTATGATATATATAAAATATAAGGATTTGAAATACGTTTTATCAGAAAATTTATAATATCTTAAAATATGACTCTATCCATGGTTTGTGTGAAAATAGAGGATCAAAGCACAAATACAATATCACCTCAATTATTAAATATGATAAAATAAATATGATATCTCCTATCATATTTGTTGAGAGCATTCATGGAATATGATTAAAGTTTCGTCATAGAATATTATTGAGTTGTAGGAATACCTCTCTCCAATAAGATATTTTACAACCAATAATATCATTATCAGTTCTAAAGTAAGAGATTACTAGAGGTAATTGCATATCTACTTCAAGCTATGTGGTATAATTTTCAATTATGAGAAGTATCTATGGTTCCTCTAAGATTTTATGGTAATATATCATAATAATAATTTTAGGATTTCATTAAATAGATTCATTTCATTTATAAGAGTAAAACAATTCTAGATCAATACTGATCATAATTTGAAAAAATCACCCTTTAAAGGGATGTATGTTATTGTAGGGGTATTATGGTGGATTAAAAAAATATCCAAAATTGGAGGGTGAGTAATCCTTGAGTAGATATAAGTGATTTCCAATGTAGGTGGGGTTATATTCATTTCTTCAAGACCATTAGACTGGATTTATTCCAATTCCTCTTTAATTGATGATATTTTTTGAGTGATTCCATTAGTGTAGGTTCATAGGAAACTTTAACCCTTAGATTCTTGATTGTCTTCCATCTCTTGATGATGGATTAGAAGACCTCTTTCAAACTAGCCTTCCTCTCATTATCAAGATATGGAAGGAAATCAAGCATTAGAGGATGGATTAAATAAAGTTAGTGAAGGTCAATTATACAATAGTATCAAAGTATTATATCTCTATTTAGGACAGTAATAATTTTCAAGCAAGATGGATTCAATTGTGGACTTTTATTCATGGATTGTATTGTGTTGATGTAATTAAAGAAAAATTAAATGTTTGACTAATCATGCATACAATGTCTTCTGAACATTATGATGTTTCTAATACTGAGCAAGAATAGATTATTGATTATGAAACTATGCAATTATTAGTGGATCAACAACATGTTGATGAAAAAAATGAAGAAAAAACAAGAATGATGCAGCATCATGTTTTTGAATAAAATTGTCAAGGAAATAAGATAGGGTATAAAATTTAAGGTTGGTTGTAATCAACATGACCAGCCTATTGACCCCAAAAAGTCAATGTTAATTAGTTATCATGGGGTCACAATGAGTATGAATGTTCTAATTAATATTGACTCATGGCACTGTGTCCAACCTGTATTGAAATAAATCCTTTGGAAATATATAATGTTAATGTTACAATATACTTTCTCTATTTTTACTGAAAAATTATATAATAAAATATTGATTTAGTTTTCATTATTTCTCACAGACTTCTTTTCTTTTAGAATGTTTCATTAATAAATATGTCTTAATGGCTGTTATAAAGGTGCATAGAGGATTTCAGACTCTTCTGATGAAGTTACTTCTTAGGGGTGCTAGGGGAAAATAAAGCATCACCCACCACTTAGTTATGCACACATTATAAATAAGTAAACATGGAATACTTTCTAAAGTCATCATAATGAGAAATCATTTTAGGTGAATTTTGGTCGATAATATATTATTTGACATTATTTATTTTATCCAACTTGATTAAAAAAAATTAATTTATTAAACAAAAAAAGATCCATAAAAATAAAGAACATGCTTCAAAACCAACATACCCCTATCATAAAGGAAGGATGGGGCATGCTTCATTAGAGAATAAATTGGTATGTATTTAAAATCAACAATAAAATGTTAAATATGTGATATGAAACAACTTGTGTTCCTTTGTTTATATATAGATTTATGAATCAAAATCCAAAACCACTTCTATCCCATGTCATGTGCTATCGAAGGAGGCTTTTGTAAATAAGAATGGTATATTAGTTGATAAAAATAAAAAAAAGCATTATGGGAAGCATGTGTAAGTATGAAATAATTATATTCCTTTTGATTTATAATAATATTACGTAAAAATAAATATATTCTTATTTTTTATATAGTTTAGACATAAGAATTGGCAATGAATATACCAGAAGAAAAGCACCTTTTAGAAGCTTTGAAGTTTCCTGAACAATATGGTTGTTTTAGAGGATTAGGTTTTGGAGTCTCTACTCAAACATTTATTGATAATATAAAACTACAAGAAGATACATATAATATTGTGAGACAAATGCAGTCATAAACTGACTCACTGTAAGATATTATTTTTTGGTCTAGTTTGGTAGACCAATGTATAAGAAATTATCAATGAAAACCAGCGGTGGAGAAAAGATCTACATATATACGAAATGATCTCACTAGCTTTGAAGCTAGTAATTCTCCCCAACCACATACCTTACCTGAGGTAATAAATTTTTTAATGAATATTTCTCCTATATATGAATCAAAAAACTACTGATAACTTTATACTACTAAATTTCTACAGTGTACACTTTTATGTGATTTTTTTCTTTCAACACCCATGCACCACGTGTTTTAGTGGGTAAAGTGTATAATATCCTAGGATACCAGCTACACAATCAACACCTCACAAAAAAATCACATAGGAGTGGGTGTTAAGGTAGATTATGAGCTAACTACTAAGTTTCCTATTCCATTCGATTATCTGGATATTATAATGGTTCAAGATGCTATTGAAGCTTTCATAACTTTCCCATCTAATCTTAAAAAGATACATGAGGCAAATCATTAAAAAATATATTAAAAACATGTAACAATTGATGATAAAAGGTCTAAAGTGAGGTATGATATTATAGATGAATAAAGAGGTGAAGAAATGAAAGGTCAAATCAAGAAAATCTAGTGAATCGACCAAGAAAAAAACAACCTTCCAAGAGTACCTTCTCCCCACCAGTTCTAGAGAAATATTTATTATCATTACAACTTCATGTAGATACCACATTTAAAGATAAAACTATGTATTTCATTGAATATGAAGAAAACATATATGGATAATCCTTCACAGATGTAATTGGCCTCGAGACTCTGACTATGATTCTTATGTATGAATGGTTGGGTATATCGGTTGTGAATACATATATAATGTACATTTTCATAATATGTCTATCTAAATAGTGAGATAAATATGTTTATTAAAGTTAACAACTATTCATATTTTATATAGGTGTTTATATTATAACTATATAAATGGAAGATTTTGTAAAGAAAAATTTGTATTCATTAATCCCAGTATCATTTCTTG
This sequence comes from Viscum album, assembly GCA_963277665.1. Classification (NCBI taxonomy): domain Eukaryota; kingdom Viridiplantae; phylum Streptophyta; class Magnoliopsida; order Santalales; family Viscaceae; genus Viscum; species Viscum album. The sequence goes on from OY728153.1 coordinate 134,481,441, forward strand.
GCCAAAAAATACTTTGGATAAAGAATAAATATAGAGTAAAAAAGATGAGTTACTCAAAGCATTTAATAAAAAATCATCAGACGATGGATTCTTTTTGGTACCTATAATGAAAAGTTAAAAATCTATTATCTAACCACAAAAAATATATTTTTAATTTTTTCATTACTTAAGTGTTTTTGTTTTTTATGTAACACTAGATGCTGATAGCAGTCTACATAGAAACCCCAAATATTTATTTTTTGGATTCAATGCATGGATTTCCAACCAACTGACCACACATGATGTGAATATGTAATACACTAAAATAAACATTTTATAGATAAAATTCAAATTATATATATTGATATGTGTATTAATGATAATTTTTTATGATAGGGCGGTCTCTCAATACAGGCTAGATCATGGTATGAAGTTGTTTTCTGAAAATATAAAGCCTATGGATTACTATAATTAGAAAAAAAAATTAATGTATATATAGAAACAATTAACTATCAAAAAATTTCAAAACAATTTACTTATTTTGGTCAATGTTTCTACAGTTTCTGAAACAAGATAATGATATTGATTGTGGATATAATGTATGAAAATTTATGAGAGAAATCATAAAGCATGAAAAGACCAGCATCCCCCAACTGGTAATTTCTGAATATAATTCAAATTTCATTAAATATATTTTTCAATCATTTTTTGTCTATATTTTTTCTCAGTACTATCAAGATTTATAAAAATGGATTTACTCAAAATAATAAATCAATTTTCTTAGAGACGATTGGGTAGCATACTTTTTTAGAATGTCTACTGACAAAAAAAATAGGTGATTACCTGCTATGTTTTTGCTCAAGTACAAGTTATGACCTTCGAAATATATTTGGTGTGTGAAGAATTAGTGTTAGAATGATTATATATTATTTTTTATCACATTATCAAGGAGAAGACTAAGGATGAAATCAATTTTTTAGAAGTTCTGACTTTCAAACAATAAAATTGTTGGGAAATTGTGGAGGTATAGGTGAAGTTGGAAGCAGAGGCAAAGGAAAAATTGGAGGAAGATTTAGAGTCAGAGACCGACATGGAGGAGGAGGCATAGGTGAAGACCGAGGTGGAGGAGGAGAAGTCTTGTAAACAATAAAATTGTTGGGAAATGAAGTATAATAAGTATCATACCATGATTGTGTTTGATAACAATTGTTTAAAAGTTCACACAACACTTTTCACTTAAGTTAAGGGTCATTGTGTGTCTTTCTTGTTTAAAATGACATTTTAGTAAAATCAGATGTGGCATTCTCAAAATTGATAAAATGCATTCAGATTGTTTTTTCACTTTATAACAATGATTGATACATCATTTTTGATGTGTAGGGATCAGCTTCACTTCAATATGACACACAATGTGACCAGTACGACTCCAAGTGTCCGTTATCAGTTTAAAATTGACATTTTAGTACAAAAAAGTGTAACTCACTAGAAACTGAGAAAACGCACTCAAATTGACTTGATAATTTGGGACAATAGTTCATAATTCATTTGTGACATGTATGAATCATTCTCATGTTAAACTAACACAAGATTCCACCTATATGGATCAAGGTGTGCGTTTCTAGTTTAAAATTACATTTTAGTAAAAAAACCTGCATGGCATACTCAAAATGGAATAAATGCATTCATATTGTTTTAGTAATTGAGTAAAATGATCTATAAATATATTGTAACAAGTAGGGATCAACTGCACTTTAATCTGACACATGTTTTTATTGGTATGACTCAAAGTGTATCTTTTTATTCAAAACTCACATTAATTTTAGTCAAAAAACTAATTGACATACCCAAAACTGAGAAAACACATTCCTATTTTTTTGTTAATTTAGTAAAATAATCCATATGTCAGTTGTGACTTGAAAGAATCATCCTCAACTCAATTTGATGCATGATGTGACCGGTATGACTCCAAGTGCCCGTTATCAGTTTTAAATTGACATTTTAATACAAAACATTTCACTCACTAAAAACCGATCAAACAAGCATGAATTTTCTTGATAATTTTGGACAATGATTCATAATTAATTTTTTATGTGTATGAATTGGTCTCATATCAACCCCACACATGATGCCACAAGTATGTCTCAAAGTGCATATTTCCAGTTTAAAATTACATTTTAGTAAAAAACACACATAGCATACTCAAAACTGAATAAATGAATTACGATCATTTTGTTACTTTATTGCTACAATACATGAGTCATTTGTAACATTTATCATTCATTATCTCCTTAATATGATGCACGGTGTGACTGGTATGACTCTATGTGCATATTTTTATTCAAAATTGACATTAATTTTAGTAAAAAAACAACTCACATACTCAAAACTAATCAAACACATTCGTATTGTTTTGGTACTTTATGCCAATGATCCATATGTCATATGTGATATATAGGGAGCATCCACACATTAATATAATGCACGGTGTGATTGGTATTACTCCAAGTGCATCTTTTTATTCAAAACTGACATTAATTTTAATCGAAAAACAACTGACAAACTCAAAACTAAGAAAATGCATCCTAGTTGTTTTGGTACTTTAGGAAAACAATCCATAAGTCATTTTTGACATTTAGGAATCATTAACACCCCAATTTGACTCATGGTTTGATTATTATGAATCCTAGTGTGCCTTTTTATTCAAAATTCTCCTTAATTTTAGTAAAAAAACAACTTACATACTCAATAATAGTTTTTTATTTTTATTTTATTTATTCTAGAAATATTATTTCATTTAAATTCAGTATTTTTATATTATTTTGGTAATTTTTTGTTGTTTCTACTGATTTAGGGTGTTGTTTCATCACACTTCACTTGTTTTTGGGGAGGTAGGGTGCTATAGAATTGCACTACAGTTTTCACATTTATCAACGCTAATAAAAGTATGATTTATCCGTGATTTTAGAGGTCTTTATAAATATTCCCAATATTTGTTCTTTATAAAGTGCTGATAACTAATAATTTTATTAGTGCAAATAAAAAGGCTGATAAATCAATCTTTTATCAGTGCTAAATAAAAGCACTGATAAGTGGGGTCTTTCATCAGTGGTTATAAATGTATGATTTATCAGTGCTTTTATTTTCATTGATAAATCTACCCATTATCAGTGTTAATAAAATCAATGGACTTTTATTCATGCTATAGTAATCAACGCTTTTCAAGCACTGATATAGGTTGATTATAGCGCTACTAAAGGTTTTTTTGTACTAGTATTAGAGGGAATCAGTATTCTATAGGTTGGGTGGTAAATATCTAAAATATATGTCCCATATATTCCTCCTATTACAATAAAAACATTTTCTATTTGAGGAGAATTCAACAAACATGACCATAAACTCCCTCAATGTAACTATTCACAAACCGAGATAGGAGGAACATAAGGAGAAGGCAATTAAACCCCATAGGGTCATAAAAAATCTAATATAGAAAATACTAGGGAAATGACCCTGATGAAACCAATATAGAATCTCCCTATTGTGTTGATAGTATTGGGATAACAACCATTTCTTGATAAACCTCATTGAATATTGTCACCATTAATATAACAGATGATGTGTGTCAAGATGAAAATGTATAGGGATGTAATATAGAAAACATACCTTGAGATGAGGGTGATCTAGATGCCCCAACTATGGATGAAAGTACATATAATTATAGGAGGACCCAAAACTAGAACCTATAAATAATAAGTTGACACCTATATAGTGGAACACTTCCAAGGATAAAGATAAAGGTGTGGTTACATCCCAATTTCCACCTAGAAGAGCTGAAATTACTTCCAAATAGGAGCGGTTGGAACAATATGAGAATGAGATCCAAAATCTAAGAAAACTCTATAAGTATCTACTCAAGGGAAACATTCCAATTGGTTTTCAACTTTAGATAGATATGAATGTACCTCCACCCACAAATCAAGAAGGAGCTGATCCACCTACAAGAGTGACATATGAGAATAAATCTAGCTTTGGATCTAGGTATCCAATCTATATAAATGAGGAATTCAAGGATGATTGAGACTTCCCTCCATTATAGTGATATACTCTCCCCCTCCATGGTGATAAATCAATCCTAGCACAGATAAAAAATTAGTGGGATATGAAAATGGGGCCAACTCATCATGCCATACCCACTCCCTATAATCTGGAGGCAACCAAGACAGTGGTACCTTCAAAAATTCTCAAATAAATTGAATATATGGTTGATAAAAATGGAATCCATGGAAGGGAGATGTTCACCCATGAATCCTAAGAATAATAAATATCCTGAATGGGTGGATGAGACTTTTTACCCACTAATTTTTACAATCCTAACTTCTCTAGATTTAAAGGCATGGGAGATTCAGAATAGTGTCTCACACACTTTATGTCCAAATGCAGCCTGATGATGGGCCCTCGAGATCTGTAGGGGAAAACCAAGATGATGTGCTTTGTAAAAACTCTAATAGGGACATCCTTTCATTAGTGCAGAATCCTCTTGTAAATATCCAATATAGTATCAAAATACCTTCTTCATCAATTTATTTATCAGTTCATCTCCATGCAAAGGAAAACAACAATTGTTGACCTCAAAAACTGCAAACAATGAGAAAATGAGAGGGTCTATTAATTTATAATGAGATGAAAAGGTTAAAACTATTCACTCAACATCCCATTTTAGTAAGAGAAATTTTTGGAACTCTGTGTTGAAAATATTCAGGATGAGCTGAAAACACCTTTGATCTCAATGTAGTTTACATGAGTTTGTAGAAATGGAATAGCATTTGGTTGATGTCATTCAGTGGACCTGAGATAAGTAACCACTCATGCCCTTGGCATAGGGGAAAAGTCTTGTTAAGGTATAGACTGCCATTATTTCCCTCAAACTAGTAGCATTTCCCACTCAAGAACCCAAGCAGGCCCCAAATCACCCAGATCCTCCTTTCATGTGCCATCAACATAAAATAACCCCTATCTAGAGACTAAAGGGGATCAAGGTCGTCAATGATTTTTTAAATGGATGATTAAAGTGTAATACTTATAAAATTATAAGGTCCCTCGTAATTTCCTTACATCGATGGAAAATAACCTACTCAAACTACCATGACCCAAGAAACCCAATGAGGTTGACCACATTGTTCGTCCTAACTACTGCCATTTCTATAGGAGGTTGGGTCACACCATCCAGGATTGCTTTGTCTTCAAATAATTCCTACAAGTCAGGTTGATTATAGATAGTTGATGTTGAAAAATTCCCTGAAACAGGTGACCTGTGTAGCCATCACCCAATAAAAAGAAGAGGGTGGCGGGAAAGAAGTTTCATCTAGGCATGGATAGAAGTTCAATAAATGGATGACTAGAAAGAAATTCGATTGGGATCATGCCATGATGAGATAATAGATTTGAAAACCCATAATGATCATGTCTCATAGGAATGTGGAATCGAATACACCTCTTTGGGGTGTAAATAATCTATAAAAATAAGAAGAGACAAAAGAGGAAGAGTCGTATTCAGCTCCTGCATAACCACTGACTCTTGCAGACTTGTTCCCTTCAACGTCTATAACACGGGCACTGCCCCACCAAATGGAATCCACATAAAATGAAGAGATCATATTTAGTTCTATTAATGAAGTTTGGTTAATATATCCCTTACTTGATTAAGAATATGCCTCTAAGTATGAGTCCTCCATACCTGACTGGGGAACTAGAGGCTGAAGGTGTAGGAGTTAAGGATACAGTGGACACCATGGGTGTGGTAGAACCTAATATCTCATTCACATCCCCCTAGAGGACATATGTAGAGCTAATACCCATGGGTGAGTACTCCATCAATCCCAATGAAAACATGAAGGTTCCCTAGATCCCTCCAATGATCATCCAAGCCCAGTTATCTTACAGGACCAAGTGGAGGGGGTGCGATTTTCAAATCATCCCAGACAATGGGGATGGCCAGTGCAACCTAAACCACTAGTAGCAGATTCTCCATCTGCCTCTATACAAGAACCAAGACCATATAAATTGGATACCTCAGCTCATGAACCACTTAATATGGGAAAAAATACATCAATAATTGTTTAACTTTGGCACAAAGTTATAATATTTTCAAATAGTTGGCATTTTTCTTATCCAAACTCTCAGTCCAGGATTCTCTCCATATTTCAAAAGAACCCAGAGAGGCACTTATCAAATCCCTCCAGATCCCATAGGAGTTTAAAACAAAATTTATTGTAGTCAAGGTGTATCAAGTGCATACTATTCAATTATAATTTCATTTCATCATCTCACTCATAGTGCAATATTGTGAGGAAGTCATCTATATATATATATCAAAAGATTATATGTTTCTAGTAAACTCAACAATATCGACATCAGAAGGTCTCTAGTTGAAAATGGTTCCAAGATGTAATGATCCATATTTTTATGAAGGTAAAACTTTTTTGTTTAAATTCCTTTAAATGGACCTTATGATATAACCTAATGGAATCATAGAGGTCATGATGGTTTCAAGGGCTTGTTCAGAGCCCAGAACTCTAGGATTTTCAAAAATAAACTGGATCACATGGTTAGTAGAAATTTTTCTGCCCCTTCCCTAGGGTCTCTACTAACCATCTGGGGTGAGGAAGAGGAATAGTAAGGGCCATAAGGTTTTTCTGTAACCATGAAACCCAAGGTACACACCCACATGAAAACTGAAGAGTTTTGACAGAGGATTTTTGCACAGTTTTTGTATGGTTAGGCAAACAGTTCACCTTAACCATGAGGGTAATCTACTTAGGAAGTATCTTGAGCGTGGTTTGTGAAAGATTTTTTCAAATTGTGTGTCCAATACTTATGCCCCTATTTTTGTGGGTGAAATTATAACACCCCAATATTTCATAGTACGTTATCTCATTAAAGTAATTCAACATCTTGCGCTACACACAACACCAAGTTCAAGCGCACCACAACTTACCAAACTAGCCGTTCAAAAAGATGTTATGAATAGTACTAACTGAATTTTGAATCTTATATACTCTATAAAATTGTAACATCCTTATTATGTGTTTCTAAGACATAACATAAGAACAAATTCATTTTTTTCTGATAAAAAAAGTATTTTTCAGAAAATGAAATTTTATCGCCTTTTAATGGTGAACCCTTTTTAAAACCAATATTTGACAATTTTATATATTAAATTTAATGAAATAAAATTCTTATTTAGAATCATGACATAAAAATTTAGTTTGTATAAATTTTTGGTACTTTTCTGATAACTTTCATATTTTGACGAATAGTTAAAAATACTAAGTTTTAATTGAAAACAACTTTTTTAATTGAAATAATTTATAGTGTAAAATTATTCATTTGAAAGGTTTTGAAGTATAATTAGATTATATTTTTATAATTTAATATAATTTAGGTCATTATGAGTAATTTCACATTTAAATTTGACATAAACACATGTCAATCTTCTGATAGTTTTTACTTTTTTTAAAACCAGCATTTTGGTTTTGACAACGGGAATTAATTTTAAATTAATAAATGAAACCTTTATGTTTTTAATTTGGTAAAATAAACTTAATTTTTTAATTTGGAATATCAAAAATATCTTAGGGTAAAGTTTTGGTATTTTTCTAAAAACTTTCAATTTTTGATGAATAGTAAAAAACACTGCGTTATTGGTCAAAACCAACTTTTTATTTAAATAATTATTTAATTTATTTAAATTTATTTCAGTTCAAAATAGATAAATAATACCTATATAAGTTCAATTTAATTCATTGGAGTCGTTTTATAATAAGTTTAGATATATAAAAATTTTATTGAACTTTTTACCGTCTTTTACCCACCTCCTAGGAGCATTTGCAAATTTGTATAAAACTTAACTTTACTACTTATGTGAGTTGAATTTCAAAAATCCGAGAGAAATGGTTAATATCAGTAAGTAAAATGTGGTTCAATAAGATGAAATTTTTTTTGGCGAATCGTAACTTTTGACTTTTATTTACCACAGTTATAAGTAAATAGGGTAATTAAGGGTAAAAATGATATCATAATTACCCTAACACATGTCCTAATTATATTGTATAAGTATAATTCGACCAAAAACAACATTAGGAATAAAATATAATCTTCTTTCATTATTCTATCCATCCTCTAAATGAAAAAGTCACCATACGTGCATAGGTATGGCTTACCGTCTCCACGTCGTGGTGTAGTTTGTTATTCAAACACTTCATTATTTGGATGGGTATGATAATGAGTATAACTGATATAAATATTAAATATAACACTTTAATTATTCTATATATATGATATATACCATCCAATTACATACGATTTCACCATCAATATAATGATATTGTCGCTTGTGCGTACGTATGGATTACCATCTCCACAACGCGATTAGATTCATTCCCACGTTCACCATTCAATGATGATTATAAAAATATATATTATTAATAAGTATGTAATAGATGAAATAATAATTATATTGGAGATATATATATATATATATTTGTATGTATGTACTTACATATATCTTATTCACTTACTTCCATTCAATATGTGTTTATACATACGTAAGGCCTACCATCTCCATAAACGATGCCTACCATTTCATATATCTATCTTTTATAAATATTTATATTCAAAATATATATGATATATAAATCAAGGTTTATATGATGGATGTATTTAAATCGTGATCTAAATGATACGATCAAGAATAACAAGTTAAAACACGTAGGATAAAGAATGTGATTATTACCCAAAATGTTGATTTAACATGGAAATCATTATTAAATAGGTAGTATAAATTCATAAAAGAATCATCTTTGATATAATAAATATTAATATGATTATGGTATAATTTAATAACATACTATGGTCATTATACAGGAGGTTAAACGTACCCTCGCCCAAAGGAAAGGGCAAGGTAAGGGTTAATTTTACAATCTCTTTATTATCTGAGGTTGTTTTTACGTAATTATCTACTGAAAAATATTTATTACCCATGTCCATGTTTCATAAAAGTGTGTTAAAAGGGATTATTTTTAAGGTAAATTTTACTAAAACATCATTTTAAATGTTTTAAATATTTTTTCTTCTAAACATTATTCATTAATGTCCATGTTTTCAAAATGGTTTTAAGGGTTTATTTATATGGACATGAATGTTTTAAAATTTTAATTACTTTCAAAAGTTTAAAAGTGATATGGGACACTTTGATTCAAAAATTTCTTTAAATTTATTCCTTTTTAAATTGTGTGACTTTTAAATTTTTTCATGAAAAAGGGATACTTCTCTGAAAGAGTTTTACAAATCATTTTCATCTATGTCAACATCCTTTGATGGATTTTAAAATTGTTTGAAGTTGATTTATTATGATACAAATATTCTATATTTTATTGAAGGTTTTGTGATATGTTTGACAATGGATGTGTTATATTTATACCATTCATGGTTTATGGATAAAGTATTTACATTTCATATGCTAGTTTTAATATGAATGTTATGTTATGTTTCAACCTTTTCATATGAGAAAAGTATTGGACATAGTAAGTGATGGGTGGAGCCCGCTATAGCTCCTCAATGTATCAATAGGACTCATGAGAAAATTAGAAGTTGAATCATCTGAGGCCTTTCCCAATTTGATATATGGTTTTGGTCAAGGCCTTAATCATTTTTAGACGTCTTGGACAAGGCCTTGACAAAATGTTTCAGAATTTCTGGAATTATACATTCCATCATTATGAAAATAATATTGATATTTTATGTGGTTATTCGACAAGTAGAATACCTATAACTATGTTTTATTATAGAATTATTTACTCAGCTCATATTTCTTCTATAAAGTGTTCATGTTTATTATTTTTAAAGTCATGTGTTTTCAATTATTCACCATGCCTCATGATTATGTTATCTTCTGCTAAATTGTTTACCCTTACTAAGCATATGGGCTCACCCATTTCTTATGTTTTATTTTCCCAAGATTTCCAAGAAGTGTATTATGATTTATATACAAGGTTAAGCTAAAAGGGAATAATGGACTTCTCAGAGAAATATCTATTCTGTATTTCATGTCTGAAATTTCAATGTGAAGTTGATGTATGTAATCTATTTACAAGAATGCTAAACTGATCGGTCCTTCGGGACTTGATTACTTGTAATCATGCCAATGTATTAAAATAATGCACTTACTTTGGGTTACTGCGGTTGGGTCATTACAGTTGTTATCAGAGGATTTTTAGTAACAACCTTGGAAATAGATTTAGATAAACTCTGATTTGAGAAAATTCCCCTAAGAAATACTTTGATGATTAGTATAGAAGAACATCCAAAAAATTTCTTAAAGTAGGTATTATGTGAGTTTTATGAGAAATACATCCTTGTCTGTATAAGGCCCCACCCTTATACCTTACTTAATCTTGAGTTAATACAAGATTACACATTGAGGATCTTTTCAGGTTTAGAGTTTTAGAGAATTAGATCATAAAACTTGAATTACATTCCACATTTAAAAAAAGTGGTTACATAAAAGACAAGATTAATTCTTCCCATCAACGGAAACATATTTAAAATAAAACTTGGATTCTTTCTTGACACATCATTGACACTATCATCACATCACGTACCTTTCCCTTGACCTGTGAAAAATATTTCAAAAACTTGGGATGAGCATAAAAAGCTCAGTAAGGGATATAAAAATATGGAAAGGAAACATGAGTTCATATATACATAAGAATGAAATCATACTTTACCCATAAAACATAGGCACTTTAACATACCTCATCAAATCATGAATAAATCATAGAAATCATAAGACATAAAAGGTAACTTGAGGCATTCATAACATTCTTACGTAGGGAGTAACCCTCTTGGCTACGTTTTAGAATACCAATCACAGTATATTCCCTAAATCTCTTCGGAGAAACCTTGACGTTTCACTCATTCGCATTACCCAATTCATTGGAGAGCTATATCGGGCTCACCCGCCCTTAGTTTATCACGGAACCACCCATCTTCATAAAAATTCCCAAGAACCATAACATAATCGTATCACATAAAACATGCATAAAGGAAACATAACATTTCCACATTTCAGTCACAAGATATAAATAAAACACATTGATATAAAAACCTTATGAAAACCATTTTCAATACCAAAATAAAAGAAAAGTAAAACATGGTATTTATTTTTCTTTTAAAAAGTAGGTATGGCTTGTAGAGGAAGCCGAAACTCAAATAATGGTCACGGCGGCGGAGAAGTCATTGTCGCCGCATACGTATGACAAAAACATTCCCTTTTGTCATTTTGTAAAATGCTTCGTATAACAAATATTCCTTTTGTATAAACATAAAAGTCAAAGGGGTTTATACGCCGTATAAAAGAAAGTTGTGTATAAAACAAAATATTCCTCAATGAAAGGAGATTGAGACGAAGTCCCTTACAAAGACGGTATCCTTGGTTTAAGGACAAATCAATTACATAATTATGTGTGACAAACGAATACACCAAATATAAGTGGATATTAAGTGTAAAACAATCGGAGGTTATTCACACATATTCATAGAACGACATATTCAAGGAGTACATGTTTATCCCAAAGAATCAAATTTGGGTTAAGAAGTTCCCTTGCAAAAATTTGACAGCCTAACGACATCACTACAAAATTCATAAAATGAGTTGATGAGAGATAAAAAGGGTATCTCATCACATGGACATAAAATTTTAATCAATAAGGATATATAATAACATATCAAAAAATAATAGTATGTGAATTAAAATAAATAACAAAAGAAGTCTTTTAAAAAGAGGAGGGTGAAAGGTTCCCTTACCGACATGGGTATCTTTCGAAACATACGCCCCGTGAAATAAGGAAAATATAACATTGATTTAAATACTCATAAATAAAATTATATTACACAATGAGTAAAATAATTGGCAGTACATACACCACTCAAATGAAATTGTGGAAAATGTAGCATAAATCTCACGGGAATAAAAGTGAGATGAAAAATCTCTTACGAAGACACGGCAGCCTAACGGCGCCACTTAAAACTTCCAAAATGGATTGATGAGAGGAAATAGGGTCTCTCATCATATCAACATAAATTTTACACAAAGAGGAATATAAAAGAACATCCCCCAACATAACAAAGAGGAGCTTAAAATAAGTGACATAAAGGAGAGTACTTAAGAAGAAAGAGAGAGGTTAGATCTCTTACGAAAATTCGGCAGCCTAACGGCGCCACTTAAAACTTCCAAAATGGATTAATGAGAGAGAATAGGGTCTCTCATCAAATGAACATAAAAATTACAGTAAGATTAATATAAAATAACATCCCAATAACAAGAAGGATGAGCTTTAAAAGTAATGACATAAAAGAGTGTACTTAAAAAGAAAGAGTGGAGTAGGATCCCTTACCTGGGGTCGACTTGACTCGATCGTTCTTTAACGTCCTGAATAATAAAATTGAGTTAATTTCAACTTTATTAAGAACCTTTTTCTAGTTCATTATTCCTTTTAAATAACTTATTTACATTTTATAAACATTATTTAATCATTTAAGTAAATAATGGTTGTTTTGTCGATATTTGGTTCTTAAGTCGAAACTGAACTTCTTACAATTACATGTTGTTCGTGTGGTCAAAGGTTCTTTATGTCCAGAATGATATTACTGATTTGGATATCATATATATCATATATATCTATAATATACATGTATTTATAATATCACATAATCATTTAGAGGTAAGAAATGAAATGCACCGTTCTTGGAGAAGGTAAGCCGTACGTACGCATGGACGCTACTTTCATTTCTTTGTCATATTAATGGAACTAAAACTAAATGAGAGGTATGTATATTTTAATTCCAGAATTATATTCATCTTTTAGATGTATCATTCATCATATATATCCATTATATACATGTACTTATAATAGTACATTACATTTGGGGATAAGAAATGAAATGCACCGTTCATGGAGACGGTAAGCCGTACGTACGCATGAACGCTACTTTCATTTCTATCTCATACTTTAATGGAAAGAAATAATAATGATATAGAGGTATATTATAATTACAGTATAACATCATATATAATAACATTAAATCCATCCTTTATACATCCCACGTATTGTATTAACGAATCACATCACTTTGAGGGGGCGGTAGTCCGCACTTCCTAAAATGAAGATATCACGTATACCCATAATGGAAGTCATAAAGGTAAGCCACAAATGAAAAATACATAAGCTTAAGTAAAACATAATAATATTATATATATCATATATAAATATTGTGACATCTTAATGTCCACCTTTGAAGGTGTTATATGAGTGTTGAACAATCATCGTTTCGTGAGGCAGAAATTCGCCATCCACCGAAACAGTATGTTCTTTAACAATTAGATATAGGTGTGTGTAAGTGTATCTCGGATCCTTCTTATAAAAAAATCCTAGTATATTTAAGATAATGGAGTTGTTACAAAATAAATGAATTAAAATAGTTTAGGGGGTTGGAGAGGCAAAATAAAACAAAAGGACTCAAGTGAAGACATTACCTTAAAATCGGGTAACTCCCTTTGGTTTGAGCTCAATGGCTTCCTTGGGAAGACTTCTGCCCAGAGTGAGGCTTCAAGGTGTAAGAGAGGGAATTTTAGAGACAATATTGGAAGAGGTTGGCCGAGCCAAAGGCTTTGGGAGTGTGGGTAAGGAGGTAGAGGTGGGGGGCCTTTTATAAGAGGAGAGGAAGGGCACTCTTGGAAAGTAAGCAAATTTTACTTTATTTGAAAACGGTATTCGGATTTAAGAGGTCCCACATTGATGTGTTTCGAGTATAAGGTGATAATGGTTCTAAATAAACTCATTCAATAGGTTTTGGACATGTTTAGGTCTTAAATATTACATTATCTTTCCATTTTATTTAAATAGTTAAATAATGAGGTCATCGCTGCATCACCATGATGTCATAAATAATTTAATTTATTTAATGTCTAAAAATTATAAAAAAAAATTACTACACTGTAGGAAATCCTTTTATATTTCAAATGAATATTTATAGTCAAAACTATGATTTGTATAACCCCATGAAAAAATTGTTTTAGTAAAACATTTCATGTTTGTCTCATTTTTACTTTAACTTTAAATAAAAATATATTAATGTCATTTTCCAACCAAAGTGGCTTCATGGGGTCCCCAAGTTGACCCATGGGTTTTCTTGGTCGGACATGACACATCCAAGGATGTTAGCACATGTTTCTAGGTCATTTCAGTTTATTAAAATATTATTCTTACCATAAACTACACTAATTACCTCTAATCGCGATTAAAAACATAATAAGTTACTATTCACCAAAAAATTATTTTTATCCCATTGAACCACATTTTACTTATTAATGACAACCATGTATATCATATTTTTGAAATTAAAAACACAAAGGTGGCAAAATTTCATTTAAATGGAAAATCAGTTTTTATAAGTACCACTTAGTGGTTTCACTATTCATCAAAAATTGAAGTTTTTCAGAAAATTACCAAAAATTCACCCTAAGCTATATTTGATATTCCGAATTCAAAAATGAAGTCTATTTTACAAAATTAATAACATATAAGTCACATTAACTAATTTAATAATTAATTCCCGTTGTCAAAGCAAATAGCATGTTTTTATGAAACAATAAGTATCAAAAGATTGACACTCGTTTAAGTCTGATTTCAAAGTGAAATTAATTCCAACGACCACTATTGGATTTAATGGTAAAAATATATTCTAATTTCACTTTAAAACCAATTCAAAATATAATCTAATCATATAAATAAATTAGATTAAAAAGAGGTTTTGAATTAAAATACAACATTTTACACTATTCATTAAAAAATGAACTTTATCGGAAAGATACCAAAAATTTACACAAAGTAAATTTTGATGTCCCGATTCTTAAGAAGAGTTTTATTTGGTCCAAAAGGATGTATAAGAGTGAAAAAAACTATATTTAATGACGGTTCTCCATCAAAAGGCGATAAGTGAACCTTTAGTGAAAACTAGGGCATATACGCCTAAAATTGAATTCTTTTCATATTTTAAGCCTTTATCTTTTATTGGATAAATGTAAAAACATTTAAAAACATATATAATCATATTTTAGTTATTTCTATCCATTACCGCCAATACAACGGCTACATGTTAACTACGATTTAAAATAATATTATTTTATTATTAGAGCGCAACGTAAGATTCCCAAGAAACTCGTTGTTGCGTATTGGGTACGCCATCGAGCATAGCATCCCCTTTAAATTAATATTAATATTTGATTCAAAAATATGGATAAATATGAAAATGTCATATTCTTTATTTACCTGGGGTGTTACATCCTTCCCCCCTTTTGGGAATTGCGTCCTCACAATTTTAAAATTGCGCTTGGAAACATCCTTGAAAGTCCCACATCAGAACAAGAGTCGGTAAAACAATCACTTTAAAATAAAGAAAGATAAGTACAGAGGTCACCCGAGTTAACCCATACTAGGAATCCATGTAGGAAAACATGGACATGGAGGAGAAAAAATAGGGTCATGTTCTGATGGAGAGTGATAGAAAACATGTTTAGGAGAAAGTTAACAATAAGAAAATCACAAACTTGTGATGGGTTAAACGGTATTCGATTCCCCAGTAGGAAAAGTTAATAGACAACATTTTTGTTTTAAGTTACTTTTTATTGAGGAATTTATTCATAAGGAAACATAATCACTTATCATGTTGACTTTCAACTTTTACTAGATTCCTTAATCAAACTCATATTTTCTCCAAAAGAAAAGTATTTAGGAAGACTTGTTCGCATTAAGAGTACTATAATCAATTTCTAGAGAATCACCTAATCCACAATAGAGAACTATATACTTCCCATGTATTTAGACTCTAAACAAAACCAAAACCAAAAAGGTTAGTACATGATTAGATAATCCAGAAAAGGATAAACATTTATAAAAAGAAAATCTATTCTTAATCTCCAAAATTTGTCCAAAAAAACTCAAAGTTCTACGAGGACCATTCGATAAACAATTTTTCCATAAAATTCTTCAATGTAAACCAAACTAAGATTGAAACCCAAATATTTTGAAGGATTTAGTCACATAGTCTACCACATTAAATCGTATCATTTATCTCCAAACAACATCAGTTTCTCTTAATGTCTCGTATTGAAAAGTAATTAATCCTAATCACTTATCCTCCATGATAGGTTAATAAATTTCCATAGATAACCCAAAATCAACTTACTCTTAATTCCTAAAATCATCTAACTAAAAAGAATCAGTCAAACTAACTAGGGACTTCACGTAGTCTAGTGGTAGGCGATAAATACCAGTTGCACTTTGGTTGCGGGTTCGATTCCCACACCTTTGTTCGATGCGACGGGTTGTCACACGGTCTGCGTGTTGTCCTTTTTCCAAAACTATATAATTCTCAAAACATTTCCCAAAACGAGATAAAATATTCAAAAATAAAAATAACATATTTTAACCTCAAGTTTATCTCATGCCTTTCATTTTCCATCATAACATATAATAACCCATAATTACCTCATAAGTAAGGATCATATAAACCCTAATGGTTACCTTTTTAATTATTACCTGAACTTCCACATCGATTGGTCATCTCGTACATGATGAATTATAGAACATACCAAGGTTCAATTGGTTTATCATGACTCCTTGATAGTTGGTTTAGAACAACCACGAGTTTCCTCATTGAATACCCCATTTCATCTAGTCTCTTAATCAGAGAACCACCATAGTTTCCTTCAAACCATTTGTCACTTTGGTGCCTGCTAGATCCAGCCATTTACTAAAACCAAAAAGGTCAGTGTGAGTATATCAACGTAACCATCATGTACTAATGAGGAAGATAAACACTAAGATATACTTATCCATTCACTTTATCTAAAACCAGGACTCTTTCTGAAATCCTAACCATTATGGTAATGTCACTTATTCTTAAAGAATACCCTAACCTCTAAAGTTATCTAAACCGATCTCTGATACCAACTATAAGGCCCCACCCTTAAACCTTACCTAATCTTGATTTAATAAAATATTACACATTGAGGATCTTTTCAGGTTTAGAGTTTTAGAGAATTAGATCATAAAACTTGCATTACATTCCACATTTAAACAAAGTGTTTACATAAAAGATAGGATTCATTCTTCCCATCAACAGAAACATATTTAAAATAAAACTTGGATTCTTTCTTGACACATCATTGACACTATCATCACATCCCGTACCTTTCCCTTGACATGTGAAAAACATTTCAAAAACTTGGGATGAGCATAAAAAGCTCAGTAAGGGATATAAAAATATGGAAAGGAAACATGAGTTCATATATACATAAGAATGAAATCATACTTTACCCATAAAACATAGGCACTTTAAAATACTTCATCAAATCATGAATAAATCATAGAAATCATAAGACATAAAAGGTAACTTGAGTCATTCATAACATTCTTACGTAGGGAGTAACCCTCTTGGTTACGTTTTGGAATACCCATCACAGTATATTCCCTAAATCTCTTCGGAGAAACCTTAACGTTTCACTCCTTCGCGTTACCCAATGCATTGGAGAGCTATATCGGGCTCACCCGCCCTTAGTTTATCACGGAACCACCCATCTTCATAACAATGCCCAAGAACCATAACATAATCGTATCACATAAAACATGCATAAAGGAAACATAACATTTCCACATTTCAATCACAAGATATCAATAAAACAAATTGATATAAAAACCTTATGAAAACCATTTTCAATACCAAAATAAAAGAAAAGTAAAACATGGTATTTATTTTTCTTTTAAAAAGAAGGTATGGCTTGTAGAGGAAGCCGAAACTCAAATAATGGTCACGGCGGCGGAGAAGTCATTGTCGCCGCATACGTATGACAAAAACATTCCCTTTTTTCATTTTGTAAAATGCTTCGTATAACAAAGATTCCTTTTGGATAAACGTAAAAGTCAAAGGGGATTATACACCGTATAAAATAAAGTTGTGTATAAAACAAAATAAGCCTCAATGAAAGGAGATTGAGACGAAGTCCCTTACAAAGACGGTATCCTTGGTTTAAGGACAAATCAATTACATAATTATGTGTGACAAATGAATACACCAAATATAATTGGATATTAAGTGTAAAACAATCAGAGGTTATTCACACATATTCATAGAACTACATATTCAAGGAGTACATGTTTATCCCAAAGAATCAAATTTGGGTTAAAAAGTTCCCTTGCAAAAATTTGACAGCCTAACGACGTCACTACAAAATTCAGAAAATGAGTTGATGAGAGATAAAAAGGGTATCTCATCACATGGACATAAAATTTAAATCAATAATTATATATCAGAACATATCAAAACATAATAGTATTTTAATTAAAAGACATAACAAAAGAAGTCTTTTAAAAAGAGGAGGGTGAAAGGTTCCCTTACCGACATGGGTATCTTTCGAAACATACGCCCCGTGAAAGAAGGACAATACAAAATTGATGTAAATAAAAATTAAAGTAAGATTAATATAAAATAACATCCGAATAACAAGAAATATGAGCTTTAAAAGGAATGACATAAAAGAGTGTACTTAAAAAGAAAGAGTGGAGTAGGATCCCTTACCTCAGGTCCGACTTTACTCGATCATTCTTTAACGTCCTGAATAATAAACTTGAGTTAATTTAAACTTTATTGAGAAACTTTTTCTAGTTTATTATTCCTTTTATATCACTTATTTACATTTTATAAACATTATGTAATCATTTAAGTAAATAATGGTTGTTTTGTCGATATTTGGTAATTAAGTCGAAAGTGAACTTCTTACAATTACATGGTGTTCGTGTGGTCAAAGGTTCTTTATATCCAGAATGATATTCCTGATTTGGATATCATATATATCATATATATCTATAATATACATGTATTTATAATATCACATAATCATTTAGAGGTAAAAAATGAAATGCACCGTTCATGGAGACGGTAAGCCGTACGTACGCATGGACGCTATTTTCATTTCTTTGTCATATTAATGGAATTAAAACTAAATGAGAGTTATGTATATTTTAATTCCCGAATTATATTAATCATTTAAATTTATCATTCATCATATATATCCATTATATACATGTACTTATAATAGTACATTACATTTGGGGATAAGAAATGAAATGCACCGTTCATGGAGACGGTAAGCCGTACTTACGCATGAACGTTACTTTCATTTCTATCTCATACTTTAATGGAAAGAAATAATAATGATATATAGGTATATTATAATTCCAGTATAACATCATATATAATAACATTAAATCCATCCTTTATACGTCCCACATATGGTATTAACGAATCACATCACTTTGAGGGGGCGGTAGTCCGCACTTCCTAAAATGAACATATCGCGTATACCCATAATGGAAGCCATAAAGGTAAGCCACAAATGAAAAATACAGAAGCTTAAGTAAAACATAAACATATTATATATATCATATATAAATATAGTGACATCTTAATGGACACCTTTGAAGGTGTTATATGAGTGTTGATCAATCATCGTTTCGTGAGGCAGAAATTCTCCATCCATGGAAACAGTATGTTCTTTAACCATTAGATTTAGGTGTGTGTAATTGTAGCTCGAACCCTTATTATAACAACATCCTAGTATATTGAAGATACTGGATTTGTTAAAAAAGAAATGAATAAAAATATTTTAGGGTGTTGGAGAGGCAAAATAAAACAAAAGGACTCAAGTGAAGACATTACCTTAAAATCGGGTAACTCCCTTTGGTTTGAGCTCAATGGATTCCTTGGGAAGACTTCTGCCCAAAGTGAGGCTTCAAGGAGTAATATAGGGAAGTGGAGAGACAAAATGGTTAGAGGTTGGCCGAGCCAAAGGCTTTGGGAGTGTGGGTAAGGAGGTAGAGGTGGGGGCCTTTTATAAGAGGATAGGAGGGGCACTCTTGGAAAGTAAGCAAATTTTACTTTATTTGAAAATGGTATTCGGATTTAAGAGGTCTCACGTTGATGTGTTTCGAGGATAAGGTGATAAGGGTTCTAAATCCACTCATCCAATAGGTTTTGGATATGTTTAGGTCTTATATATTACATTATCTTTCCATTTTATTTAAATCGTTAAATAATGAGGTCATCGCTGCATCATCATGATGTCATAAATAATTTAATTTATTTAATGTCTAAAAATTATAAAAAAAATTCGATGATGTAGGAAATATTATTATATTTCCAATTAATATTTATAGTCAAAAATATGATTTGTATAACCCCATGTAAAAATTTTTTTATTAAAACATTTCATGTTTGTCTCATTTTTACTTTAACTTTAAATAAAAAGATATTAATGTCATTTTCCAACCAAAGTGGCTTCATGGGGTCCCAAAGTTGACCCATGGGTTGTCTTGGTCGGCCATGACACATACAATGAGGTTAGGATATGTTTCTAGGTCATTTCATTTTATTAAAATATTATTCTTATCATAAACTACACTAATTACCTCTAATCGCGATTAAAAACTTAATAAGTTACTATTCACCAAAAAATTATTTTTATCCCAATGAACCACATTTTACTTCTTAATGAAAACCATGTATGTCGGATTTTTGAAATTCAAAACACAAAGGTGGAAAAATTTCATTTAAACGGAAAATCAGTTTTTATAAGTACCACTTAGTGGTTTCACTATTCATCAAGAATTGAAGTTTTTCAGAAAATTACCAAAAATTCACCCTAAGCTATATTTGATATTCCGAATTCAAAAATGAAGTCTATTTTACAAAATTCAAAACATATAAGTCACATTAATTAATTTAATAATTAATTCCCGCTGTCAAAGCAAATAGCGTGTTTTTATGAAACAATAAGTATCAAAAGATTGACACTAGTTTAAGTCTGATTTCAAAGTGAAATTAATTCCAACGACCAATATTGGATTTAATTGTAAAAATATATTCTAATTTCACTTTAAAACCAATTCAAAATATAATCTAATCATATAAATAAATTAGATTAAAAAGATGTTTTGAATTAAAATACAACATTTTACACTATTCATTAAAAAAATGAACTTTATCGGAAAGATACCAAAAATTTACACAAAGTAAATTTTGATGTCCCGATTATTAAGAAGAGTTTTATTTGGTCCAAAAGGATGTATAAGAGTAAAAAAACAATATTTAATGACGGTTCTCCATCAAAAGGCGATAAGTGAACCTTTAGTGAAAACTAGGGCATATACGCCTAAAATTGAATTCTTTTCGTATTTTAAGCCTTTATCTTTTATTGGATAAATGTAAAAACATTTAAAAACATATATAATCATATTTTAGTTATTTCTACCCATTCCCGCCAATACAATGGCTACATGTTAACTACGATTTCAAATAATATTATTTTATTATTAGAGCGCAACGTAAGATTCCCAAGAAACTCGTTGTTGCGTATTGGGTACGCCATCGAGCATAGCATCCCCTTTAAAGTAATATTAATATTTGATTCACAAATATAGATAAATATGAAAATGTCATATTCTTTATTTACCTGGGGTGTTATAGTCTGGATACGAGCAGGTAGAGGCAACTCTGGCACATATGTACCTAGGAGTGAAAAATCCTCCAAGGAGTTTCGGGCTTGACCTGGGGTATCCTGGTACACGATACTGGGTCTTGCTTCACTCTTGGTTACGACACTCCCGGGAGATATGCTTATGATAATTCGTAATTTATTTACAATCCATTATGAAGGATACATGAGTAAATATTCCAGCAAAGAAACCATTTTTATTATTATGAGACTAGATGTGTGAAAATATTAAATTAATGGTGAGAATTTTTCTAGTTTTTGGATTATAAAGTTTGATATGATCTAACCTAGTGTATTCCATTGTTTATAAATGGTGCACAGCATATGGAATGAGGACTCCGGCAATACACAAGATCCAAAGATTAAGAAGGATCATATCTTTCATGGTATTAAGATAACATTTTGAAAGGAAATAGTCTCCCACGTATTATCATCATATGAAGAAATAGTATCATGTGTTAATAAGATAAGTAAATAATTTTCTGAGTCTTATGGATTTGATGGGAAGCTAGAGAAGAAAAGGATGGTAGAGAGAAATATGGATAAAGGGAATAAGGGAAAGAAGGATTTTCACATATGTGATAACTGTGGAAAGAATCACCTTGGTAAGTGCTTGAAGGGAATGGGAGTTTTTTATAAGTGTAGAGAAAAAGGACATTGAGTACATGATTGCAATGGTAAAAAGGTTTCAAATTTACAATGCTTCATCTGCAAGGAGTTGTAACATTACGTGAATCAAAGTCCAAATCATCAGAGTATACCCCAAATGTTGCTATTGGATAATAATCAAGTTATGATAATACCAAAGATTAAGAGGAATGATTATATTTCTTATATTGTTATTAAAGTATTGTGTCATTTTATTATTGTATTAATGATGTACATGTTATAATAATTATACAGTATATAAGGATTGTAATGTAGTACTATTTCATTAAGGACTTGAGATTGTGTGGAACCAAGAAAAGTGACTCAATAGGGGGTTAATTTTTTTGGAAAATATATGGTTGAGATAAAGATAAACCATAATATGGTTTTGATACTGAGGTAGTGATTTTGAAATAATATATGATTGATTTGGAAAAATTATATTGGATATTCTTGACCACCTTGAAAATGATTAATGATTTATATATTTCATCTTTGTTGGAGTTTACAACAGTTGTGCATATAAGGAGTATATATAGTATTCTATAAGGAATTAGGGAGAAAGAATGTAATCAATAAGGTTTTATAGTAATTTAGGGTGTTACCGTGTTTTAAAATAAAACATGATGAAGGTATTCCCATGTTATTATGTGGAAAAAAGGATCTTCATTGTGTTTACCTCCCTTATAAATTTTTGACTGTGAGTTTGGACAGAAGTATTTTGGATAAGTCTAAAGGTTGTAATCGATTAATTTTGACATTGTATACTATTGTTAAGGTTAAATGATTTCTTGAGATTTTTTTTGATTGTCATAAAAAGGACAACCCGGAGATCGGGTGACAACCCGGAGATCGGGTGACAACCCGGAGATCGGGTGACAACCCGGAGATCGGGTGACAACCCGTCGCATCCGGCAATGTTACGAGACTTGAACCCGCAACCGAAGGGAGACAAGGTTAGATAACCTACCACTGGTATACGTCATGTCCTGATTTGTATAATGTAGTTTTTTTAAATAGTCTAAAAAATGAATTATAAATTCATTATTTTTTTGAACCCTATACGATTAGGATAAATTGAATATATTTTTAAATTATATTATCTTTTGGAGTGAAAGATGAGTTTGTGGTAGAAATTAGTTGAAGGATGAAACTCTACTTGTCAAGTATATTTTTTCCTCTTATTATATGAATAAATTAATTCTTAAACTTTTGGGAAGGGATCTTAAAACCAAAAATTCCTTATTCTAATACCTTATGTTTTGTTGAACTAACAATATTTTAAATCATCATAGATTGATGGATTTGAGGCCCTAAATTTCAAACTTGTTTGTGATTGATGACCTCAATCACTCCCTATAAATATTTACGCTTTTCCTCCAATTATGTGTCTCTAATTTCCACCAATGTTCTCCTAATCGAGATCATAATTCGGTCGTGACTTTTTCATTCTCTTTCCCTCTTATTAAGACTAAATTTTATTAAGCCAATTTCTGATGTGGGTTTTCTACATAGATATTTTTCTATTTTTAACATTTTATTTTAGAAGAACAATTTAAAATTGAAAGGAACAATTTATTGAAGGAGGGGATAATGTAACATCCCAAGATTTTATAGTATGTTATCTCATTAAAGTAATTCAATAGCTTGTGCTACACGTAACACCGGGTTCGAGCGCACCACAACTTACCAAACTAGTCGTTCAAACGGCAGTTATGAATATTATTAACTTCATTTTGAATCTTATATACTCTATATAATTTTAAAATCCATATTATGTGTTTCTAAGACATAATATAAGAACAAATTCATTTTTTCAGATAAAAGAAGTATTTTTCAAACAATGAAATTTTACCACCTTTTAATGGATAACCCTTTTTAAAACAAATATTTGAAACTTTTATATAATAAATTAAATGAAATTAAATTCTTCTTTAGAAGTAGGACATATAAATTTAGTTTGTACAAATTTTTGTAACTTTTCTGATAACTTTCATATTTTGACTAATAGTAAAAAATACTATGTTTTAATTGAAAAAAACTTTTTAATCGAAATAATTTATAGTGTTAAATTATAAATTTGAAAGGTTTTGAAGTATAACTAGATTTTATTTTTATTATTTAATACATTGTAGGTCATTATAAGTAATTTCACATTTAAATTTCACATAAACACTTGTCAGTCTTTTGATAGTTTTTAATTTTTTAAAAACCCACTTTTTGGTTTTGACAATGGGAATTAATTTTAAATTAATAAATGAAACTTAAATGTTTATAATTTGGTAAAATAGACTTTATTTTTGAATTTTGAATATCAAAATTAGCTTAGGGTAAATTTTTTGTATTTTCTTGAAAACATTCAATCGTTGATGAATAGTGAAAAACACTACGTTATTGGTTAAAACCGAATTTTTATTTAAATAATTTTTATTTTATTTAAATTTTTTTAGGTAAAAATAGATACATAATACTAATATAAGTTCAATTTAATTTATTGTAGCCATTTTATAATAAGTTTAGATATATAAAAATTTTATTGAACTTTTTACCATCTTTTACCCACCTCCTAGGAGCATTTGCAAATTTGCATAAAATTTAATTTTACCACTTCTGTGAGTTGAATTTCAAAAATCAGAGAAACATAGTTAACATCAGTAAGTAAAATATGGTTCAATAAGATTAAAATAATTTTTGTGAATAGTAACTTTTGACGTTTATTTACCACAGTTAAAAGTAAATAGGGTAATTAAGGGTAAAAATGATATCATAATTACCCTAAAACATGTCCTAATTCTATTGGATAAGTATAATTCAGCCAAAAAAAATTAGGAATAAAATATGATCCTCTTTGGTCCACTTGTATTATATTAGGACACTTATATTATTTTATTTAAAAAATAGTTAAATGAGTTAAATTCAAAGATTAATAACTAAACCATTTTTAATATAAGGTTATACATAAGATAAATTAGAATATAAATATTCATTATAAATATAAAAATTTTTCCTACATAATGGTATTTTATTTATAATTTTTAGACATTAAATAATTTAATTTATTTATGACACAATGATGATGCAATAATTACTTTATTAATGAAAGAATCAAATAACTGGTATTATAAATATTAAAATAAATATAATTTCAAAGTTTTTATGAAATATAATAATTTTCTAGGTGAATATGAAATGTTATAATTGATTCAATGTATCTTTTTCGAAGTAATCAAGTTGTCATGACTTTCACAAAAACCAAATACCAAATAATGTCAAAATTGACATAAATTAATTTTTAAAACAAATACTATATTATTGGTTGATATAATATTCCTAAAAATATAAGGTTTGGAAAAAGGGATTAAATAATATTATATATGTCATTAATTAACCTCTTTATGTTTTATTGGATGTTTAGAGTAAGTTTAGTAACCATATAGTGTAAGAATACAAGAAGACACGGTAAAAGTTAAACTATTTAACTAAGAATTAAATCTAACAAATAAGGATAAAATGGTGACCTAAACTTGTATAAAACCTATTAGTTGAGAGTATTTCGACCCATAATCACCTAATTCTCGAAATAAATTCATTTTGAGCCATTATAAATCGAAAATTATTGTATAATAAATTAATCGTTTAATCTTTTTCTAAAGTGTCCATCACCCCTCTTATAAAAGGAAACTTCCCATTATCTCAAAATCACACCACCAAAGCCATTTGGCTCGGCCTAAACCTACCCAAATATCCTCCCAACTTCCCACACATCAACCTAGAGTCCTTAATTTGATCTTTAAGCCATCCTAAGGAGCCCTTTTGATCAACTCAAAAGGAAACACCCAAAGAAGAGGTAATAATTTCACCACCCTCTTTCAAGTTCTTTTCATCTTCCACTTCCTCTTTCTTTGTTGTTTCCAAACCAAAATAATAACTGAATTACCTCCTAAATATTGTGATGTTATTATAAATATGGTACAACCATATTAATTATTTTATCCATCCTCTAAATGACAAATTCAGCATACGTGCATACGTACGGCTTACCGTCTCCACGTCATGGTGTAGTTTGTTATTCAAACACTTAATTATTTGGATGGGTATAATAATGAGTATAACTGATGTAAATAATAAATATAACATGTTTTTTATTCTTTATATATGATATATCATCCAATTACACATTATTTCACCATCAATATAATGATATTGTCTCTCATTCGTACGTACGGATTACCGTCTCCATGATGCGATGAGATTCATTCTCACATTCACCATTCAATGATGATTATAAAAATATATATTATTAATAATTATGTAAAATATTACATAATAATGATACTTTATATATATATATATGTACTTACATATATCTTATTCACTTACTTCCATTCAATAAGATATGAAAATGGAAACAATGTTTGCGTACGTACGACCTACCGTCTCCATAAACGGTGTATTCCATTTCATTTATCTATCTATTATAAATATTTATATTCTAAATATATATGATATATAAATCAAGTTTTATATTCTGTAAGTATTTAAATCATGATATAAATGATATGAAACACGTACGATAAAGAATGCGATTATTACCCAAAATGTTAACTTAACATGGAAATAATTATTAAATGGGTAGTATAAAGTCATAAATGAATCATTTATGATATAATAAATATGAATATGGTTCTGGTATAATTTAATAACATACTGTGGTCATTATACATGAGGTTAAATGTACCCTCGACCAATGGAAAGTGTGAGGTATTGGTTAATTTCACAATATCTTTATTATCCGAAGTTGTTTTTACGTAAGTATCTACTGAAAAATATTTATTATCCATGTCCATGTTTCATATAACTGTTTGAAAAGGAATTATTTATAAGGAAAATTTTACTAAAAAATCATTTTAAATTTTTTAAAGATTTATTCTTCTAAACCATTCTCATTAATGTCCATGTTTTCAAAATGGTTTTAGGGATTTATTTATATGGACATGAATGTTTTAAAATTTTAATTCCTTTCAAAAGCTTCAAAGTGGTATGGGGAACTTTGATTAAAAAATGTCTTTAAACATATTCATTTTTAAATTGTGTGACTTTTAAATGTTTTCATGAAAAAGTAATACTTCTCTCAAATATTTTTACATATAATTTTCATCTATGTCAATATCCTTTGATGGATTTTAAACTTGTTTGAAGTTGATTTATTATGATAAAAATCTTCCATGTTGTATTGAAGGTCTTGTGATATGTTTGACTGTGGATGTGTTATTTTTATACCATTCATGGTTTATGGATAATGTATTGACATTTTTTATGCTAGTTTTAATAGGAATTTTATGTTATGTTTCAACCTTTTCATATGAGGAATGTATTGGAGATAGTAAGTGATGAGTGGAGCCATTTATAGCTCCCTGATGCATCGGTAGGTCTCATGAGACAATTAGATATGGAATTGGCGTAGGCCTTTCCCAATTTTATATATGGTTTTGGACGAGGCGTTAATAATTTTTAGACGTCTTGGATGAGGCCTTGACAAAATGTTTCAGAATGTCTGGAATTATACATTCCCACATTACGAAAATAATATTGATGGTTCATGTGGTTATTCAACTAGTAGAATACCCATGAATATGTTTTATTATGGAATTATTTTCTCAACTCATATTTCTTCCATAAAGTTTTCATGTTTATTATTTGAAAAGTATTGTGTTTTCAATTATTCACCATGCCTGTTGATTATGTTATCTTTTCCTAAATTTTTCACCCTTAATGAGAATCTGAGCTCACCCCTTTCTTATGTTTTATTTTCCTATGATTTTCAAGAAGTGTATTATGATTGATATTAAGGGATAATATAAAAGTGAATAATGTCTTTCTCAAAGAACTATCTATGTTGTATTTAATTTCTGAAATTGTAATGTGAAGTTGTTGTATGTAATCTATTTCCAAGACTACTAAACTGATTGGTCCTTCGGGACTTGATTCCTTCTAATCATGCCAATGTATTAAAATAATGCACTGAATCTGGGTAACTAGGGTTGGGGAGTTATAGAAATTAAAAAATTCCTCTTGATGAAACCTTAATTTTTTTTATTTTCTCTTCTCCTCATTTAGTATATGAGTTCATCTCCCCCCTCCCATGATCCCTTTTCTCCTCCAATTGAGGTTCCTCTATATATCTATGATCCAAAGTCCAAATCAAGCACCGTCAGAAGCATCAGATCTATCTCAACAGGATCTAAAATCAACTCCCTTCATATTTTAGTTTATCTTTAGATCTGTTGTTCAGTTTAGGTGTAAGCTCTTTTCCCCATTTTTAGGGTGTTGGAATGTTTCATCTTTTTATTCTAACCCGATTTGAATCTGAGGCCACCATTAGTTGAGGATTTATCAATGACCTTAAATTTTGTGTCCTCGTCATTTTCACCAAGAGTTTTGGTGTTTTTGTAGATTTTTCATTATGCCTCACATCGGCCTTTTCCACATGTCGACATTTAATTGAGTTCTTCATATTAAATTTATATGTTCACATTATTTAACTCCAAAAATCATTATTTTGTAAATTAAAGGATGGAGACCTTAGTCATGGACCCCCTTGGGTGTTCCATCATTAATTTCCCTTTATAGTTAATTGTTTTATTTCCTATTACCTCCTTCAAATCATTTTTCTCAGTTATAAATAGAATTTCACTCTGTTGTACAAATGTTTATTGAACCTGAAGAACCTACTAAGTTCCTAGCCCAACTTATAAGTGGAATTTCCCATTTAGTTAATTTTCAAATTAACAATGGAACCTTCTAGATTCCTCATTGAGCCGTATAAATGGAAATTTTAAGTTTTTGTTATTTAAATTAATTGATTTGATGGGATTTCTTGAAATGATGGTTTTTACCTTAAACGAATTAAGTTATTTAAATGAAAAGGTTTATCAAGGTTGGTAAGGCCACATAGAGTAGTGGAATAATTACTAAATACTTATATTGAATTATAATGTCTTGATTTTATCTGGATTAATGAATGGAATTCATGAGAGGTAATGCATCATGTCTAATATTATAAATATGATTACACCTTGATATAAGTTATGGAATGATAGTAAGGTTTATGTTGGTAATAACGATTCACACTCCCTTACATTGAGTGTTGATCATGTTGTCTCATGGCATTTATACTATTTGGTCTGTGGGTAGGATGCACTACATCCCTTGTTCGGGTGTTGGGATGATGACACACCCACCACCTCAATTGTTGGGAATTAAATCTCTCATTAATTATGAGGTATATGGAATATACCCTTCTTGTTGAGATTATAGGATCATTTATAATGGTTATGGATTTTTGAGTTACACCCTGATCCGGCTTGCACCTATTATTCCAGGTATATGGCCACTTATGTTTGTACATACTTGGTCTATATAGGTTGATTCAATATATAACTATACTATATATATATATATATATATATTATTACTATATATATATAGTTACTAACTAGACACTTATTCTAACCATGTGCCAAAGTAGTTAGAGTCTCTGAGTTTCCTTTAAGAACCTGAGTAGGATGGTTATTTATTCAAAATTATTTTTGATTTATTTTTATCTACATACTAATTAGCTATGAGCACAACTAGAATTACTTATTGACACCATTTGTGGTGGAATACTGGGATCTTATATCACACCCTAATCAGACCACCTTTGGTACCCGAGTATATTTTTTTCATTAGGTATGGGTAATCCCAAGCACCCAGCTATGGATATTTTATATGTTTTTCCTATAGTTAGAGCGTAGGAGCAGAGGACTTGACATATTCTCTGGATTCTAGTGGAGTATCCTTTTGTATTTTGTAATTTTTTTACAACATGATTGTATATTCCTATCCCATTTTCCACTTGTGTACATCAACATGCCATTCATCCATGTATATGACACTACCTAGTGGTTTTTTATTATTATTCAGTTGTTTAGTTATTTATACTTCCACAATTTATTCATTATCTTTGTTGTATTTTCCTATTTATTATGATTCTTTTGTTTTTTGTTTTTTGTTTTTTGTTTTTTGTTATATAAATTTTTAAACTCTGATAAGAGGTTATATTCTCCCCACCATACCACCTTTAAACCCTCACTACTATTCAACAAACTCTGGTGTACGGGGAGGCACACTTGAGTCCATGTGACCCACCAGCTTGAAGCACATGTTAAGTGGATCCCAGGTAGGAACATTAAAAAGTGGTATGAGATCTTATTTTTTAATTTTTACTATTTTTTGGGTATTAGACATGAGACTAGGAGTTATAGTAACTTGGAAATGACCTTATTCCTCTACCTTGATAACCCATGTATAGGGAAACCCAAATTACCTAGGATGGGAAATTACAGTTATTGATTATTCTATTTACATTTGATATGAATTCACTATTGGGTGATGCACATGCCTTATGATGTTTTTGAAATTATTATTTTTAGAATAATGGTTTGTTTTACTTAAAACTAATTAAATGAGAGTATTTCATCACTTCATGCATCATAATATTCATAATTGGACTAATATGCCATTTATTTTTTCCATGTCACCTTTATTTTCAGCATGTATTTTCATGTTGTGTATTGATAGTGCCTTGATTATATATTTAAATGTGATGAAATTTCTTATAGGGGTTGGAAAACATAATTGACACTTAATGTTCTTACCTTAACCTAAGAGTGTATTCCTGCATAGGTTAAAGAAAACACCTTATGTAGTTAATTCTGGCATGTTGATCCATGAACCATTGGTTGCATGGGCTAGAACATGTTATGGTGTGGGTTCAGTGAACACCATATTTTGGTTCATAAGGAGTATGGGCCCTTATGTATTGGAAATGTTAAACCACCAAATTTGACCATTTAAAAAGATTTAAATATTTGAAT
Organism: Viscum album; assembly: GCA_963277665.1. Lineage (NCBI taxonomy): Eukaryota > Viridiplantae > Streptophyta > Magnoliopsida > Santalales > Viscaceae > Viscum > Viscum album. The sequence goes on from OY728153.1 coordinate 134,512,650, forward strand.
AAGAACAATCTAAAATGAATATAACTTTTAAGGTAAAAGTATCTATTTTATACATGTGAAATAGAGACCTAGACCTAAACCCAGTCTTAATAGTGGGTAGTTAGTGAATCTATTATGTTCTTATAGATTGCTATGTTATTTCTCTATTACCCAATCCTAGATTTAGGAGCAGGTAGTGGGGTATAGTTTGTGCATAGAAAGGCTACATAACTATCCTAGTTTTCTTTCTGCAATCGTTTCAATTGTTGAGATCTATTTTGAGGTGTGAATTTGGAATTATAGTATGATACTTCCACGACATCCTTCATTCATACACCATGAAGGTGGTGATGACCATTCACCTGAGGTGGTGGGCCCTGAGTTTCCAATGATCCCTCATGTAGTACCACCAGTGGAACCTCTTCCTATTCCTGAAATGGGCACTAACACCCAGTTTTGAGAGGGATTCCTATGTATGTTACAATCTAAACAAAGTGTTAATAAACCCTGCCCAGGTAGGCAAAGTTAACTCAAGAGGTTTAGTGGCATCATCCTCCCACCTTTCCAAGGGATGGTGGATCACATAATGCTGATTCTTGGATCAATGATATAAGTTATATATTCAATAATCTTGAGATTCCTCTAGAGAAGAGGGTTAATATTGTAGCTTATATGCTATGAGATTCTACCAAGAGGTTGTGGGATATTATTACCTAGATGGATCGTCATCGTAATATGGTATGGGAAGATTTCCATACTATCTTCTATGAATAATTTTTCTCATAGAATCTGAAGTATGATAGAGCTAGAGACTTTATAAACCTGTAGTAAGAAGCTATGTCTGTCATTGTGTATTCTACTTGATTTACTGAGATTTAGCAGTTCTCTCCTACTCTAGAGGGTGATGATCTTATGACCACGTGAAGATTCCAGGATGGGATGGTTTATTCCATTCGCTCATAGGTCAATGTATTCAGTTTGACAAATATTTCTAAAATCATCATCTGGTCCCATATTACATAGAGAAACCTGAGGGAATCTGGTGGTTCAAGTCAGGGAAGTTTGGTACCTAAATATATCATTGGTTCTTCTAGAAATGTAAGAATCGCTTTGAGGTTTCTTATAGGGGTAACGGTAGTTGGGATCCTTGTACAGACAATTTCTTGGTATGTCACCAGTATAGGAATCCAAGACATAAAAAACCTCAATGCTTTTGGGATATAGTGAAATGAATATTATGTGGAATGATGGGCCATATCCAGTATTTTTTTAGGACTTTTCCATTAGTGCCTAGCGGTCGGGGATCTACACCTACTCTGTATTCTAGAGTGGGTCCAGTAGTATCATGCATGGGTGGTAGTTGGAATGCCACCAGCCACTCTATTTGAGGTGATGGTTAAGGAAGAGGTAGTTATACTCATGATTCTTAGCACCATAAGAGAAGGATTACTTAGGGTGGTTAGTTAGCGACATAGAGTCAAGGTACAGGCTAGTTAAATGTTGTCCAGCCTATACCGGAGGAGCAGAGCACCAGAACTTCTATTGTTGGAGGTACTATTCTAGTAGACTCAACTTTATTTTATGATTTACTTGATACAGGAACTTCTAACAAATCTATATTTGAGGAAATCACAAAGATTCTATGCCTCAAAATCGAACAATTCTATGGCGTTATGATGCTATACATCCCGTTAGGTATCCAATTAGAGGGTGTTTTTCATTGTAATAATTGTATGCTTGAGATAGGTGGATACCTTTTTTGTATGAAATATTTTCATCCTCAATTTGAAGGGTTTTGATGTAATCATCGGGATGGACTATTTAGTTCCTTATCAAGCCCATATAGAATACTATCATCAAAGGGTGTTGTTTACATCAATAGAGGGTGGTTGGTTTTTATATAAGGGATCATGGAATGTTCTTTCTACTCAAATGGGACTTAATCAGAAAAGGTTGGGTAGTGTCACAGATCATGTCTCTAGTCTTTTCTTAGATGATAATGGGTTGTGGCATACTTTTTTCCCTCCTCTATTGGAGAATATCAGAGACATTTTCCTTGAAGAATTATTTGGTCTATCTCTAGCATGAGAGGTGGAGTTCACTATTGAGTTCGTTCCAAGAGCAGTGATACTGACCATTCATCCTTATAGGATAGCACCTATAGATCTTCTAGAGCTCAAGAAGTGGTTGAAGGTTCTGGAGGCTAAAGGATTTATAGACCCCATCACTTCTCCTTGGGGTTCACCAGTCCTTTTTTCCAAGAAGGTGGATGGTAACCTCAGGCTTTGCATGGATTACCATTGATTGAACTAGATCATGGTAAGGAATCGATATCCACTGTCTAGGATAGATTACCTATTTGATCATCTCCGAGGAGAGAGAATTTTTTCAAAGATAGATATGAGGTTGGGATATCATCATGTGTGTGTCAAGTCATCGTACATACCTCACACATTTTTCAGGAGCAGTTAGGGTCTATATGAGTACCTGGACATGCCATTCGGACTCACAAAATCACCAGTAGTGTTCATGTACCTGATGAATTGGGTTTTCCACCCATATCTAGATTCATTTGTGGTGGTATTTGTTAATGAAATCTTAGTGTATTCACACTCCATAAATGACCATGACAAACATCTTGAGGTCAGGTTGAATACATTGAGATAGAATCAGCTATATGTTAAGATCAATAAATTACACTTTTGGATCGACAAGGTCCACTTATTGGGTCACATCTTCTCAGAGTCAGGAGTTTTAGTAGACCCATAGAAGGTGAGAGTTGTAGTTTATTTGGAATATCCCAATAAAATCATAGACATTGGGTGTTTCTTGGGACTTTTTGAATATTACATATGCTTCATATAGGATTTCTCACTTCTTACAACACCACTTATAGTTTTGATAAAGAAGGGTGTACCTATAGTCATTTGATTTTGAGATTTCCAACATGCATAGTAAAGGAAATGTTGTATAAGATGCCCTGAACTGAAAGACTCAAATACAGGTAGTTTAGGAGGCCAGTGGTGATTGGAAAATCATGGCCTTATTATCAGATATGCACATTAAGGTTTAGGAGGAATGTAGTTAGACTATCCTCACAACCTTAGCAGTGACATATACTCTTCTAGATTAGGTAATAATGATGAAACTATTTTAACTTGAATGTATTTTCCTAAGGTAAAGCATCTCAGATGATGATACATATTCATGTTGTACTATGGATGGGGATGATACCTTACTATTCCATGGGTGTGTATGGGTCCTAGTAGACATCAGATAGGATTTGATGTGCTGATTTCATGCCTCGACAAGGGAATTTCATCCCAGTGTTAAGAAGATGTATCAGGATCTATGTTCCTTGTATGTGCCCTTGACTTTGGTGGTTCCTGGTAAAAATGCATTCCCCTTGTGGAGTTATCTAATAATAATAGCTTTCAGGCTACCATCGATATAGATCCTTATAAAGCCTTATATGGTAGGTCTTGTCACTTGACTCTATGTGGGAATGAGGTAGGGGAGGAAGATACACTTGGACTATGTATCATTTATGAGATTATAGAGTAGGTTTAGTTGATCAAAAAGCACATAATGACAGATCAATTCAGATAGCATTGATAATCCAACTGACAACAACAACCTCTTGAGTTTGAGGTTAGTGGCTAGTTTTTCTTGTGAATCTTTCCTAGGTTTGGCCACAAAAGTATTTGGAGGAAGTATAAACTCTCACCTAGGTTCATCGGACCCTTAGAGGTTATGAAATGGATCAAACAAGTGTCTTACCAAATTAAAATTCCTCATAGATACTCGTCAATTCATGACGTCTTTAACATATTTCATCTTCACTAATATTATCTAGACTTGTCACATGTATTTCATCCTGATGAGGTTTAATTTGATGTAGATGATTCCATTGAGGAGTATCCAATTCATATTGAGGATCAAAACATGAAGACCCTATGGGGAAGGTCAGTTACTTTAGTGCAGGTGTTATAGAAGCATGGCTAGGTATAGGATGATACCTGGGAATGGGAAGCTAATATACAAGCTTAGTGGTCAGAACTCTTTACTGATGATACATCATTACCCTAAAAAGGAAAAATTTTGGATGAGTTACATTAAGGAGGGGAGGTTTTAATGAACTATATTTTCATGAAGGTATGAACCATTTATTTTTTGTTTAAATTCCTTTAAACGGACCTTATGATGTTACATAATGGAGTTATAGAGGATACAAGGGTTTTTTAGGCTTGTTTGGATCCAAAAACCCAGGATTTAGGAAAATAAATGAGGCTTCATATTTAGTAGAAACCTTGTAGCCCATCCCACATGGTTTTTCTACAACCGTTCAACCAAAGGTGCACACCCATGTGAAAACTAAAGAGTTTTGATAGAGTATTTTTTTCACATTTTGTGCACGGTTAGGCAAACCGTGCACCTTAACCATATAGGGTCTCTCCTTGGGAAGTGTCTTAAGAATATTTTGTGCCCGGTTTGGCCAAACTATGTAGCGAAACCATGAACCCCTACTTTTTTAGGGTGAAATTCACAAATTTCCCTTAATGAAACCTTAAACTTGTTTTTATTTTCTCATCTTCTTATTCTAGCGGATGAGTTCATCTTCCTCCTTTTATGAGACATTTTCTCCTCCAAACTTGGTTCTTATATATATCTATGATCTAAAGTCTAAATCAAGTGTCATTGGAAGCATCATATCTGTCTCAAAAAGATCTATAATCCCCTACCTTTCAATTTAAGTTTATCTTCAGATATGTTGTGCTATTTAGGTATGAGATATTTTGCCCCATTTTTAGGGAATTGGATTGTTTCTTTTTTTCTTCCAACCTACTTTTATTCTAAGGTCCCCATCAAATGAGGTGTCATCAATGGCCCTAGGGTAGGTGGTATCATTTCCCCCCCAAGAGTTTTGGTGTTTTCATATCTTTTACATTGGGTCGCACACCTACCTTTTCAATGTGCTTCCATTTAATTGAGTTCTTCATATTAAATTGATCTATGCACCTTGTTTAACTCTAAGGGTCATTATTTATTAAATTAGAGGATGATGACTTTAGTCATATACACCCCTTGGGTGTGTCAGCTATAATTCCCCTTTATAGTTAATTGGTTGATTTCCTAGAACTCCTTCTAAGCATTTAGCTTGGTTATAAATGAAATTTAACTCTATTATAAAAAAATTTATTGAACTCGAGGCACCTCCTATGGTAATATGATAGATTATAAGTGTAATTTACCATGCAGGTAATTTCCCAATTAACAATGCCACCTTATAGATTCCTCATTGGGTTGTATAAATGAAAATTTCATTTTTTGTTTTGTTAAATTAATTTATTTCATGGGATGGATTGAAATGATGGTTGTATTCCTTAAACAACTTAAGTAGTTTAAATGACAGGATTTATAAAGGGTGGTAAGGCCATGCTGGGTAGTGCAAGCATTACTAAATACTTATATTGAATTGTAATGTATTTCTTATATCATGATTGATTAATGAAATGCATTATAGATAATGCATCATAGATAACATTATAGATATTATTGCACATTAATATAGGTTTTGTAATAATGGTAAGGGTTTAGTTGTACATGATGATTCACACTCTCTTACATTAGGTGTTGATCATGATATTTTACTCCATTTACACTATTTAGATGGTGGGCATGATTCGCCACATCCCTTGTTCGGGTGTTGGCATAACAGCACACCTACTGACTCGAGTTTTGAGCATTATGTCTCTCAATCATTATGAGGTGTAGGAAATGTACCCTTTTTCTTGACCTTATAGGCTTGTTTAGACTAGTTATGGATGTATGAGTTACGCCCAGGTCTAGCCAGCACCTGGTATTCCAAGTATATGTCCACTTACGTCTACACATCCTTCTTCTATGTGGGTGGATTAAATATATAACTATACTATAAATATTATTCTATATATATATATATAGTTACTGATCGGACACTAATTCTGGCTATGATCTGAAGTAGGTAGACTCACCATGTGTCCTTGAGGAACCTGAGTAAGCTAGTTATTTATTCATCACTATTTCTTATTTATTTTTACCTACACACTATTTAGCTATGAGCACTACTTGGATTACTTATAGACACCGTTGGTGGTGTCCTACTTGGATTTTATCTCACACCCTACTCGGGTGACCTTTTGTACCTAAGTGTATTATTTTTCTACATGTATAGAAAAGGGTAGGCTCTCTACAACAGATGTTTGATATGCTTTACCGATAGTTGAAGCATAGGAGTAGAGGGCCAAGCATATGCTCAAGATGTTAGGGGAGAAACCTTTTGTTTTTTTTTGTTTTTGAATAGCATGATTTTATATGAATTTCCCCTACTCCCCTTTTGTACATCAACATTCCATTCATCCATGTATATGAAACTACCTAGTGGATTTTGATTATTATTTATTTGTTCAGTTATTTACACTTCCACATCTTATACATTATCTATGTTGTATCTTCTTATTTATTATGATTCCACTACTATCTATTTATTGTTATATCTATTGTGCCCCTTTGATAAGAGGTTATAGTCTCCAAAACATACCACCTTTACAACCTCTCTTCTAGTTAGAATCCTCTAGAATACGGGGAGGCACGCTTGAGGCCATGTGAGCCATTGGCTCAGGGCACGGGTTAAGTGGATCTTGTGTCAGGACATTACACAGGATCAAACTAATCCCAGTTTGGACCCTTCAACATTTGAGATATAGTGAAGTGGATTTATCTATTACAATTATAAAAATTCAAGGGTATGATAAGAAAGAGAAAAGACCTCCCGGGAAGATCAAGCTCAAAGCACAGTTTGGGATCTCACGTCTAATGATGAGTTCATTGTTATCCTTAAGGAAACTGTATATAATGTCTATCTTGGAAGACCTTGTCTTCACAGCTACATAGTGGTACCTTCAACATTCCACTAGTTTTTTAAATACCCCATAAATGGGATGGTTGTAAAACTACATGGTGAAATTTCTCACTTCAAGTCTTGTGAATCAATGTATATTGATTCATGTTTCTATAAAAGGGAGGGAAAACAACCAATAGTGGATAAAGATATGTAGGTTACGGACCCTAATAGATTTTTGAATACCCCTATTAATTCCTATTTTCAATGTTTATTATGTGGTACTCAAAAATCTGATTGAGGTAGTAGACTTAATCCCAAATTTCAAAGCTCCTCCTACCCCTAGTGATACAGTTAGAGAAAATAATCATCTTCGGAATCTCCCTATGATGACTCTAAAAATTAAGTATGAAAATGTCTCTTCCCATGGCCTCTCTCACCCCAAAAGTGTAAAATATACCCTCATATTACCTACCATTTCAAAAAATGAAACCACTAGATTAGAGGTGGTAGAAGGAGAGGATGACCTCAGGAACACCCCTCCCACATTTATGAAAGGCATCTCCACCATCATCGATGTGCATAAGTAGGAGAATCTGGGAACAAAATAAGGCCCACATCCTTTATTGATTATTATTTTCATGCCTCTCTAAGTTAAGGAGATGTAAATTTCATTTATAAAGAAACATTGATAATCTTTCTCTTGTAATTATACGTTAATGGTTGAGCTGAACCCCGACGTGGCTACACACCTTCTAGGCTAACCCGATGACCATAGAGGTTTAAAGAAGGAATCCAGGAGGATACATCCATCACATGATAATAATATAGAATCATAGGTTCACAATTTTATCAAATCTAACCTTTTCAAAGTAATGAAATATCGATGATTTCTTTCCATCATCGTCTCTACAATGAAAAAGAACAAGCATATTAGGGTCTACATCAATTTCAGAGACCTTAATTGACACTACTGGAAGGATGATTTCCCATTTCTGATAAAAAAAACTATTGATCGATACAAATGATAACTTCCAAGACCTTTTTTCATAGATGGGTATTCAGTGTACAAACAAATAAAAATTACCACTAAAGATAAGGAATCCACTTCCTTCAAAGTAACTTAGGGGAAATTTTTCTATCTGGTCATTCTCTTTGGATTAAAGAACATTGGAACTACGTATCAATTCACCATAAATTATATCTTTAAGAACTTATTATAATGAATAGTTTAATGTTATGTCGGTGACCTGGTGATAATATATCGATAGTGATGTGATCACATCACAGATCTTTAAATAATCTCTGTCAAGTTGTGCTAGCATAGTTTCAAGATGAATCTTCTAAAATGTGCTTTGGGGGTAACATCGAGAAAATCCCTTATCTTTGTGGTATTCCACCATGTCATTGAGGCCAACCTAGAAAAGACTAGTGAAATCCTAGCCATTTTGACCCCTCATAATCTCAAATAACAAAGGGGGGTCCAAGGGAACCTCGCATATATTCAGCATTTCATAACTAACTTAGATGGAAAATCTCTCCCCTTCACCAAGTTAATGAAGAAGGGAGTTTCCTACTAATGAGATGAGGACTAATAAGAAGACTTTGAGAATTTTTCTTTCTTCACCCACCATTCTTTATGTTGTTGGTATAAATAGAGTTGTTCATCTTATATTTTTCCACATTGAAATGCTCACTTGGTGCTGTCCTTACACAGAAAAATGATGTGGGGAATAAGAACAATCAATACTACCTCAGTCAAATCATGTTAAGTAATAAGACCTGATATTCATATATAAAGAATAAATTCCTTGCAATCATATTTACTACGTAAAATTTAAGGAATTACTTGAAATACCACGAAGTCCACTTGGTCTCTCAGATTGAATCCCTCAAGTACATCCTTGGTTGTCCTATGCTGACTGAAAATTTGACTCGATGGGCAGTTATTATGAAAAAATATGACCTCCAGTTTTTTCACAGAAGGAAGTGAAAGGGTAGGGCATGGATGATTTCCTTCAAGTATACCCCACCCTATAAAGTACACCATTGGAAATAGAAATTCTAGAAAAAGAGGTAATCTATTCTCATGAAACTCCTCAAACATGGGATATGTATTTTGGTAGTGCCTCATGAAGTCCTATCTGTAAGAGGATGGAAACCCCAAAACTCAATTAGGTTGTGTTAGGGAATTTATTTGTTTCTTTTTACAAAGAAAAATTTCCCCATGCCTTCTCACCATATGAAGGCTTCACTAATAATGAGTCAGAATACCAATCCCTCATTGTGGTCTTGGAACTGGACCTACTACTACAAGCATCCTACCTAAAAATCAAAAGGGATTCATGGCTAGTGATAAAATAGATCAATGGTGAATATTCCATCAAAAAGGAATAATTAACCCCTATCATCAAGTATATCATAGGACTTAAGGTGGAGTTCCCTTTTGAACCAATGTTGAATCATGTATTTCAATAACAAAATGCTTGTGTTGATGCACTAGCTAGTGCATCCGTAGTTCAGGCTAACCCTGATCAGGATGAGGTGGTCTTCCACATCGTACATTGAATGATATTATAATTGGTCATAATCTATGACATGGAAGAAATAAATAAGATCATAACTTCCCTAGAGCATGATGAATTGATATCCACCCTTGGATGGATGTAGCCCATAATTTATTATCTCCAAAATGGGAATCTCTTGATGGATCGAGCTAGAATGGAATAGTCTTGGTTCCAATAAGAAAACTTTATCCTTCAGAATAGTAAAAATGAGAAAACAAATCCCCCTAAAACATTTATTTGATGGAATCCTCCTCAAATTCATAGTATAAAAAGATATTCTATCTGTCATGGAAGAAGTCCATGCAGGATATTACGACACTCATCATTCTAGGACCAGGCTCTCCCACCAGATTAGGAGGCTTGATTACTACTTGAAAACAATGATACAAGAATATGTGGAGTTCATCAAAAAATGTCATTCATTCCAAATTTATGAAAATTTCATCCACCTAACCCTAGAATTGATATATAAATCTAAATATTCCTTAACATTTTCTATATGGGAAATGGATGTTGTGGGTACATATCCCCCAGCCACAGCTAAGTAGTTTAAGTACATCCATAATCCTACTGACTTCTTTTCCAAATGGGAAGAGTCAATACCCATCAAGGAAATCAGGATGAATAATATCATTAAATTATTTAAGTCCAAAATCATCACCAGATTTAGAGTCCCACACATGATAATGATGGAAAATAACACCAACTTTTGTTCTATCGAGTTGATGAAATTGCACCAAGAGTACAACATTGAGACCAACCATTTATCATTCTATAATGTGGTGTAAAATTGATAGATAGAGGCCTTTAATAAATATTTATAAAATATACTCCATAATATGGTGAATAAAGATGATAATTCTTATCCAGATAATCTTTATCATGCTTTATAGGCCTATAGTACCACCACATGCACTACTACACAAGAAACTCCCTATTAATTAGTGGACATAATTGAGGTACTATTTTCTATTGAATTCTATTTTCCCTCACATAAAATAGATATATGTAGAAGTCTATCAAATGATGATCAATCACAAAATCAGTTTGATGAGTTAGAATGGCTTGATGTGAAAATATTGTGCACACTTCACAACCTTGAAATTCATTAGAACCAAATCACACGAGCCTACAATAAAAAATTTTGCCTCTATTTTTTTATTCATTGGGAACTAGTATTGGACCTCATAAACCCAATAATACCAGGTAATAAACCTATAAATCTAGAACCCATGTGAGAAGGACCTAACTTCTTACATAAGGTCTATTCTAATGGATCTTACTCATTAGCCACAATAGATGGGGAATGCATCATGCCCCCCACTAATACAAGATTCCTCATTAAATAATTTTCATAGATAATGTTAAGAAACCAACATATTGGTCATATGATGTTAAAATTAACAATACATCCTAGTATCATGATGATAAACTATACAATATTTTCTAGTTGGATGACATGAAACATCACTATACGTCACAGCCGCATGATATTAAACAAAAAAAAATCATTCTGGTCACATGTTGCTAAACTGAATGAGTAGTCCTAGTCATATGGCCTAAAACTAAAATAAATTTTTCATCCATACCTTATTATTTTAAACTTCGTGGAAAACATCACTTTACATATGTACCACTACACATGAGCAAGATCTATGGAAAAAGTGAAATAAAATGCCCCCATCCCTGTATGTGAGTCAGATCCACATAAGGAATCACTTTATTTAAGGTTGTATGTGGCTTGATTCCTTCCATAATAGGATATAAAATGACAGAAAAATTATAAATTATGGGTATAGTCATATAATATCTATCCAATCTACAATACATCAGACTATGCAACAACATCTTCAGCACATGACATTAAAATGTAGACTTACCCTATGTATTAAGCATATTATACATTGGGTAACCATTTTAAGAAGCTTCATATAATAGAAAAGGGATTCCTATTTCAACATGATTTCCAAAATGCATGGATATAATTTATTTTCCTTCGTTCCTTCTTTTTCATGTCGGGGAACCTTCATCCTTTCCACATGATGTTAAACTACAGGGTTTCCCAAAAATGTATTTAGCTTGATTATCATTCCAATGAGATACCATAGGACACCTAAATCTAATATCTTCTCCCAACCACCACATGATACAAAAATCACATTTCCTTTATTTTAATCACTTTTATGTCATGAAAAAATTATTTTCCATTCCTTGTTTCTCACACCGAGCTTAACTCGCATAGGCTTAGGAATGTTCGTAGGGGCTTCCACAAATTATTGAGACATATCAGTTTAAGTCAAGGTTATAATTCTCATGGTTGTAAAAACTTAAAATAAAAACCATGATTCCTTATTACATGATGTTAAATCGCATGGTTTACGTCTCTTGCACAATATAAAATTGTGCATTATTATAGACCTCACCCAAGGGGATCACTATCCTTGGTGTTGATACATCACCACACCACCATTAAATAACTATGTGTGGATTTATTTCTATCATCAAATGATATATAGGGATTCTATAATCTCCAATCCTTAGTCTAGATGTAACAATAAATGGGAACAATGCCCCAATGTGAATGGTTTAGATCTACGTAGAGAGTTTCCCATTCAAGAACAACATGTGGTTTGATTCATTCCATCACAGGATATATAGTGAAGCCCAAGTATCCAATAATGGTTCCATATGTAACATAATAATGGCCCTCATACCTATGTATGGGTTAGACCTATGCAGGGATCTTTCATACAAGAACTTTGTGTGGCTTAATTCCTGCCATTACAGGATATGCAGTGATGCTAGGATATTTAATCATGGGTCCATACATTACATCAATGATAAAAATGAACCCCTAACTATATGTGAAATAGACCTATATAGTGAACTATTTGAGGCCAACTCTTATGTAGCTAATTCGACTATCCATTTTTTCCTTGTTTACCACATCGATAATGACTCGGGTGAGTTTAGGGAACCTTGAATGTCTCTATATCTGATGTTACCAAGACACACCTCATATCTAGAACCACGTCCTATTTCCATGACATTAAACTGCACAAAAAAAGGTATTCACATTGAACAAATCATCCCTCTGATGGTTTTGTATCCAAGAATCACATGTTTTATTCCTTTGTCTGGAAATGTGTTCAATACACACTAGCATAGCCTTTTGGGTGATCAAACCCTTCTTGAATCTTACATTTTCTAGAAACCATATTCATATATTTTATATTTAATATAACAAAACCATTTCCTCAAGTTGATACCCTTTTATTAGAAACCTAAGGACCTTAGGATTCCTTGATATTGGTTCTTCCTAATAGAAGACTAGTAATAGTGAATGGTTCGTTCAAATGGATCCTTAGGTCCTGGGATGGCCACCCAAAAATCCATGATTTATTTTCCTGACTGTGTGGAACATTATAGGCCCTATAGATTACCAATGGTGGACTTGTACCCACTATTCTTCACCTCTAGTTAACTTTGATATTCATGGGTTATGATTTACATCTTTTGAAACACAAATATTCAAGTGGATTTGGATACTCTCAATGCTACACATCTATACATTTCATCCTTTTTCAAAGAAATATTATGAAATTGAATCGTTGTTTCCGTCCATTTAAAGGTAATCATCTTCTCTAAAGACCCAATTTCTCTAAGTTAGTGACCCATCTCCCTTTCATATAAGTCATATATATGTAGATATGTCTCCTTAAAGCTGATTATTATGGTATGATTCATTCCCTTATAATATGCACAGAGAAACCCAGAGAATCCCAACCATTAAAATTAGAATATACCACTTTTTAAATAGGGATGATTCAACAAAATATTGTTTTTCCTAAGCATGAGTCAGATCTATGTACATCTTGCCTGCACATAAGATAAATCTATGCAAAAAAGTCGCTGGTATATGGTTACCCACCAATAATCATGTGAATGGATAAACGGTTTTTTCTATACCTAGATTCCCCCAAACAGTGCAATGTATTCCCAAATACATATTACAAAATTTCACATATGTTCCAATATCCTTACCATATGATATTAAACTAAAAGGAAGTCATCCTTGTCACATTAAGTAAAACTAAATGATGGATACATCCCCACTTTATGATGTTGAAATGTGTAGTTCATCACCCATAATCATTCCTTATTAAAGGATCACAAGAACCTAACCCCATTTAACTAGAGTACGGGGTGCTTCTATCATCTTATAAGCACCACAACCCATAAATCACACTTCATGTCTTAATTAACTTGGGTTGTCATAAATATTTCACAAACCATTGAAAAGAAAAAGAGATATCTCTATTTGAAAATACTAGCAAAGCATATGGGATTAAACCTACCAACCATAGACATTTTGTCCCTATAGGAAGGGATTTTTGATCCTTGTTATCCTAACATAACCGTGGAAGAAATCGTCACCTTAAGGTGTTCTGGTTCATCCCAATCATGATTTTCCCATACCATTATCATGACCCAAGAACCTTAAGCCATGATTTACAATATTTTCAACTCCCTCTCAAAAGGATGTTAGAGTACTCTTAACCCTGGGTATTCATTAGTCTATTGTGTGACATCCTCCTCTTACTAGGTCTATGTGCACTAAGACCTTAAACTGTATACACTATGGTCAAAGTTGTACAACATTAAACTTTATCCTTTGACAATCCAAATCACAATACCCTAAAACTACTAGTGAAAGAGACATAAAATTTGTCAGGTTAAAAACCTGAAAAGGGTGTCTTTATAAAAATTAAATTATACACTCACTAAACTCTTCACCTCGAGAGTTTAGGAAAAATTTAGATCATAACTAAACATGATAAAAAAATATTATAGGACCTCTTTTGTGTCCCTAGTAAATGTTGAACCATTCTTTCTAGTCCCCCTAGTCTTGGAAAAAGTTATATTAATTATGTTTTACACTTCTCCATGATAATATTTTCACTAGGAATCAACACAACTTTTATGGTGAAAAAAACCCTTTTTGAATCTTATATTTTCCATAAATCACATTCATGTATTTGAATTTTTATCTAACACAATCAATTACTTGAGTTGGTATCCTTATCTTGGAACCCCATGGACCTTGGTATTCCTTTATCTTTGATCTTCCCCATAGAAAATTGGTAATGGGAAGTATTTTATCCAAACAGGCCCTTGGATATTAGTAATCCCTCCCTTAAATATAAGATTTATTTTCCCGACCATGTGTAGAATTATAGGTTACCTCCATTACAAATGGTGGACCTATAACCACCAGTTCCCACCTCTAGAGAACTTGAATATTCCTAGGTCATGATCTACAATCCCCAAAACTAGAATATTCAAGTGGGTTTGAAATACTTGATGTTACATCACCATATATTGTACACATTTTTAGAGTAGGAATGTGGCTCTTCATTCCTGAAGCTTTTGATATCCCACACCACATGATTCAAAACCACATTATGTGGGGGCCTAGCTTCCCATCCTAAAGCTAAACTACCCTAGGATGCCAGAACCCTTCCTGTATAGCTTTATATCCACTTCCAAATTCATCATCCAAACATTGTATTCTTCAAAAAGATTTCATATCCCTTGGAAAAGACTGGGGACACCTCTACTTGACCATGCATGTAATCCCTATGGGCTCATGCATAATGTATTTTGACCTACCAACTAGAGTCATGTCCTCCTTGCAAGTATGTAACTCTGATCCTCATGACCCCTAGAAGCATCGTGGTGGAACTCATAACATTAGGTTATTGTGGTTCATCCCCAGTATTTTTACCCCATCCCATATCCATCGATTCAAGATCATGGACACATTATTTACATAACCCATATTTCAACTATCCAAGTGGACTAGGCTTCCCTAATATTTTTACTAACTACCAATACCATCTAAAAAATATTTCCTAAACCTTGTAATAGAGTGGGAACAACACCGTTTGATCATGTTGACGATGTATAAGGGATTTTACGTACTAACTAGAGGTATCACTCCTTTTAATAAATGAATTTCAATCCTTATGATCCCTTGAAACACAACGGAGGAACTCAGTGCCTTAGAGTGTTTTGGATCATACTTGGAATTTATACTCCATTTAATATTCATCAATAATTTCAGGGAAGAAATAATTTAATATTTATATAATTTTTACATCCTTGCCTCATGATATTAAAATAAATATAATATTTTTACCACATGATGTAAAACTGAAAAAAGATGTCCTTACCGCATGATGTTAAACTTTAAAACAGACATCCTTACTAGATGAAATTAAATTTCATAGAGAACATTACTTTGTAAATAGTATATTACCATAATTAGAAGGTATGAACTAGAAAATATTAAACTAAAATATAGAAACAATCTAGATTGAAAGACCTTAAAATATCCAATTAAAGGAGACATAATCTTTATCAGGATGAAAACCCAAAAATGGGACCCTAGGAAAAAGTTGAGTCTGTTCTCACTAGACATGAACTTTTTGTGATCTAGGAAGTATTGAGCACTAATAAAATGGAAAAAGAATAAAATTGGTTAGGTTAAAAACCTAAAAAAGGAAAACC
Source organism: Viscum album (assembly GCA_963277665.1). Classification (NCBI taxonomy): domain Eukaryota; kingdom Viridiplantae; phylum Streptophyta; class Magnoliopsida; order Santalales; family Viscaceae; genus Viscum; species Viscum album. The sequence goes on from OY728153.1 coordinate 134,528,649, forward strand.
TGAGAGAAATCAAACTCCATGCCCGTTAATCTTTCCCCAATATGAATCTTAGGATATAGTTAGGGAAATATTAAAAAAAATATGAAAAACTTGTAAGTATTGTTACATTTCCTTATAAAAAAACATGTTATTCTCACTAAGTCTATTGAATTAAAAAAATATTCTCTCTATGGGACACATATCTTAACCAATTCCTCCTTTTAAATAAGGAATTATCAAGATAACTGGAGAAGGTGCATTAATGAGAAATATCATTATGTTGGGAATTCAAGAGTAGTTCTCAAGAAAAATATACTGTTATTTAAGAATTAAAATCTAAAAATTTAGGTTTACATGGTGTTATTCAAAGGATAAGTATTGTAGATGATTCACATGGCATAAGATCAATGATAAGTGATAAACATATTGAATGAAAGAAATTTGGACAAGGATATAGAAAGTTCAAAATTTTTATTCATTGATAGCATCAAAAAAGAGTAATCTCCACATTATGGAGACTCTCCAAGGATTCCATAAAAACATTTATGATCATACTATGATAAAATTCAATCGGTTGGATTTTCCAAGTCAACTAAAGTTTGGAGTGAGGTGTCAATGGAATTCTAGAGTATTGTTCACTCTACCTCCTCCGCCGCCACCTTAGGAAGAAGATTCTAAATAAAAGAATATAAATCTTTATATCCTTTCCAACTATATTCCAATAAATATGGTGATGTTATAAGAAAGGATATATCATTATCTATTCACACTTCCTATTCTTCTATTTCTGCAGTCAAGAGGTCTATTTGAGTGCATAGCTGAGAGATCATGTGATGTCTCTTATTAGGTGACTCTGAAGCTTCTCTTATTGATTGGGATAGAGAAACTTTTTCACCATAACTACATATGTACTTCCCACTATTAAATATTAATTTCCATTTTAGGGTAATTTTCAACATGATATCATATAATAGATTGTAGTTAAAGGTGCGTACCCCCAAATTGTGAAATTTTAAGCGAAGGAATTCCTCTTGTTCATGAAACATCTCCAAGGGAGTCTTAGTGATCAGGGTCAGATAATTATTCTAGATTATTTGTGTTGTACTTTTTCCTCTGCAATTACTAGGTTGGGAACATTAGAGGGAGGAATAGTTGGTTGAGCTGAAGAAGAATAAATAAAGGAAGTTTCATGTTCTCTCCTCTCAAATGAAGCATCATCTGCCTCTAGGATTTAATAAACTTCTTGCTCAACAAATTTAATTATGTTATTGGAATGTTATTAAATAGGATGAGGAAGCTTCCTCAAAGCCTCACCCAAGTCTTGAATAAATTCCATTATTGTCATAGATAATGGGTTCGGTGAACTATGGGTTTTTTCCACCTAACAGAACAATCTATTTAGAACACCACCCAGGTAGGCTTCCACCCAATCTTGGTCATAATCATAATATAGGAAGTTAGGGGTGAAAATGGGTGGAATAATAGTCTTATCATGTGTTTATTTTAGTGAAAACATAAGCTAGAATTGGTGGAAGATCCCAGGATGTCATTATCCCCACACCCCAACTAAAGGAAGAGGATAAACCCTTTGAATGAATTTGAATTGGTGAGTAGAAAAATAAGGGCTATATGTCTCAAAAATAATCATATTTTCTACATGGGCCACAATAACCCCATCCGAGAGATATATTTTTTATGAAAATCTAAATGATATATCAATTTCCAATATCAACAATTATCTTGATTAGTATAGGATAGGGCATGAATTTGAAATGATTAGACCATATCAACATGTCAATAAACTCTTCAGGTCCTAACAGGATCACCTAAATCCTATAAATATTCAGTAGACTGTGAAATAGTGAAGCATCAGGGATCCTAGTACTACTATGGTATTTGTAACATCAAAAATTCTCTCATATCCAACCAAATACGAACTGTAAGGGACCTCCAATCTTATAAGGGACTTTTCCTGGATGGATGTGTCCCATTAGTTGGTAAAGGAAAGAAAGAGTCAGTACATATAGATTAAGAGTCCACCCCTCTTCTAATCGAGCTACTATAACCAGCATGCTCACTCAAATTCCCAAGCATGAGTCATGATCTAAGAAAATCATCCATTCAAAAACATGGATAAAAACCTCGCTATTTGAAGACATGGGTATACCTCCAGTATTAGCCGGTATCCCCATGTGGCATACTCTCTAGACTCAAGTATTTCCCAATATGATACCATGTTGTCATGAAACTATTGGGAAGGGAACTAATTATGACATATAGTAGTTTTCCAAGTCCCTCTACATTAGTGAAACATGTTGATCCACTCCTTAAATGATATTAGCTAGCATAAATTAATCTCCTTCCTTAAATTATCCTTCACAATTGAAATAATTCTCCTTTCCAAGGTCCAATTTTGTGTGGGTTAATCCAAACATTTGCGATAGGTATAAAATCTTCATACATCTACCCATGAATAAATATCTCTCCTAGCCAATAAATGTCGCAAAGGATGATCCATGCTTTACCATGACACATATGAAATGAATTAGTATCAAGAAACCAATGGCTGATTATATCTTTGAGAAGATACAACTAACAATACATGAAAAACTGGGAAATCCATGCTTCCTGGTAAAGATTAATGGTGTGTAGCTGACCAGAGAATTTTGAACAACTTTGTGTACCCCCAAAATGACCATTTCCATTCATCAAAAAAATTAATGCCAGGTTATAAGTCCCACTTAGAGCTCTAACCACATCCTAGATTATTCAAATAAGATACAAGTATGATTTAATAACTTTGAAAAATTGGATGGTGGGAAAGATCATAAGTGTCTGGACCCCTATGGGAGTTTTCTAACATATGAGATAATACCTAGTTCGATGAAACCACCAATTGACCATTATTAGATATTTTCACTTGAATATAGTCAAGGGAGGATGAAATCCAGAAATATGGAAGGTTGTAATCAAGTGAAGTAATGACTACATCATTCATAAAACTGAATCTATACTAAGGAAGTCACTATGGTAGTGTATAACTCTAAAGTGTAGGTGGGGAAATCTCCTTAAGAGCCTCATTTTTAGAGAACACATGATACCAAGGGTATGAATTTTTATTCATATTACTCATGGCCCTATGAATGGCCATAGTGATAGATGTATGAGAATTGAAATCCATCTTTATCAAAATAAGGATACATGTCAGATGAGAAAGGAACCCCATGAAAATAGGTGCATGACTCCAATATCCTCATGGAAATATCATGAACCATGATGGGATTTATGATTGCATGGACTGATATGGGTCTTGAAAATAACATGAACTATGTAGACCTCATGAATTTCATCACCCATAGAGAATCTCATGAATATCATGACCCACAAATCATCTCATGACTTCATGATCTATCATAAGAATTATGATCATGTGACTCTGAGATGGTCACACGAACCGCATGATGATCAAAAAATCATGTGACTGAACTACAAGATCATTTGAAACCTATAATACATCCATATGAACAAGTACCTAGGTCAAGGTTCATTGAATTTTCGATAGTTGATTCTTGGTTCATTTGAACAAGTGATCAGAAAAATTAGTCATGTGGCACAAAAATGCTATCGGATCTTACAAAATAATCTCGCAAAAAATATTACGATCGGTTCTTGTGGTGAGGTCTTTCAAAATAGATCTTGTAGATAGGTCTTGTGAAAGTAGTTACATGATGGAATTGATCACAAGATCCTTATATTTCATAGTCACCTGTGAAAAGAGCCTCCCCCTCACTCTATGTTTATATGACATCCCATGGGATACCAAAGTTCACATAGAAGACTAAACATTTCCTGAGACACCAATCAATGGAATCCTTAAAAAATCATGTGGGAATTTACTCTCCTCGGAACCGAGTCCTTGTCCCTATGGACGTAGCTCCTAAGGGGGGGGGATGATTCCCTCCAAATGAGCATCATCAATTATAGAGTTGATGAAATACATGAATCATGGGTATTATTTTATCTATACAACAGATGAATGAGTAGCACGAAGTCTACAAATATTAATCACATGAATCATGTAACCTATAGAAGGACATGTGATCACATGACCCTAAGAGGTTCATGTGAATAGATCATGTGCTACTCGTGATCTAATTATGACCATGCAAATAACCTATGAAAAACCATCATATTCATTCAAAGGTGTCCATATAAGAATTGATGATTATTCGAAGGCTTCTAGATGAGTTCCTTCGATCATGCAACTTTTTAATCAATATATTAATAATAATCATACAAAAACCCTTATAAAATAAAGGTGAAAAAAGGCATAATCTTCATGTGATAGATAGTTATGTTAATCTTCATGTGACATGATTCTGCTATTCGCAAGACCCCTTTTATCCCCTAGTGACATGTTGACCTTTCCACATAAGGGATTGATGGTGTGTAACCTTCATCATATGAAAGACCTTGAATATATCCATTTGATCATGTGATACCCCTTTGGATCCACATATAAGTTTAGAAGTTATCTCTGACAATGATCCTACACCATTAGGATTTATAGAATTGATCATGTGATGTACTATAGATAAGAAGAGGGATTTTTCATGACAACACTCATGCAAAATTATGAGATCTCGAATTGATCATGTGATGCATCATAGATAAGTAAAGTGTCTATCCATGAAAACACTCCCACAATTGTCTCAAGATCCTCTACAGATCATTTGATTCCCTGATGGAAAACCATTATGAAAAGGCTATAATCCTTGTAAAATAAAAAATAAAAGGTTGAAAAAGGTAGAAGCCTTTTATAAATGAAATATATGTTGATTATAGTGATAAGGGTTTATGTGCCTCATGAGATCACCATTAATCACATGAAGACCCCTTGGAAATCCATCTTGATATCATGGGAGTCCTCTGATGAGCTTTCTTGATCTTTTGAGAGGTCTTTGACAAGCCATCTTAGTCTCATGAAAGACCCCAAACAAGTCTTTTCTGATCATGTGAGAGCCTTTCCACGGGAAAATTTATCTTGTAAAGACTATCAGACTAGTCGACTTAATGGTATAAAGGTCATTTTTCATGTCAATATGACCATGAAAAAACCCTTTGATAATCCATGGGTCCAATTAATATGGAGATAATGGGATGTTCTCATGTTTTATAAATATCATGTGGAACCCGGGTAACCCACGGTATGATCATAAGAAGCATGTGATGCAAAAATACCTCCAATGTAACCATATCATATCTTTGAGATATGTGTTGTGAAAAGAAGAATATAACTGGGGTGTCAAGGCCTATAAAATACTCCCCTTAGCACAAAGAAAATAAAGGACAACTATAAAGATGATGACGATTAATCCCTAGGGGGCGTAGAAGACCAGATTTATTGGAGCGGAATTTCACATGATTGAAATAGTCTTCCACCATGTAAAATTTTGGGAATGGACTAAGAGATCATGTGTCATGAATATGTGCTTCATTTGATCAGTCTATAGATAACACGATGTAATTATAGTGGGCCGGCCAAATTATGTGAAGTAGTTTCGGTATGTTTACTAGGTCAGGTGAACCCTAAAAAAGATAATTCTTGAACAACCTTGAGGAAAATACACATAAAGGACTGCAAAATTATGGAATACTTATGAAAATATGTATACACTAATATTCACACACTTTTTATGACCTGTATGGATCATGCGACAGCACCAAGGCATGTCATCCATGTTTTGAAAAGTCCCCCAGGCATTTTAAACAAGTCTTTCAATGTTCTATATACATGCAATATAGATCATGTGATGTTATTTGAAAATTTCAATGAAGTCTTGTAAATTCCCCCATACATGTCACCCAAGTCTTGATAATTCTTCAAGATATGCACCCAAATCTTGTAGAGTCCTTTCACAATTTCACCCAAGTCACGTGATGTTTGCAATACATGTCATCCATGTAATGTGATTGTTGACCCTCCTTTCGTCACAGAGTCTAAAGCAAGGAAATGAAATTGGGGAGGATCTGAATTCAAATTGATCCAAGCTTTGAAGAAATGTCAAAAAATTGACAAAGAAGAAGGAAAGAAGAATGGCATTTGAACTTGTCTCTTGTTTTTTTTACATAAAGGACTTGTTCTTACCTTGAAAAAAAATTTTAAGCCATCAAGGAGGCCAGCCGAGGACAACCACCTAGAGCTCATGCGGGACCCGAGGGTCAACCGCGCTCAAGGGGTGTCCTCAAGGCCAAGACGACACCCTGAGGCAGCGCACCCCCGGAGGAGCGCGCATGGTGGGCGCATAGCGCGCCCGAGGAGCATAGTTGGCGCTTGGAGCGCGCCCGCAGAGGCAGGGGTGGGCGCAGAGCGCGCCCGCAGAAGAACACGGTGCGGGGCGGCACCGTGGAGGTTGGAAGTTCAATCGGAGTGATATCGGCAGCGTTACTTTGATAAACAGCGAAACAACTGGTAGCCGCTTCGATGTGGGACGCGGGATTTTCAGCCGGGATCTAATCTCGGCCGTCCGCTTCATCCCGCGTCGATCCAGGCCGCATGATCAATCTCGCGCGAGATGATCTAATCGCAGCCGTCCGCCTTCATTAAATGGCCGATCCGACGACTCCCCAAACTTCTTCAACCTCGATCTCGAGCCGAGGACACCTCGTGCCACCCGCGCACCTCCGTTCGAACCAGACGCCTCCCGAAGCTGGTTTTCTAGCATCCGGCCACCTTCGGCGAAGACTAAGACCTCCATCCGGTTCGTCTGGCCCTAAGGAATTCATCCATGCATAAATATGGGTTTGCATGCAATGTTTGGATGATTTCGAGGTTGGCCGAGGCAAACGAAGTGCCGAGGCCATGAAGGTTCACGTTTTGCATGGTTTGGACCAAAGGAAGGTCATGCATGCGTTCTAAGTCGCATGCACGTGAAGGAGGAAAATAATAAAAGGAACCCGTGTTTAACAGAGGATATTTCAAAATTTGGATAAAACGGTTAAGATCTGAATATCTCGGCGGTTGAAGTTTATTTTTCTCACAACCGCTTCTCCCTTGCCTATAAAAAGAGAGGCCATGGCAATGGAGAAAGGGGCAGATGTTTTGTTAAAAAGAATGAAGTCTCGTGGGTGCATCCCTCTATCTCACGAAGTAAGGATCCCCGCGCATGCTTGCGCGGCTGAAGAACTTGGTGCCACCTAAGGCTTCAAAGGGATCCCTTGTGCGCTATCCTTTGCGCGATAGGAAGGAGAGGAGCTTGAATGACCTTGTGCACTCCCTCTGTGCACCGTGCTCCCTGCACTGTAGCACCTTCCGCAATCGAGGGCTTGCACGCCCCGCGGCCGAGGTGCCTTGCACCCTACGCGGTAGGTTGGTGCTGTCGCACCTGCGCGGCAGTAAGGGTGTGCCCTTGCACCCTACGCGACACGTGGGTGTCACACCCCGCGCGCCCATGGTGAAGCCACACCCTGCGCGCCCGAGGGCCTTGCCTCTTGCAGCTTGTGCCTTGTCCATTGGACTTGCACAATTGAAGCAACTATGGGCAGTGGTTATGCACACATGAATAATACAAGAGAAGTTGGCCGAGTGTGTGCAAAGTGATAAGACCACACTCATTAAGTGTGTGTACTATGTGAAAACAAGAGGCCGTAGCCTTGTGTGGGTGAAAAGTGAAGAACAGACATTGAGTTTGTGTGTGCTAAACAAGTGGAAGAGGCCAAGCTAACTTGTGTGAAAAAAAGTAAAAGAATTGTATGCAAGAAGAAGTAAAAGGCCGAGGCCCAAGCTCACTTGTGCACCAAATGAATAACATACCCACGGCTTGCGTGTTCACCAAGTGAATACCACACTCATTAAGTGTGTGCAAGGAAGAGGTCATAGCCTTAAGGGACTTGCACGCCGCTAAAGTACTTGCGCGCCGCTAAAGGACTTGCGCGCCCTTATGGTTTTGGGTGCCCTCCTTGTCCAATTCATCTCTTTTATACCATTCCACCTCTCCTTTTCAAGATCCAGTCTTCAAGACACTCTTCAAAGCCATCTTTGGCATGTTTTCTTGATTAATTTCCTTATCTGAAAGGAATTCTGTGGAATATTTCATTCAACCTCATCATTCAATGGATGAGAGAATCATTAATTTAGGCCTCCTCCCCAAGAGTAAGCCCCAGTCCTCAATTATCAAATCCTTAATGACCTGGGCCTCCTTTTCAGGAGTAAGTCCCAAGTCTCCAAAAGACTTTCAATTCCCTCAACATGGGCCTCCTCCTTAGGAGTAAGTCCCAGTCTTGACAAGTCGCCTTATGGTCGTGCAAGTGACTTGCGCGACCTAAGTGATAACCGCTCGGTAACCGCCCAGGGCCTTCTTTTGCCTATAAATAGACCCTATGGGCCCCCCATTGGAGAGAGGATCTTTTTTTCAGAAACTCGGATTGAAGCTCCCGACGCCCAAGTCTCTTCTCAAAGCTTCCGGAACACTTCTAAGGTAATTTCTTACCTAGAACGGAAGATCTAAAGAGAAGAAGGAAGGCCTAAGTCTTGAAACTTATCAAACACTTGCGCGCCAACTTAATTCCTTCAATATAACTTGCGCGTCCCTTTTCTGGAAGAACCTCAAGGGGATTCTAAAGGGTTTTATCAAAAGTCACTCAAGTATTTCAATTCTGATTGAAAATCGCGCAAGTACACCATGTGTCGCGCAAGTATACTTGCGCGGCCAATACTTGTGCGCCGCCGCAGGACTTGCGCGCCTTTCAAGACTTGCGCGCCCCTATCTTTTTGGGTGCCCATCTTGCCCATTTTACCCCTATTAAGCCATTTCACCTTTCCTTTTCAAGATTCAGTCTTCAAGACACTCTTCAAAGCCATTTATGGCATGATTTCTTTATTTTAATTTCTTATCTAAAAGGAATTCTGTGGAATCTCTCTCAAAGTCTAGTGATTTAAATATCTTTATGTCACTAAAATACGGAGAGTTCATTCATTCAACCTCATCCTTTAAGATGAGAGAATCTTAACCTGGGTCTCCTTTTCAGGAATAATCCCCAGTTATAAAACCTTTAATATGGGCATCTTCCTCAGGAGTAAGCCCCAAATTCTTAAAGTTCCCAATCTTGGGCATCCTCCTCAGGAGTAAGCCCCAATCAAGTCCTTTAATCTTGGGCATCTTCCTCAAGAGTAAGCCCCAACCTCAAATATGGGCATCCTCCTCAGGAGTAAGCCCCAAACCTTAATCCCTAACCTGAGTCTCCTTTTTCAGGAATAAGACTCAGTCATAACCTTGGGCTTCCTTTTCAGGAGTAAGTTCCAAGTCCCTTAACCCGGGTCTCCTTTTTCAGGAATAAGACTCAGTCATAACCTTGGGTCTCCTTTTCAGGAATAAGCCCCAAGTCCCCTTAAATTTCTCTTAACCAGTCATAATTTACCTTTGATTTGGGTTTCCTTTTCAGGAGTAAAACCCAATCATAAATCCCCTCCTAACTTGGGCATCCTCCTTAAGAGTAAGCCCCAAGATTAGAGTATTCAAATATCCATGAAGCACATATAACTTTATGGACCCTGTTCATGGATTTTCTCCCTAAAAGTAAATCCTAAACCTTCATCTATCTGGGCAATCATCCATACATAAGCCCCAAACAAATTCTTATGATTGCATCTTTCATGGTACAATTGTCTAAATTTTACCAATACCTTTTGTTTCTCACACCGAGCATGACTCACGTGAGCTTAGAGTGTAAAAGTAATTATGACATTCTTATTTGAGCCATCAATCATAAACATCATACTCCATCACTCGAACTACGTGGGTTCTGATTCCTTTTCCAAAAGAAAGGATACGTAGGTAGCCCATTTATGGGTTCGATCCCAACTTTGAAATAATCCCTGTCCTTCTGAATGACGATAAACTTCAAGTGCCCCACTTAGTGGCTTTAAAACCATCCTGGTCATCATAATGACCAAGAGACTTTTATATAAATGTTTTGAAGGATACCATTGACCAAGAATCTCTAAACAGATATAGATGATTCTCTATTGATGAAGAACCTCGAATACATATAAAATATTCTCTAAATTTCTTGCATATTTAATCATTGATTGTTAAAACTAAAGGAAAGCACATTTTATACTTGGTAATGTAATAAGGATTCACGAACATAACTTAAATCTATAAAGAGAGTCCCAGAGTAGACAATAATTCTCATCAAAAAGGTGTGATGAGTCCGACCTCCCATCCTCTCGACCAATGCAAATTCCTAAGCCTCATTAGTCCACAAGCTAATGAGCGCCTGCCTTTGGAAAGTAGGTCCAAACGGATGTGGAATCATTGGATGTTTCCGGTTCTATGAACAAACCCGTTAGAAACCGATCGGAACGTTTGAATCTCCCGTCCAGGAGGTCATCCCCGGATTCCGCGCGAAACAAAAATGGTGAACCCGACGTGAATCCTTAACCAAGTGAAAGTGATGTTCTTCTTATTTGTTAGGTCCCTTGGGCCAACAAAGCAATCATTGACATGTGCTCATCCAAAAGATGCAGTGGACGGATTCATCTTGATTATGTCTGTTACATGGAACAGGCACTCTTTTCTCAAGATCTTCTGCAAAAATGGCTTTCCTTAAATTCACCCCTGTGAATACTGCTGCTGTGAACACCTCTACTGTGAGGTCTGCTGCTGTGAAAACCAATGCTGCTACTCCTGCTGGAACGTCATCCGCTCTGAGGATGACATCACCAACTCAGCGTCTTCAACGCTGTGTTTCTAATGCACTGGTTAAGGAGTACCGTTGCAATGGTACTATCCCAACTCTGGAGGCCGCTCGTCAAGCCCTCCAAGTTAACAACTCTACCTGGTCGTCCGGACAACGGCGGCCAGCAATAAAGAAGCAGGCGGTGCTGACTACCGTCTCCAATCGTTTTGGGTCGTTATCCCCGGAACGCAATTTCCATTCATTCCCTTACTCCGAGGAAGTGAATGAGCAGGTCCCTCGGGGCCTTAATTCAAAAAGACAGGAGTCCTTCCCGAGGGCTCCCATCAATAATCGCCGCCAGACTCGTGCGGTAGTGCGCCCTCAACATGATGAGGGTACCGACTCCAGGCATTCTGCTCAGGTTCCTCGAACCCGAGCAGGAAAGATGAACCGCCAGAGACGGAATCCGGTTAACAATAGGCAGGTTGTCATCCCTGCCATCTCCGGAGAAGTCCACCAACCTAACTTGGTGGCAAACAACGAGCAGGCATACACACCTGCCCATTTTAATTCAGCTATCCAGCAGACTCGTCTGACAGCATCAAGCCTATCCCACCAGGCAATTCCGGCGGAGTACCATAGGCAGGAACATACACCTGCTTATACATCACCAGTTAGTCAGCAGGCTCGTCTGACTACATATGATGGATCTCTTCAACCGTGTTTGGCGAAGTGTAATCAGCAGGCACATACACCTGCTAATACTAATCAGGCCAACCAACAGTCTCGCTTGGTAGCACCCGGAGAAGTCAGTCGGAAAGTCCCGACGACAAACAGGAGGAAGACTCAACTCTCTGCTTCCACACTTGAGTACTGTCAGGATTCACTGATAGGAAAAGGAGGACAGGAGCAGACACGTACACCTACTCCAAGCCCGGAATGGACGAATATCCCCGTTCCGGCGGCTGAAGTCACCAAACATATTTTGTCAATGGTGAAAGAGCAGAAGCAAATTTCTGCTCTTATTCTGGATGCTTGCCAGGATATCATAACAGCTTCAGCATCATCTCAGGGACAGACACATAAATCTATCCCTAGCAATGGAGTGACACATCAACGATTCACTCCAGAACAGACACACACATCTGTTCCAGTCCAAGAGGGTTATGGGGCATACTCCCCCATATCATACGGACAACCAAGTCAGACACATACACCTGATTTGAGTGGAGATCGCCAGCCTAACCTGACCATCTTTCCTGATCAGGCACATACACCTGCTCAGAGCAATCACTTTCGTCATCAAGTGGTTTCTAAAGCGAGTAAGAAGGCATCTAAGAAAAAGATCCGCCCAGCACAGTCAGGAGATCAAAGGCCAATCTGCAACAAGGCCTTGCTCGATGCTGGAGTTCTTGAAGCCCTCAGACATTTATCTGTCGGAATTCAAGATTCTACTCCCTCAGTTCCCAATAACGGGAACATTAATTCTGAAGGTCTTCAACAGACACTTCCTCATGAAGACTTGCTTCATGAAAATTCGGTCAATCTTGAAGTTTCTTCTTCAGATGAGAGCCACAGGAACCCTCTGTGTGGTCAGAAGACCAAGGAGCAAGAGATTTCATCTTTTTTTGTAACCCATCATGACGGCCCTCCTCATGGTGATGAACTTCGCTGCGAAAGTCCTCTCCGCAGTAGTGATTCACATTGTCTCGAAAATTCTTCAGAAGGCAATGTAGTGACGAGAAAGCCCTCCTATCTCGAGGCACTTGCAAACGTAAAACCAGTCATGTCTGATGCTTTACTATCGGCAGGTGAAACTCTTTCTCCATCAGAAGATAGCCTGGGGTTCAGGTTATTCTCCGAACCTTCCCTGGGTCATTCATCTTCCAGCATGAATAGTGATTTCTCTACCAATCTTGTTGAATCCGATGAAGCAACAAGGAAACACCAACTCTGGTCCAAACAGGTAGAAGAATCTTCATTTAATGATAAAGAGGAAATGCTGAACATGAGAAAAAAACTGGCAAAAGGTGAAGTACCAGTCATGTTTTGGCCTTTGGCTGACTCCCAGTACGACATTCCAAAGATGTTGACGGATGATGGAATCCATGATATTCGTCTCAACATATGGAAAACTCTTTGTCAATTAAAGAAGAAGGTATTATCTTACGATGAATATGAAAATCATCTTAAGATAATAGAAGGGTTACAACGCCAGATTGATTTGGCATCTCTATCAGTCTCTCGGTATCCAAAGGCCGAAAAGCAACAGAGAACCCTTCAACGTTCATGCCTTGGCGCACTAAGAAGATTGCGTCAGTTAATTGCCAATGCTCCATCTGATGTTCATATCAGAGGATGGGGTGTTCACGGAGCACTACATTTCACAGTGCTTTCCGGTCAGCAAAGCCCGCCGAAAATGGTCTCATGCAATGTTATTGCCCATGGCCGGCCACAGTCAATGGGCTTTGTTCATAATCAAAAGCTTGCTCAAGAACAAGCTTCAACTAATTCCTCTCAAAATCAAGTATATAGAGAACAGGTTGTTGAATTGCTCCTACATCAAGCAGGCGAGAATATTGCACAAGCCTCTCGTCTGGAGCAAACACGTCATCAAATGACAGAAGTTTCGGAAATCATCCAACGGTCTGTTGAACAAGGTGATAAAAGTAGATACAGGTTAATGCATCCAGCTAATTTCCGAACTAAGATTCACAAGATCAAGAGAGATTTTAAGAAGATCTCAGACATAGCATGTCAAGAGACACCCCAGCTTGCCAGACTGGGGACTTCTCTAACCCAACCCTCAGAATCAACGAATGGGATTCGAGGAGTTGATCGGAAGCAGCAGGAACATCCCCAGTCCACCGGACTGGGGACTTTTTCAAATCTTCAATCCTTCCCTCAAAGAAAGTCAGTATTCTCTCGATTAGGGAATAAGCCTCAAGAGGAACGAAGAGCCAAGCTGTCAGGAGATTCTCTCCAAGTGACGGTTCTCCAAGAAATTCCTGAGGGATCAAGTCAACGGAATGCCATGTCTCATCATGGACATAGAAGGAGACAATATCACAGAAATGCTGATAGAAAGGATTCCATGCAATATGCATCCATCAATGTCATCAATGTCGTTGCTGCTGATTCACCAGATGAGGCTCAATCAGAGGGATCAGACGAAGAGGTTCCTGCTCAAGAAGTTGCACACACAGACCTAAATGAAGAAGGTGTGCGCACACGTAATCAAAGGCTTACCCAAAATCTGGGTATTCCTTCAAGTAACTCACTTCCCCCTCTCCGAAAAGGATCTAATAAGGGGAAAGGAAAGAATCAGGTTACTTCTCACCCTTCCTCTGAAGGAGGTCAATCGCTCTCATTAGAGCAAAGTTTTGCACAACAGGAGGAAGAAATGAAAGAATTAAGAAGGTTGAATGCAGAACTACTTCAGAATAGTATTCTTCTTAAGAATGATGAAGTCCGACAGCCGAAGGAATTTGTTGTAACTACTGAGATGGATCAAGAATATCCTCCTTTATCAGTACACCCATAGAGGTCTAATCCTACGGGTCAAACGCAACAACGGTTGGCAGCACTACCATCAGTTGCAGCACCAATCACCACGTCTGTCCAAGCTCCATTCATTGCACCTACTCAAAACCAAGTTCAACCTGAAGTTTCTCAAAAGTTAATAACTAATATTGAGTCATTAACAGATCGGTTAGAAACTATGGAAGGGAAACGGGCGCAAGTTCAACCTGAAAAGAAAGTTTACCCTGAATGGGTGGATTCAATTTCTCCTCCATCCAGTTTTGGAAACCCTATTTTCCCTACTTTCAATGGATCTGGCGACCCTGAACAACATTTGACACATTACGTGTCTTGTTGTGATCCTATGATGGGAACTCCAGAGCAGCAAGAAGCGGTGAAACTCAGATGCTTCGTGCGAACCTTGCAAGGACCAGCTTTTGTCTGGTATACAAGTTTGCAATCTCGGTCAGTCATCGGATGGGAGGATCTTCGTCAAAAATTCCTTCTTCAGTTTAGCTCAACTTTGCCAAAAACGACAGTTTTCGATCTTAAAAACTACAAGCAAAGGGAGAATGAAAGAGTATCTGATTTCATTTCTCGTTGGAAGGGATTAACATATTCCTTGAGTTTAGCACTCCCTCAGGAGGAATTGTTGCCAATCTGTGTGGAAAATTTGCGTGACAAATTATGCACGCCATTGATCCCTGTGAAATACACAGGAGGGTTTCGAGACCTTACTTCAATCGCTCAACAGATTGAAGATTCCCTTATTCAGGCTAAGTTTAAATCTCGTGTAATTCCATCAGCTCCAGGAAGAAGAATGGGTAAAGAAGAAACTGCTACAGTTATGCTTAAACAGGCACCTGTACCTATTTATACTTCAAAACCTTCATCTTCTCGAAAGGCTCCACCTCCTGAACGCCAACAACAAAGGCTGTTTCGTCCAAATGATCAAAAAGATCAACAACGAAAACAATTTGAGGATATGAAGAGTAAAACATACTCTTTCCGAAGTGAGCAAGTTCCTGGTTACTTCATTTCAGATCTGGAAAATAATTTGGTTCAATTACCAGTGCCGAAGAGGCCAAACAAGGAAGGAGATGAAGACCGTCCCAATTATTGTCCCTTTCATCAAATGTTGGGGCATCCTATCTAGGAGTGTTTTGTCTTTAAAGATCTCCTGCAAAAGATGGTCGACTTGGGACAAGTCAAATTGAAGGGTTCTTCAGCTCATGTAGCGTGTATTACCACTACAGATCCAGAGGAAGGAGGCGAGTGGCCGGAAGTCAAAAGCAAAACTGCGAAAAAATATGATGATTGGATGGTCAGAAAGACAATCAATCGGACCCATTCCATTTTACGAACACAATTGAAGAAGCCAATTGTGTCTCCTACAAAAGTTGCAGTAAAGCCTCCATCAAAAGACAAATCCTCAAAAGGGCAGCGCAATTCAAAGAAGAAAGAGGAATCAGGAGAAGATGAGTATGCATCAAAGCCTAAATTGTCTTTGACTCTGGCAGATTTCATGCCATCTACTTCAAAGCCACGGGCACCGTCCCACCAAACGGCACAGCCTAAACAGGCTAACCAGGCAGAGTCTTTATCAGACGAAGAGTTAATCTTTGGTTCTGTTAATATGATTCAATTAACAGATTCATATTCCAGTCTTGATGAGCCTGAATTCCCTATATCAAATAAGGGAACCCAAGGAAGTTCTAGAGGTTCAGGATATAGGGGAAGACGTGGATCTTTCCGAAGCCACTACTCTAATTCTACCCCTGCTAGCACTGTATATGCAGCAGAAACTCGTGGTAGAGCCCTTCAGCGAGCTCAAAAAGAACAAGCAAGTTCTTCTGCCAATGGCCAACTCAGCTTCGGCACAGTTATTTTGGAAGACCGATTAAAGGTTCCATCTTCTTTATCTCAGCAAGTAAATGGATCTAATCAGTCTAATTTTCCAAAACCAAGGATGTTGCCAACTTCAATACAAGATGCATCAGCTTCCAAAGCATCTGCTTCCAAAGTACCTGCTAAAACGCATATTCCTATTGGGAAACGCAGACCTCTAGATCAAAAGTATGATATATTGAAACACTTGGCCCAAGTACCAGCCAAGTTATCAATTTTTGATGCTTTGAATCTGTCAAGAGATCTTCAGGAAGCACTCATCGAAGCTTTGTCAAGTCCTCAGGAGTTTGAAACTGAAATTGCTGCAGCTGAAATCTATCACATAGAGAATAATCCTGCGGAATGCCATGCAGTGATATCTTTTACTGATAAAGATGAAGATGATGTTGTGCATGGGCACATAAAACCTTTGTACTTATCTGGAAAATTCAATGGTATAGATGTTCGAAGAGCTTTCATTGACAATGGTTCAGGAGTCAACCTCATGCCCATTCGCACACTTCGTCGATTGGGCCTCACGGAATCCGATTTATCTCCTTCTACCATGATGTTGCAAGGATATGATAAAAATGAACAAGAACCACTGGGAGAAGTTACGCTCAGAACTCAGTTTGGAGATCTTGTTTCCAATTCGGATTTCATGATTGTTGATCAAGACTCAGCTTTCAATATCTTGCTTGGAAGACCCTGGCTACATCAGCATGCAGCTATTCCGTCATCATACCATCAATGTCTCAAATACTGTTTCGATGGTCAAGTTGGAACATTGTATGGTGATAAGGCCCCGTTCAAGACATGTGAGTCTCAATACATTGAGGCAGAATTTTATCACATGAAGGGAAGAGAAAAATCTACAATGAAGGAAATTACCAAAGTTAATGCTCCGTATGGTTTGGAAAAAATTCCAATAAATCCATTTTCACATGTGAGTACAGATTATGTGTTACCTATCAGTCAAGTTGACAAAATAGGCCCAAATCAAAATACTCTTATGGAAAGATCCATAATGTCAATTACGGCAATCGAGCCAGACAACATGGGAGAAATTGGTAACTTACCAAGCAGTGATGAAAGCATAAGTGGTGACGTTTTCATTTCGTCTACTGAAATCCAACAAGTCTATACTTTGCTAATCAGGCCAGAAGAAGTTATAGCAACACCAGAGGTGAATATTGATGTCGATTCTCAATCCATCATCTCCTCTTTATTTCCCAAAGAAGACCCTTTATCATCAATAGGGTCGGAAATGGAAGCTTCTTCTTCAAAATGTGAAAATTTTGACATCTCTTATGATCATGAGAATTTCGTTTTTTCATATACTTTGCAAGTAGAAACGGAAGAAATAACACATGATGAAGAGGAAGAGGAAGATCTTAGAGATGCTCCTCCAGCATTTGAAGAGGGTATCTCTACCACTGTGGATGAACTCAGAGAAGTAAATCTGGGTACAGAGAAAGATCCACGCCCCACTTTAATTAGTGCGTCCATGACCCTTGAAGAGCAAGAGATGTATATTTCTTTTTTAAAGCAAAATAAAGATATTTTTGCTTGGAATTATACAGAGATGCCTGGCCTTGATCCTGATGTTGCCACCCATCATTTGGGTTTGCAAAAGAACATCGAGGATTCAAGCAAGCTGCGAGAAGAACACACCCAACCTATGCTGCCAAAATCGAGGCTGAAGTGGATAATCTTATCAAAGCTAACTTCTTCAGAGAAGTTCAATATCCCAAGTGGTTGGCTAATATTGTCCCTGTAAAGAAGAAGAACGGACAAATTAGGGTTTGCATCGATTTCAGAGATCTTAATCGGTATTGTCCTAAAGATGATTTCCCAGTTCCGATTACAGAACTCTTAATTGATGCGATAGCTGGCTATGAAGTACTTTCTTTCATGGATGGATATTCTGGATATAATCAGATCCGAATGGCCCCAGAAGATGAGGAATATACAGCCTTCAGAGCTCCTCAAGGTGTGTTTTGTTACCGGGTGATGCCCTTTGGTTTAAAGAATGCAGGTGCAACATATCAACGCGCCATGCATCGTATCTTCAAACCTTTTCTAGGGAAATTTGTTGAATGCTATGTAGATGATCTGGTGGTTAAATCCAAACAACGTTTTGATCACTTGGCTGATTTGGAAGTCGTATTCCACAAGCTTCGACAACATAATTTGAAGATGAACCCCTTAAAATGTGCTTTTGGGGTAACCTCAGGAAAATTCCTCGGCTTTGTTGTACGCCATCGTGGTATTGAAGTCGATCCTGAGAAGACCAAATCAATCCTTGGTATGTCACCTCCTCAGAATTTGAAATAATTAAGAGGACTTCAAGGACACTTAGCCTATATTCGGCGTTTCATCGCCAATTTGGCAGGCAAAAGTTTACCCTTTACCAAATTATTGAAGAAAGGAGTCACTTACCAGTGGACTGAAGAATGTCAAGAAGCATTTGATGTTCTCAAGAAATACCTCTTGAGTCCACCAGTACTCATGCCACCTGTTGAGGGTAGGCCTCTTATCCTCTATGTGACAGCTTTAGAGCGATCATTGGGTTCCTTTCTTGCTCAAAAGAATAATGCTGGGAATGAAAATAGTCTTTACTATCTCAGTAGAACTATGCTTGAAGCAGAAACCCGGTATTCGAATATTGAAAAGTGCTGCCTAGCATTAATATTTGCAGTTCAGAAACTGAGACACTACCTGCAACATCACGAGGTCCAATTGATATCTCGTAATAATCCACTCAAATTCATCCTTAGTCGTCCAATGCTTACAGGACGTCTGGCAAGGTGGGCGGTTATTCTACAGCAGTTCGACATCCAGTATGTGTCTCAAAAGGCAATTAAGGGCCAAGCTCTGGCTGATTTCCTGGCTGAACATCCTTCAGTGGAAGACACGTATTCAGATATCGAACTCCCTGATGAGGAAGTTTTCTCTATTCAAGAGAGTCCTCAAACATGGGAAATGTATTTTGATGGTGCTTCTAGAAGTCCAACAGGGAAGAAAATGGAAAATCCTAAATTCAACAAAATTGGTTTAGGAATTGTGCTCATTTCTCCAGATAAGGCAGTGTTACCTTATTCCTTTTTGTTGTGGGAAGGTGGTACCAATAATGAAGCTGAATACCAAGCTCTCATTACAGGCTTGGAGTTAGCGCTTCAAGCACAAGTGAATCACTTAAAGGTGAAAGGTGATTCAGACCTGGTAATCAAACAAGTCAATGGGGATTATGCCATCAGAAAAGAAGAATTAATCCCTTTGTATGATTACGTTAGAGAGTTAATGTCGGAATTCCCTTCAGAACCGACATTTTCTTATGTCCCAAGATCACAAAATGCTCAAGCTGATGCACTGGCTAATATAGCCACAGCTTTAGCAGATCCAAATCGGGACGAGACAACCATCTGTATTGCCCACCGTCATGCAATTTCACCTTATGCTCAAGTCAGAACAGAGGAAATTAATGAAATTAGTCTCATTCCTGAACCGTATGGTCATACTACAGGATGGATGTCACCTATCAGGGAATACCTTCAAAATGGAACACTTCCACCTGATAGAGCCGAGAAAGAACAAATTCGGCGACGTGTGGTCAATTTTACTCTTTATGATGGTCCAAACCACCTCGAGAAAATTCTCTACAAACGTGGTTTTGATGGAGTTCTCTTCAGATGTATTGATGGTGAAGAGACAATGGCTGTCATAAAAGAAGTGCATGCAGGAGTCTGTGGTGCCCACCAGTCTTGACATAGACTGTCTGATCAAATTCGAAGGCTTGGATACTTCTGGCCTTCAATGATACAAGATTGTGTTAATTTCACAAAGAAGTGTCATTCATGCCAAGTATATGCCAACTTCATTCATCAACCTCCAGAGTTGCTTCATACAGCTAAATACTCATGGCCATTTTACACATGGGGAATGGATGTGGTGGGACCTTACCCTTCAGCTACGGCCAAGCAGTTTAAGTACATTCTTACTGCTACTGATTTCTTTTCCAAATGGGCAGAGGCAGTACCTCTCAAAGAAGTCAGTTCTAAATGCATTGTTAGCTTCATCAAGTCTAACATCATTACTAGATTTGGTGTCCCTCATACCATATTGACGGACAAAGGCACCAACTTCTGTTCTTCTGAGTTAAAGAAATTGTATCAAGAATACAACATTAAGTCCAACCATTCATCTCGATATCATGCAGCGGCTAATGGCCAGATAGAGGCCTTCAACAAGACTCTTTCAAACATACTGCAAAAGATGGTGGATAAAGATAAGAGGTCATGGCCTGATAAACTCTTTCATGCTTTATGGGCTTATCGGACTACCACTCGCAATGCAACGCGGTCTACTCCATATTCATTGGTATATGGAACAGAAGCAGTCTTGCCAATTGAAGTTCAATTGCCCTCACTCAGAATAGAAATTTGTGATCAGTTGTCAACAGATGAGCAATCCCAAAAGCGGTTGAATGAATTGGAACAGTTAGATGAGAAAAGATTGTGCACTTTGCACCACTTGGAAATCTATCAGAATCGGATAGCACGAGCTTTTAACAAAAAAGTTCGTCTTCGTTCATTCATTCAGAGAGAATTGGTATTGGTTCTCAGAGAACCAATGATACCAGGAAAGAAGCCTCCCAAGCTTGAACCAAAATGGGAAGGACCTTATTCAATACATAAGGTCTACTCCAATGGAGCGTATTCTCTGATCTCAATGGATGGAGAACACATCACGACTCTAACTAATGCCAGATTTCTGAAGAAGTATTTTGTATAAACACAAAATATTGTTCCCAGAACCAAGACTCTTACAATTGGTTTATACAGCAGTGGTCCAATATGACCTTAAACTGCAACTTCGTCCAACATGACGTTAAACTGTGTCACCTTCAATGTTTGAGATGACATTAAACTATATTTTGTCCGAGATGACATTAAACTATATTTTGTCTGAGATGACATTAAACTATATTGTGTCCTAGCAACATGACATTAAACTGTGTGGCACTTTCATTGTCCAGCATGACGTTAAACTGTAAAAAGTCCCCAGAACTGATATCCTCATATTGGTTCACCTTAGTCCTAGCTACATGACTTTAAACTGTACAGCACCAGTTCGTCCTTGCTATATGACGTTAAACTATACAGCAATGGTCCAGTATGACTTTAAACTGCATCTTTGTCCCACATGACATTAAACTGTGAAAAAGTTCCCTAAACTGTCCAGCATGACCTTAAACGGCATCATCCCTGGTCCATGTATATGACCATAAACTATTTGTAAATCCCTTATGTCCAGCAAGATGTTAAGCTGTGACGTCCTAAACTACATGACGCTAAACTGTATAAAAGTCCCTCACATCCGAAAAGACGTTAAATTATATAATCATCAAAGGTCCAGCATGACATTAAACTGCACCATCCACGGTCCATGCATATGACCTTAAACTATTGACACTTTCGTCCGACATGACGTTAAAATGGTACACTCTTTTGTCCTTACTGCATGACATTAAACTGCACAGTCCCCCTTTCGTCCAATATGACGTTAAACTATTTTATCCCCATCGTCCTAACTACATGACGCTAAATTGTACAGAAAATCCTTGATATGTCCTATATGACATTAAACTGTTATTTTTTCCCTGCTACATGACACTAAACTGTGAAGCACCAATAGTCCTAACTGTAAGACTTTAAACTGCATAGTCCCTTTTTTATGTCCTACATGACATTAAACTGTGCATCGTTAAGGTTGTTATTACCTCTTGTTTCTCACACCGAGTATGACTCACGTGAGCTTAGAGCGAACATCAACCATAACACTCCCTTTGGGCCACTAACCATGTGTAAGTCCCAACAACATTTTTTATTAGATCATTGTCCCCAAAAACAATTTGATCATTAATTCATTCTTTAATTGAACTACACGGACTTTGATCCTTGCCCTCCAGGCTGGGTATGTAGGCAGCCTCCCAGGGTTCAAGCCCAAAAACAATCTCTTCACATCGGTTCACCACAACCTCATATGATGTTGATTTGTGAAACCGCCCCTGGAATCAATATCTTTACATTGATTCACTTTCATCCTTGTTATATGACGTTAAACTATACAACACTTTTGTCCGGTACGACAATAAACTACAATATTCTTTGATTTCCTCATTTGAGAGAGAACCATTATTGACATTGATTTTTTAAATCATGTTTAATTTTCAAAAGACTACGTGCATACATGGTAATGCCTAAACTTTTTATCTCGGGTTAAACCATCATTGCACTAAAGTCCCCTTTCACCCTTCACACGTACGAACCAAATTTGTATAAAGGGTAGTTCTAGAACTACGTGGACATGATTCCCATCCTTATGGGATACGTAGGAACATTCGAGTGTCCCTCGAATCCAGTCCCAAGTCTTTTGGGCCTAACCCTAAATTTCACTTTCAGTCCCTTGGCTGAAAAGTCCTCATGAAAACACACACTGTGTATTAATTATTATGGTCCGAATTCTATGACCCTAAACTAAGATCACTCATACTTTCGTCCTGCACGACGTTAAACTGCATTTCAAGAACTACGTATGGCTTGATTCTCATTCTTATGAGATACGTAGTGAAGTCCAAAATTTCAATTCAGGACCCAGCCACAACATGATTATGGTTTTTCATTGACCTATGTATCTCTATATACATTGGAAAATACCCATCTTTATGTGTTATAATCCTAACCTTAAATATTTTCAGATCTTCATAACCCTTTTCATGACTTCTAGTCACAAAAATGTCAAACTTCTGAGAATTCTTTTGCCTGACTATGCATCACGTGCCCATAGGTGGCCTTGCATAAACAGTCCACATAACAGACTTGTCAGCCAAAAGATGCTATTCATTTGACCATGCATCCAATGCCCATAGGTGGCCCTGCATATTTCAACCCCCTAACGGGTTTTGTTAAATAATAGTAACTTCATTCTTAGGAAGAATGCCTCTTTTGTCCTTATTTGTCTTAAACGACAATATGAAGGGATCCGCAAAAAATAGCCATCCTTAACATATTTGTCCCGTATCCTTTTTCATGATCTGAAAGTATTCAAGTCTACGGTTTATTCTTCTTCCCTATGTTTGGGTCAGACCTTCGTAGGAGTGATATTCATCCAGTTCTTCGATATTCTTCTTTGGAAATATCTTCTCCATATTCAAGTACCTCTTTCCATACAACAAACTCTATACTTTAGAAAATTTGAATCTCCATAAACTTTCACTGGCTTTTAGCACTAGGAAAGTAAATTTCTGGGAGTTCTTTTGCCTGACTATGCAGCACGTGCCCATAGGTGGCCTTGCATAAACAGTCCACATAACAGACTTGTCAGCCAAAAGATTCTATTTATTTGACCATGCAGCCAATGCCCATAGGTGGCCCTGCATATTTCAACCCCCTAACGGGTTTTGTTAAATAATAGTAACTTCATTCTTGGAAACTACTTCTTCTAATGCCTTTTATCTCTTTTTTCATATCATTCCTCAGATTCAAATATTCTTAAGCCATAGTTTACATTTTTTTCCCTCATACTTGAGTATGGTAATATGTTTTCAGATAAATTATCAAGGAATTGAATCCATTTTAATCCATTTCGGTCAAAGCTATTTCGACCTTAAACATTAGCCCCTTTATGTCCGGCGTGCATGACTTTAAACTTCCCACACAAAAGACAAAGGAACTCTGAATAAAAGTCAAGTTCCAGCTCACTAAACATACATTCTGTATGATTTAGGTAATATTGAGCAATTATATGATTCAAAGCTTGATTTCCTCAGATTCAAATCCTCTTTTCTCTCCGGATCCAACTCTGAGGGGGGACTTTTGTTGACGCTCCTTTCGTCACAGAGTCTAAAGCAAGGAAATGAAATTGGGGAAGATCCGAATTCAAATTGATCCAAGCTTTGAAGAAATGTCAAAAAATTGACAAAGAAGAAGGAAAGAAGAATGGCATTTGAACTTGTTTCTTGTTTTTTTTACACAAAGGACTTGTTCTTACCTTGAAAAAAAAATTAAGCCATCAAGGAGGCCAGCCGAGGACAACCACCTAGAGCTCATGCGGGACCCGAGGGTCAACCACGCTCAAGGGGTGTCCTCAAGGCCAAGGCGACACCCTGAGGCAGCGCGCCCCCGGAGGAGCACGCATGGTGGGCGCATAGCGCGCCCAAGGAGCATATTTGGCGCTTGGAGCATGCCCGCAGAGGCAGGGGTGGGCGCAGAGCGCGCCCACAGAAGAACACGGTGCGGGGCGGCACCGTGGAGGTTGGAAGTTCAATCGGAGTGATTCCGGCAGCGTTACTTTGATAAACCGCGAAACAACTGGTAGCCACTTCGATGTGGGACGCGGGATTTTCAGCCGGGATCTAATCTCGGCCGTCCGCTTCATCCCGCGTCGATCCAGGCCGCACGATCAATCTCGCGCGAGATGATCTAATCGCAGTCGTCCACCTTCATTAAATGGCCGATCCGACGGCTCCCCAAACTTCTTCAACCTCGAGCTCGAGCTGAGGACACCTCGTGCCACCCGCGCACCTCCGTTCGAACCAGACGCCTCCCGAAGCCGGTTTTCTAGCATCTGGCTACCTTCGGCGAAGACTAAGACCTCCATCCGGTTCGTCTGGCCCTAAGGAATTCATCCATGCATAAATATGGGTTTGCATGCAATGTTTGGATGATTTCGAGGTTGGCCGAGGCAAACAAAGTGTCGAGGCCATGAAGGTTCGCGTTTTGCATGGTTTGGACCAAAGGAACGTCATGCATGCGTTCTAAGTCGCATGCACGTGAAGGAGGAAAATAATAAAAGGAACCCGTGTTTAACAGAGGATATTTCAAAATTTGGATAAAACGGTTAAGATCTGAATATCTCGGCGGTTGAAGTTTATTTTTCTCACAACCGCTTCTCCATTGCCTATAAAAAGAGAGGCCATGGCAATGGAGAAAGGGGTGGATGTTTTTTTAAAAAGAATGAAGTCTCGTGGGTGCATCCCTCTATCTCACGAAGTAAGGATCCCCGCGCATGCTTGCGCGGCTGAAGAACTTGGTGCCACCTAAGGCTTCAAAGGGATCCCTTGTGCGCTATCCTTTGCGCGATAGGAAGGAGAGGAGCTTGAATGACCTTGTGCGCTCCCTCTGTGCACCGTGCTCCCTTCACTGTAGCACCTTCCGCAATCGAGGGCTTGCACGCCCCGCGGCCGAGGTGCCTTGCACCCTGCGCGGTAGGTTGGTGCTGCCGCACCTGCGCGGCAGTAAGGGTGTGCCCTTGCACCCTACGCGACACGTGGGTGTCACACCCTGCGCGCCCATGGTGAAGCCACACCCTGCGCGCCCGAGGGCCTTGCCTCTTGCAGCTTGTGCCTTGTCCATTGGACTTGCACAATTGAAGCACCTATGGGCAGTGGTTATGCACACATTAATAATACAAGAGAAGTTGGCCGAGTGTGTGCAAAGTGAGAAGACCACACTCATTAAGTGTGTGTACTATGTGAAAACAAGAGGCCGTAGCCTTGTGTGGGTGAAAAGTGAAGAACACACATTGAGTTTGTGTGTTCTAAACAAGTGGAAGAGGCCAAGCTAACTTGTGTGCAAAAAAGTAAAAGAATTGTATGCAAGAAGAAGTAAAAGGCCGAGGCCCAAGCTCACTTGTGCACCAAATGAAGAACATACCCACGGCTTGCGTGTGCACCAAGTGAATACCACACTCATTAAGTGTGTGCAAGGAAGAGGCCGTAGCCTTAAGGGACTTGCACGCCGCTAAAGTACTTGCGCGCCGCTAAAGGACTTGCGCGCCCTTATGGTTTTGGGTTCCCTCCTTGTCCAATTCATCTCTTTTATACCATTCCACCTCTCCTTTTCAAGATCCAGTCTTCAAGACACTCTTCAAATCCATCTTTGGCATGTTTTCTTGATTAACTTTCTTATCTGAAAGGAATTCTGTGGAAGATTTCATTCAACCTCATCATTCAATGGATGAGAGAATCATTAATTTAGGCCTCCTCCCCAAGAGTAAGCCCCAGTCCTCAATTATCAAATCCTTAATGACCTGGGCCTCCTTTTCAGGAGTAAGTCCCAAGTCTCCAAAAGACTTTCAATTCCCTCAACCTGGGCCTCCTCCTTAGGAGTAAGTCCCGGTCTTGACAAGTCGCCTTATGGTCGTGCAAGTGACTTGCGCGACCTAAGTGATAACCGCTCGGTAACCGCCCAGGGCCTTCTTTTGCCTATAAATAGACCCTATGGGCCCCCCATTGGAGAGAGGATCTTTTTTCAGAAACTCGGATTGAAGCTCCCGACGCCCAAGTCTCTTCTCAAAGCTTCTGGAACACTTCTAAGGTAATTTCTTACCTAGAACGGAAGATCTAAAGAGAAGAAGGAAGGCCTAAGTGTTGAAACTTATCAAACACTTGCGCGCCAACTTAATTCCTTCAATATAACTTGCGCGTCCCTTTTCTGGAAGAACCTCAAGGGGATTCTAAAGGGTTTTATCAAGAGTCGCTCAAGTATTTCAATTCTGATTGAAAATCGCGCAAGTACACCATGTGTCGCGCAAGTATACTTGCGCGGCCAATACTTGCGCGCCGCCGCAGGACTTGCGCGCCTTTCAAGACTTGCGCGCCCCTATCTTTTTGGGTGCCCATCTTGCCCATTTTACCCCTCTTAAGCCATTTCACCTTTCCTTTTCAAGATTCAGTCTTCAAGACACTCTTCAAAGCCATTTATGGCATGATTTCTTGATTTGACTTTCTTATCTGAAAGGAATTCTGTGGAATCTCTCTCAAAGTCTAGTGATTTAAATATCTTTATGTCATTAAAATAAGGAGAGTTCATTCATTCAACCTCATCCTTTAAGATGAGAGAATCTTAACCTGGGTCTCCTTTTCAGGAATAATCCCCAGTTATAAAACCTTTAATATGGGCATCTTCCTCAGGAGTAAGCCCCAAATTCTTAAAGTTCCCAATCTTGGGCATCCTCCTCAGGAGTAAGCCCCAATCAAGTCCTTTAATCTTGGGCATCTTCCTCAATAGTAAGCCCCAACCTCAAATATGGGCATCCTCCTCAGGAGTAAGCCCCAAACCTTAATCCCTAACCTGAGTCTCCTTTTTCAGGAATAAGACTCAGTCATAACCTTGGGCTTCCTTTTCAGGAGTAAGTTCCAAGTCCCTTAACCCGGGTCTCCTTTTTCAGGAATAAGACCCAGTCATAACCTTGGGTCTCCTTTTCAGGAATAAGCCCCAAGTCCCCTTAAATTTCTCTTAACCAGTCATAATTTACCTTTGATTTGGGTTTCCTTTTCAGGAGTAAAACCCAATCATAAATCCCCTCCTAACTTGGGAATCCTCCTTAAGAGTAATCCCCAAGATTAGAGTATTCAAATCTCCATGAAGCACATATAAATTTATGGACCCTGTTCATGGATTTTCTCCCTAAAATTAAATCCTAAACCTTCATCTATCTGGGCATTCATCCATACATAAGCCCCAAACAAATTCTTATGATTGCATCTTTCATGGTACAATTGTCTAAATTTTACCAATACCTCTTGTTTCTCACACCGAGCATGACTCACGTGATCTTAGAGTGTAAAAGTAATTATGACATTCTTCTTTGAGCCATCAATCATAAACATCATACTCCATCACTCGAACTACGTGGGTTCTGATTCCTTTTCCGAAAGAAAGGATACGTAGGTAGCCCATTTATGGGTTCGATCCCAACTTTGAAATAATCTCTGTCCTTCTGAATGACGATAAACTTCAAGTGCCCCACTGAGTGGCTTTAAAACCAGCCTGGTCATCATAATGACCAAGAGACTTTTATATAAATGTTTTGAAGGATACCATTGACCAAGAATCTCTAAACAGATATAGATGATTCTCTATTGATGAAGAACCTCGAATACATATAAAAGATTCTCTAAATTTCATGCATATTTAATCATTGATTGTTAAAACTAAAGGAAAGCACATTTTATACTTGGTAATGTAATAAGGATTCACGAACATAACTTAAATCTATAAAGAGAGTCCCGGAGTAGACAATAATTCCCCTCAAAAAGGTGTGATGAGTCCGACGTCCCATCCTCTCGACCAATGCAAATTCCTAAGCCTCATTAGTCCAAAAGCTAATGAGCGCCTGCCTTTGGAAAGTAGGTCCAAACGGATGTGGAATCATTGGATGTTTCCGGTTCTACGAACAAACCCGTTAGAAACCGATCGGAACGTTTGAATCTCCCGTCCAGGAGGTCATCCCCGGATTCCGCGTGAAACAGTGATGTCCTCCATACATTCCATTCATATCATGAGACTTCCTTTGGAAAACTCTACTAGATCATGTGGTTGTCTTTAAACATGTTCTCTAGGAAACCAAGACATATCCAGACATCCTCAGGTATGTTATAAAGATAACATTGATATTTTAAGAAGACAATGAGGTCATGTCTAGTAGATATCTTGGGACATGATAACCTTGTCTAGTAGATATATTCAGGAATACTCTCAAATAAACTATGAGAACTCTGATTCATATCTAAATAGGATACATGGTATGCATTCTTAAGGATTGAGATCTAAGAGGTATCCACCTCAGTGTAAGTCCCTCCTTATGTTGGATACTCTAACCCATGGGACCCAAACTCTCTTATGGGTTCATCATTCTTCCTCATCCAACAATGGATTCAGAAGCTAACTAAACTATGAGGAATCTAATTCCTACTATAAGTAGGATATGTAATATTCCTTTATAATGCCCAAGATCTATGTCAAACATCCCATTAGGGCTTCCCCAATTCATAAGTCCAATATTGATACGTAGTGAGTTAAATTTATTATTTTTCTTTGTTTCTCACACTGGTCATGAATTATGTGATATTAGGGATTTTCAATGATCGTATCATTCACACCATAAATCTCCCCCATCCACAAAAACCTCAATGTGTATGCCCCGTTCAGTGGCATGTATGATTTCTCCCATACTAGGGAATCCACCTCAGGTTGAGTCCTGATAGTACTACCATATTAGTAAATCCTAGAGCAGTCACCCTCATGGGATTTAATTATCATTCACCATTCATCAGCAGGTTGAGGGAAGATTGATCTATGATGACTCTAATTCCTATCATAAATAGGATACGTAGGATTCCTCCCTAAGTATCAAGCTTTATACTTAGTACCTAAGTTCCCATGCATGTTTCATTTTCACATAATGTTAAACCGCATGGTATAAATGAACTACATGGGTTTTGATTCTTATTATAAACAAGATATGTTGGATGCCTCATAAAGGTTTAATACCATCCACAAAATATCAATCGCTTCCATGGATGGTAGTAAACTCTGTATTGAATTGTCATATAGCTTCAAAATATAAATTGCTACCCCTTCCTTATGGTGGAAAACTAATTAATAACCTCTGATACATAAAAATGATATCATTAATATAACCCCACCCCTATTACATGAAAAGGGTTTTATACCCAATCATTTTTTTAGGATAATCAGTTCTATATCAGGATTAGTAAGAGATTCACAAAATTATCTTAAATCTATAATAGATTCCTATAATAAGAAATAATTCTCCCCAATAGGTTGTGATGAGCTCGGCCAACCTTCCTCTCAACCAGTGTGAGTTCTTAAGTGTCAATGGGTCTAAAACCCCTAATGACCGCCTTCATCGGAAAGCAGGTTTGTACATTATTATAGTTATGGGAGCTATTATAAGTTTTCAAGAAATCAAAATGGGTAACCAAGCATTGAAAATTGTTCGATCATACTAGAACCCCCACAATCAACCATTGAAAAGGAAAAAAATGTTCAACCTAATGTGAAATCATTTACCCAATTCTTATCAAACCATTTCCTTCCTACCATTAATTATTTTTAAGAGAAATAGACACTAAACATTTCTATATTTAGGTTAAGAAACTATTTATGGGGTTTTTTATTTAAATCATGATATTATTATACTATTTGTGTTATGTTTATCATGGGTCGATATATATAAGTCTTTACTTCCTATTATTCATAG
Organism: Viscum album; assembly: GCA_963277665.1. Classification (NCBI taxonomy): domain Eukaryota; kingdom Viridiplantae; phylum Streptophyta; class Magnoliopsida; order Santalales; family Viscaceae; genus Viscum; species Viscum album. The sequence continues at coordinate 134,558,787 of OY728153.1, forward strand.
ATATTACTTTCATTTCTAGTAAAGTTTTCATCATTCACTTTTTCAATAAGAAACTTCTCAGCATAATCATCACTTGAATCTTTAGCTTCCACTCTACTACCATTATCTTCCCCACATTTCAAAAAAAACCCTTTTTATATTTGGATAAATTTTTAACTTTTATTTTTCAATAGGATCTTGTTTTTTTATATTTATCTTTATAAATATTATTATATTTCCATATTCTTTATTACTATATTCATCTTCTTTTAGCCTTAGACAATTTGATGAAAATTTAAAATGGCTCCATGACTAAATTAATTCAAAGGTAAAATTATTTTATACTTTATTGTGCCTCTTTTAATTTTTCTATAAAATAAATACATGAATTCAATAAATTTTTCACTTAATTCATCTTCATTGTTAGTGTCACTAAATTATTCTTCAATAAAACCTTTATTAGTATTTATTTTCTTAGTGGCTCTGAAAAATATTTCTCAATAATCTTTCTCCATACTCTTCGAAATAGTCTTTTCTTATCTCATTTCATATGTGATTAGAATAATATAAAAATGATTCAATGAGAGATTTTTAGGATCAATATCTTCTCAAGATAATACCTTGGTTTCAAAATTTTATGGAATAAGTATTAAGATATTTTTAAAAGTAGTTGAATATTCTAACTTATCACCAAAAATTTTATGGTTCTTATAATTTTATTTAACCTTGTAAAAAATTCACTAATAGATTCATCATATCTGATTTTAATATCTTCAAACTTTAATATCAGAATTTATAACTTTTCTTTATTCACTTTCATATTTCCTTCATAAATATTCTTTAACTTGTCCTAGATGCCTTTAGCAGTTCTTATTCCTTTAACCATCAAAAATTCCCTTTCATATAGTGAGAAAGAGTATATGATTTCAAGCTCATGCATAATTTTACAGGATCTTATTATTTGAAACTATTAAGGGAACGCCCTCAGTAGGAGTAGTGAAACAATCTATTGTATATTATATAACTTTAAAGCTAATGGATAGTAGACAGGGTAGAATTTATCTTTATAAATATAATAGTTCTTCCCATCAAAGAAATAACTACCCTTACTATTAACTAAGTTTTCAAAATCCATGAAAACCTTTATTTTTCCAAACCTCACATGAAAAAGAGTCCACTAAGGGAACCTCCCTCTGGTACTAATTTAAAGGACTAGTTAGGATCTATGTGATCACTGAGAGGGGGAGAATTAGTGATCAATTTATTTTATGTTTTTATTAATTAAGAACAACCTTCACCTATGGTTAGTGAGAACTAACTCCGCTAGAAACCAACAAACAAGAACACTAATTGGAACACAAGTATTTGCAAGGTTCACTAATAATTAAGAGTAGATAGTCCATATCATGGGTTCTAAAAGATCTAAGACCAAGCATCTACTAGAAAAAAAATACTTTGTGGTTTATGTCATGTAAGGAATATCCATCACTTGCATAGAACTATAGTACATAGAAAGTGTATATTCTCTTGACCAAGATAATATGATAGAATAATTTCTACAACAACAAAATAACCTTCACTAACAAGCTTAGATATTTTTTAATTGTGTTTCCTAAAATTTATTCACACTTTCCTTCCTAAATTTTATTATTCTTCCTATTAATGTTCTTTCATGGAAGAGATAAAGAAATTATTTATTAACTTATGTGTCTAAACTTGTCTGTCTGGTATCCTCATTCTGGTATCCTTGATCTAATACACTCTTGTATACACTTCGTTCATCTAATTTCTTCTTCACCTATTCATATAGTGTATTATTTGACCTAATCATTTGATACAAAGTGTTTGGTATTTTATATCTAGTACCACTTCATCTATTTCTAATATATCTAATTCTTTAACATAATATCTCTCATGCACTCTAGTTGGAAACTCAATTATTCAACAATTCACCTGTTAGAAACAATATCAATAACCTTTACATAATTCACCAACTCCAATTTATATAGGTAATGTTTCTCTAAAAACATAGTTATAACCGTGAACTTAAAATTCAAATTTACAACTCTAACTTTGAATATCCCAATAAAAACATTATTCATTTAACCACCATCAAACTTCCTAAAATATAGAAGTAACAAATTCATAGGATTATTCCTTAAATATCAACATCAATGATATCTTCAAATATTCCTCAAATCTTAGCTAAAATAATTATATTTCATTTTTAATTATTGAAGAGTTTAACATCCAACTTTGTAACTTCGCAATCAATTTCTTTATAAGAAAATTCTAAAGACTCTCAAAACTCCATCTAACACTTCTTTGTAGAAACTTCTTTGTATGGTAATGCTTCATATGGTAACATCGTGATGTTCTTATTTGTATGGTTTACTTTTATTTAAGAACTTATTCATTTGGTGGATTATATATGATGCAAAATTGTAGGATATTTCTCATTTCAATGGCCTCTTTTTAGAACATGTTTTTTATGGATTTGATGGTATGCCTCTATCTGATGGCTTGGAATCTGCTATCTATAGATCATTAAGTTACTCTATCTAATGGATTTATCTGGTGAATTTTCCCAGAAAACTCTATCTTGTGAACTTCACTCATAAAATTACGTTCAATTACTTCATTTTAAGACCTCTATACATTTTATTCCTTGGAAACCTCTATCCATTAAACATCATATGGAAACCTATGTCCTATGGATCTGACTGGAAACCACTATTCACTAGTTCCACACACATTTGTCATCCAGTGATATTTTTAGGAGAAATTTTTTTGATGGATTCCCAAAAATTCTTATGTATGATGAAATTATATAAGATTAATTATATTTTATTTATATATATTTTTGTATAGTACAACTTATATAACAACTTCTACAACACTTCTCTTTGTTCGAGAACCATAGTTCTACCAAGTTATACCAACTTCTTCCGTTGACCAACCTTATCTATAATCATGAATATATTTGAAATAGTCATGATGTTTATTAATTTAAATATCATAGAATAATAACTGAATTTAACTTTTCAAAAATCATCTTTCGGATGGAATTGTGAAACCAATTATATGGAAATGTGTTCCATACTCCACCTATTCAACACAATTCATTGGAATACTTCTGATCAACTCAGTTCATAAGTATTTATCCATTAACCTCTTTAAGGAAGGATTTATATCATTAATTAATTTTTGTTTAAAAATAAATTACAACACATAAGAAATCATTCATCCTCCATAACTAGTTTATTTTGAAAACAACATATCAATGATTCTTGATCTCAACACATTGAATGTTAAAAAATTATATCTCTAACTTCTTTTATATTTAATTAATAGTATCATAAGATGAGATTTTACTATAGATTCTCTAAGTCATTGAACAAATAAATATATCACATTCCTTATAATTCACTTGATACAATATTTTTCATCATGAGTAAAAGAAGATAAATATTTCTCTAGAATTATGTAATTTTTATTCATTATAACAGAATGATAAAATCCCATTTTGATAATGAATATATTCATTATATCTAGCCAATATTCATATTCCACTCTATAAAAGATTAGTAGTTTTCTAGGGTTAATATTTTCTATGGTTAAAACTAGAAGTCTTTCTATATTAAAAACATAAAGATATTTTTCTTATTCTATATGTTCGTGTAAGGAAACTATTGTGTGTTCAAATAGTTCAATGTTTGATATTGACACACACAAAAAGATCTAAACAAATTAAGGTACATATATAGAGTGTATCATCAAAAATTGAATAAGATTCATATCTAAGAAGAGTTAGCCTCTTTACCAAGTATGGGTTCCATAAAAGAAAATATGGCACTCTATAAGAGGGGGTTATATATAGTTAAAAATCAAATAAAAAATTTGCATCAAGAATAAATGTAAGTTGATCAGATGATATGATATTCCATTCAAATAATATTTTTTTAGAGTAGATGAAGTTTACTTATAGTATAATAAAGATATCAACAGTTAGAATCATGTCTGAGGAATTAAATAATCATAGTAGAAATTAAACATATAATGAAAAGTTAAACAATACAAATATTGAAGAAAAATGGATAGTATTGATTAATAAATAAAATACCCCTAAAAGGATACCAACCACTAAAAAATATAATAAAGGAATCGTACTCTTTTAGGCCAAAGAGGTAGGTCATGTGTATTATAAATCATGGTATCCCACTTCTACACCTAGAAGTTCCTAGAATGAAACCCATCAAACAGTATCAATATCCAATCCACATACACTATCTTTATATCCATTTAATAAATAAATTATCCTAATAAGACAAGCTCAATCTTTAAAACAATGAATGTCCATGATCTTGAAGGATTGAACAAGCACTATATTTCAAACCATAGAATCCCTTGATTGTGAAGGATTGGAAAAACCTTCAGTCTTCTAGCCTTGGAATACCTCAATTAAAAAAGATCAGATAAAAAAACAATTACCTCAAGAAAAGCTTAGAGGATTTACAATAAAAACTCACATACATATTATCTAATAAAAATCTATCTAAATAAAAAAATCATAAGAACTCTAGAAAAAAAGTTGTTGTAAATTATTTATTTCACTTGTGTAATGGTATTATAATCTAAAAATCTATAGGTTATATTTTTATAAATTATTATAAAAACATTAATAGTTAAATATTAATTTCTTCAGGGTCATTTTCAGTAGAATCAGATGCATGATTCCATCACTTTATGAATGTTCTTTCAGACTGCATATTCTAATGTGTTAAACATAATTTGGCATCACAACACACCATTGTCCATAGAATTAAGTTATAGGAACATAATCTCAAGAGATAAAAATTAAATAGGCTGTTAAAGGCATGTATAATAAAACTAAACTCAAAAAAAACTAAAACAACCAATATTAAATAAGATTAAAAAAATCAATTAAGTGTGTTTTAAATTTTCAAACCAAAGGATAATGAGAGTTATTCACTCAATAATTCTCATTGTAAGGGAATATATTTATGTATTCTATAAAAATTTGATTGTTCTTCCTCCTGATCAAGTGGTTTAGTTCTATATAAAATTTATTCTTGGAGATCTTCCCATATCAAAGAGTCCCTATAGAACATCCCCATAAAACTAGAAGTGTTAAAGAAGAAATTATATGAAATCTTATACAGGGATTTCATATGCTTTAGTGATTTTCCCTGGGTGTATAAGTCCTTTTTGTTATGAAGAAGGATGGTCCAATTAATTGTTTCATTGATTATTGTGAATTTAACAAGATAATGAAAAATAAAAAGTATCATTTATCATAGATTTATGACTTTATAAACCAGATATGTAGGTCTTAGTATTTATTAAAGATTGATACTCACTCTGTATATCATTAAATGAAGGTGAAAAGGAGGATGATCCCAAGACCGACATCCAAATAAATTATAGAAACTATTAGTTAATAATAATTCCATTTGAACGCAATAATTCTTAAAAAAATATTTATTGACTTAATGAATATAATCTTTAGTGATTAGTTTGAAAATTTTCTGGTGGTGTTTATAGATGATATTCTCATATATTCTAAAAGAATTAAAAGGCATGAAGTATACTTGACCACTGTGTTAATACATTGTAAAATGTGAATTTGTATGAAAATTATAGTAAATGTAACTTTTGGATGGAGTAAGTCATGATCTTGGGGAATATTATCATAAGATAAGAGAAATATGTGGATCCATTAAAGACTAAGAAAATTGATGAATGTCCCAAACCAACAACAGTGATGAATATTTGTCGTTTCCATGGATCAGTTGGTATTATCAATTTTTTTTTTGAGATATTTTTCATGATTGTAAAACCCACTAACCAAGATAACTCATATAAGAGTAAAGTTTGTTTGGATAGATAAATTAAAATATATCTTAATGGAGTTGAATAAGAGGCTAGTCACAGCACTTATATTCACACTACCCTAAAGTGTGGAATAAGTTGTGACATACGGTGATGCTTCAAAGAGGTTATGGGTTGTTTAATCATAAAAAATGATAATGTGATAGGTTATACCTCAAGATAGTTTAAGGTATATTAAAAAAATTACCCAGATCAAGATTTATATTTTAAAGTGGTAATATTTTTCCTGAAAATTTTGTAGCATTATCTTTATGGGTAAAATATGTCATATATATTAATCACAAAAGTCTAAAGTATATATTCTCACAAAGGGAGATCAAATTTCAACAACAAATATAGTTAGAGCTGGTCAAGGATTATGAATTCTCAATCCATTACCATCTTTGAAATGAAAATATAGTGGAAAATACTCTATGTTGAAAGGATCCTATAACATTATCCATAACATGGATTCAAATGGATACAATATTCTTAGACAAGAAAAGGATATACATAGGAATAATAAATGATGGTATGACATCCTACTTTGCTCAAATTATTTCCCAACCATCTATCTTGGAGAAGATTAAGGATGTGTAAAGGGATGATTTGGAGATAAAAATAAAGGTGGAAGTAATAATGAAAGTGAAAATTTCAAATTTCAATATCAATAATAATGGAGTTGTAATATATAGGACATGATTATGTGTACCATATGAGCTCATGATAAAGAAGTATCTATTATATAATGCTTATATATCAACATTATATATCCACCTAGGAAGAAAAAAAAGGTATATATATCTTCTAGGGAACTTGTAGTTAGATAATATGTAAAAATATATTTTAAAATATACATCCAAGTTCATGGTATTCAAAAAAATTACGGTATAATAACAAAAGTTCAAAGGGATGATGCAACCATTGCCTATACTAACATGGAAATGGGAGAACATCACCATGGACTTTATCATAGGAATTCCAAATAAATCTAAAAAATATAATGAAATATGGGTTATCATGGATCATCTAATAAAAACCTTCCAATTCATCACCATTATTAAAGAATTTTCACTAAATCAACATTCCAATATATATATCAGAGAAGTGGTAAGGCTACATGAAACGCCACTATCAATTGTATCTAATAAAGTCCCAAGTTTTACCTCAAAGTTTTGGAGGATCCTTGAGAAGGAATTAAATACGAAGTTAAACTTTAGTACAATATATTATCTTTGGATAGAATCTCAATATGAAAGGATCGATCAAACTCTAATGTAAATTACTTCACTTGAATTTTATTTTTTTTATTTTTTTTATTTTTATTTTTTATTTTTTATAATAGAACCAATTTTTCATAGTGTAAAGAACATACAAGACTTTACTAGGAACAAAACAAATAAAACTGAAAAATATCTCAATATGATATCTCCATGTTCAATAGAATTAGCACAGAAACAACAAAACCAAAACATGAAAGAACTAAAACAAAGACAGCAAACCAATATACCTAAAAAAATTAGTACAGCGCAATTTAAACAAAAATATTGGAACATACAATTAACATTGAAGCATGAAGTTTAGACCTTAAAACCACCTGAAAACTCCCAAACTAGTAGAAATCAATTGGTTTGAAAGTAACCAATAACCCCCCAAAAGTAATAGACATCAGTACTACCTGAAACATAGTGACCCACTACTACACATATACCCTTTAACAACATGAAAAAAGAATATCAACAATGCTAAAAAAGAATTTTTAATTGCAGTGCTAATAAAAGGAGTCCTTTATCCATGCAAAGAAAAAGAACTAATAAATGAACCCATTTATTAGTGTTATTTTAACACTAATAAATGCCACTCTTCAGCAACACTATTTTTAGCACTGATAAAGGCCTAGCTGGATGCAATGTGCTGTTAATATAATTGTACACCTAGTAAAAACCTATAATTTCAAAAAATTCTATATACATTTACTGTGACCTCATAAATACAAAAATGTCCACCCATGATATATACAAAAACACATAAAAAACACTACTATATAAATTTCAAATAATTTTTTATATAATTATATTTACAACTATCCAACAAAAAATTAAAAACATTAATATTTCATCTTTTGACACTCGTGGTCCCCTCTTAAAAAGTTTCGCTCAGCGTATTAGTTTCTAAAAAAAATCTTCTCAGCCCAAGAAAAATATTCTGCCTATATAAAAAAATATATATTTTTTTAGTGATATTCTAATGATATAAATTAAACATTAATATGAAATAATACATTAATAAAATGTCAATATTTAATAAAAAAGACACATTTGGTGTCATACTAGTCACACTGTGTGTTGTATTGTGGTTGGGTTGATTCCTACACATTACAAATGAATCATGGATCATTTTCCTAAAGTATCAAAACAATATGAAGGTGTTTTCTTAGTTTTTAGTATGTCACTTTCTCTTTTACTTAAATTAATGTTAATTTTAAATAATGACACATTTAGAGCTATTCCAGTCACATTGTGTGTCAGATTGAGGTGAATATGAGTCCTACCTTTCACATATTTCTGATGGATTATTTTCCTAAAGTATAAAAACAATCCGAATATGTTTTCTGGGTTTTCAATATTCCAGTTTTGTTTTTTTTATGAAAATATCATTTCAAAATAGAAACATGCATTTTTATTCAAACCGTCCAGATCATGTGTTGGTTTTACATGAGACTACTTTATACACATCAAAAATTACTTATGGATCACTTTCCTAAATTATCAAGACAATTGGAGCATGTTTTCTTGGTTTTCAGTGAGTGACACATTTTAATCTAAAATGTCAATTTTAAACTGATAATGGACACTTTTAGTCATACCTATCACATCGTGCATTGGAGAGAGGTTTTGTTGATTCCTAAACAACAACAATTACTCATATATTGTTGTCCTAAAGTATCAAAACAATGTAAATGCGTTTTATTAGTTTTAATTATGTCACTGGTTCTTTTTTACTTAAATTAATGTGAATTTTAAATAAAAAGACACACTAGGAGTCATACTAGTCACATTGTGCATCTTATTAAAGTGTGATTGAATCATATATTTCAAAAATTCCTCATGGATCATTGTCCTAAATTATAAAAACAATCATAATTCATTTTATTTGTTTTCAATATGCCAGTTCTTTTTACTAAAATGTCATTTCCAACTAGAAACACATATTTGGATTCTTACCATTCGCATAATGCATCATTTTGATGTGATACTTCTTCATATACATCAAAATGACTTATTAACTTATTTCCTAAATTATCAAGATAATTAGAGCGTGTTTTCTTGGTTTTCATTGAGTGACATATTTTGAACTAAAATGTTAATTTTAAACTGATAATAGACACTTTTAGTCATACCGGTAACACTGTGTGTCATATTGAGGTTTGGTTGATTCCTACACATAGAAAATGAATCATGGATAATTTTCCCAATGTATCAAAACAATATGAATGTGTCTGATCTTTTTTCAGTATGTCACTTGTTCTTTTTACATAAATTAATGTCAATTTTAAATAAAAAGACACACTTGGAGTCATACCCGTCACACTGTGCATTTTATTGAGGTGAGGATGACTCCTACACATTAAAAATGAAACATGGATAGTTTTACTAAATTATAAAAATAATCAGAATGTGTTTTATCAGTTTTTGGTATGCCAGTTGTTTTTTAACTAAAATGTCATTTCAAATTGAAAACAACCATTTTGAGTCATATCGCTTGCATCATGCAACATTTTGATGTGACACTTCTTTATAAATGTTAAAAATGACTTATAAATCACTATCATAAATTATAAAGACAATCAGAGCATGTTTTTCTTGGTTTTCTATGAGTGACAGGTTTTGAACTAAAATGTCAATTTTATACTGATAACGAACACTTATAGTCATACTAGTCACACTGTACATCATAATGAGGTGTGATTGAATCCTACACATCAAAAATTACTCATGTATCATTTTCCTAAATCATAAAAACAATATCAATTCTTTTTCTTTTTTTTCTGTATGTCACTTGTTTTTTTACTTAAATTAATGTCAATTTTAAATAAAAAGACACACTTAGAGTCATACTGATTACAATGTATGTCATATTGAGGTTTTATTGACTCTTAAACATCACAAATAACTCATGTATCATTGTCCAAAATTATCAAAACAAATAGAATTTGTTTTCTTGATTTTCAGTATACTAGTTGAATTTTTTTACTAAAATATCATTTCAAACTGGAAACATGCATTTTGAGTCTTACCAATCACATCGTGTGTCAATTTTATTTTAGAATTCTTCATAGAAATCATAAACAACTTATTAATCACTTTTATAAATTATCAATACAATCAGAGTGTGTTTTATTGATTTTTAGTGAGTGAAATGTTTTGAACTAAAATGTCAATTTTAAATTCATAACAGACACTTTTAGTCATACTGGTCACACCGTGCATTGGATTGAGGTGTGCTTGATTCATACACATCAATAATAACTCAAGAATCCTTGTACTAAAGTATCAAAACAATATGAATGAATTTTCTCAGTTTTTAGTATGTCACTTGTTCTTTTTACTTAAATTAATGTCAATTTTAAATAAAAAAACACACTTGGAGTCATATCGATCACATTGTGCATCTTATTGAGGTGAGAGTGAATCATACATGTCACTAATGACTCATGGATCATTTTCCTAAATTATTAAAATAATATAAAGGCATTTTATCAGTTTTAGTATGCCTGTTGTATTTTTTTACAAAAATGTCATTTCAAACTAGAAAAATGTATTTTGTATCATATTGGTCGTATCATGTATAAGTTTTATGTGATACTGATTCATACACATCATAGATGACTTATTAATTTCTTTCCTAAATTATCAAGAAAATCAATGTGTGTTTTCTTGTTTTTTATTGAGCGAAATGTTTTGAACTAAAATATCAAATTTAAACTCATAACAGACACTTTTAGTTATACTTGAAACACCATGAATCATATTGAGTTTGGTAGATTCATATAAATCAAAAATGACTCATGTATAATTTTCCTAAATTATCATAATAGTTTTAATGTGTTTTCTTAGTTTTCAGTATGTAACCTCTTCTTTTTACTTAAATTAATCTCAATTTTAAAATAAAAATATAAAATTTGAGTCATACCGATTACGCACTGAATTGTATTGAGGTGTGGTTGAGTAATACACATAAAAAATGACCCATTGATCATTTTACTAAATTATAGAAAAAATCATAATTTTTTACTCATTTTTCAGTATGCCAATTATTTTTTTACTAAAATGTCATTTAAAACTGTAAAAATGAATTTTGAGTCATACCAGTCACATGATGCATCAATTTGATGTGAACTACTTTATACACATCACAAATGACTTATTAATATAGCTCCTAAATTATCAAGAAAATTTTAGTGCATTTTCATAGTTTTTAGTGAGTGACATGTTTTGAACAAAAATGTCAATTTTAAACATATAACAGAAACTTTTAGTCATACTGGTCACACCATGCATTAGATTGAGATTTTTTTGATTCCTATATGTCCTAAATGACCCATTGATAGTTTTTATAAATTATCAAAATAATCCAAATGTTTTTATCATTTTTCAATCTACCACTTTTTATTTTTACTAAAATTAACATCAATTTTAAATAAATAGGCACACTTAGAGCTATAGCGGTTACACCGTGTGTCCGATTGAGGTTTAGTTGATTCCTACACATCAAAAATGAACTATGAATCATTTTCTTAAGGTATCAAAACAATATGATTTTTTATTTATTTTTAGTATGTCACTTGTTCTTTTTACAAAAATTAATGACAATTTTAAATAAATAGACATGATTGTAGTCATACCAATCACACCATGCATCGTATTGAGGCGAGGTTGACTTATACACATCAAAAATGACTTATAGATCATTTTCCTAAATTATAAAAATAATCCGAATTTATTTTATCAGTTTTCAGTATTTCACCTATTCTTTTTACTAAAATTAATGTCAATTTTAAATAAAAAGAGACACTTTGAGTCATACCAAGAACATCGTGTATCATATTAAGGTGTGGCTGATTCCTACTTGTCAAAAATGTATTATGGACCATTTTTTAATGTATAAATACAATTTGAATAGACCTTCTCTATTTTTAGTATGTTGGTTGTCTTTTTTACTAAAATTTATTTCATTTTTAAATAGAAAGATGCAATTGGAGTCATACATATCGCATCGTGTGTCAGATTGAGGTGTGGATTATTCCTACTTGTACCAAAGTCTAGAAACAAACCTTAATGTCCAATGTTATCATGATTTCCATTTCCTTTCTTTTTCAAACATTCAACACTACATATTGACTTGATGTTCTTAGCTGAAAAACCTTTCTCATTATTGAAATCTAGGAGAGTAGAGGAATCTCATGTGCCCATTATATCATGAGAAGTCACTTCAATGAGAACATGACCTTCCTCCACTCTTCTGATTTTCAAATATAATGGTTTTTTATCTAAATAAAAATAAATATATGCAGTGTTGGTAACTCTATAAATAGAATAAATGGAAAGCCTAAATATCTATTAAAAAACTAAATAAGTATTAGATAAAATTGATAAGGAAATTTACTGAAAAATTTTAGATAAAATGATGAAAACATTAATTAAATAAGTAGTAGGAATTCACCTTTTCATTATGTTTGTATACATTCTTAACACATTTCTTTATTGTCATTATCTTAGTTGCAGCCTCAGATTCCTACCTCTCACGATCATGAGTATCTTTGAACAAACCACCACAACTCAAACAAAGGAATCCGCCTGTATAAGATAAAAAATCTTATGTGAGTAATACTAAAAATAATTAAATTAAAAATAAATATGAAATAATACACTACTTATATGGAATTCATATCTTCATGTTATTTGTGTATATTCTTCTATTAGGTATGTTTCCCATTTATTTCTAAGAAAATATATATCATCTTATGAATATGATTATTTTCAACAGTCATAGTAGTACTGAAAAAATATAAATACACAAAAGATTAATAAATATTTAAAATTAAATAGTAATTATCTTTGAAAATACCTCTTCGGGGGTTCTAGTTTGTTGATAGAATAGGATCCATCTCATAAATTTACAAACATAATAACCACAGTCTTTTCCATTTTTTCGTTTTAGACACTGTAAAAACATTGATGAGAATAAGTAATTTGTTTTGATACGTATTTGTATAGTGAAATGTTATTATATATACCCTGATTCTTGTCCAAAGGTAGAACTTATCATGGTCCTTGTGCTTATCCCCTACCCCCATTCCTTGTTTTTCACGATATTGATGAACTGCCCTATCATAATAGAATCCTCATTAAAACATAATATAAATTATATAACTAGATTTTTAGTTCTAAAACATTGGATGTAGTGTATTAAAAATTAAAAAATGACATCATGTGTGGTTAGTTTGTTGGATATCCATGCATTGAATCCAGGAAATAGATCTTTGGAGTTTCCAAATTGATCGCAATGAGCATCCAATGTTTCCTAAAAACAAAAAAAAAGCAATAATTAATGAAATAAATGACAATATAATTTATATGATTAAATTTTAGAGTTTTACCCATGAAACATTGGTATTAAGAAAAATATTTCATCCAAAAGTTTTCTTTCGAATGATTTGACAAGGCCTGCCACTATTTCATCCTTTTTTTAATTATATTTTTTGTTTTTCTGTACAAGAGATGTGAGGACTAACAAGTTCATATATGTTTTCATTCAGAAATCCATTCAATTGTTTTTATATATATTCCTTCCAAAAATATGAAATATTTTTAGTCATAATTAACATAGTATATTAGCTTTTGGAAAATTAAATCATGAAAACATACCTCGTGTATACATTTACAAATGAGGTGCCTAGCCAATCATAGTCAAGGATTTCAATTAAATTATAAACATAGATGAATTCTTGAACTTTCTCTACATACATATTTTCATCAAAATCAAATATGTGACTAAAAATATTTTTTAAATTTGTATCCACATAAACCTTAAATGATAGTAAATTTAGATATAGAACAGGCAGGGTAAAGGTGCTTTTGGTTGATATTTTTGATTGGTTGGTCAATTCTTTAGATGTTTTTGAGTCAATATTTCATTTCACCCTCTTTTCTTTTCCTTTCTCTAATAACATTCATCGGTTCAGACCTTTTTCATTAATTGTTAAAGGTTTATCATGAAAAAAAATTGGAAATGAATACATCCTTGTCGACATATCTTTTTATAAGATGTGATGGTCATTCGATGAATATTACAATAGATTATTCAACCTTATGAATATCTTCCTTATAAATTTGAATATGTAGATCAATGATCATCTCATGGTTTATGATAATCAATACTCTCACATGACCTATTGGAAGTGGTCTATTGCGTAGCCTGTTGTTTTGGATATTGAACATTGTAGCCCTCGCTACAAGGTGATGGGTGGGTGTTGAGAGATATAAATCATATTCATTAGTACCTTATATGTTATCAGTACAGGAAAGGTATTAATTTCATTCTGATTCAAATTTCATAGAAAAAACTATTAGAAAATTGATTACCTAGTATAAGATAGCTCTTTAAGAGGAATGTCTTACCTCAAAGATGGAGAGGGTGGGGGTCATTAGGAAATGGTTGTTCTTGAGATTTTTATTCTCTTTGCTTCCCCCACATAAATGTTAAAATAATATCTATCTGCCATTGGAATTTTTCTTCAAGGGTAGTTAGTTTTTATCTCATATGTTTCATTTCTTCACCTTGATCCTCCTATTTTTTTATTCTCAAAATATGTTCGGGGTGTCACCCTAAAACCCACAACTCTGATGCATCCATACTATTCTGGCCACTTTAAGGTCACCAATAGTAGTTGTTCTTTCAGTATATGTGTTACTAATTAATTCGACTATGTTAGATAGAAAATATATTAAAATAAGTTATCATTGTTATTCAATAGTGATTTAATGTAACGACACAAACTTTCATTAATGGAAATCCATATTGAACTAATTAAATGTCTCTTTATGTAAAATTTTTAAATAAAATGTCAAATTATTTGGTTTTATGTTAAGAATTGTGACTATTGCTAATATAGCTGTTGAATAGTGATCACATGATTAGTATAAATATAGGGTTTTAACAAATCCAATTTACTCATAAAAAGGAAGTGATGGCCTCATCCAGTAAACGTTCCCCATATGAAGCCCATTTGTCAGAGCTCGGAAAGGAGGTGGCATCATTGGGCTTCGCTCTTAACCAAGCTCAATCCGAGCTTGAGCACGTTAAGCTTGAGTGGAACCGCCTATGGGAGAAGTGGAAGTTGAGAGAGATTACCACTCGAGCGATGTTATCCGAGCCACCCCAAGATTCTATCACCATCGCACACCTTACTCTTCGATCTTATGTGGGTGTTATAAGGGGTTATGTAACAAGACCTTAGCATTATGGTTATGTACATTATTTTTATATATAATAATTAATATACTTTCATTTTATTATTGTTACCTGGTAAATAGTTTTTAAAGCACAAATAGTATTTTAAGTTAATGTTCAACTAAGAAATATATTTTGATGAATTAATGTATTTTTGAATAATATTTAAATAAAATATTATTATTATTATTAAATTATTTTTTATTAAATATAAATGATAGTATAATTTTAGGAATGCAATTGTAATTTTTATTAAGGTTTGAAAGCCATTTTTGTCAAAACCCATGAATTTTTTATAAATGTTAATTTTTATTTTAAAAGTGAATATTAACATATTTAGAAAATTATTTAGATAAAATGAATATTATTTCTAGAATCATGACATTGAAATTATCCAATGGTGAATTTTTCATAATTTTCTGAGATGGTCAAATTTTTGGGTAAAAATTAAATACCGTTTAAATATATAATGTGTTTTATGACATCATATTGACCCAATAGTTATATAATAAAATACTATAAACTTTATTTTCGGAAACTATATGTTTTACCATTAAAATAATGTGATTTTGGGTTTGTTTTATTTATTTTACAAAGCCCTAGTGGACCCTTCAAGACTTATTAAACATTTTGTCTTTTTAAATTATTTTCCTTGGGAGTGTGACTCACCTCCACATAAGCAACCCCATTATTTTAAGAAGTTAGGACTTTAGCCTTATAAAATATTTTTTTCCACTTCCCTTTTCCAAAAACCATGGGCTGGTTTGTGGTTTGGATTAGTTTAATGTGAGGTGTCCCAAACCCAAATAATAAAGAATTCCCTCAAATTTCCTATATAAACTCAACCAAGATCCCACTTCCTTCACACTATAATCCTTTGGAGTTCATCCAACCTCTGCCCTCCCATCTATATAATCCTCTCAAGGTGCCCCAAGCTCTCAAGAAGTATCTCTCAAGCCTATCTCAAGCCTTTGGAAACACACTTCCAAGTAAGGGATTTTCTTCTTTTCTCATTTTTGTCCAATATTATTCAAATTGTTATGCCCTTTTAATTTCAACTATAAATGCTGGGATATGGTTTAGAACCTCCCCCATACTTCCCTTTTTATGTTTGAATGATGGGATACCCCTTTCTCTCTCATTAAATTCCTCCCATGTACACCTGTTACTGTGCCGAAATTCCGAAAAGAATTTCTCTCTCCTCATTTACATTCAAGAATTATTTTGTATCATGAATCTAAATTCCATTACATTAGTTGAGACATGTATCTATATGACCCCTTTACTGTCCATGTCATGTAAATATTATGAGACACCCCTTTCTCTCTCATCAACCGTTTTTTTGAGTTCTTATGTCACGTCGTTACGCTGCCAAAATTGCACTGCGCTTTTCCAAGCCAAAGTCATTGTGTAGTGAATACCATGCTCATTTATCTATCAAGGGTATTCACATTTATGAACATTTACTTATTGTTTAAAGTGTTTTATGCATGTATTCCACATTCTTTTATCGTGTGATAAAATATTATGTTGAATGATTCAATAATTTATGATCCATGTGGCACACTTATGCATGAAATGAAATGTTTAAGAAGGGTGCGCCCTGATAGCGCTCCAATTCATTGGGTAAAGTTTAGTATCATGATATGTCATGTACAATGGGTGTTTACTCATTCTAATTCAAGTGAAATGAGGTTTTACTTGTGCTTCATGTGAAATGAGGGTTTACTCATGCTCCATGTGCAATGAGCCTTGGCTCATGCTAATTCCATGTTAAGTGTTGTTGCCACATTTCCAGGTTATAATTATCAAGCTTTATCATGCCTTTATATTTATGCTTCTCATGTTCTCTATTGATATGAATATTTTATAACATGTATTTTATTCCTCATGTTATTCCATGATTATTCCCTTACTAGGCTTTATAGCTCACCCTTTTCTTATGCCTGTCCTCAGTTTATCCCATGCAATGCTAAGTACGAGTGAATGTAGTGGTCATGTAAAGGAAGTTTTCAATAAATATGTTCTATTTCATGTTTTAAGTTGTTATGTAATGATCCTAATCCTCAAAGACACTATATCTATCGATCTTCTATGTTGTATCAAATGAATTTTATGTAATAAATCATGTTTTAGTTGTGTAATAAAAGATCAGGGTTGTCATAGTTGGTATCATAGGATAGGTTTAGTTATTTTTGGGATTAGGATTAGAAAACCATAGTAAAGCCTTAGATACAAGACTAAGTATAATAAAAACATCCCTAAGTTTTGGTGAGTATAGAGTAAGTGGTTTATCAAAAAAATACATCTCTGTATGGATATGAGCAGGTATAGGCGGCTCTGGCAGAGATGTATCCTAGGGGTAAAACCCCAAAACACCTCTTTGAGATAGACTCGAATAGAAACTGGTGCACAACAATGGGCCTTGCTTCACTCTTGGTTACGACACTCCTGGGGTATATGCTTTAGTAAATTCACAAGATTAGTATGAACCATTATTAAGGGACAAAAAAATTTCCTAAGAATATATATTAGAAAGTAGAACATGGATCACATAGACTGAAGCCAATAGATTCATATGTTAAGGAAATAAGAGTTAATTATAAGTCATCAGTTTTGTCCTTGTATAACCCTTTATGTGTTACCCCTAACTTTCCTTTTATTCTAGCCAATGGTCAGTAATAGGAGGACTCAGGATAACAACTGATGTGAATATCAATGTGATGAATTTACTAATGAGATACCCAATCCAATGGGAGCGGGAATTGAGAACTTTGTCACGCTTCTCTCTCAGCTAACTCAATCATTGAATAGAAACATGGGTCAAGAGGAACATTCAACCCCCCATAATAAAGAACAAGTCACTATTAAGGGCTTCATGAGACAAAGTCCTCCTAATTTTAATGGATCATCTGATCCCTCAATTGCTGAACAATGGATCAACTCCATTGAAAAGATATTCTCCATCCTTCAATGTTATAAACAAGAGAAAGTTCTCCTGGATGCTTATCGTATGGAGGGTGAAGCTGATAAATGGTGGACGTTGATCAAAAATGAAAAGCCTGAGGAGGAGATCGAGGCATTGGAATTGAAGGATTTCTAGAAGATGTTTTTCAATAAATATTTTATGTGTGCCCTCCAACATAAGATGGAAAGGGACTTCCTTGCCCTCAAGAAAAATGACGACGAATATGTTGGAGCATATGAGGAAAACTTCACAAGGCTTGCACAATACGATTCCAGATTTTTCATTACCCCTAAATGCAAGGTTTATCACTTCTTTGGTGGGCTAAAACCTAGCCTGTGGAAAGTATTGGCGATCCATGACTTCGAAAGCTATGAGGAAATTGTCTGATGTGCTCTCAAGGTCGAAATGGAGATCGGATAATCTTAGGGGTATCATGGGGATAAGAAGCGTAAGGTGGAAATCAATGCTAGCTGTCCGATGGATAAATCCAATGGTGCTAAGAAGATCCAGAACCCCACTTGCCAAAGGTGCGAAAATAAGCACCATGGAAATTGCCTAAAGGGTACAAGAAAATACTTTAAGAGTGGAAGAGAAGGGAACCTGGATATTAACTGTCATCAAGAAAAAACTGTGGCTGCGACAGAGGAGAGGAATGCTCCGTTCGAACCTCAATGTGTGGTTCATTTCTACAACTACAAAGAACCAGGGAATCTTGCAAATCAATTCCCTAAGACAAGGGTTTTAGGAGGAAACCAACAACCTCCAAAGCAGCAAGGGAAAGATTTTTCCATCACTACTTCTGAAGTGAACCCCGACAATGAAGTGGTGATAGGTATGTTGGAAACATGGCTGTTCTATGCAGGAATTGGAGTTTGGTTTGTGTTTATTGTCAATCCTTAGTGGATGTTCAGAATGTGTGTCAGTAAAGTGATCATACAGTTCAAGCAGACAACAGTATTGAAGGTGGCACTGTTTCCTAGTGTTTGCCAAATTTTTGGGCCTCAAAATCAGAAAATGAAGATACAGGTTGTTGGAAAAAGGAAGTGTGCACAAAGAGGAAGTGGTGTGAAGAATATCGGGAGGCATGTATGAAAAATCAAGGGCTGCGCGAAAAATAGCGGGTTTGTGCGAGAAGCAGCGGGTTTGTGTGAAAAAATAGCATGGTGTGTGAAATAGAGGATCGAGGGTTTTCGCACAGATAGTGTTTCAGAATCAGAACGTTGAAAAATGGCAAAGGCATGGGTTGTGCAAAATTTATGATGTTGTGCATGAAAAACGATACTGGAACAAAAGATTACGTGCCAGATGAGAAGTTTTTTGCACCATAGGGGGTTTTGCGCGCGGGGGTATCAGACACCTATAAATATGAGGTGACCCCCCTCATTCCGTACGGTTGAAGACTTAGAGAATATCTTAGGTCTGATGCATGAAAAAGGATCGCGTAAAGGGGCTTGCGCGAAATATTTTGTATTGCACGAGAAATTACAAGATGCACGAAAAAGGAAGAGATGCACGTAAAAATTGGTGTTGCGCGTAAAAGAATCAGTTGCGAAAAAAAGGGTGTTTTTGAGTGAAATATTTTTACGTGCGAAAAGTAAATTTTGTGCACAATAGGGAGGTTTTGCGTGCAAAGGGTTTTTGTTGTGTGTAATTTTCAGTGAATCATATCTGCACGTTCTGGTTATCCGGTTCATTGGTTCTATGCATTCTAGTGCATCAATTCCGGACTTTGATGCAAGCAGAGTCTCGTGTTAAGCAGAGACAAAGATATCAATGAAAATCTATTGAAGAGACCTTAACGTCTATAAACTGAGTGTGACTTTACCAAGGGCAGTGAGCCAGGGGGAGTCAACATGAGTGACCCGAGGGAAGCAGTGAGATATCCCTAAACCTTTGTAAAGGCAGTGAGCCCGGGACAGAGTGACTTTTCCCAAACCCTTGTAATCCACAACTATTTAAGATTAGTAGAATTTGGTACGACCGAAAATTTGTCGGTGTATGCTCCTTGGACGTAGCCCTTAGCGGTGAACCAATTAAAAATTGTTTTGTCATCTCTTTGCATGTGAATGTTTCATTGCTGATAATATTCATCATACAAGTTTAACTAGTTCCTACCAATGTGGGAACAAGATCCTTGTTTTTAATAGTAAAAAGTGGACACCCTGATTCACCCCTCCCCTCTCACGGTTTTCCAGGGTCCTATAAGGTATGCTAGTTATTCATTCAAGAATAGAGAATGTACTTTTTTATTCAGGTTCTACACATTCTTTTATGTCTTGAAAGTTTAGTAGAACAATCTCAGCACCACCACAAACCATGGAAGTGAAGATGTCGGTGAGTACGGAAAATGGGGCAATCATTCCATCCCATGAATATAAATTCTCCCCTATCATAATATGTGGATTTAACTTCCTATTGAACCTCGTCATACTACCTCTGGTGGAATTTTATGTGATTCTTGGCATTGATTGGTGTTACCTATATAGATCCAACATAAATTTCAGTGAGAGGGAAATCACTTTCCATGTGGAGAATCGACCCCCAATTCTATTCAAGTACAAGGAGGAAGATGAATATTCTTTAGCTCCATCATGTAAAGCATGGATATTACTTCCCTATGAGCACGTGTATCTGGATCAGATGATTGAGTCTAAGGAGGCAACCATCCTAGAAGACATGCCTATTGTGAGGGAATTCAGGGAAGTGTTCCCCCTGAGGAATTGTCTGGTATTCCTCCTAGAAGAGATGTTGAAATCTCAATTGATCTTATACTTGGGGTGTTTCCAATATCCAATAATCCATATAGAACATCTATTGTGGAGCTTGAGGATCTAAAAAAACAACTACAGGAGAATTTTGATAAAGGGTGTATACACCCAAGTGCTTCACCATGGGGTGCACCAGTCATCTTCGTCAAGAAGAAAGATGGGTCAGTGCACCTTTGCATCGATTATCGTGAGCTTAACAAAATCAAGATAAAGAACAATTATCCTATCCCACGAATTGATGAATTGTTCGATCAGCTGTGTGGAGCACAATACTTCTTCAAGGTGGATTTGCGGTTGGGATATTATCAAGTGAGGGTGAATAAGGAAGATATCTCCAAGATTGCTTTTTGTATAAGATACGGTAACTATGAATTCATAATAATGCCTTTATAACTCGCTAATTCTCTAGAAATATTCATTAAATTGATGAATATAGTCTTTAGATATTACCTCAACAAATTTTTGATAGTCTTTATAGATGATATTTTGATATACTCCAAAACCAAGGAGGATCATGAGGAGTATATAAGAACTGTATTACATACCTTGTGGAAGAAGAATCTCTATGAAAAGTACCACAAGTGTGAGTTCTAGTTGAAGGAGGTCTCATTCTTGGTCCATATCATTACAAGCAATGGGATATCTATGGATCCCTCCAAAACAGATGCAATTGAGGGATGGCAGAGGCCAACATCGGTAACGGATATCCGTAGCTTCTTGAAGTTAGCTGGATATTATCAATGATTTGTGAGAAATTTATCATGATTGTCTAACCCTCTTACCAAGCTAACTTAGAAGGGCGTAAGGTTTTTTTTGGAGTGATTAATGTGAAGAAAGCTTCAAGGAGTTAAAAAGTAGGCTTATCACTGCGCTTGTGATCACTTTACCCAAAAGTGGAGAACTCTTTGTGGTATTCAGTGATGCTTTGAAGAAGGGCATGGGATGTGTGTTGATGAAAAATGACAAATCATTGCCTATGATTCAAGGCAATTGAAAGTTCATGAACAGAACTATCCAACACATGACCTCAAGTTGGCTGTAGTGATCTTCGCTTTGATAATTTTGCGGCATTATATCTTTGGGGAGATTTGTGAAATATATACGGACCACAAAAGCCTCAAGTATATATTCACATAGAAAGATTTGAACATGTTCCAATGAAGATGGTTAGAACTGATCAAATACTATGACTGCTCAATCCATTACCACCCTAGGAAAGCGAACAAGGTGGTGGATTCCCTAAGTAGAAAGGACTCATTGATTCTATCATTGATGAGAATTGAAAAGGATCCAATATTCTTAGATTTGATGAATATGTACAGGTGAATCATAAAGAAGGGAACATAATCAATCCTTTCACGAATGATTTCTCAACCGTCACTTTTGGAAAGGTTAAAGGATGCTCAAAAGTATGGTGTGGAAATTTAGGAAAAAGTGGAAGCAATAAAAAAATGTAAATCCTTAGAGTTTTATGTTAATGAATAAGGAATTGTGATATTTGGGAAAGGACTATGTGTTCCATCAAGTCCGAAGATGAAGAAGGAACTTTTTGATGATGCACATAATTCAAATTTCTCTATTCAACCAGGAAACACAAACATGTATCGAGATCTCTAAGAGCATTATTGGTGGGATAATATGAAGAAGGAGATCACTGAATATACATCAAAGTTCCTGGTGTGTCAGCAAGTGAAGGGAGAGAGTCCGAAGTATAAGGGGAAGATGCAACCATTTCCCATACCAGAATGGAAATGAGAGAACATCACCGTGGACTTTGTCACCGGACTTCCAAAGACATCCAAAGGCAACAATGCAATCTAGGTTGTTGTGGATCATCTTAAAAAGGCTGCACACTTCACTGCTATTCGGGAGGATTTCTCATTGGATCAACTGGCATGGATATATATCAGGGAATTGGTAAGGATTCATGGATTACCACTATCTATTGTGTCCAATCGAGATCCAAGATTCACCTCTAAGTTTTAGAAGAGTCTTCAACATGCTCTAAATACTGAATTGAACTTCAGTATGGCCTATCATCCTCAAACTGATGGCCAATCTGAGAGGACTATCCAAACACTTGAGGACATGTCGAGAGCATGCTCAATGGACTTTAAAAGAGTATGGGATCAACATCTTCCTATGGTTGAGTTCTCTTATAATAACAGTTTCCACTCGAGCATCCAAATGGCACCATATGAAGCCCTTTCATAGAAAAAGGTGTAGAACACTAGCGTTTTGGGATGAGGTCAGTCAGCGTAAGCTGCATGGACCAGAAATGGTCAAAGAAATGGTCGAGAAGGTGAAATCCATTCAGCAGTATATCAAGGCAGCCCAGAGTCGACAGAAGAGTTATCCAGATAACCGTCGACAAGACATTGAGTTTAAAGTTGGAGACATGGTATTTCTATGCATATCTCCGTGGAAGAAGGTCACGAGGTTTGGAAAGAAGTTAAGTCCAAGGTACATCGACCCCTTCAAGATTCTTGATCGTGTCGGGGTTGTGGCCTATCGACTAGCACTTCCACCTACCATGGCCAAAGTACATGATGTCTTTCATGTATCCCTCTTAAAGAAGTATATATCGGACCCTTCACATGTACTCTCTTCATAGGTGGTACAGTTAGAGGATTATCTTTCTTATGGGGAGAAACCAGTGAATATCTTAGATCATAGAGAAAAAGTTTTACAAAATAATACAATTCCCCTTGTCAAGGTGTTGTGGCAAATCCACAAGTTTGAAGAAGTGACGTGGGAATCAGAGGAAATAATGAATCAGAGTTACCCACGTCTATTTTAGTGAGGGAAAAGTAAATTTTGAGGGAGAAATTTCTTAAGGGGGGAAGATTATAATGACCCAAACATTCATTAATGGAAATCCATCTTGATCTAATTAAATGTATCTTTATGTAAAATGTTTATATAAAATGTCAAATTCTTTTGTTTTATGTTAATAATTGGGACTGTTGTTAATATAGTCATTGAACAGTGATCACATGATTAGTATAAATATAGGGTTTTAACAAATCCAATTTACTCAGACAAAGGAAGTGATGGCCTCATCCATTAGATGTGCCCCATACAAATCCCATTTTTCAGAGCTTGAAAAGGAGGTGGCGTCATTGGGCTTTACTCTTAACCAAGCTCAAGCCGAGCCTGAATATGTTAAGCTTGAGCATAACCGCCTACAGGAGAAGTGGAAGTTGATAGAGATTACCACCTGATCGATGTTATCCAAGCCACCCCAAGAGTCTGTCACCATCGTACACCTTACTCTTCAGTCTTATGTGGGTGTTATAAGGGGTTATGTAACAAGGCCTTATCACTATGGTTATGTACACTATTTTTTTATATAATAATTAATATACTTTCATTTTATTATTGTTACCTCGTAAATAGTTTTTAAAGCACAAATAGTATTTTTAGTTAATGTTCAACTAAGAAATGTATTCTAATGAATTAATGGATTTTTGAATAATATTTAAATAAAATATTATTATTATTATTAAATTAATTTTCATTAAATATAAATGATCATATAATTTTATGAATGCAATTGTAATTTTTATTACGGTTGAAAGCCATTTTTGTCAAAATCGATGAATTTTTTATAAATGACAGTTTTTATTTTAAAAGTGAAAATTAACATATTTAGAAAATTATTTAGATAAAATGAATATTATTTCTGGAATCATGATGTCTAAATTATCCAATGGTGAATTTTTCATAATTTTCTAAGAGAGTCAATTTTTTGGGTAAAAATTAAATACCGTTTAAATATATAATGTTTTTTATGACATCATAATGACCCAATAGTGAAATAATAAAGTACTTTAAACTTTATTTTAGGCAAATATATGTTTTATGATTAAAATAATGTGATTTTGGGTTTTTTTTATTTATTTTAGAAAAGCCTTAGTGGACCCTTCAAGACTTATTAAACATTTTGTCTTTTTAAATTGTTTTCCTTGGGAGTGTGACTCACCTCCACATAAGCAACCCCATTATTTTAAGAAGCTAGAACTTTGGCCTTATAAAATATTTTTTTCCTCTTCCCTTTTCCAAAAAACATGGGCAAAACCCATGGGCTGGTTTGTGGTTTGGATTAGTTTAATGTGAGGTGTCCCAAACCTAAATAATAAATAATTCCCTCACATTTCCTATATAAACCCACCCAAGATCCCACTTCCTCCTCACTCAAAGCCTTTATAGTTTTTCCAACCTCTGCCCTCCTCTCTCTATAATCCTATCAAGGTACCCCAATATCCCAAGAATCCTCTCTCAAGCCGTTGGAAGCACACTTCCAAGTAAGGGTTTTTCTTCCTTTCTCATTTTTTCCAATATTCTTTAAATTGTTATGCCCTTTTAATTTAAATTATAAATGTTGGGATATGGTTTTTCACCTCCCCCATACTTACCTTTTTATGTTTTAATGATTGGAGACCCCTTTTTCTCTCATTAAATTCCTCCCATGTACACCCGTTACTATGTTGAAATTCTGAAAGGATTTTCTCTCTCCTCATTTACATTCAAGAAATTATTTTGTATCTTGAATATAAATTCCATTAAATTTGTTGGTACATGTATCTATATGACCCCCTTACTTTACATGTCATTTAAATATGATTAGACAACCCTTTCTCTCTCATCAACCATTTTTATGATTTCTTATGTCACATCATTACGCTGCTGAAATTGCACTGCGCTTTTCCAAGCCAAAGTCATTATGTAGTGAATGTCATGCCCATTTCTCTATCAAGGGTATTCACCTTTATGAAAATTTACTTATTTTTTAAAGAGTTTCATGTTTGTATTTTACATTCGTTTATCATGGAATAAAACATTATGTTGAATTATTCAATGTTTTATAATCCATGTGGCACACTTATGCATGAAAAGAAATGTTTAAAAAGGGTGCACCCTAATAGAACTCCAATGCATTGGGTAAAGTATAGTATCACGATACGTCATGTGCAATGGGTGTTTACACATGCTAATTCAAGTTCAACAAGGGTTTACTTGTGCTTCATGTGCAATGAGGGTCTACTCATGCTCTATGTGCAGTGAGCCTTGGCTCATGCTAATTCCATGTTAAGGGTTGTTGCCACATTTCCATGTTATGATTTTCATGCTTTATCATGCCTTTATGTTTATTCTTCTCTTGTACTCTATTGATATTCCTATTGTCTAAAATTTATTGTATTAATCGTGTTATTCCACGATTATTCCCTTACTGGTCTTTATAGCTCACCCTTTTCTTATGCATGTCCTCAGGTTATCCCATGCAATGCTAAGTATGAGGGAATATAGTGGTCATGTAAAGGAAGTTTTCAATAAAGATATTGTATTTCATGTTTTAAGTTGTTATGTAATGATCATTATCCCCAAAGACACTAGACCTATCGATCTTCTATGTTATATCAAATGATGTTTATGTAATAAATCTTGTTTTAGTTGTGTAATAAAAGATCGGGGTTGTCATATTTAAAGAAAAACAAATATTTATTGTGTCATACTTACAAATGTTTCCCACACTTTTTTTATATTTTCATCTATTTGTATCTCATCTTTATTTACACATGCCTTCTCCCATAGAACATGGAATAGGATGTAAGTTTCTTTGGATTTTGATTCATCAATATTTATATAAATAGAAAAACATAATTATGTTTTTATTTCATGTCACATAAAAGTATTACAGTAGATTTAAAATACATGCCAATTTTTTTTCAAGTGAAGCACAGCCCATCCTTACTTGACAGTAGGGGTATGTTGGTTTTGTTTCTCGTTCCTTGTTTTTAGAACTTAGTTCTTGTTTCATAAATTTTAAATTTTTAAACAATTTGATGAATACACATATCATCAAACAAAGTATCATTAGCCATAATGAACTTGAAAATACACATTTTTACAATGGCCAGTAAATGCATACTATGCTTCTTGGGTTACCAGGTGTGCATAGATAAGTGGTGGGTGTGGGTTTATTTTATATTCAGCATCTTTAAGATGATGTATCATTATAATTGTGTGTAATCCTATATGAATCCTTCTAGAAAGAATTAATACATATTTCTTATGGGAATCATATACTATAAATGCACTCTTCAAGGGATTATGCATATTCGGTAAATGTTTTGTTATTTTATTTTTTAGTAAAATAAAGAAATGATATCATAATTTTATTGCAATATCGTCCCACATCTGTGTATTAAAGCCATACACAATATGGTTCCACGAATCTACATCAATTAGAATGCTTTGCTGAGTGACTATTCCAAATTAACTATTAGATATATCCTTGTTAGGGTTAACATGATGGCCCCACCCATTCCATCTAACCTCGTATTTGATTCCTTTTATTTTCTCCTTAATGATTTTTTCTAACATTGTAAAACTACGACACTCATATTTTTTCGATGTCAGTCTTTATTCACCTACCATTTCTTCAGATCCAACATCATCAATATGTTGTGTTTCTTGAGTGGTAGCATAGGCATGTGAATATGGTCATTGTACCTCTACACTGGGAGTACCAATAGGTTGAGAAACCTATTGTTCCTCAGGATTGGGATCACTAGCATGTGCAGATGGTTGTTGTTCCTCTGCACTAAGAGCAGAAGTAGGTTGAGGGACCTATTATTCCTTGGGATAGGGAGCACCATCATGTGAAGAAGTCATTTTCTGCAGAATTGGTTTAACATTTAATTTAGATTACATAAATGTAGTATTGAATGGATAATAACATGAGGTAATAGGATGTATATTATAAAAAATATATAACCTGATTATTGAACTCTTTTTTTTAAAGGTTGAAGGGATTTTACCCCTCTATCGACTATCCAAATCACTTCATTATGGTCTCCTCTAACATACAAAACCCAATCTATATTGGGACTGCTGCAAAATGATTATGACGTCCCAATGAAAAGGTCATTCTCAGTTGAATTTTCATCTAACCCTTCAACGGTTATTGTTGATAGTAGAACAACTGACCACTTTTTTTGTGGGATGTAGAACATAAAATACTTTTACTACCTATTATTATATTATAAATGGTTCATCTTTGTGCCCTTCCTTACTAAAATCAACTTTCACGAATCCTAATTCATTTATTTTAACATAACTCATGTTATCAACCCACATACATTGAATAATAAACACTTTGAATGTTGTATAATCAAAATCCAATATTTATTTAATGATTCCAAAGTATTACATATTCACATAAATTAGATTTCGATCCTTAGTACAATAAACATGCATCGGTTCAGCCACAAGTATAACTCCACTATTTTTTAATGGTACTATCTTCATCATGTTCATTTTTATAGAATGTATAAATATTAATTACATATCCATTTTAAGAAAATACAAACACACTTGGTCCTTTGGCTATGCATCAAAGTCATTCTAAAATTGAATCTATATTTTCATCTGACTCTTTAAAAATATGGTCCCAAAACCATCTTATAAACTATTGATTTTGTGTATTTGATATCCATATTTCTACCCTTGATGGATTAAAATTCCTAATAATTTCTTTGTGGGTTTCAATATAGGGGGAAACCTCCAACCTATTATAGAAAACATAAAGATGATCCCACTCTCGATCAATAATATTGAATATGAAAACATCTCTTCTAGAAATTTCTTCCCCTGCAAGCCACCCAGTGTGGTGAGATTTTGGTAGACAAATTATTTCCACACTAGATAGGTATTCGGTATAGAATTCAACGGATTCCTCAATAATATATCACTACACAACAAAAACCTCTGGTTGACTTCATTTTTTGACATACCCTTTCAAAATATCTATATTTCGTTCAATGGTGTACATCCATCTACAGTTTACATGACTACATAGTCAAATATCTCTCACCAAGTGAACCATCAAATGAACCATCATATCAAATAATTTTGTCTAGAAGAAAATTTATAATTCAAATAATATGACAGAAATTTCTCTTTCCATAGTCAAAAAATTTCACCAGGTCTATAACTTTACTATATATATCATTTAATAATAAATAAATATTGGTTAATTTATAATGGACATTCTTGGAAAAAATGAAACGTAAAGCTAAAGGAATTAGATCTTGCAAAAAAACGTGGCAGTCATGTGATTTCATACCATTTTACTTTAAATAGATCATTGACATGATGTTATTGATAATTCGATGAATAAATCTATGGAACCTTTAAATCATTCAAGAAGTTGAAAAACTGATATCTCTCCTGACTTGAAGGAGTTTAAGTAGTTTGAGGAAGAAAATTACATTTTTCACCCTTCACTAGAACCAACTTTTCTTATATTCCCATGTCAACCATATCCAACCTAGACTTAATTCCATCCTTTGATTTTCTAGGTACATTTAGTAATGTGTCGATGACACTATCACATAAATTTTCTTCAAAATTTATAACATCAAGAAAATATATGACGTATAGAAAATTCTAGTATGGTAATTCAAAAAAAAATGATCTCTTTTTTCAATCAATTTTCATAAGGTTTTTCAGAAATGGTTTACCAAAAGTAGTGTCCACATATTTTAATTTCTCAAATAGTTGACCACCTATTAGTATGGAAGGTATTTTATGATCTTATAAACTTCCATAAAATTATTTTACACAAGATCGATACTTATGTCAGCATGGTAGAAATCTGTGATATCCAAGAAACATAGTTTTCAATGAATGTCCCAACCTAATTGATTGGGTACCTTGTTTGAAAATGGGACATCCTTGAGTTCCTTTAATTCTATATCCTAAAAATTTTCCATAAGTATAAAATTCATTTTTCATCCCTTACAACAAGTCTCTCAAATTTAAATCTTAATTTTCTATAAGCATCATACAACGTAACACCTAAATCTTTCAATAATTTCAAATACTTGATCAATGGAGAAAAATAAACATCAATATCATTACCTGGTTGTTTTGGTCTTAATAAAAGCAAAGATAACATGATTTATTTTCATTTCATACATAACCACAGTTGTAAGTTATAATTTACCAACATAACTAGCCATGTATTGTGAGTGATTCTTTGAAAACCAAAAGGATTCACTCCATCTACAAATAACACAAGATGTAGGTTTATTGGATCATTTCCAAATTCAAGATACTCATGATCAATTATCTTCAACTGAGTAGAGTCATCAAGGTAGTGTAGTTCCCCATATTTAATTCTTGTATCTTTATGCCACCATCAATTGCCCTAAAGTATCCTCACTTTCATATATGATCCTGGTATCATTTTTGCCGAAGTGTTACTTTCAAAAATTCAAATTGTATTACCCAAACTTACTACTAGTATAGTGAAAGTATGGGATCTATCCAAAGGGAGATGAAGTTATTGTATTTTGTTTCTTTAGCTTTTAATTAATTAGTTGAAGTTTTATGAAATTTAGAGTTTATGTTTTTTATGGTTCAATGACAAAGTAATTAAATTTCCATTTACTTGATAAATTACTTTAAAGATAAATAAAATCACAAAATTTTGATTCTTGATGATAAATGGGAAGAATATGTTGGGGATGTGGAATTTTAGGATAATTAATTTCATAAATTTTCTTAAGAGGTTGTTTTATTCTTTATAACACACATATTATGGTTTTGGATATAACAGAACCCCTTTGGTCTGGTGAATTTCATTTTAAATAATTATAAATAAATTCCTTGGTATAGAATTTGGTTTCTATTAAATTTGTTAATTGTAACCCCTTTTAATATGATAAGTACACCCAATGATCATGGATGTTCTTAATCATAATTCCTCATAGGATCCTTGGAAATCTTGTTCTTAGTCTGATACAGGGTTTCCAGTGATATTTAAAAAGATTTTTTGAGGGATTATTAAGGAAAAATAAATGACATTATTGCAATATAGCGATTGATAAATAGAAACCCATAATCATCCACAACCCAAAACATAAGGGATTTATCTACTCAAGGAGTATCTAGTTACTAAAAAACTTGTGATACTTGAGTGAAACATTACACAA
This sequence comes from Viscum album, assembly GCA_963277665.1. Lineage (NCBI taxonomy): Eukaryota > Viridiplantae > Streptophyta > Magnoliopsida > Santalales > Viscaceae > Viscum > Viscum album. Next base: position 134,589,911 of record OY728153.1, read on the forward strand.
AATTTGGATTGAAGATTGTCGGGAAGGTAGCGACAGCACCTCCACTCTTCTATTCTCTCCTTATCCTATTTGGACTCTCCTGATTTGTCCCCTCTTGGTATCAAAGTATAAATGTCCAATTAGGAGGGTTTCCCCCCTATTTATAGTTTTTTAAAATACACAGTGTGTACCCTAAATTACACGGTGTGTACTCAAGTCAACCTGACTTGGGCCATTTTTCTTCGCTGGTGGGTGAGATATTGCACCGCCCTTGACTTTGAACACGACGCCACCTGGTTGGTGGGGGTACACAGTGTGTAACTCTACCCCACATGGCGTGTAATGTCAAACCTCAGCAACCAAATACTTCTAGAAGGGGGTACACAACATGTTCATGGTACGAACATGATGTGTAATCTCTTGTCGACAATACGGTCATGTAATTGGTCCTTCCAATCCATTTCTGGGGAAAAATTGCATGGCATGTGTAAGAATTACATGTCGTGTATATTTGGATTTTTGTTCTGACCCTTCCTGATTTTTGTCTTAGGCAAGAAAATACCTAAAAATATTCATGATCACCTAATTTAATCATTTTATCTTTAAATCAGCACATATATCCGATGAAAACATGTTTTTATATTCAATATATTGTATGAAAAGGTATACACAATTTGGACACATCACCCCCCCCCCTCACTTAGTCATTTTCTTATCCTCAAGAAAAATATCAACATCAAATCATCATAATCCATACTCTGTAAAGGGAAGCATTCAATTAATTATAATTATAAATACCATATCCATAGTAGAGGATTTTAATATGAAAAAAACATATTTCAATTCCAAAAATATTTTAATCATACCTTTTATATCATTCAATTAAAATTTGTATCCTCTTTCATCCACATTGTTAAACTTCCCATAAATAAACATGCCACTTGATGATTTACCTCACCAAAAAGTACCAGACTCATCACTAGATATTATTTAATCATATTTATTCTCAATATTAAGTATATTCACTCTATCCATAGGCTTTAAAGTGTTTTGATTCTCTAATTCAGAAGTCAAATCACAAAAATCATGAGGGATTTCAATAGGGTTCAAATGTCTCTAAGGATAAGGGTTGGTAGGTAATGATGAAAATTAATATAAGAGGCTTGAAAAGGTGTTTTAATTGTTAAACAAGAATGCATGATATTCTAAATAAAGATTTCTGAAAAGAAACCCCCAATAAAGATCTCTTAGAGAGTATCATCACTGTGAAATTCTCTTGCCAATATGGGCCCATAAACCACCAATAATATGTCATGAATGAATTTGGTCCCTCTTTTTCATTTTTTTATAGGGACCACCAATAATACAATAAATAGTGGTTTTGGAAGCTCTTCTTTTGAAATGAACAAGAGATAACCCCCCCCCACACACACACACACTTAAATGCATGATTTCTCACCAAAATATACCACGAATGGCCAAAAATACCTCCCTAAAGCTCAAGTGAATAATCATGCAAAATTAGGAAATAATTAGGGTAGGAAGGGGAAATAGGCTTGTAACGTAGCTTCTTATGAAGGACGTTCATGGTTTTTAAGGGTTTGTGAATATCAGATGTAGGATAGGTTTCAAGTTTAAAGGGTCTGAAAAACAATCAAATGACTTAATCATTTTAATGTGATTCAAAAATCTTCATGTTTTGAAGAGAAAAACTAGAAAGTTTTGGTAGTTATTCATATCTTAAGAGTCTCTCAAGAACGAGGGTATAAGAAATAATATGTCAAAAAATATTAGAATACCTCTTAGTAATGAGTAAAAATAAAGGGTCAATCAGGTCATGACATGATTACAAATGATTAGTCTAATAAATGTAAATGTCCAAGACTATAAATACAGAATCAAACTATATTAGAAATTATTTAAAAATACTTTGAAAATTGAAATAATCTTGTAACTTTTAAAATTCCCTTTTATGTATTTATTATTTATAATTATAATTAATCAAAAAAAATCCACAGTTTTAAAATATTTCAACCATTAATGATGTATCCTAGATTAGTTCAAGTCAAATACTAGTATAGTCAGAGACCTTCCCTCGTACTTAAGATAGCACATGGTCCCCCAAGTGAAATACCATGTAATAGGTGAAGATGTGGGTAAATAGTAGGGGAATATGAGGGGATTCAATGTAAGAAGTAAATCTAAAGGAAAAAATTAAAAATAAACAATGAAAAATAGTCCCCTCATAGTGAATCGACAAATTGGGTAAGCTGTCTAAATTGAGAGGCCCAAGTCACTCCAAAGAACATGTGACTATTGAGGAAAAATAAAAGTGTAGGCACATACATCACCACATCACATGAATTTTATAACAAAAAAATATATATATAATGAAACAAATGTGCAAAAACCGGTCACTGAGTCACCTCAGAAGAGGCAACATTGGCTATAGAAGAATCCAGCAATTGAGGCACGGTTGTAGCAGTAGATGTTGGAGGCTTAGGATCTATGCCCAGATGGGTAGGATCAGTGAAAACATCCATTTCAGGAGTCGTTCTAGTGATATCTGTCCCATTAGTGGAGACGAGAACAAAATATGTGGCTAGATCTGTCAATGGTGACTGTGTGGCAGGAGGCTGCGGAGCAGATGGAGGAGCAGGTGTTGGGGATGCCATAATGCCCAGATATTGAAGAATGAGACCCGAAATCTGCTCAATATGTGTCTAGGACTTGAGGAGGGTACTCCTCTTATGCTCAAGAATGTCCAAGTGGTGGTTAACTGCTTCTCGGTCCAATGAGGGTGCAGGTGGAGATGCGAATGTGGATTGGAAAGAAGAAGAGGGAAGAGGAAGTAGAGCGGGGTGGTGAAGGGAAATTTTCTGGTGGATGGGGTGGGATCAGATCATTAGCACTAGTGTGGGCATGTTGGTCATCTATCACCCAATTCAAATTTGGGGCATCCTGCATGAGCACAAGTGCTCTCCCCGATGCTCGACCATCCTCCTGCGGATAATCATGAGGAAGTCCATTCGTTTAGGACAACCCAAGTGGTCGTGAGGGAGATATGGATCAAAAACTCCAAAATATTATACCAATATGGTGTCATATAATCCTTTGTTCATTTTCCCCTCATGACTATGCACCATAGAGTGTAATTATGTGGTGGAGAGATATGGGAGGTTAGGATAATCACCCCTAACGACACATGTGAGAAGCTTCTTGTCTCGCCCGTAAATGACACCCATGTCCTCATGTAGAGGAAAAAGGTTGTCACTGAACCACCAGTGAAGGAAACAAGGGGGAGGGAAAAGGATGAGTGTTCTCTTTTGTGATGTGGGGGTGTGCCTGTGGTCAGGCCCAACAAGCTCCCACCACATGGACATGAGTTCAGAGTGCTCAGGGCAGGTAAGGGTGGATATAGGAGGTGCGGTGGCAGGATGGGGGTAGAATCCACACCCTCAGCCAAACTCAAACATGGTTAGTGAAAAGCGGTGGCTTCCCAGCAAAAAGAGAATTGGAGTAGCGGTTTTCGTGGGCTTTTGGAGGTATGTGGGCCCATCGAACTCGAAGTTGACCTTGAACTCCAAAAATAAATCTCGGTAAGTATGATTACTGACCTAAAGTGTGTCCAATAGATGATTATGGCCTAGAATCTCATAAACCTCCTCCCATATGTTAATATACTAAGGAATATAAGTATCCAGGAATCGGGTGCTCGGCTGGATCATCCACCGTAAAAATCTCTACAATATATCGGTAGAAGGGTGGCCCTCGGGAAAGATCAGGCAGGGATAGGGTGGAGGTCGAGCAGCAGCAGGGGCCAGCGGAGGCAGAGAGGCAACTGCCAAAGTAGAGGGTCCAATAGTGGTGGTGGATAGTGAAGCTGCAGATGAAGGATTTGGAATAGAGTTCGGGCTGATATTTGATGGAAAAATTGGTGCAGCTGGGGCCCTCAGAAGTAGTGGATAGCTCCAAAGGTACGGAGATAGATGGTGGAGCCACGATAGAGGAGATCACGGTCACTAGAGAAGATACATTAATAGCCATAGTAGGATCAGCAATGGTAGGATCGGGAGGTAGAGGAGATACAGAACTGACGTATGGGACTAATGGAGGTTCCATGAGAAGAGGAGGCAACGTCTCCAATAGTAGGGGATGGAAAACGGGGAAATCGAAAGTCGGCCGCTCGGAATGCCGAAGACGAATCTGATGGAAAGGGGGCCTCTCGCCCTCAATAGCAGAAGTAGGATGCTTCCCACTCATGGGGTCATCACCTTCCATAGATGAAATAAAGATAATACAAAGATTAAGTGAAAAAAGAAAAAACAAAATTAAATAAATAAGAAAAATTAAAAAAACACGGTGTGTGGATCCATGGTACACAGCGTGTAGTGTGAGTTGTTGAAAAGCATGATTCCTCTAGATCGACACACCAAGAGGGAATGTGGCCAGGTAAAAACCAATACACAACATTTATCAAGTTGTACATGTTGCGTGTCGCAACATGGAGTGATTCCTGTGTAAGGGACCATACACGGCCTGGCTCGGACAGGGAAATAAAGCCTAATACACATCGTGTGAAGGGAGTACACGAGCACATGATCCTCATCCCAGTTGGTGAAGACTTTTTAAGTGATTCCAGGAGACCTGGGATCAAATCCAGGTGGAGGCTAATTTCCGGGGTACTATAGCAGTACTAAAGTAGGCACTGTGCAAAACTATAGTAGGTACTATTGCAGAGACTGTGCAGACTGTAGTAGGTACTATATAAGGGACTGTAGTAGGCACCGTTTGGCACTATATCAGCTGGTAATATTCCACTATTTGGGACTTTGGGCCACCGATTTGGTCCTTGAGTCCTTTAAGGCCTTCAGCCCACCCAGGCTTTTGGGTTAGTAAGGCCTTCAGGGCTCCTCAAGGCCTTCGGGACACCTTAAGTGTAGATGAAAACCAAACAACCTACAAGGAACAAGCTTCAAAAGTAGGAGGAACAAAGAGCTTTCACCATAGAAGAAGCTAAACGTATTTCAAGAATGAGATGGTATGGCACCTTCCATTGGGACAAGCTTGTGCATGCATGGGAAAGCCTAGCCGAACATCCATGCAAAGGTGGAGAGTTGATTTCACGATGAACATGCTGGAGAGGAGCAGTTCCAAGTAGTTAGTCTAGGTTTTATGTAATGTTTGAAGACTATAGGAAATTAATTCCTCTAAGGCCTACAGGCCATGTAATACGTTCGCCTATGGGCCTTGTAAGGGTTCCACTTCACCCCTCGAAAGGTGGATTATCAAAATCAATAAAAAAACGAAGGAATTCGGGCCATTGGAGGTGATGGTAGTACACGTCGTGTTTGTGAACCTATGGTGCAAAGGCGTGTACTTCTAAACTTGTGTCCTCCAAAGTAATGGTGGATATGAAGTGTACCGAACATACATGTCGTGTGAGTACTCATGGTCTGGGGGCCATGTGCCACTGGACATAGGCTGGTCTAGAAGACACTATACACAACATGTCCTGAAAAGACACGCCATGTATAATTTAAATGAAAAACGTGTGCATGTGTTGTCGTGTATGAGACATACATGTTGGGTGTTCTTCATAGACCTCATGTATTTCACGTGAAATCTAAATGGTCGACATATCTATAAATTGATCTAATCACAACTAAAATCAGGAAATAAAGAGTGAAGAACGGTGTACCTGATGCGAGGATTGAAATGCAGAAGAAATCGGGTGTAAAAACACTGAAAACCAGAAGATAGAGAGGAGGAGGGTGAAATGTTGTATATGGGAAGAAAATGTGGAGGCAGGGGGGGTCACACAACACAGGATGAGGCCAGGTAGGGTCACTGCCTTTATACCCTAACTACACGGTATGTCGTAAAGCATACACGCCCTGTATGAGTTTTTTTATATTTGTATAATATAATTATTATATTAAAATCTATAATAATTAATATTAATTATTAAAATAAAAAGAAATATATATATATATTTATTTACTAAAAATAAATCTATACATGTAATGTATCATGGAAATACACGCCGTGTGTTCTAAAATTTTCAAAAGAGAACTAAAAACTTTGGTTTGGTGCTTGGGGTGTGATTCGAACCAGTGATCGGCTGTTATGAATGCAATCCGTGAACCAATAGAGAAAAGGTTATAGTGCTGCCCATTTTTAGTTACTTTTAATATGTAAAGAAGAGGTATATTTCTATACGGGATAAATAAAATGCACGGTGTGTGGTTTTAATTTGGATAAAAGGGATGAAGTGGGGAGATTAGCCGAGTTCGAACCTGGGTATTTTGAATATAGGGCTGAGAATCTACCAATATTTCAACTTTACCCACATGTATTTTCTTATTTCAAAAACTATTTAAATTATCATTGAAAACATGGAACACACAACATATATCCAAATACACACCATGTGGTTTTATTAAAATAAAAAATGATTGAAATGGGTCAGTTGTTGGGATTCAAACTCAAGTCTTTTGGATCTGGTTTACGACTCTGGCCAGCCATTCTATCCCCATCAAAGTTTTTCTTTTAGATGGAAAACTTATATATTATTTTGAAAAATACCACACACACTGTTTAATTAAACATGGTTTAAAAAAGATGAACCCTATACCGAAGGTAGGTATGGAGGGATTCGAACCGGTGATGGCTCGAATATATTCTAGTGACCTTATCATCAGTATCATCATCATTATTATTTATTAAATTATTTAATATATATTTATAATATTATAATAAACACTAAAAAGTTAAGTACACACTGTGTATGTAGGTGGTACATGGTGTGTGACCACTGGGTTGCCTTCCAAGAAGCACCTTTGTTTTATGTCATTGGATCGACCTTACCTGAGTATCTGGATACCCAAATTGTATGGTGGAGATTTTACCCACCATGTCCTCCATGTGAAAATAGGACTTCAGATACTGTCCATTTACCTTAAATTTTTGACCGTTGGTTCCAGCAACTTCCACCGCACCATGGTGGAAAAACCTTATCACTTTAAAAGGTCTCGATCCCAGGGATTTTAATTTACCTGGAAACAATATCAAACAGGATTTAAATAATAGTACCTAATCTCTAGGATGGAATGAATTATGAGAGATCATGCGGCCATGGATCGACTTTGTCTTCTCTTTATACAGCCTTGCATTCTATATGCCTCCTACCGAATCTTATCAAGTTCCATCAGTTGAAACTTTCGCTTCTCGTCTGCATATTTTAGATCATAGTTCAAGGACTTCACATCCCAATAGGATTTATGCTCGATTTCCATTGGTAAATGGAATGGCTTTCCATAAATCAATCGGAATGGGGACATACCCAGAGGTATTTTGATGGTGGTCCAGTATGCCCATAGGGAATCATCAAGTTTCTTGGACTAGTCCTTCCTTGATAATCCCACTATTTTATCCAGGTTCTGCTTTAATTCTCTATTTGAGAATTCCACTTGTCTATTGGATTGGGGAGGATAAGGTTTACATGTGTTATACCTCACATCTTACTTTAGAATCACATTCCACATCAACACATTATCTAAATGCATACCACTATCACTGATCAAAGCACATGGAACACCAAACCTACTGAAAATATTTTTCTTCAAGAAGGATATGATGACCTTTTTGTGTTGTGTGTTGTGGTCATAGCTTCCACCCATTTAGAGACACATTCCACACAAACTAGTATGCCAGGGCATCCAAATGATGGGGAAAAGAGGCCCATGAAATCAATACCCCATACATCAAAGACTTCGACCTCAAGTATAGGATGTTGAGGCATTTCATCTCAGTTCCCCATGTTACCTATTTTCTGGAACCTATTACAGCATGTCACAAAATATCGGGCATCCTTGTGCACGGTTGGCCAGAAAATCTAGATTAGATAATTTTAGCTATTGTTCTATCTGGATCGTGATAGCCCCCAACTGGGGAGCAATAGAAAACCTCCAAAATTACTTGAATATATATTTCTGGGATACATCGGTAAATCATCCCATATCCACATGATTGAAAGAGGAGTGGGTCTTCCCAGAAATATATTTTCACTCCAGACATAAATCATTTATTTTTTTGGAATGAAATATCTGGGTGAAATACTCTTGTAGCCAAGTAATTATTTATGTTATCATACCATGGATGAGGTGTAACTACAACTGAGAAAAGATGCCCATCTGGTAAGTCCTCCTTGATCTCTCTATCCTCTTCTCTTTCTAAATGATGCAATTCCATTCTGGTGAGATGATCGGCAACAATGTTCTCACCGACCTTCTTATCATAGATCTCCAAGTCAAATACTTAGAGGAGAATCACCCAACAAATGAGTCATGGTTTTGCATCCTTCTTGTTTAGAAAATATTTAAGTGTTGCATGGTCAGTGTAGACAATAAATTTGGATAGCATTAAATAAGAGCAGAACCTATCGAATGCAAAAGATACTACTAGAATTCCCTTCTCTGTGGTAGTGTAGTAAATATGTACTTTTTGAGGGCTCTTCTGGCATAGTAGATTGGTCTGAATATTTGATTTAGCCGATGTCCAAGAATTTCTCCCATGACATAGTCACTTGCATCACATGTAATCTCATATTATTATTCCAAATTTGGGGAAACTGTGATAGGGGCTTATATCAGGTTTTTCATTAGAATATGAAAGGTTGCAGTGCAGGTTTCTTCAAATTCAAAGATATCATATTTTGATAGAAGATTGGTTAGAGGTTGATCTATATTTGGAAATTCACGAATGAATCTTTTGTAAAATCTTTCATGCCCAAGAAAGATTCAGATTGCCTGGATAGAAGTTGGGATAAGTAGTTGTGAGATGATTTCAATTTTGGATGGGTCAACTTCAATTCCCATCATAGAAATCCAATGACCTAAGATGATTCCCTATTGTACCATAAAGTGGAACTTCTACCAATTTAAAACCATATTAGTGTGCTCACACTGTTCCAGGGCCAATTCAAGATTTCTTAATAAAATTTTTAATGATTTTCTATAGACAAAAAAATCATACATAAAGACTTCTAGAATCTACTCAACCATATCATGGAATATTACCAATAAGCATCACTAGAAGGTTTCTAGAGCATTGCACATTCCAAAATACATCCTTGTAAAGAAAAATGTTCCATAAGGTAATGTGAAGTTGATTTTATCTTGGTCTTTAAAATCAATTGAAATTTTTTTATATCTAGAATAACCATCTCGAAAGCAATAGAATTTTTTCATGTTAATCGCTCCCTAATTTGATCCATGAAAAGGAGTGGGAAGTGATCTTTTTGTGTGGAATCATTAAGTTTTCTGTAATTCACACATAATATCCATCCTATGACTATTTTTATTGTGATAAGTTCATTTTTATCTTTAGTGATTATGGTGATACCACCTCTCTGTGTACCACTTGTAAAGGACTTACCCATGGGCTATTGGAGATTGGGTAAATGATTCCCACATCCAAAAGCTTGATCACCTCTTTCTTCACTACCTCCTTCATGGGAGGATTCATCTGTCATTGTGGTTGCTAAGAGGTCTTGGTTTTCTCTTCAAGTAGCACCTTATGGGTGAAAATTGTTGGGATGATCCCTTTAAGATCAGTTATTGTCCACCCAATAGCTTTTTTTTAATTTAAGGACTTGGATAAGTGCATGCTCTTTCTCTTATGAGAGAGATAAGTTGAGTATTACTGGAAGTGTGTGCTTATCGCCCAAGTAACCATATTTCAAAGATGATGGGAGAGGTTTTAGTTCAAGTTATGGGGATTTCAGAATAGAGGGTACAATTGGTTCCGCCTTGGCCCACTCAAGAATATCTGGAACAATTGCACATTGTAAATAATGACCGCCCTGGCTGGTGATTAAGTTTAACTCTTCTAATTCATAATCAAGTTGGATGTCATTGATGAATGGTTCATCAGTGATAGAATAACATTCCATGTCATCTTCCATCTGGCCCAAGTGATGGTCTGCAATGGTCAATGCATAATAGTCCTTGTGTTCCATCAATGATACATGCTTTACTGGTTTAATGATATTATAAGATACATTTTCATATCCCACTCAAAAGATCAATTCTCCTTGATGAACATCGATCAACACTTTCCTAGAAGCCAAGAAGGGTCTTCCAAGAATGAGAGGTGCATCTCGATCTTCCTCCATTTCAAGTATGATAAAATCAGCATGAAGAATCAACCTTCCCACTTTCATTAGCACATCCCTGAGTAGCCTTTGATAGAACGATCTTCTAGTTGTGGTGACAATTTAGTAGGTTGTAAATCATTAATCCCCAGCTTCTTTAAGACTTTATAGGTCTTGATATTAACATTGTCCCCTAATTCATAAAGATATTTCACAAACTCACAAGATCCGATGGTGCAAGGGATTGTAAAACTTCCTGAATATTGGAGTTTTGGAGGAAGATAGTGTTGTACCACCGCTGGGAATTCCTTAATAAGAGGAATGGTTCCCAAATCCTCTACTTCCTCTTTTTGGAGAGGATTTTCTTCACAAACATCACATATTTTGGCATTTCAGTTAATTCCTCTACAAAAGGAATGTTGATATGAAGTTTTCAGAATACCTCTATGAATTTTCCAAATTGTTGATCTAGCTTCTTTTGTTTCATTCGTGTGGGAAATGGTAAGGGGGTGATCATAAGGTGTGACTATTTCTTTTCCCTTTCCATGTGCAACCTCCTTCTCTTTTGATAGTTCATGTATTGAGGGGGACTCCTAGATCTTGGATTCATGATACGAAGAGGGTGTAGGTGGAGTTGGATCTTCACCTTGATTTTCAAGCGTTTCTAGGGGTAATTTCTCCCCACTTCATAAAGTGGTAGAATTGGCCTCCTCTCATGGGTTCTTCTCAGTGTTACCTAGTAATGTACCAGGTTTCCTTGAATAGAGTTTATTGGAAAGTTTCCCAATCTGATTCTCAAGGCTCTGAATAGAGGCCTCCTGATTCTGAAATCGTGTCTCAATAGTTGTTATTAATTTTGACATTATCTCCTCTAATTTTGATGGGTGCTCTTGCTAAGGTTGTTATGCAGCCAGTTGAGGTTGTGGCTGCCTCGATTATTGTGTCGAGTGAGTTTTTTGATACCCTTGTTGTTAGAAGTATCCATGTTGCTTCTATCTGGGATATGGATTATGGTAGTTTTGTTGACCATAACTGGTTGGCCTTTGGGGGCGAGGTTGAGAATTTTTTTATTGTTTCCCCCAACCTGTATTTAATTTATCTTTCTGTGTTGGGTTTTGATATTGAGGGTACATGTTTGTTCCTATGTTCTGAGATACATATATTACCTCACTTGTTGAAGAAACATTACTTGTCCCTAGGTAGTCCCCCATGGCGTGGTTGTCACCACATTCACTACATGCTGGGTGATTTGTTTCTTGAGCATGAGATTCATTTTTCAAATTCAACACATCTATCTTCTTGGACACTGCATCAAGTTGGGAAGCAACCATCATATTGGTATCAATGTTATGCATGTCCCTTTTTTTAGTACCCCGCTATGAGTTCCATTGGAAGCTATTTTCTGGCATATCTTTGAGCAAGTTGAACAGTTCCTCTGGGGATTTTTGTATCATCGTTCATCCTGCAGCTGCATCCACCATGGATTTAGTGTTTGTCATAATACCTTCATATAAATTTTGGACTTTCATCTAAAATTTAAGGCCATGATGAGGAAATTTTTTTAACATTTATTTAAAACGATCCCAAGATTCATATAAAGACTTTGAATCATGTTGCTGGAAATTGTGAATTTCATTCTGCAATGTCATTGTCTTGGAGGGTGGGAAATATTGTTATAACAATGATTGTACCAATGCCTCCCAAGTGAGGATGGATAATTGAGGTAGTCCTTTGATCTATTTATTCACTTTATCCCTTAATGATAATGGGAATAAGCGAAGGCGGATGTCATCCTCAAACACCCCATAGTAGCTAAAGGTGTCACATATCTCCATAAAATTAGAGAGATGAGCATTGGGGTCTTCATTGGGAAATCCTCAATATTGCACTATGTTTTGGATAAGTTTCAAGATGGGTGACTTGATCTCAAAATGAAGGGCTTGCCCTGGTGGTCTGATAATTCCCATATCTTCCCCTTGGATGGAAGGAAGAATATACTTTATAAGGGTATAGAGTGGGGGAAATTTCTCTCAAGGAGGTGGGGGGAAAAATTACTGATTAGGATAAAAATAAGGCCCATGACCTGGATGCAGCTATGGAAACCTCTCTGGTGAGAACTTCTAGGGTTGATGTGGGTCATACCCTAGAACAAATGGATCTTGTTGTCTTTTTTTGGCTCTGTGGTATGAACTCCATTATGTTTGCTGGTGGAAGTTGGAGTTTCTCATTCTCTACAAATAACTGTTGGTTCTGTTTGTCATCTGGCACAAATGGATATCCAACTACTTGGATAGCAGATGTATCTCACTCTTCTATGTTCGCTATTGGTTCATTTTTGTTGTGCTCATCCATAAGTACTTGTCATCGCTTCAAGATCATTCATTTGATCTCTGGATCAAGAGGAATGATATACGATGATTCAGCACTCTTGGAAAGCGTGATTTGGCCACCATGCACTTTTGATCTTGTGTAATACAAAATAAACAACCAAGCATAAAAGATGAAAAATAAAATAATGAGAAACAAAAATGAGATTAAGAACATAATTTTTTTAAAAATTTTATTTTTATTTTCACTTTAGTTAATACAAACTGATTAATAAAAACACTGTTAACTTTCAAGTCCCCGTAAATGGTGCCATAATTTTTTATTGTTTTTTTCCGAAGTTTTACTTTCAACAATATAAATTGTATTACCCAAACTTACTACTAGTATAGTGCAAGTATGAGATCGATCCACAAGGAGATGAAGTTACTGTATTTTGTTTCTTTAGTTTGTAATTAATTAGGTGAAGTTTGCTAAAATTTAGAGTCGATGTTTTTTATGGTTCAATGACAGAGTAATTAAATTTCTAATTACTTGGTATATTACTTTAAAGATAAATAAAAGAAAAAAAATTGATTCTTGATGATAAATGGTATGAATGCATTGGGGTTGTCGATTTTTAGGATAATTAATTTAATCAATTTTCTTATGAGGTTTTATTGTTCATGATAACTCACATATTAGGGTTTTGGATTTAATGGAACCCCTTTCGTCTGTAGAATTTCATTTTAAATCAGTATAAATCAATTTCTTGGTATGGAGTTTAGTTTCTATTAATTTTGTTAATTGTAACCCCTTTTAAGATGATAAGTACACCTGATGATCATCGATGTTCTTAATCGTAATTCCTCAAAGGATCCCTAGAAATCCCGTTCTTGGTCTGATATAGGGTTTCTAGTGATATTTAGAAATATTTTTTGAGGTATTATGAGAGAAATATAAATGACACGATTGCAATATAGGAATTGATAAACAAGAACCCATAATCATCCACAACCACAACACATAGGGGATTTAGCTACTCATGGAGTAACTAATGAATAAAATACTTATGATACTTGAGTGAAACATTACACAAACTTTGGATTGAAGATTGTCGGGAAGGTAGCGGTAGCACCTCCTCTCTTCTCTTCTCTCCTTCTCTCATTGGGCCTCTTCAGAATTGGCCCCTCTTGGTATCTGAGTATGAATGTCTAATAAAGAGGGGATATCCTCTTATTTATAACTTTTGTAAATACATGGCATGTACCCCAAAGTACACAGTGTGTACTCAAGTAAAGCTAACTTGGGCCATTTTTCTCTATCGGTGGGGGAGCTATTGTGCTGCCCTCAACTTTGAACATAGCACCTCTTGGTTGGTGGGGGTACACGGCGTTTAACACCGCCCCACATGGCATATAATGTCAAACCTCATCCACTAACCGCTTATATAAGAGGTTACATGGCATGTTCAGGGTAATAAAAGGGTGTGTAATCTCTGGTCGACAACATGGGCATGTAATTAGTCATGTCGATCCATGTTCGGGGAAAAATTACATAGTGTTTGTAAGAAGTACATGCCGTGTATTTTTGAATTTTTGTTCTGACCCTTCCCTATTTGTGTCTTAGGCTTTAAAATACCTAAAAATCATCATAATCACTAAATTAAATCATTTTATCTTGAAATAAACACATATATCTGATGAAAACATGTTTTTATAATCAATAGAATGTATGAAAAGGTATATAAAAGTCGGACACATTAGAACCTAAACCTTAAAATGATTGGAAAGTACCCTAAAACTTTCATAAGAACAGATTAATCTTTATTATATCAAGAAGCACCACAATTTGGGCATTTAATAAGTGATTTTAGTTCCTTCATAAATAGTATACAGTCATTCAGGAAGGTGTGTATTCTTTCAGAGATCATACCCATCGATCGTAGAATTTGTTTGGCATCGTATGTTTGAATCGAGAGTTCATTATATTCTGGGAGCATTTCATTCAAGAGAGAAATTAGTTCCATAAAACTAGCATCGCTTCATCGATTACATACATTCAAATTATACAGCTTCAATACAGGTGAAAATGTGGTATATTTAGTGAAACGAGCGTACAATAGCATCTTTACACAACTCTTGAACTTCCCAAAAAAATTTTGGTAAATCACGAAGTTCGTCTTCAACTATCCTTATCATTTCCTAAATACAATCTTCATCATCATTCACATTTTTAATCACATCCTCGATATGGTCTTATTCATTGTCCATAATTTTAATCATATTAGATAATCCATAAAACACAGTGTTATCTCATCCACTAGATATATTTTCTTTCTTCCCATGTTTATTCTAACATTTATAACATCGATCTATTCTGTGATAGATCATGTTTTATTCTAACTTCTCTGGACTAATTATTATTGAATAATAATATCATAAACACTAACAATTAATTTGAGAAGGTACATATGAATGATATTTTGAAAACTTGATGAAATCCTTCACTCCATCTTCATACTCTTTTGTTAGAAGATTGGCATCTGTCCATTATTTATTCATATCCATCCTATTTGATTTTGTAATATTAATATTTAACAAAATAAATACAAAAAAGGGGCCTTTAAAATAAGAGGAACTCAACATTTTAATGATAGTTATTATCTTATTTGGTTTCCTGAGCCTCATTCCCTTAGAAGCTAATACCAAACCAAAAAGAAGATATAATTTTAGATTAATCTTGTAATTTAAACCATACAGGTGATGTTGAATGCAAAGTAGGTTTAGAAGTTCCAATGGGGTTAAACATTAATTCACCTTTTGTGATAGTGAGGTCATTATGGATATCCTATGGTTTGGACAGAGTTAGTGGAATTCCCTTTACATAGTGTTATTATCAATATACTTTTCTTCCCTATATAATGTAATCGTTTTCCTAATTCTATAAAAATATAAAATTAAAGTATTATGGAAAAACCACATTCTAGATGTCATTTTAAAACTATTCATAAAATCACAATTGAAATCCCATTAAAAACCCAAACATTTACACAAATTCTTCTTTAAAATAACACCCCTTTTTAAAATAAACCAATCAGTTCCAAACACTCTTTCAAAAATACATGCACACTTTGAAAACAATCAAAATTATTACAAATGAAATCCAGCTTTTTCATTTTAAATCATTTCCATAAATTCCAAAAATGTTCTCTAGTTTTTCATATTTAACTCAACCACATCTAAAACATTTCAAATTAAATAACTTCCTTCTTATAATGAAATATTCACAAATTATTTCAAAACATAATGCATTTCTAAAAATCCCATTTTAATTTTAATACCAATGATTCCATGTAAAAATGTAAAGAGAAGAGAATCCATATTTAAAAATTTTCACAAACATTAAAATACTTTTCATTCGCCCACAATTTTTTTTAAAATAAACTCACTCAATAAAATCTTATTTTCCATTCAAAAATATTCTTTTTCAAATAAAAAAATTAAGTACTAAAATAGGACATTATAGATAAACTTACATGAATTGGTATATAATGCATTATTAAAGTTTAAATGATTGAGGAGAACAATATAAAAGTGAAATTTAAGGTCAGGACAAAGATAGGAAATCAAGGAATCAATATATATCCCATAAGAACATGAATCATTCCACATATAGTTCTAAGAAATTGAAAACAAACATAGATTGGGATCATACATAAGGGGAATATAATAGTTCAAGTTCAGAAGATGGCCAATTATTTTGAAGATATTATCTAGGATGATCTGAATACGTAGGTAATATCACTTCATCAAGAGTTATATAGGGTTTTTAAATCCACCATGATATAGAGATGGCTATTTTGCTTCTCATAAATCTCCAACCCATTATAAAACCGCTCCAACTCTTTAAAAAAATCACAACAAAAAATATAGAAACCTTTAGGAAACATTGTTATTGACATGAATCCTATTTCAATGAATGGATATCTTTTCATAAATCCTTCAGTATCCAATAAAAATTTTCATCATCAATTATTCTTCAACAACGTTCAATAATATCAAACATTATAAATGATTGTTAAAAATTACCATATACAACCCAATATAAAAGTAATTTTCTCCAATTGGTTTTTTTTCACAATGCTTACATCCATAAAAATCAACAGCCATAAGAGATGGATATAATTTATCCCCCTTTAATTCATAATCTATGATCCTATAAATCTCTAGATTTTTTTCACCTTCCTACACATTTGGATGTAAAATATTAAAGGGTTCAATCATATGACCAAATAGAATATACTTCTAGTTAAAAATTCCGAACTACCATAAATCATAGAGATGAGTTTTAAATTAACCCCAAATAATATATGAAACCATTATAAATCTAGGAAAAAAGGTAATTAATCAATATTGCAATGTTAACCTAAGATCTAGATCAAATACCTCTATTTTCCTAGAAACCATGGATTATATCTCTCCCAATATTTGGGATTCCAAGAATAATATAAATCTATATGCACATATAATTTAGATTGTTTGGAACTTATGGTCTAACAACAAGGATGGTGGTGGTGGCGGTGGGGGTAGCGGTGGCGATGGGGGTGGGGCAGTGGGGACAACGGAGGCGGAGGTGAGGGTAGGGGAGTAGTGGGAAGCGGAGTTGTAGGCGGGGGAAAATGTAGATGTGGTAGGGCAGAGGAGGAGGCGGGGATAGTGGAGGCGGGGCAGCGGAGGCGGGGTAGGGGAGAAGGGGGTAGCTAAGGTAGAGTCGAGGGGAGTGGAGACAGAGGTGGGGGCAGAGGCGGAGGTAGAGGCGGAGGCGGCAGTAGTGGCAGAGGTATATCTGGACTTCCACAAAATCTTGGGGCTCAAGCGTCAAGTGGATCTATTAGTGTTGCATTTATAAAAACATCAAATTCTTTTATTAGTGCTTTTTGGAAAGCGCAGATAAATGATGTTTTTATCATCTTTGATAATGGATGTTTATTATAATTTTATAATTATTTATATATATATATATATATATTATTTATTATTATATTTATATTTATAAATATTTTTATATATGTATGAATATTTATATATTTTTATAAATCTATTTCTATTCTTATATATATTTATAAAATTATAATCACTATAAATATATTTATTTGAATTTTATAATTATTTAAATATATATAAATTTATTTATTATTATAATTATAAATAAATATATTTAAAAATATTTGTATATAATTATAAATATATTTATATATATGTGTGTGTGTGTATTAATATATAAATAAATATATTTATAAAATTATAACAAATGTATTTATTGTAATTTTATAATTATTTAAATACATACATATATATATATATATAGTTATTATAATTATTATAAATAAATAAATTTTAAGAGTATTTCTATATAATTAAAATTTTATAATTATAAATTTAATAAATAAATTTATTATTTAAATATATTTAGTGTAATTTTATAAGTATTTATGAGAACATATCATAAGTTCAAGGGTATAACATGATTGAATCATACGAGTGTCAATTTATAAATGAAAATTCATAATGATGAATATATAACATATGCTTGTGCATGTCAACATAATATAGGTAATCTTAACATTTAAAACATAAGTCACGATCACATCCACAAAAAAACTTTATGATCATATAGGATCTATTATACACGCATAAATATATAAACATAAATAACGACAATTAATATCATCATTATCTAATGATATATATATATATATATTCATTAAATAAATATATTTATTTAAATATATATTTATTTATTTATAATTATAATTACAAATAAGTATGTTTAAAAAGTATTTATATCTAATTATAAATATAATAAATATATTTATCATTCAAAAAAACTTTTTATAATTTTATAATTATTTAAATATATATCTATTTATTTATAAACTTATAAATAATTTTTTAAAACATTATATATATGTATGAATTTTTAAAATATATATATTATAATATATCATATTTATATTAATTATAAAAATTCTTTTTTAATCAATGTATATAAATAAAAATTATTTTTGAATATAAATATAATCATTGTATATAAATTAATAATAATTGTCTTAAAAACTTTTATCAGTTCTAAAATTAGCACTGATAAAGGTGTGGATTTTATTAGTGCTTTCTGCTTAGCACTGATAAATGTCGACACATCCCTTGCCCAGATCTGTGGTAGTGACCCCTTCCAAAAACACAACAACGCTGAATAATAGAGACCTAAGCCTATAAAAATCCAGAAAAAGTAAAATGTCACCATGTAGGATGGAATAGAGCCCAAATGAATTGCAAGTTAACATTTAGGAACATTAGAGACATACTAGTATTTACAAGATAAATCCTTTCTCTATGTGCTTTAAAGGTGGTTGGTATCAATGGCATCCTCTAGTCAGGTTCTCATACAAAAATAGCTTCCACTCAAGTATTCAGAAGGCTCCTTATGAATCCATCTATGGGAAGAAATGTAGAACTAAAACATGATTGGATGAAGTTGGAGAAAGGAAGATAATTAGACCAGAACTTATAAATGAGATAATAAAGATTGTTTATGCCTTTTAGAAACACATAATTGTTGCTCAGAGCCAACAAAAGTTATATGAATAAAATATTTTCTGAGACCTAGATATCGAGTTTGGGGATAAATTATTCCTTAGAATATATCCTTTTAAGAGAGTTATGAGGTTTGGGGAAATGGAAAAATTAGTCCCATGTATATATTCCCCTTTGAGATTCATGATCGTTTTGGAGATGTGTCCTATCGACTTTTCCTTCCATAAAACTTATCTCAAGTGCTTTATGTGCTCTACATATCTCTATTAAGGAAGTATATATAAGAACCATCACATGTATTGAATCCATAGGGGGTATAATTAAATCGTGATCTCTCTTACAAATAGAATTCAATGAAAATCTTGGATCATAGAGATAAATTTATATGAAATAAGACTAATCATATTGTTAAATTACTATAGAGGAATCATAAGTATGAAGAGGAAAAATGGGAATATGAGGATACAATGAAATAAAATTAGGATCATATATTTATGTCTCAGGGTTTTATTTGAAATTATAATGATGAAATTTATAAAGAGGGTAGGAATGTAATGATCCAAAATTTCTGGATATGAAAAAAGTACCTCTCTAATATATCTGTAGTGTAAATCATATACACAATAAAAATTATGTTATTACATAAACATAAAATATTACATATGAAGTATAGATATACTACAAATAATTTTAAAATAGTATAATGAGGTAATATATACAATTAAATAATAAAACTAGAACATGGTATTCAGGTAAGTTGCAATCCCCTAAAATTATCACTGATGCAAAAAACACTATAAGAATGAAACAAACTATAATAATAAAGATCATAGTTTTAACATGATATAAAAATAACCTTGATAAAAATCAATGAATGAATAATTAATTAAATAAGAATATTTATAGGAAGTATAATGTTTTTTAAAATAGTATATGGTCTTTGGGGATCATAATTGATCATTGACAGAACTAGTGAAGAATAGTAAAATTTCTAAAAATTAGTATATAAAATGAAAATAAGTATATATAAATATTATAATTTTATAAAAATAATTCTCAAATAATATAACTTAAATATAATAATAAGTAAAAATTTTAATAACGTATTTCTTAATTAATTTAGTAAAATATCAATTATTATTTTAAAACTTAATTATATAATTTTTAAGTTTGTTTCATATAAATAATATATAATAAATAATTATAAATTATATTAAAATTATGAATGAAAACAAATAAAAAATTTATTACACTTAGTAAAAGAAATGGTATTTATTCAAAATAAAATTATTTTATCGTGTATTATATGATTATTTAAAATTTAAAATTTATAATATTTATAATTTTAATTTGATAAAATAGAATTCATTTTTTGAATTAGTACATTGAAATTTGATTATGATGAATTTTTTTTATTTTTCTGGAAAAGTTGATTTTTTTTATGAATAGTAAAAACACAATTTGTATGAATATTATAACTTTTATGGAATTATCATGATTTAAATATGAATAAAAATTTATAAAAAATTTATCTCGACATAAAATGTATTTAAGGATTAAAAAAATCTATAATAATAATTTGAATTTTTAAACCTATATTTAAAATTTTAAAGTCTAAGTTTTATTTTATTATAATAAAAAACTATTTTTGATTCTTTAAATTTATTTAAGTGTTTCTAAGATCCCATTCAGTTTTGTATTGGCTTTAATTCCAAAAAAACTATTTTTTAATAATAAATTAATAAAATTCGTGTTTATCAATAATATTCATAATATTTGGCCTAAATGATAGAATAATCAATATATTATTCTAATATACCCTCCCCTTGGTTATATTAACACCCTTCGTCGCCCCTTTATCCCCAGTTTTAAAATTATTAATTTACGAAATATATACCTAATTATATCTCTACACTCCCTTTCCCACATTTTTAATCCCTCAGTGTGACCAGTATTCCCTTCTCTGAAGTCTTTTTACTCAATCCAAAGGAGGTAACTCAAAATATAATATAGTGTTTCCAACCCACTTTCTCATTTATTATTTATTATCTTTTTCCTAAAAAATTATTTTAAAACATCTCTTATTTTTATAAAATCATTCCATTATCATGGAATTATCATTATTTTGGTCTATCATTTATGATATATTACCCGTTACTTTTCGCCAAATACATTTTCATAATTCATTACTTTATTAAAATAGAGGTTTCAAAACACATGTGTGTTTTCATATCAATCCTCAAAAACATTTATAAAATGAATTTATCAATAAAATAAACTCTAAAATATAGGTTTTAAAATAATTTATTATTTTTATTAATATCAAATATCAACTATATTGTCTTTTTTAAAATCTCTTAATAGCATTGTGTCACCCATGGTAGTTTTTACGCTACCTAAGTGAATAATTATATATCATTTTTAACTCATTATTTTCATGGTTGTTTATAAAAATTTATTTCATCATTTAATATAATATAATAATAAATTAATATCATTTCTAGGTACTATTATGATAAAATTATTATGTTAATTATGACATTAAGTTTAAAAAATAATTGTAAATTTTAAGTGACTAAAACAAGCTTATCGAGGAATATTCCATGAATGGTGACTATATACTAGTCTATTGAACTCCATAGTTTTTGGTGTTATATGAAAAATATTCCATAACACTTATAGATCTCATGAAACCATGGTATAATGACGTTATACCATTACCTCTACATCAAATAAGTTTTAGAACCATGAACCAAACAACTTTTAAATGATTAACATAAACAATATTAACTTAATTTATGAATAGAACATAAAAAATGGAATATAAGATATTATATATATATATATATATATGAAAAAGGTTTTTCATAGCATAATTAAGCAATATATTTTGAATATTCAAGAGTTTAGTGGAGCTTCCAAAGCAATTCATGACTTAAGTTAAGGGTTATTTTCTAATTATTTCCTACTCTTTCTCATTTTTAAAGATATGTTCTCTATCAATCTATATCTATCTATAGACCTCTTAATTAATTTATTTTATTATTACCTTATATCCTTAATGATTACTCTTTATTATTTTTTATTAGGATATTAATTTCATTATGTTTCCATTTTTATTGTCTCCTTAAGTAAACCATTCTAATCTTATAAGGGGGTTTTCCTATTTCTCTCTCTTTTCTAAATTTTTCTTACATTTTTTCACTCTTTAAAGGTTACATTATTTATATAATTTACAAATAAAAATATACTTTTTTTAAAATAAAATAATTTTCATTATTTTTGGTTTTATGAAAACTCAATGATCTTGTCCCTTTTAATGCTAATTTTCCATTTTCTTAAAATTTAAATAAAAGAGTTTGATTTCACAGATTCTTGTTCATCTCTACTTGTGATGTTTTATTCTCTTTGATATATATTTCCATGAATAATTATTTTTTGTTTGATAATTAATTTTTAATATTCCTTAATCCCTTATTTTGATCCTACATTATACCTCAATGATTAAATATATATGGAATTATTATGTCACCCATTTCTTTATCATGGGTTTATTTCATTTATATGTTTTATATATGTTTCTTTTCTATGTGGAAAATATATACATGATATATTATGGCGAAATAGTTTGTATTGAAATTATATATCCCCTTAATTTATTGTTTAATTATTTATATCTCATTATATAATTATGTGTGGGCATGATGTGGTTATATTTTCTTACAATGTTACGTGTGTTAATGTTTTAGTTAGCTTTGTTCACAATCTTATACATCATCATGATGAAATTTGATTGGTCCATAATTTTATATTGTCTTGGAAATGATCCTTATACTATGTTTATTATTACGTGACTTATGTTTAAGACAAATTTTATGATTCTCATGTTTATTATGATGTTGTGATATTAGACACTTTCCATGTTTCTATATGATGGTTTATGATTATTCTCTTATTATTTCCATGTTATGATTATTAACTCTCATGATATCTCACCCCAGGTTTATCCTATTTACATAATTTATTTGATTTATATATATCATCCCTTATTCTATGTATATCTTGAGGCTATTTCCTGAATTAATCAGGTAACAATGAGATCTAGTAGAATTTATAAAGATATAAATAAAAGACTACTATTCTTTTAGGGATGTTTTATGATGTACCTAATTTCCCAAAGATGCTGGACCTCTATATTTATGGGAATATTATATATATGTTTATGCTAAAAATTATGTAATAATATTTGTATGATATATTTAGGTTATTATGATTATATTTCATACCCATGTTATATTTTACACAAAGAAAATGGTAGTTTCTTAATCTAATAATCTTAAAGTTGTCTTAAACCTTATTTAAATTTGTCTCTATATATCTCACAATTTCAATTTATAAATTCAAGTGTCATATTATGATTTCCAAATTTTTATCCATCCTAAAAAATATTCTTTAAAGTGACCATTTCCTCCTCAATGCACTAAATCCCCTTGCCTATTTTCACAATATAATAATTAAAGTTATCCATTTCTATAGCTTTATCTTCCTTCATTAATTTAAAAGAATCTAAATTTTCTGAATTTTCTTGAGCATAAGAATTTTTTTAGGAACTTATTCATATATAGTGACTTCATCTTCAAGTTAATAAGTATATTTGGTGAGTTGTGTCAATAATTTATTCAACTCTCTACTTTCATTCTTTGAAAATAATGTTCCTAAATATAAACTTGAACCTTAATTTTATTATCAACAATACCTTCTCATTGATTGTTTTTTAGCCACAACATGTGTTTTTTCAATCAGGGTAGTTAAGAGTTATTCTATAATTTATTTAAAATCATTTTCCATTCCTTATATTATGATTAATTATTAAAATTCTCTTTGATCATATATCATTTTTATTGAACTTTTTGTTTAACTTTCTTATCAATGACAGATTTAGAGTTCTTGATTAGGGGTAAATTTATTTTTTCATCTCTATAAGAAATTAAACTCACTAATTTATTCTTATTATACTATTATAAACTTCACTATAATGTGACCAACTTTACCACATTAATCAAAACAATTTAGTTTACCTTAACACTTACCTTTTACTATTTTTATTTTTCTAAAAACTGCTGATAAAATTTATCACTCACATTTTCATCATCCTTTTCATGATTCAACTAAATATTTTCCATTACATTTAAACACATCCCATTTGATTAATGGATTAAATTCTCTATGAATGCACTCTAATTTCATAATATACCAAGATTCATTGTAATCATTCAAGACTAACTTGACTTATATCATATTCTGCAAATGTCAAAACCTTTATGTTGTACTATAACACCCATGATATCACTAGAATGTATTTATTTTATTTAATATTTATTTTATTTATTTATTTTATTTTGGAATGAAATTTTTTGGAAACCTATAATGTTTTCTATAATTAATGGTCTAAATTAATGAGTGGTGGTACCATGAAAGGATACCATTAAAGCTTAAAAATTTTGGATCATGGGTATTTCATGGTCTCATGCATGGTTTGGAAAACCATATAGTTGATTCATATATTTATTTATAAGGTCTATAATTTAAAAAAAATCCATTATTACATCATACCACCCCTCATTTTGTCCCTTGAGTGTCATCCCTCATTGAAAAGGAACCTTAATTGATGACTTCCATATTTATTTTTTCCTATGGGTGAATCTCCCTCACACTTTAGTAATTTATTATGGTAATATCCTCTATATTTCTCATTTATCTTATCTAATAATTATTCTTCTATATATTTTCCCAAATCCAAACATAGAGTTTTAAGGATTTAGTTAGGGTTTTTATAATTTTTGGGCTTTTTTAGTTCTTAGGATGTGAAGACAACTTCATTAGTCTCAATTAATTTTTATTGGGGAAATAAATTTAATAACTTGATTTATAATATATGATTATATTCTCCCTTTAATATTTTCCATATACCCTTATTCTTAATATTATATAATCTCTCTTTTCAATGGTTTGTTATTTTATAACTTATTTAATTTTATTTTTAAGTGACTTCATGTGTTCATTTGAAAATACATGTGCTTTGGGTCAATTATATATATGTTTCTTGTATAAAAATGTATCATGTGTATTTTTGTTTTAAAATACATAAATTGGAAGAAATTAGTATTGTTTAAACCATGTTTATATTTATATAAAGGTTTATTTCATGTAAAGTCATTTTTATAAGTGTTAAAATCAAATTTATGGTTTTTATTAATTTTTTCCTCCTTAAAAATTAACTATATTGTATTTTTATATCAAATGACTCTCACTTTAGTTTTTTTAAATTACATGGGAATTTATCCATTATATTTAATGTGATGTGAATTTTTCATGGGAATGGGTTTGTTTACATGAAGGGAGATTGAGGTTGTGAGATGTATAATTTTTAATAAAGTAATTCTTTTACTTTATAAATTTGAAATTTCATGGGATGATATGTCTTAATGGAAACCTTGAATATGAATGTTCTACTAGTTAGGCCTAGATCATACATACTAGTTGGTTGTCACCAACCATACATATTCCATGAAATTTGGGTGAGTGGGTAGGATTGAATCATTATTAATAGGGTTGTTTAAATAATGGAATTATATATTTGGTCTCTAGATTTTATTAGCCCATGATGAGGATTTTTTAAGGAATATTTTAAATTTTTTGATTGTTTTATACTCATTTTTGTTTGATATTGAAAACGGTTTTACATTACTATATTATAACATATATTTTTTGAAATAACATTTTATTTTTATTTAAAATATTTGGGATTGTGGATGAAATGTTATTTTATTTACTATTATTTAAAAACTATAATATTGGTTTTGGTTGTCCTGAAACCCCCATTTCATTATGGTGTTTAATATTATATAATTTCTGGTCAATTCTTGATTTTTTGGATTCTTCGAGAGTTGGTAGTAGTTTGGGTGTTTTTACAATTTTACAACTATGCATGTGGTGAGTCACATCATGACATGGGTGGATCACACTTCTATGAGTGTGTGGGTGACCTATAGTTCTAGACTACAAGTGGTTGTGTCGCGATAAGTGGGTATCACCATATTATGTGTATTGGGTGGCCTACAGTTCTAGAATGCATGTGTTCACACCGTAATGGGTGGGTTTTATTGTGGTTGGTGGTTTTACCTTTGTTTATTTTTTAGCAAGAAAGGGGTCACATCATTTTAGAGGAGGTCACTCCGTAATCAGACTTGGTAGTGGGGTCATTTATATAAGGGGGCTTCATGGTCATGTGTTACATCATAAGGGGCTACTCACTTGTTGGTCACTCCACAAAGAGGGTAGGTCACACTGTGATGCATCCCTAGATAATGAGCATATAGTTCTTCTGAAAGGAATGTCTTATTATGGAAAGTATGTCATGTCATGATGTACCCATGCCTAGATTTAATTTTTTTTAAATTTCTGAATCTACCCCATTTCAATTTTAATGGGTTTGAACTCCCTATTTCCCCTCAAATTTTAGAAACCTGGGTAAATAAGTTTGGGGTATCTTCCATCCTCTCCCTTTTTTTATGGATTATCCTCCTCGATTTCATTCACATTTTTGAGGTAAATATCTCTTTCTCTTAGACAATATTCTATTCTTATCCCTTATCCCATTCACATTAGTTTTTTTCCCAAAAACCCTAATTCATGTGGGGGATAATTGACATTTTTTTTAGTATAACTTAGTGTTTTGGTTTGTTGGGTATTATAGTGTTCATTCTCTTTCTTATTTGGGCTTCCATCACTGAAGGCACTGTGTTGTGATTTGTTTTCATTTTAATAAGGTATATATTTTTATGAAATTATTTTAGTTAATAAGTCATAAAATTCTTTATCCTTTTAAATTATTTATTTTATCATGTTAAACATTTATGTTATACCCATGAGAGGTTTATAAAAAAGATTTTATGGTTTTTATACTTGGACTAGTGAATTTTTAAATGAATTTTTAGTAATTATTTATGAATTAAATTATTTATATTCCAAGTGTTAGTAAAAATGAATATGACTTTCTTTTGAATTTTTTTGTTGATAAACGAAGGTTTTATCCCTATTTTTACTTTAAAATAACATAACCCATATATTAAGGTTTGGTTTTATTAAAAGGATGTTGGTTTTTAAAGTGACTCCTATGAAAAAAAGAATTGTTTTTTAAGTAATGAAAACTCGTGTGTTTTCAAAGGATGTTTTGGAACATGGTTTTACATAGAAGAATTTAAATACCATTTTCGTTTTATAAAAAGGATCCCACTGTGCATGTGTTATGGGTGTTTCCAAGCTTGGCCTTCTAAGATTATTATAAATGCATGGTTAACATTTTTATAAAATGAGTTATTTATGATTATGCACCATGATTGTGAGCCCATTTGATTTTTTTGTCTTTTATATACATTTTCCCCATTTATGGGATATACATTGATTATTTTTATTATAAAATTTTGTATTGATGATAAAAGGGGTTGTTTTTTAAGGGTATTGGAATTAAGATTAGGTTTAACTATTTGTGCATTATTGATGTATGTGTTTCTCATTTTTTTGACTACTCGTCTCTACTTTGACATGTTAAGAACCTTAGTATCAAATTAAGGGATTATTTTTAAGATATACTAACTTATTTTTAATAAATTGGACAATGGTATGAAATCATTATCATAGTATGATACTGTGTGAGATAATTGATATGACCCAATCAGATTATGGGAGATAATTAATATGATCTGGTAAAAACTATAAACACTTATTGACATATTAATTTTATTTGGTATGTAAAGTACCATATAAAGTTATGGACTAGGGATTTTACAATGACATTTACTCATTAACTAATGGTATTACTTAGGATATTTTTATTGCACACTTTTTTTCTTCCCCTTGTTCATGTTTGGGTTGTGTGGCACATTTTTCATTATTGATGTTTTTTATATGAATCCCCTTAGATATGATGGTGGATATTTTTTATTGCCTTATTTATTTTATTTGATGGTTTACTTTTTAACTTGTTTTTAAAATGTATAGTTATGAAATATTTTGAAACAAGTAAGATGGTTTGATTTTGATTATTTAAAATTGGTAGTCCATCCTATTAAATGTTTTCAAGTGCCTTCCCATTTTAAATAGTGGACTTTACCCCTTGGTTTATAAAAATGGGTTTCTAAAGATATTATAAAGGGAATTATGATTTTTATTTTTGGGTTTTAAATCATGGTTTTCAAGATGAAAGGTTTTTTTATTTTCCAAAAAGGTCATACCTTAGATTTTAGAAAAAATATTATGTATGATACTTATTTTTATATGCCTAACATTTGGAAATTATTATTTTATAAATGATGTTCAAACTAGAATTAGTGAAATGTTTTATAAAATTAATTATATATTTTTTTTATAAATCCTACATGGCCTATTTTTCTCACATCCTACATACACACTTTTATGTGTGTATGCCTATTATATGTTATAAAGGTGACCAAGTTGTGATGTCAAATCAGTTTTTGTTCATTAGTCTATTGGTAGATGTTGTTGATATAGTGAGTGATCATGGATAATATGGAGATCTTAAATTAGTGGATAGAGTTTATTTATTCTTGGGGTACTTATGTATCAACCAATTCAATAATGTGTCATTTGTATTTTGATCCTTGTTTATTCATGCTTCCACTATGTGTTAAAAATATTGTTAGTTATTTATTATCACGTATGTTCTCTTATGAGAATAATTACTTTTATTGATTATGTTTATTGTAGATTTTGTTCTTATTTATTTACTATTTTGATTGTTTATTTATTTAAAACTATTAATTTTATTTTCATGGAGTCCAATGAATGGATTCACCATGTCAGATTCTTGGTTATATTTCTCTACTTTTTTATTATTCCTGATTGGGTGAAACCATTCCTAAAAGTGTTTCCATGATGCCTATGCACTAATTTCTAGCCTGTGGGTATGGGTAATTCCCTTCAGGCCTTGTGAAGAATCAACTTGAGTATCATTTCAGTGGTAGCCTAGTATGGTTCATTAGAAAATGGTATTAGAGTTCCCTCTTATTATTTTGGTGTGTTTTGGTAGTATGGAGACGTATATTATCGAAACTTTGGATGTGGATCATGAGTAGGTTCTTAATCACCACCATTTGTGGTGATAATTTAATATTCATGGGTGGTATAGTTTTAAGCCTTGAATTGGATTTCATTCTTAACTATTGTTATGACACTTAGATACCCATTAAGTTACATTAGATAATCCAAGAAATTTCCTTTGATTTTGGGTTCAAATTATAAGTAATAATGGATTATCAATTTTATCACAAGATCTATAAAATCATGTAGATCCCATGAACATGGTCCTAGAAACTCTCAAAGGTTTTCACATGATTGGTTTATGATCAACCAAACTATTTATCCATACCATGGATAGCTCTACATCCCTTAAAGAAATTTTCTCAGACCTCTTCTGATTTCAAATGGTTCCTTGGGTGATTTTCACTTATTGTAGAGGGATCAAAAAAAATATGATAATGTTTTAATCATGATAGAGAGGATTTTGTATGATTTTTTGTGTTATGTCATTTTATATGTTAACGTTTTAAAAAAATTAGTTTTGTATGAAAAGGAAATTTCATCAAATGTTTTTATTTTTAAACTGGGTTTAGTGGTTTATTTGAAAAGTTAATTTCATGAATTATTGGTTTTAAAACTATATTTTCTATTTTATTTGTAAAAGGGTTTTTATTTCATCTATTATTTTATAAAGTGGATGATTCCACTATGGAATTTAAAAAATTATTATAAATAAAAGTGGATTTCAAGAAATTCTTTATTTTTTTGATGAAATTCAAAAACTATTTTAGGAAATAAAAAGGAGAATTTTGTGAAGTTCAAGTGGGTTTATTATTTTAAAAGTAGTTTATGATTTTTAAAAACATTGTAAATGTTTTAAAATTTCTTTAGTTGGGAAGTTGGTATTTTAAATTTTGAAATAGTTTTCTTACATTATACTAAAGGAATATAGATGTTTTCAAAATGTATGTACTTTCAAAAAATAAGTTTTTAGACTCTTTATAAAATTCTAGTGATTTAAAAGAAATTATTTTTGAATTGTGATCTATTTTGGTGGCTTATTTTTTAGGTTTAACCCCTTGGTTTTAAATGGGGTATCTTTTAATATGTAAGTCATAAAAAGTTTGGACCCATGCCTTGTAATTTATGAAATATAACTCCAAGAAACATTTTAAAGAAACATGGAAATTATATCTTCATATATGATCCTTACAGTTATTTATCTCATTTTATAGAAGTGTATAGAATCTCACCTTTCCATTACATAACATTACATAAAATTTTACAAATATAGGATCTTTTGGGTTTAGTGTCTTGGAAATAAAGAACACAATACATGAAAACTTAAAACACATTCTTCTATTCCACTTGAAAGGATTATTCAAGGTTCATCCTATGTACATTTATTGCATCTCATAACCTAGGGACATACATCAAAGGAAAGGGTGAGCATAAGGCCCAGTGAGGGAAAATAAGGGAAACAATTTTCATTTGAACTTGAGAGATATCAGTAAGAACATGAGTAATTTCATAAAGGCCGCACAAAGAGGCATATCATAATAATAATAACTTTAATCATAACTTGAAAATGTGACGAAAACATTTAATTTGGACATTCATAAACATATCACCAAGGTCTATCCTCATGGTGTCATAAACATTACCATGGATATTCACCAAGGTATCATCAAAATTACCAAGGTTATTCACCAAGGTATCAAAAAAATTACCATAGTTATTCACTAAGGTATCATAAAAATTACCAAGGTTATTCACAAACGTGTCATAAAACTTGTCATCTCGAGAGATTAAATTTTTTACCCAATGAATTTGAGAAATATCAAGGTGCACCCTTAATATGTATTTATTTTCATGTGATCCACATAGATAAAAATCAACCATTTCATAATTAACCCATAGAGAATAAAATAAATGGGTCATATCAAAATCATGGTGTTTTAAAAAGTTCTTAAAACATGTTCATTATGTCATTTACAGCCCAAGGAAAGGGAATGAGGATTTTATTTATGTCAATTCCAGAATATTATAATTTATTTTTATTTCTTGATTAATACCCCTATAAATGAATAATTTTGGGTATTCACATAAATAAAATAAAATAATTTCTTGATAAAAAATAGATATATTTTGAGATAAAAATTCTGCAGCATAACGGGTATGAAACATAGTTTTATAAAACATTAAAAAGAGAGAGGATAGGGGTAAACCATTCATAAAAGACTTATAATAAAATAGAGAGACAGAATAAAATGTAAATAAGAACATGTTATATAAATTTGAAATACATACCACATAAAAGATAACTTGAAAGTAAAAGAGAAGTTGGGAATTACCTTACGAAATTTCGACAGCCTAACGACGTCACTTAAAAATTCATAAAATGAATTAATTGAGAAAAAAGGGGTCTCTTATCATTTTTAAATAATATAGAATGTAAGGGGAATATGTAATGACAAATCCTAACATAATAAAATATAAATTAAGAAGGCATAACATTAAAGGAGTTCTTGAAAAGAGAAGGGTGGTATATTCCCTTACGAAATTTTGGCAGACTAGCGGCGTCACTAAAAATTTCCTAAAATGAGTTGATTGGGAGAAAAAAGGGTTATATAATAATTTTAAAATAATATGGACTGTAAGGGGGATATTTAATGACAAATCCCAACATAATAAAATATAAATTAAGAAGTCATAACATTAAAGGAGTGCTTGAAAAGAGAAGGGTTGTAGATTCCCTTACATTGAAGAGTAACTTCTAAAACTCTAAGATGGGGACCTTGGGAGATTAAGGGAACCTTGGGGGGAATACTTTGGAGTTAATAATTTCATATATTCTAGGGTAATTATTTTTTAATGAATGTAAATGAAATAATGGGTGGGTATTTATAGTAAAAGATATGGAGCTTTTTATTAATTTCAAAGGACACCACATTAGTGGTGTTTGAAAACCCATGGGCTTTCCCATGGTATTAAACACTTGGGACACCTGATATCATATTTTAATCCAAAATATTCTAACAGCATCTTATATTACTCATTATATCATTATTACATAGTTATTATTTCATTAAACAAACTGAAAACTCACAACTGTATTTTTACTACTCATCGAGAATTAAACTATTTCCGAAAAATACAAAAAATTCACCCTAACCATTTTTTGACATTTAGAATTTAAAAAATAACTCCATTTTATGAAAATTAATTCCATTTTAAATTAAATTAAATAAATAAAATACCAACACATAACTAAGAATTTTTAAAACATTTATTTACTTATACTATGATATAATTATATCACGTTAGCATTTAAGATGACTAAAATATATTTATACTTTCTTAGTTGATGTTACTATTACATTTGTCAAATTAATATTCATAATTGTAACATTAATATTCTAAAGTGTCAAGTTACTATTCACTAAAAAATTACTTCTTTCCTATTAGACTCTAAATATCTAACAGATTGTAACTGTGTATGCCCGTTTTTCGAAAATCATCGCACATAATCAATTATTTAATAATTCTTAAAAATATATTTTTTACTATTCCTCAAATTAAATACTATTTGTAAAATATTATTCATCAAAAAAAATATTATTCATCAAAAAAAATATTATTCATAAAAAAATTACTATTCATCAAATTCTATTCATCAAAAAAATACTATTCATCAAAAAATTGAAACTTCTTTGACAAATACTAAAAATTAACCCTAGATTAATTTTGACATTTGAAATTCAAAAATGATTTTCTCATAAAAGAAAATTTTATTCAATGTGCTTTTATTTTAAAACATAATAAAAATTTATTTAGAGGAAAGTGATCCATAAATAAAAGTACATTTTTCGGGTCATTATAGTGTGACCCTTTGGTTTTTTGACTTTGTCTAAACTTTGAAAATAGTGGTGGACCCAAAACCTTCTATGCTCATGGATTTAGTGATAATTTATCATCCACTTTCTTTGGTTTTATAGATTCTCTTTAGTCAAAAATCACTTTCAGAAATCCCATTCTTCAAGATAGATCTTTATCTAAAACTCATAATAACTATGTCTATATTTATCCTAGTATCGTATTATGAAGCGATTGAGATGGTGTTTCAAAAATGTTTGTGACTCTGGTGATCATGAATTTTTGGATTTATTATTAGGGAATTTAGATCTGGTTTATCTTTTAAGGATATTTTTTATTGGTTTATTTTATTTGGTTATCTCCTCCTTCTTTATTTTGGAGAGGTGAATTGCTTTAGTTGTGTCCATGCATTTTTTTTTATAATGCCTATTGAGTTTTGTATTTTATTATAGCCATGTGTTAGGACTTTTATTTTGAGAATTTTCTCATGGGAAGACTTGGAGGATTTATTGAGTAACTATAATGGGTTCCCCTAGTTTATAGCATTTATCATACAAGGGTATTTTTTCGGTTAGATCGATAGTGCTAATTGGTTGGATTTTCTATTAGGTTCTTTGGGGATGGGTGTTCCATGAGCACGGTCCCATTTACCCATTTTCTTTAAAACCCAAGGTTGGAACCAATATTGATATGTGGATAAGTCATGTTTTTATTAATGTATCATTTCCATTATATTGTTATGGGGTGTTGATGGATTATTGAACCTTGTGTTTTGGGATCATTTTTATATTCATTTTCTGGTAGATCCTTTTGAAGTTTTGAATGGATTCTTGGATGGTTGGTCATGATTGATCAATGAATATTGTTTCTATTGTGGTATTTTAATGAAACATGTATTTTATAGTGATATCCTCTCTATAAGGGTGTTTATTTGTTAACTTTCCATTCTAGATTAATTCTAAATGGTGAGTAGACCTATTATAAGTTTATTTGTTCATTAGTCCTTATGTCTCTTGGTGGTGGTTTGGGTTATAGTTAAAGACACTTAATAATTCTTTAGGAATTGGTTACATTATTTTTCAGTATTTGTGTTGTTTTTATAGTTCTCCTTCATCACTAAGACTCCTTGATTTTTTCCCATATCCACCCACCTCATCTATTTAGGAGAAGTTATGGTTTTCCATTACTTCTACTTTTGATAGTGAAATTCTATGGGAATAAAATGGAATGGTGGGGAGAATGGTAACACTCCCACGTCACTATGATGTTTAATATTATATAATTTTGGGTTAATTTGATATTTTTGGGAGTCTTCAGCATTTGGGAGTATTTTGGGTATTTTATAATTCTACTGCTCAATCTGCAGTGAGTCATGTTGTAATATAGGTGGGTCACGCTGTGATGAGTATGAGAAGTGAGTTGCAATTCTAGACTGAAGGTGGTTTCACCATGATAGGTGGGTTACACTGATATGTGTGTGTTGGGTGATCGATAATTATGGATTACAGGTTTCCATGTTGTGATGGGAGGGTCATTCCATGACTAGTGGGTTTTCCTTTATTTATTTTTGAGTGAGAAAGGGGTCATGACATGACCAGACCTAGGTAGTGGAGTCATTTTTCTTAAGAGGAACTATATTCTAGAACCACATAATGAGGATATTCTCATGGTGTGATCATATAGTGATGAGAGAATGTCGCACCATAATGCAACCATGGGCAGTGAGCCTACAGTTCTTCCTAAAAGGCGGTCCATGTCATGATGTTCTTGTTATTAGTGTTAATTTTTATGAATTTTTATATCTACACCCACTCATTTGTAAGTGTTTTAGCCTACTTGTTTCCCCTATCATCCATTCAACCCAGGGACACATGTTAAGGAGATATTCCCTCCTCCCCCTTGCCTCCATGGCTTCTCCTCATCAATTTCAAGTATATTTTTGTGGTAAATCCATCATTATCTAGATTCACTTCTACTCTCCTCCATACTTTCATTCCCCTTGGTTTATTTTTCTCCCACAAACCCTAATGCCCATGGAGTATGAATTTAGGGTTTTTGGTTGGTTTAACTTGGTATTTTGGTTCTCTATAGCTTTTATAGGTCATTCTCTTGTTCATTTTGGCTTTTTCCATTAAATATTATGTGTTGTGACTTGTTCACACCTTAATGAGGTGCGTGTTTTTATGAAATTATATTATTTATCAAGTCCAAAAATATTTTACCTTTATAAATTATTTCCTTCATAATTTTAAACATATATGTGATGACCATGAGGGATTTTTAAAAGGTATTCATGGTTTTTAAACTTAGAATATTTGATTTTTAATGAAATTTTAGTAATTCCTTTCAAATTAAATTATTTTTATGCAACTTCTTTGTGATGATTTATTTTAGAATCCTTTGAAATTATTTTGATGATAAAATAAAGTTGTAGATGTGTTTTTTATTTCAAATAATTCATCTCGTGTTTTAAGGGTTGGTATTATTAAAATGATGTTTTGATTTTCAAGTGACTCCAAAGGGGGAAGCTTTTATTTAAATTCATGAGACCTCATATTCTTCCAAAATAAATTTTAAAACATGGTTTTCCAAAAATTACTTAAAATATCATTTGTATTTTATAAAAAAAATATCCCATGGTTTGTGTTATTAATTTGTGTTTCAAGTCTTGGCCTTCCAAACTTGTTTTCAAGGCTCGGTTGGAATTTTTATAAAATGTTTTATTGATTATTATAAACATTTATTGTGGGAAAATTTTTATTTTATTTGATGGAAATAATTTTTACTCATTTATAAGAAGAACATTTGTTATTATTATTATGTGTTGCTGGATTGATGATAGATGGGGTTGTTTTGTGAAAGGGTGTTAGAGGTGAGATGAGGTTTAACTATTTATGAATTATTGATTTATGGGTTTCTTATTTTGTTTTTGACTGCTCACCTAAAATTTAACATGTCATGGGAACCCATGTAGCTAAGTGAGTGATTTGATTTGGGTTATACTAACTTATTTTAACTCAATTAGACTATGGGATCAAATCAATATAACATGATCAGACCATCAGAGATGATCGACATGACTCTATCAGAATTTGGGAGATGATTGAAATTACTTGGTATGTGATGAACTAGGCTGGGTCGCCATCCGACCTAGTCTGCGACATGGCCCGAGGGGCGTTCCCGATCCCCACGGGCTGGCACAAGTGCCCGGGTATCAAAACCAACCCATGGTAACGATTTACCTGAAATAGTGTACATAAAACACTAACAAGATAAATAAAATCAAAATGGGAACTCACAACCAAACAGACCCTTAAACTGAAATAAAATTTAAAGGTTTACAACATGACCCAACATCCAAAAATAAACGAAAACAAAAGAAACTAAAACTATAAATCAAACCTCCAAGCAACACAAGAGGTGAAACATCCACACGCCACAACCACCAAGCTGCACGAGGAGGCCATCAACGACCAAAATCATCATCACTGAGCACGATGAATCGACCTGGAATAAAAAATAAATAGAGTCTACATACACCCATAGGTGTATGTAGGGTGTGAGATAAAAGTCCAGTAGGACGTCACCCAATAAAAAGGTTCTACTCAAAATTATTAAATGATAAATACATTTCAAATTTTAATTAAAGAAAATAAGTAAATTCTAGAACAGTTTTAAAGAAAATGGGATTAAGGAAAATATTTTTAAATGGAGCAACTTAAATTAAAACACACACACCATTACTTTTTAAAATAACCAATGTGTCACACCAATGAGCGTAAAGTAACCAATGAGCACTAATATGGGAGAGGTCGCATGGGTGTTAGCTGGCTTGGGTCCCTAGATCTCCGTGTCTCGGTGAAACGTGGCTTAGAAGGCCACGACCCTCAGAAAATGTGTCTTAGAAGGCCAAGACCCTCAGAAAAAATGGCTTAGAAGGCCATGACCCTCAGTAAAGCATATGTTTAGTTAGTGTTGCAATCGTTAGTCCTGCCAGTGAGATCGGGTCGAGTCACCTCCAGAACACTAGCCCACTAGTCTAGTCCACCCTCCTAGCTACCTGGGCTTCTAGGTTTGTGCTCAAACAAGTTTCAATTTCATATCACCTATAAAAATAATTCATAAAATCCAAATGGTGTACTTACACACACAAAATCACAATTTTCACACCCAACCCTGATTTTAAAACCATACGCACACCAAAATCTTTTTAAAACTTAATCTACACTGCTTTCACATTAAACTAAACTAAATGCATAGTTTAACAAAAAACACTTTTATAATTAATAAAACCCCTGAGAGAATTTAGTAAACAGTTTTCAAACATGTTTTAAAACTCTTAAAGGGAAAAAGTCATTCAGAAACCCTTTCCAAAATAAAACATATTCTGACACATGCCAAAATATAAACCGTGTCATCCGCACTCCCTAACTCACACATTGCACAATTTATAAAACAATAATAAACAGACCAAAAGTAAAATCTTATAAAACAATTTAAAATAAACCTCTTGGCATTAACCACTAAACTCACACAAACCATCTTTTAAGACCAAATGCACACGACGCCATAAAAGAAATTACAGTTCACACCACCTGCAAAAATTAATAAGTAAACCACACAATTTAAAAATCACGAACATAGTTCCCAGCAGAAAACACACACATTATATAAACAATCCACTAAACAGTTTCAATGCTAATCAAACTTCATAAAGAAACAATTTCACACTACACAAATTAATTAAATAATATGCTGAATTAATCAAACTTTCAAATTAATTAGTCAAATAATAATCAATCATGGAACCACCTACCTCGAACCAAAACACATCCAGAAGGACGGCATGAAATCCATCATCACTCGAAGACATGTTCAAAATCCCCCTTTTTAGACCAAACTGACCACATAATCAAACTAAATAATACATTAGTAATTCTAAACAAACATATTAAATTAATCAAGTGATTTTGGGGCATGGAAACACCTACCTCGGTGTTGAATTTTCTCGAATCTTGTGAGGACCTTCATCCGCACCTAATACGCACCACAAACAAACTCAAAGAAGACCCTAAAACATGAATTGGACCAAAAATAACATAAAATCCAGACCAAAAACCACATAAACCCTAACCTAGTAATCTCCCAATGGAAGAACCAACCAAAATGAATAAAACGCACCTACGGTAGGGATAAAGGTGGGTTGTCCGAGCATGTTGGAGAGGTGAAGAGGCACGTCGCGCCTGGAAAATAAATCTAAGTAGGGTTACACCCGCAAAGAGGAGGAGATGCCGACTACTAGGGGAGTCGTGACCAAAGGAGCAGCAGCCCGAGGCGTTGTGCGAGGCGGGGAGGTCGGCAGACAGCAGCAGTCACTGGAGTAGGGCGCACACGGATCAGGGAGTTCCATGGGGTGCGGCGAAATCGAACTGGGAGGTTGTAGAAGGTGGCTGGAGGGGTACCGGAGGGGAGGTCGGGCTAGTCGAACAAGGGGGTGGAATCCACAGACTTTTGGACAAAGCAGGGTGCGTCGGGGATGTGGTGTGTCGCCGAAGGAAGCAGGGATGGTGGTTCGACAGCACGAGCCGGATGGAGAAGGGGGTTTCTGGTGGAACATCGAGCAGAAGGTGGAATGAGGCCCGGCCGAGGAGCTGCAGTGGCGCAAGGAGCAGCAGCCAGGGGGTGCAGATCATCGTGGCGGGAGGCAGGAAGGCCAGCGGGAGTAATGGGGTCTGACAGGAAGAGGCAATAGGAGGGAGGCACTGGCCGTGGAGGGAGGCGCGATGGATGGTTGTGTGGGAGGCGTTGCAATGGGGCTGGCGAGAGAGAAGGGTGCCACGGCATAGCGGCGTCCAGGAAATGAGGTAGCGGCTTGCGGCGCTCGGGGGAGGTCGACCGGGGAGCTGGGCAGTAGTGAACCAGGTGGGGGAGAGTCCACAGGTGCGGCGTGACCTTGGGGAGGCCGAGGAAGAGGGTAAGGGGGGAGGCAGTCGATCCCTAACCCTAAAGGTAAAGAAAACAAACAATAATGATAAACCAAAAATAAAACAAAAAGAAATAGAGCTAATAATAATAAAAAATTAATAATATTCTCAAATAGTAATAATAATAATAATAATAATGTTATCATTAAATCTACATTTATTTTCTTTAATTCTTATTTTATTTTATTTTTATTTTACCAATCATTTAATTTCATTTCTTTATAACCATTTCATTTAATTTAATTAGTTGATCATCGATTAAGAGGAGCAGTGAGCCGGGTGAGGTTGCGCGACGACCCAGGTGAGGCCATGCGGCTTTGACTGTAGTGCGCTGGATGCAGTCAAGGCCAAACCACATGTTTTGGAATAAAAAACCCAAAAAATTAAGTCTGATTCAACTCGGACCACCAAAAACCCAGAAAATTAATAAAAAAACTATTTAAACGCGATGGGTGTGACAATTCTCCCCACCATAATGCTTTCTGTCCTCGGAAAGCCACAACTAAGGCTAAGACCCCAAGTAGAAAACAACACCCCCTTATGGTTCAAAGAGGATCCCCACAAGCATCAAACTAAAATAGGTGAATGTACCATGCTTAGAGAAAGTGATTTAAGGGACAACATCAACAAACTCAAAAAAGACTTTCTGATATGTGTCGCCCGCCCCAAGGAGCTAGAACACCTCCAGTTGACTGATCAAGGAAAGGATCTCTCGGACTCGTGAGAACCAACTTCACAAACTGAAATACCCCAAGCACCATTATCAAAGACCACACCATTTGACTAGAATGAACAAACAAGACCAACCACATCCAAGGTGTACTCTTATCACCTATCGCCCAATAACTTCTAGGAACATAACTAAAATGTCAACACAGTAAAACCCGAAGGGTCTCCCCACCATTATAAACCTACTGACGCCCGAGAAAAGATTGTAAAACTGACACGGGGAGGTTCGGGCGGACTCCCCGCCATTATGAAGAAAGACCAACACTAATTCATTCTAGAGACATTTGTGCAAGACCCATTTTGGGTCTCCCCACCATTTGAACTAACATAAGATACAATACTATGATAATTTTCTGACGGTGACCAAACACCCCACCACAAGGGGCTGGGAGGGAGGGGGCCAACCACCGGAACGTCAAAACTATGACTTAAGACCGACCAGCATCTTCACATCCCTGGACGAGCACTATTCCAATTTGAGACCAATTTACCCAACATACCCCATAAGGACCACTAAAACAATTACACCCAGTGGGATGCAACCCCCAAGCCTTTAAGGCAATGAGACGAACACGCCTCCACATAATCGCGGAATCCTTACTCACCCAAACGGGTCATTCAGAACAGAAGAACCATAGAAAACAATTTTAAATCTTCTTCACCTTCAATACCAACGAAAAAAATAAGGTTGGGGTCCCATAGAAACCTGGAGTTCCTGACCATGTGCCAGCTTCACTATGAGGCCTATAGTTGGAGCCCTGATGTTTGAAGCATCTCTTGCCTCACAGTCAAGCATTGAGGACTCCCGAATGGAGCTTCTCCTTTTGGTGTCACACGTAACCACACCGAAACCGATACAACACCAAAAACACAACACACCACGACATACAACTACTCTCTCATAGCACATCCACCAGAACAGAGGTTTAGATGATTCACATGCATCACCTCTTCACCTTCACCATAAAACATAATAAGGAAAAACACACGACAAACACACCCCTCCGAATAGAAAAAATTAGAACTCCCTAAGGGGAGGACGCACTCTTATGAAAACAGGAATTCTTAGAGGGTTCTAAAAAATCCACCTTTTCTCTTCAAGAGAACTCACACTACAAAACATCACCAAACATGACTCATACGGCCGAAGAGGGAACTACAAGCCTTTCAAACCATCGGTCAGCACTGATAATTTCAAACTTCCATCACCCTTTCTTGCTAGAATTTCTTTCACTATTTCCAGGGGGAACCTTCAGACACAACGGTGTCAAACTTCACACCTGACAACTTGGACAAATCAAAGGGACCAGAACTTCTATCAACTCTAAAAACTCTTATCACCTCACATTTGTCATCTTGTTGCAATAGGATTCATCTAGTTGTAAAAATGAGAGGTGGGTTCAATTCTAGAATTCAAGAAGAGAGTCATATGATCAACTGGAGAGGCGAACAATGGCGAATTTTCTATGGCCGCACTTTAATCGCATGTTAACGCTTTATGGGGGGAGTGCACTAGTCAAGAAAGAAAACCATGGACCCAACCAAACTGGTCCAATGGTCAAGACATAATACATGTGAACACTAAACGTGCATGGGAAACCACCGCAAGGGATTCCATAAGCACTTTTCCAAAAGAATACACTAACTACACCCTTTTATACTAACTTAAAAATAAAAAATCAAACTCAAGAAACAAATCAATTAAAGATGATTCTCGGCTCAGAATGCCTCAGATCTAATATTTCAAAAACACAAGTACGCACTATGCAATCATCGGTTACTTAAAACACCAAATTTTCCTTTAACAAAACTTTTTGAAAAATAATGAAGCTGGTGGGTTGCACAAACACCAATGGTGTCCCATGGGCCTCGCACATGCATGTTATCATGTCACTCTAGGAAATTCACCACATATCCACCCAGAAATTCATCCGCTCGTTCCATTGACCATTTCTATTTCCACATACACTCATGCATGTGGATGCCCATGAGAACACCAAAGATCAAAACCAAACCTTTCCATTTTTCAAAACCAAAACATTCAACCCACACCTTTCAAAATGCAGACATCATTTTCTTTTTAAAGTGCTTCATTTCAAAACATTTTTCCAAGACCGAATCATTTTTTTTACTTAAAAACCAGATTTCCATAAGTACTAAACAAAGAGACGAGGGATGATGCAAGAGAAAACTTGTATCAGCGAGAGACTGGAACATATGGTTGGAAGCCATATGCCAATCATGCCACCACCACAGAGGGTGTTCTTGGACAGCGTCCTCGGCTCCACATGGCTTTCCAAACCCTGCGAGCTCACTGGGACCACTGACCCTACT
This sequence comes from Viscum album, assembly GCA_963277665.1. Lineage (NCBI taxonomy): Eukaryota > Viridiplantae > Streptophyta > Magnoliopsida > Santalales > Viscaceae > Viscum > Viscum album. The sequence continues at coordinate 134,631,967 of OY728153.1, forward strand.
CCCTTTTCATTTCCTCTAGACAATATTAACCACATGGACAAAAAAATTAAAAAACCCCAACTTAATTTGGTAACTCGAGTCCTGCCATGAGGTGTGTTTTCTAGGCACCTTACTTGTAGTTAGGACGTCGAGTCCCGAAAACATTAACTCTAGTCTAACGTGACTCTATTCCAAAAGAACATTACCCAAGAGAGAAAATCTGCTCTAATACCATTTTTTCACGAACCCAGTCGGGTCGCCATCCGACCATGTGCCTGACCCGGTCCGCAACATGTCCTGAGGGGCGTTCCTGATCCCCATGGGCTGGCACAAGTGCCTGGGTATCAAAACCAACCCATGGGAATGATTTACCCAAAATAGTGTACACAAAACACTAACAAGATAAGTAAAATCAAATTGGGAACTGACAACCAAACATACCCTTAAACTGAAATCAAATTTAAAGGTTTACAACTTGATCCAAGATCGAAAAATAAACGACAAAAAAAGAAACTATAACTATAACTCAAACCTCCAAGCAACATGAGAGGTGAAACATCCACACGCCACAACCACCAACCCGCACGAGGAGGCCATCAATGACCAAAACCATCATCACTGAGCATGATACATCGACCTGGAATACAAAAGAAATAGATTCTACATACACCCAAAGGTGTATGTAGGGTGTGAGCCAACATCCCATTAGGACGTCACCCAATAAAAAGGTTCAATGAAAAATTATTAAATGATAAATACATTTGAAATTTTAATTAAATCAAATAAGTAAATGCTGGAATAGTATTAAAGAAAACAGGATTAAGGAAAATAGTTTCAAATAGAGAAACTTAAATTAAAACACACACACCCTTTTTAAAATAACCAATGTGTCACACCAACGAGCGTAAAGTAACCAATGGTCACTAATATGGGAGAGGCCGCATGCGTGTTAGCTAGCTTGGGTCACTATATCTTCGTGTCTCGGTGAAACATGGCTTAGAAGGCCACGACCCTCAGAAAATGTGACTTAGAAGGCCATGACCCTCAGAAAAACATGGCTTAGAAGGCCATGACCCTCAGCAAAGCATATGTTTAGTTAGTGTTTCAATCGTCAGTCCTACCAGTGAGACCAGGTCGAGTCAACTTTGGAACACTAGCCCACTAGTCTAGTCCACCCTCCTAGCTACCTGGGCTTCCCGGTTTGTGCTCAAATAAGTTTAAAGTTCATGTCACCTATAACAATAATGCATAAAATCCAAACAGGGTACTTACACACGCAAAATCACAATTCGCACACCCAACCCCGCTTTTAAAACCATACGCACACCAAAATATTTTTAAAACTTAATCTGAACTGCTTTCACATTAAACTAAACTAAATGCATAGTTTAACAAAAAAAAATTTATAATTAAGAAAACCCTTGAGAGAATTTAGTTAACAGTTTTCAAACATGTTTCAAAACTCTTAAAGGGAAAAAAGTCATTCAAAACCCCTTTCCAAAATAAAACATATTCTGACACACACCAAAATATAAACTACGTCATCCGCACTCCCTAACTCACACATTGCACAATTTACAAAACAATAATAAATAGTACAAAAGTAAAATCTTATAAAACAATTTAAAATAAAATACTTGGCATTAACCACTAAACTCACACAAACCATCTTTTAAGACCAAATGCACATGATGCCATAAACAATTACAGTTCACACCACCTGCACAAATTAATAAGTCAACAAAACAATTTAAAAATCACCAACAGAGTTCCCCGCAGAAAACACACGCATTATATAAACAATCCACTAAACAGTTTCAATGAAAATCAAACTTCATAAAGAAACAATTTCACACTACACAAATTAATTAAATAATATTCTGAATTAATCAAACTTGCAAATTAATTAGTCAAATAATAATTAATCATGGAACCAGCTACCTCAAACCAAAACACATCCGGAAGGACGGTGTGAAATCCATCATCACTTGAAGACATGTTAAAAATCCCCCTTTTCAGACCAAACGCACCACATAATCAAACCAAAAAATACATTAGTAAGTCTAAACAAACATATTAAATTAATCAAGTGATGTTGAGGCATGGAAACACCTACCTCAGTGTCGAATTTTCCTGAATCTTGTGTGGACCTTAATCCGCACCTAATACGCACCACAAACAAACTCAAAACAGACCCTAAAACATGAATTGGACAAAAATAACATCAAATCCATACCAAAACCCACATAAACCCTAACCTGGTAATCTCCTAAAGGAAGAACCAACCAAAATGAATAAAATGCACATGTGGTAGGGATAAATGGGGGTTTTCGAGCACGTTGGAGAGGTGCGGAGGCATTTTGCGCCTGGAAAATCCGTCCGAGCAGGGTTACACCCTCAAAGAGGAGGAGACACCAGCTACTAGGGGAGCCACAACCAAAGGAGAAGCGTCCCGAGGCGCTATGCGAGGCGGGGAGGTTGGAGGACCGTGGCGGTCACTGGAGTGGGGTGCGCACGGACCAGGGAGTTCCAAGGGGTGCGACAAAAATGAACATGGAGGTAGTAGTAGGCGGATGGAGGGCACTAGAGGGGAGGTCGGGATAGCTGGACAAGGGGGGTGGCGTGCACAGACTGTTAGAAAAAACAGGGTGTGCCAAGGATGTGGTGTGTCACCGAACGTAGCAGGGACGACGGTTTGACAACAAGAGCCAGATGTAGCAGGGGGTTTCCAGTGGAACACTGAGTAGAATGTGGCAAGAGGCCTGGTCGGGGAGCTGCAGCAGTGCAAAGAGCAGTAGCCAGGGGGTGAAGATCGTCGAGGCGGGAGGTGGGACGGCCAGCGGGAGTAGGGGGTCTGACGAGAAGAGCCAGGAGGAGGGATGCACTGGCAGTGGAGGGAGGCGTGACAGATGGCTATGCGGGAGGCACTACAATGGGGCTGGCGAGAGAGCAGGGTGCGACAGTAGAGCGGCGTCCGGGAAATGAGGCAGTGGCTTGCAGTGCTAGGGGGAGGTCGGTCGGGGAGCTGGGTAGTAGCGAACCAGGTGGGGGAGAGTCCGTAGGTGAGGTGCGACCCAGGGGAGGCTGAGGAAGTGGGTAAGGGGGAGGTGGCTGATCCCTAACCCTAAAGGAAAAAAAACAAACAATAATGATAAACCAAAAATAAAATAAAAAAGAAAAAAATAGAGCTAATAAAAATAATAATAATAAAATTAATAATATTCTCAAATAGTAATAATAATAATAATGTTATCATTAAAGAAACATTTATTTTTTTCACTTCTTATTTTATTTTATTTTTATTTTACCAATCATTTAATTTCATTTCTTTATTACCATTTCATTTTATTTAATTATTTGATCATCGAGCAGAAGGTGCAGTGAGCAGGGTGAGGTCGTGCGGCGACCTAGGTGAGGTCGCGCGGCTTCGACCGTGGTTCGATGGATGTAGTCAAGGCCAAACCACACGTTTTGGAATAAAAAAAACCCAAACATTTAAGTCAGCTTCAACCCGGACCACCCAAAACCCAGAAAATGAATAAAAAAACTATTTAAAGGCGATGGGTGTGACATGGTAGGATTGTGGGAGATACTGATAGAATTATTTTCTTCAATATTTCAAGTAATTTATCGCATTAGGATCCAGGGTTTTTCTTATGAAACTTATTGAAAATAGGTATTATTTAGGGGATTTCTACTGCACACCTTGTTTGTATCCCCTTATACCTCTTTGGGTTATGTAGTACCTATTTTATTACTGATATTTTTTTATATTAATTACCTTGGATATAATGGGTCTTTTTATTTCCTTTTTTATTTTATTGGTTTGGTTTATTTTTTTAACTTGTTTTAAAAATATATAGTTTGGAAAGGTTTTAAAAGAATAAATACGGATTTTTTCACTATGTAAAGTTATAATACCACCCTATTAAATTTTTTAAAGTGTTTTATCATTTTATTTACTCTAACCCCTTAATTGATAAAAATGAATTTAGAAAGTATAACTACTTTTTGGGTCTAAAATCATGGTTTTTAATCCTGAAGATGTTTTTGTAATCTTAAAATGTCTTACCTTCGGTTTTGGGAAAAGTATTATGTTTGATACTTGTTTTTTTTAAGCCTTATATTTAGAAATACTTATTTTATAATTATGTTTGAATTGATCTAGACCCAAACTCCTGAATCTGGTTCTAAAAACACTTTCTTTAAATAATGGATTCAATAAAAAAGTAATATGAAACTATATTTATTTTACATCATTTTCATATATTAAATAAAAAATATAACAAATAATAACAAAATCCCAAGAATGAAAGGTTTAGTGTATTTTATTATCAACTATATAAGAATATTATTTTATGACACTTGTAAAAATTTCTCTAAATTTAATCCACACTAAACTCCCTTTTAGATTTATCATAAGTTAAACTCATATTCATAACCTTTGTATGGGAAACATAAGAAATTGTTGAGATTAAATGATTAGTAGAATAAATCTTATCAAAATTTCATCAAGGTTTAGATCATAATACTATTAGAAAACGTGAGAAATAGAGAAATTTATTATTAAAAATAACATGGTATAATAACAATTATCCATAATCCATGATAGAAAAATATGTAATCTAAAATGAGAAAACATATACCATGTCATAAGAGTGTGGGAAATGAGTTAATAAAAATGATCCATGGATAAAAATCGTAAGTATAAATATATTTCATGTCATGTAATTAAAGCGTAATAATAAATTATGGAACAACAATAATAATAGGAATTCATTACATGGTGGATTAGGTATCAGAAACCTACATCCTAATGGTGACTAAGGTTTCACAAGATTATAGTCTATAAGTAACATAGGTTTCACAACCTAATGGTTCATAAGTGACTTAGGTTTCACAAACCTGTGGTCATTAAGTTACTTAGGTTTAAAAAATCTGCAGTCCATAGGTGAATTAGGTTTTATAGACTTAGAGCCCTTAAGTGGCATAGGTTTCACAAAATTATGGTCTATAAGTGGCTTAGGTTTTACAAACCAATTCTATATAAAGGAATTAAGTATCATAAAACTATGTTCTATAAGTGACATATGTTTCAAAAACCTATAGTCCATAAGTGATGGGTTTTTAACAAACCTATGGTCCATAAGTGACTTAGGTTCCACAAACCTATAGTCCATAAGTGACTTAGATTTTACAATCCTACAGTTCATAAGTATCTCATGAGATATAGAACTATATCCAATACATTATAAGTTTAAATAATACCCCACCCATTAATCATCCATACACATGTGTTCCACATGAAAACAACCATTCATTTCATCATAAAGAACCAATGGAAAGAAAAATGGGTTTTGTGACATTTATAGATAGTATCACTAAAATTGACTTAAAGAATGTAAATGGTTGATACCTCAAATTAAATAATGACAAAATATTATTTTATTAGAACATTTATAGGGTGGTTCAATAAAATTATCTTCCAATGAAATAATTCCTTTAGAGAAAAATAGGAAAATGTATGTGAAATCATAGAAGAATATTTTAAAAATACTTTAATATTTGGCGTAAAAGATGAAGTTAAGGTCACTTTGGAAATAAATTTTTAAAAATGTGATGTGAATTTTTTTGAAAAATATTTAATTTTAAAAAGAAATTTCAATAGTGGTTCCTTTGAAGGGATATAAATATTTCAAAAGGGTGAAATGAAAAAAAATTACAAAATTTTCTTTTAAAAAAATATTCAATAATGGATCCTTGAAAAGGACATGAAGCTTTAAAAAAGGTGAAGTGAAAGTATTTTGAAAAATTTTACTTTTAAAATTATTCTTTAATAATATATCTCTGAAAATACATAAAGGATATAAAAATGGGATGTGGAGTGGAAGATAAAACATTTTATTTTGAAAGGATGGACAACCTTTTTAATATTTTTAAATTCCTTTGCCGAAAATACACAACATAAAATGAGTGATTTATTTTTGAAAATTGGTAAAGTAAAATAGGATGTTATCATGATATAAAACATAATTAAGTCTCTAATTGTAAATGAGAACATTTTTAGTAGTGAAAAATATGTAAAAGGGGAAACCATCATTAATGAGGATGATAAATACTCTTATCAATGATATAATTTTTTGACGAAGAAGTTAATAAATATAAAATCTTGGAATTGAAAATTAATTCTCTCCAAAGAGGAAGATAAAATAACATGAAATAAAATCTTATGTTGGAAGTAACTATGAAGGGAATATAAAATTTTAGAAGAAGTATTAGAACTCAATGGAAGGAGTTTAGTTAGAAAAAACCCTTAAAACTTAGTATCTATTGAATCGAAATAACATGAAAGATATAATGTTAGATATATATTTAAATCACTTAAATTGAATTAAAATTATGAAAAATAAATAAATTCATGTCCAATATATACACCAAAAAAGGAAACAAGTGGTGAATACGAATCATATCTCAATGAAACAAAATTGAGATTCAAAACCCCATATTTCAGGTCTTGATTCATTCTGTGTGTGTTCTTAACATCCTAAATAATAAAATTAAGTTTATTAAAAACTTTATTAAGAAATTTTTCCATATATATTTAAATTTTTAATTTCTATTTATGATCATAAGTTATTTTTTATTAAATAGTTTTTTCTTATAGCGATTACATGAGGTGGTTCAGTCGATTTATCTAAAACTTCCTCAGTATGTTGTAAAATAACTTCATAAATTCCATAATTGTATATTTTTATGTATTTTAGTATTATATTATCACAAAATTTATATATTTTTATATATTTTTTCCAAAAATGTACTCAAATTAAGAAAGGTGGATTGATATGTACATTTAATGTGGTCAAGTTTACTATGATTGTTTATTGTTGATATCACTTATATAATCTACAATATTATAGATAAATAATATTAATAGTTTCATAAATATCACTATTATATATTAAATACATTTTTAAATCCATTTGTGGTAGGTGTTAATGGAAAACAAAAATTTCCATGGAGGTGGTAGTTCGCACGTACAAACTGAAGAAACTTTTGTTTTCTACTGAATTGGAGGGGTAGATAAAATAATTATCATCAAAAAATGTTAATAATTTTATAAGTATTATATTTTATCATTAAATAAATATTTTTTATTATCCATTAAATGTATTTATGAAAAATTGAACATGTATTCCATAAAGGTGGTAATTCACACTTACGCATGGTGACATGTTTATTTTTTAAATAGTTTTAGAGGATGGTAGAAAAGTGATGTTAAATTAGTTTAATAAAATTTAAGAATATTATTAATAGTTATTTTATCATACTTTAATGTATTATAATATTTTTGGATAGAAGAAGAAAAGAAATAAGAGAGCCGATTTGAGAACATAAACTCACCCTTTGGATGTTCTGCCTTAGGTAACACCTTAATGATCCCTAGTTTGGTCTCTTGGAAAGAAAAATGACTATAGAAAATTGGGAGAGAGTTTATGAGATACTTGGGAAATTTTTTTACAGATATAATTATTTTTAATGGGTGGAAAGTGGTGGTTTAAGTGATCACTATTTATAGGTGAAGAAGATGGAATTTTTGTAAATACTCATTACTTTTTCAATGATGTCATGACACTATTAAAGGGTCAATAGCACCAAAATAATGATTTTTTTGGTGAGATAAGTTTTATGAATCCTCTAATAGTCAATTTTTAAAACTTTTTAATCATTTTTCAAGTATTTTACCACTATATTGTTACATTTTATTATTTTTGTTTTTACCTTACTAACTAGTTTTTACCCTAGAAATATATATTTTAATAAAAATATAATGTAACACTTCTAAAAAAATTTAATATTATAAAACTAAATTTAAAATCCAAATAATCTAATTAAATTTATAAATAATATAAAATTATCTTTTAAATTAAAACATTTAATATGTATAGAAAAACTATTCTATATAAAAATGTTGTTTTCATAATAAAGTGTTCTTAATTTATTTTGTATTGATTAAAAATTTAATGTGTGTTAATATATATTTATATATGATTAAATGTTATATTATATCCACTTTTTTATAAGAGATTAATTTATTTTATTTGAAAAAAATTACACAAAGTTAATAAATCAATTCTTTGAAAATAACAATTTTACCATTATCAAGGTCATTAAATTTAATATTTGTAAAAATAATTTAATGCTTAAAACTGAAATTTAATTTATTATATAATATGAAAATTCTAATATAAAATATGAAATCCATTTTTTATATTTTATTTCTATTAGTGATGGAAAATATTTTTTTATATAAGACAATAAAAACAGTTTTTAAAGTAAAATATTACTCAAGTTTCAAAAACATTAAACATTAGTTTTATAAATTCAAAATGGTATTCTAAAATGATTTATTTTAATTTATAAATATATTTTTATATAATAAAGGTTTAAAAAAAATTCATTATTGTGTTATGATAATGTCACAAAAGTGATGATATTAGTAAAATCGGTATTTTTTTACAATTCAAATAAAAATCATTTATTATAGAAAAATCATAAAAATTCATCCTTATATAATTTTGATATTTTGAATTTAGAATTATGATTATTTCATAAAATTTAAATTCTAAAATTCATAAATTTAGATTTTAAATAAAGTATATAAATAAAAACTCCTTTATTAAAAAAATTCCCTTTTAAAACTTTAAGTGTTCTTAATTTTATTTTGTATGCATTTATAATTTATTAAAATCTTTTTTTAGGTTTTATTATTATTAATTTTTATTATCAATATTCATATAATATTTTGGGACTCATTTTAGTTTTGGGTTGCATGTGAAGCAATCTATCGAACATAGTATTAATTTAGAGGAAAAATATATTCCAAAATCTCAAGGTGTAATATTCTCTCCCCTAAACAAATTACATCCTCATGATTTTACTATAACTCACTAATGAAAATAGATAAGTATTTCCAAAATATAATAATGAATTAGGGTATAAATTTTAATGGGATATGAACCTCATTATCTTAGTTAAGACTTAGGAAACTCACTTTTTCCTTCATAATAGGCATATATTTATATTCTAATCCATTTACAACAAATATATGTCCTTAGTTAAGTATTAGTAGTTTCTAGTGGCATACCTTCCACAACTTCATTTTCAATATTAGGTTTCTAACCAAATACTAAAACCAAAATTATTATGATAATATCCAAAAAAAATCATATTAAATGATCATATGAATATGAAAACCCAATCCTAATATGTAGTCTCTAATAACACCTTCATTCCAACCTATGATACTTTTGTTTATACTATGACATAATCAGATCAAATAATAACTCATTTAGTTTAATCTAGGTTATCCATTTTTATTTTCCTATTAGGTTTTCTAACTGAACTAGTTATAGTTTACATACTCAAATTTTATTTAAATCCGTTATAATTTTTCATAAAGAAAATTTTAATTAACCAAATAATATCCCATAAAATTGTATATATAGGGGTATAGTCTTAGTCCCATTCATCGTGTACTAAGTGAAGATAGATTTTGGTAATAAACTAGCCTTTTCACGGAGATTACCCCAAGGTGAATTTGTTCCATGACCACATCCACTTTCCAAAATCTATATAGGGATGTAATTTTCATAAAAACCACATACTCAAAACATTACTAAAATTATAGGATGTTATCATATGCATATAATTATCAATTGGATGTATCGCTAGGTTTTTAACTAAATTTATTTCATCCTAATTTCCAATAATTAATTAAATTATCCTAAAAATAATTAAACCCCACTCTCATAAAAACTAAGGTTACCCAAGCCCACACTCTAGGATCATGTGACAAAAACAATTTCATTAAACACTAGTTTTGATACAATGTATGATGAACCTATATTTATTTTACATCATTTACATAATTTAAACATTACTTTTCAAAAATAATCACATAATCCCATGAATGAAAGGTTTAATTTCTTTAAGGATCAGCTTTATCATCATCTTATTTTACGACACTTGTAAATATTTCTCCAAAATTGAGACTAGACTCCCTTATAAACTTATAATGAGTTATACTCATATTTATAACCTAAGGAAAGGAAAATAAGAAAGAAGTTAGCTTAAACACTCAATAAGAGAAATATTATCAACATGTCATTAAGGTTTAGATCATAAGAATATGAGAAAACATTAGTAGGGGATAAATATCTTATTAAAAAAAGAACACAGAACAGTAAGAGTTTTCTATAATCCAAGTTATTAAGATGTGTAATCTCAAATGATAAAACATATACCATGGAATAAGAGTGAAAAAACATGATATAATAAACACAATACATGGGGTATAATCATAGGTATATATATATATGGCATGTCATATAAATGAAGAATAATAATAAACTATGCAAAACAATAATTAAAGGAAGTTATTACATTGTGGATTAGGCATCACAAACCTATCTCTCATTAGTGACTTAGTTTTCACAAACATATATCCCATAAGGGACTTATTTTTAACAAACATATGGTTCATAAGATACTTAGGTTTCACAAAACTATAATCTATAAGTGATTTAGGTTTCACAAACCAACAATCCATAGGTGACTTAGGTTTTAAAAACCTATGGTCCTTAAGTGACTTATGTTTCAAAAACCTATGGTTCATAAGTGACTTAGGCTTCAAAAAAATGTGGTCCATAAGTAATTTAGATTTCAAAAACCTATAGTCTATAAGAGACTTAGTTTTCACAGTTCTATGGTCCATAAGTTACTTATATTTCATAAACCTAAGGTCTATAAGTGACTTAGTTTTTATAAACCAACGGTTCATAAGTATCTCATGATATATATAATCTTAACCAATGCATTACAAGGTGATATAGGACCCCACCCACCAATCATCCATATATATGTGTTTAACTTAACAATAATCATCCATCACATTATAATGAATCCGTGGAAAGAAAAATAATTTTTATAACATTTTAAGATGGTATCACCAAAATTGAATTCAATAATATAAACGGTTGATGCCCAAAATTCAATCACAATAAAAGAGTATTTCATAAGAAAATTTATAGTTCAGTTCATAGAAAATAACTTCCAAGGAAATAATGACATTAAAGATAAATAGGAAAATATAAGAAAAATCATAAATGAGTTTTTATATTATGATTTTATCTTTGGAATATAAGATAAAGTTAGGGTCACTTTGAAAAGTCATTTTTTAAAGGTGAAGTGAATTTTTTTGAAAAATATTTACTTTTAAAAATAACTTTCAATATTGGATCCTTAAAATGGGCATAAATATTTTAAATGTTTGAAATGAAAACATCTTGAGAACATTTACTTTTTAAAAATAATATTCAATAATTAATCTTTGAAAATGACATAAAGGATTCAAAAAGATGAAGTGAAAACGTTTTTGAAAACATTTACTTTTAAAAATAATATTCAATAATAAAGCATTAAAATACAAAAATGTTATTAAAAATTAATGTGGAGTGGAAAATAATACATTTTATTTTGAAAGTATGGAAACCCATTTTAATATTTTGAATTACCGTTGCTAAAAAGCCACATAATAAAAAGAGTAACAAAAACTTTCTTTTAAAAAGTGGTAATGGAAAATAGGTACATCACATAAGATTACACATAACTAGGTTTCCAATTATAAATGATAACATTAGACTTAAAGGAAAATATGGACAAGGAGGGGAAACCATCATTAAAGTAGATGAGAATTACTCTCAATAATGGCATACTTTTTTAGGAAGAAATTTCTCTCAAGGTAAAATATTGGAATTAAAAATCCATTCTCCATTGAGAGTAAGTGAAAGTGAAATGAAATAAAATATTCAATTGGGATTATCCAAGAATGGAAGAAATAATTTTAATAATAATCATTATAACTCAACAAATTGAGTTGAGTTAACATTGACCCTTAAAAACTTGGTATCTTTTGAATCGAAAGCTCATGAAAGATATAATGTGATATAGATCTGTAAATATATTAAATTTAATATATATTATGACAAAAATAAATTCATTTACAATATATACACCATTAAATGAACCAATTGGTTAATAAAAATCATATCTCAATGATGCAAAAATTGAGATGTAAAAATCCTTACCTTAGGTCCTGATTTGTTCTATGTGTGTACCCAAAATCTTGAATAATAAAATTATTTTCATTAAAAACATAATTATTGTTTCCATCTAAATTTTATTTTCTAAGGTATATTTATTATCACATGTTATTTATTTATTAAATAGTTTTCTCATATAGAAGTTACTTGATGATGTTCGGTTGATTTCTATTAAACATCCTTTGTATATTGACTATGGTAAAATGTTTTTTAAAATAGATTCATAATCTCCAGAAACATATATTTTTATGAATTTTATTATTTTATTAGCTCAAAAATGTGTACATTTCCATAAGTTTTCCCAAAATGGACTCGAATTTAAAAAGGTGCCTTAATATGTTCATTTAAGGGGTTATGTTTACTATAAACTTTTATTATTGATATAACTTATAGAATGTAAAATATTGTCTTTAAAAAAATATTAACATTATAATAAATATCACTATTATATATTAAATTCATTATTAAATTAATTCATGGTATTTGGTAATGGAAAACGGGATATGGCGTTCCGTGGAGGTGATAGTATATACATACAAATGAATGACACATTAATTTTCCATTGAACGGGAGGGGGTAGATAAAATAATTATCATATTAGAGTGATAATAATGTTATAAATATTATATTTTTTTATTAAATAACTTTTTTGGATCATCTATGAAAGTTCCTTATGAAAAATAGAACATGACATTCCTGGATGCAGTAATCCACAGATTTGTATGAAAATATCTTTATTTTTTGAATGGTTTGGGGGGAAGGTATAAAAGAGATATTACACTAGAATAATAACATTTAATCATATTATTAATACTAATTTTTTTATACTTTTATATATTATAATGTGTTTTATGGGGTTGAATAAGAAAATAAATACAAGATTTCGGTTGAGAACATTACCTATCCCTTGAGATATTCTCCTCTGGATAACACTTTAAGCCTCCTTAGATTGATCTTTTAGATATACCTAAGATTAAAGAACATTTAGATAGTATATATAAGATATTGGTGTAGTGATTTGGTACATATAAATCTTTAGAATGAGTGAATAAAGGTGGTGGAAGTGACCTACTTTTATAGGCGAATAAAATGTAATTTTTTTAAATACTCATTAATTTTTCAATGATGGAATAACATTGTTCAAGGTTCAATGGATCTAAAAGAGGTAAATAATTAATCTTTTGGTTATTTAAGTTCTAAAATTCCTCTAAAACTCATTTAAACATGTGTTGTAAATATTTTTCAAGTCTTTTACCATTGGAATTTTTTATTTTCTATTTTGGTTTTTGCAATAGTAACTAGTTTTTCCCCTAGTAATTTATATTTTATTAGAAATATAAGGTAACATTTATAAAAAAAATGATCTTATGAAGAAAATTTTAAGATCCATATAATTTAATTTAAATTATAAATAATATAAAATTAACTTTTAAATTAGAACATTTAATACATTAAAAAATCTATAGATAAATGTTGTTTCCACCATTAAGTTTTCTTAATATTATTTATTATTGATTACTAATTGAATGAGTTTTAATGTATTTATATATAGGTTTAAAATATTATTATGTCAATTATTTTATAATTTATTAATTTATTTTATTAGATAAAAATTTCACAATGTTAATAAAAAATATTTAAAAATAAAAGTTTTACCATTATCATGGACATTAACTTTGATCTTAGTAATCATACTTTTACGAACAAAAACAAAATTAAACATAACATAATAAGAACATGTTTACATAAAATATGAAATTTATTTTGTTCAATTTAATTTCTACAAGTGATGAAAACTAATTTTTATTATAAGCTAACAAAAACAATTTTTAGAGTAAAATAATACTTAAGTTTCCAAAGAATTAAACATGAATTTATAAACTCAAAATAGTATTTTAAAATTATTTAATTTAATTTATGAATATATTTTTATATAAAAAAAATTTTCAAAAAAATTTAAGTCATTATTGTTTTTTAATAATGTCGTAAATGTGACGAAAATAACAAAATCGGTATTCTTTCATTATTCACCTAAAAAATAAATTATTTTAGAAAAATTAAAAAAAATAACCCTAATATAATTATGGAATGATGAATTAAAAATGAATATAATTTTACAAAATTAAAATTATAAAATTCATAAATTTAGCTTTTAAAAACAATATATAGAGAAAACTATTTTATTGATAAATGCCATTTTAAAACTTTAAGTTTTCTTTATCTAATTTTATTTGAATTTAAAATTTATTGACTTTTTTTAATTTTCTATAGTTTGTATTATTATTAATATTTATTATTAATATTTATCTAATATGTTGTGGCCCATATTAGTTTGGGGTTTAATGTGCAATAAGCTATCAAACATAGTAATAATTTAGAGAAAATATATATTCCAAAATCTTGAATTGTTGCAATGTTCAAAAAAATAATTTATGAAATACTTTATAAAAGAAATTACATAGAATATTTGGTGAAATGATATTGTTCCTATTTATCTCACACCTTTCCTATATGCCCATATGTGTTTATGTAACTCTTATTCTTTATATAAGTGCCCGTGTTTTGATCTTGGATCGATTTTTTTTATTGGTTTGTTAGTGGACGTTATAGATATGTTGATTGGTCATGGATCACATAGAGATCTTTGAGTATTGGATCAGATTTTTTATTCTTGATATGCATATAGATCGACAAATTCATCCAGGTCTAATTTTAATTCAAATCATAATTTATTTACACATCTGCTATGTGTTGCAAAAGCTTGTTTGTTTTTTATTATTGTGTATGTTACTAAATGAGAATAATCACTTTTATTGATTATGTATCATGTAGATATTTGTATTTTTTTATTCCATGTTTGGATTATTCATTTATTTGAAACTATTTATTTCATTTTCATGGGTGTCTACTATATATATTCACCTTATTGAATTCTCGATTGGTTTCTACTACTTTTTAATTTTCTCATATTGGGAAAACCCATACCCAAAAGTGTGTCCTTGATTCCCATACACTAATTCCTAGCCTGTGGGGATCGAGAACACCCTTTGGGCCATGTGTAATATTGGTTCAGTTACCATTTTAGTGGTAGCCTGGGCTGGTTCATTGCAGTTGTTGAATGGAGGTGTATAGAATATTTTTAGTCATCTTATTGGGTTTATACTCATTACCTTGAGTGTGAGTAAGCCTCCTTAAGAGATAACCTAGGGATTTTATTATACTTTTTCCTTGGTTTTATAAATACTTTTTTTGAATGGTTTATGGAAATATTTCACTAAAAATTTGAAATTATTACCAGGTAGGCTAAATAATTTAAATTTAATTTTTTTGTGTTTGTGAATGTATATTTCTATTTTCCATTTGTTTATTTTTATTTTTATTTTTATTTCTATTTATATTTTACTTTTATTTTATCCTTTGAATTATTTGGATATATAATTCTATATTTAAAAGATATCGTCTTTAGATTAGATCCATATATTGAAACAATATTTTTCCCAAATTAGACATTAGTGGTATATAAAATAATTAAATTGAATTTGATAACAATTCTATTACCGACACTAGTGAAACTACTACATAACTAATTATAAACAAAAAATTAAAAATTTATATCAAACTATATGGTATATATTAGTACCAAATTTCATTAATCAAAATAATAAATTTGCATATGCTTGATTGCAAACTAAATTTGAACTAAAACATAGACTCATTTAACTTTTACATGAGTTTCATAGTCTTATAACTGACTATACAAACATTTATTGGAATAAGTTCATCATTTTTTATAATAAATTCATGCTAAGAGGAGTAGTTGAAGTTAAAGTGAAATGGATAGGATTTCTTTTTTCACTAGAAGGAGATTTCAAATAATGGTTTTGTAGTTTATAAATAATAGATGATTTAAGTTTATATAAACTTTAATGAATTTTACTTTAAATATTATTTTGATAATCCTATAAAACTTATATATATAAGAAGATTAATGTAATTAGGAAAACCATTATAGAATACTTGTATGAGTACATGGAGAATTTTAATAAACTATGTGTGAGTTTCCCACATCAACAATGAGAAGCACTATTTTTCAGTTTTCTTAAATTAAGGACTAGTTGACAATGATAGGAACTTATTTAATGAATCAAAAAGAGGGTAAATATTTAATAAACTTGCTTATAAATTAAAATAATTGGTAAAAATTATTTTATATAATTGATAATAATTTAGTATAAGGAGAACAATGAATATATGTCTATATCAGATAAAAGATCCTCAATCTCAATTGATTTATACAAAACTTGATGATATAACTAACATCGTAAGATATTTAATACTCAATTAAAAGACAAACTAACCCAACCAAGACAAAATTTGGGAAATTTATACTTAAAAATGATTAAAAAAATCATAATTATAAGCACCATATAAATAACTAGTGTATAAATAATGATAAAGAGATAATTTTGATATTTAGTATGGATTTACCCAATAACAAAAAAACATCATATCACGAACCATTATTTTAACAAGTAATTTAGAATTTTTATTAACTACCTCTATATCAATAAAAAAGAAATGATAGTGATCATTCATCAACAAGTTATTAAAAATAATAATAAGTGAAATTGAAAACAAATTCAGACATTGATGAGGTGCTAAATCAAATTATTATAAACCAATAAACTAAATTAATGAAAGAGTGTAATGAGTGTAATGTGATCAAAATAAAATAAAACATAATGTTATGACCCTAAATGACATTTTTAATCAAGGATCATGGAATAATTATTCCCAATCTACCCCAAAACCAAATAAAAAATTCAATATGATCATTTCATGAAGTGGAAATTGGATTCAATAGGACCAAAAACCACTCAAAAATAAAATAGTACCCATACCAATCTAGGAAGATGAAAAAGACACTTATAAGAATTTTTTTAACAAACTAGTGGAACAACCAAAAAGAATTTATGATATTGAAAACCCATCAAATAATGATAATGTAAACATAAATATATAATACATATTTCTTAGTCCATTATTATTCTATTCAAGAATGATAAAATCTAAGAAGTGGGCTAAAAATATTTAATAAAATATATTATTGATATTTTCAAGAAATTTAGATCAAAATTCCACTACAAGAGTCAATCAAAAAAATCCCAATATATGAAAACTTTTTTATATATATTTTTACAAAGAATAAAGTGATTTAAGGAAATGAGAGAGTAATATTAGGAAGAAAAATGACAGAATATAGTTCACTCCACAAATACTTACCAAGTAAAAAACAAAGAACATTCCCAATTCCTTACAATATAGAGAAATTAATTTTAAAAATGATTTATATGATTTAGTTTTTAGTTTTATTTTTTTATATGGATATTTTTAGTTATTGGGGATATTGTTTGATAGTTTGAGGTTTGTTGTCTTGAATATTACAATTACCCCACATTTTTTACAAATTCCTTACATGTTTAAATTTTATAATTATAATTTCTCACAACACTATTAAATCATATATTTTCTATTCTTTAAGTATTTTTTATATTTATGTTATTTTTTTAAAGGATTTTGTAGTCACTATGTTTTTCTATAGTTTATGAAATTTTAATTTTCCTTTTTATTTTTTAAATTCATTAAATTTTTTGGAGTTATATGAAATTTGAAATTCTTATAAAATTTATTTCAATGTTATACAGAAATTATAAAGTCTTACAAAATATATTTCAAAGTTATATTAAAATTTTAAAGTCTTATGAAATCTATTTAAAAGTTATATGAAAATTTTAAAGTCTTATTAAATGAGTTTCAAATTCATAAAAAAAATAAATTTATTTAAAATGGTTTCAAAATTCATTTGAAATGTTTTTTAAAGACATAAAATTGAAGTTCGGTTTTTTGAAGTCACATGATATTTGTATCATGTTTACACATATTATAATAATTTTTACATAGAATCTAGATTCATGTTTATGAAAACTATATTCATGATTATGAAAACTAGATTTGTGTTTAAACATAATCTAGAGTCATGCTTACACAAACTAGATTCATGTTTACACAGATGCTAAAAATGATGCTTATGGTATTTTCATTCTCATGCAAATTTGAAAAATTATGTTTAGTAATAAATGTAAAATTATGTTTACAAACATATAAAATTATTATTATGAAAAAATTACTTTGTAATTTTAATATCCTTTCAATTCTTTTTTTCTAAAATTTTGATATTTTGAATTATCAAAATTTTATATGTTTTTTTAATATTTTATTAATTTTTAAAATTCATATATATGTTAACATTGATTTTCAAAGTGATTTTGAATTGTATAAATGAAATATTAAGTGTGGGATATTTTTATAATGGGTAAATAATAATATTCCATGTTTTATTATATCTAACTATGGAAAGTTTTGATTTTTTTCTCAAAAATACCCACATGATCAAGAATATATTAGAGTAAATAAAGAGGGAATTTAATGTTTTAATTTGATCATAGGAACTCGATAAAATCCCAACCCATCATTTATCTTCATAATAAATATGATACGATTGATATGAGAGATGGTAAAGTACTGAATCTTGGGTACTATGACTTTGATTCCTACTTTGATCATAAGAAAAATTCAATGTTTCATCCATTGCTACTGAATTTATCAAAGCTTCATTGAGTTGCATAATCTTCAGTATTTTTTTATTTATTTCATTTTGGTTTTCAATGTTGTGTATTTATTTTTTTCTATTTTCATTTAATCATAAGTTTATACACTTCCTAATCAAAACCATGTTTTTTGTCTATTATACCTCCTAAACCAAATGTGCATCCTTGGGTTGTGACTCCTGATAAAAATTAATTATTCTTGGTTGTGATTTAGTCTATAAAAGGGGTATAGATATGCTAGGTTATGCCTCTAGGTGAGAAAAAGTTAGTATCTATAAAAGGTTATCACACCTTCCAAAATTGAGGTTTCAAGTCAGTATTATTCCTCTATCTTCGTAAAGTGGATTGAATAATATATATAGGATCATTTGATCTGAACTACTATAAAAAAATTTCATTCATATCTTTTATTTTTTCGGTACATTTTATTATGTAATACTAAATTTCATTACATTGTTCCTACATTCAATAATATACTCTGGTTTAATAATATGCATTAAAATTTAAAAGGTCTATTCACCCCCAACCATTTTTTCATCTTAACAGGGCCAACAATTTTTATCAAATTTTATTCCTATTGGATATAGGTTTTTATGCTTATAAATTTATTTTTATAATGGAATAAATGAACTTAAATTATGCTTATATATGAAAAAAAATTCATACTTCAATGGGAATGATTATGGTTATTGGAATACTAAAATGGAGGCATACCAAAATAATTTATATGCTGATCATTAGATGATAATTGTGAAATAATATAAGCTACTTAATACTGATCTAGGTAATATTATTGGTAATGATGCAGAAAAGTATGTTTTGAATTAAAAGTTAATGAATATTTTATTCTTCTCTATAATTAAAAGTTTTTTTATTCATGTATTGTCATGTAAAATATATTAAAATATTTGTAAAATACTTTTAAAAACTCAATATGGTACTGACAAGATTAAAAAGATCAAAAATGGGAATATTATGTCAGGAGTACTAATATTTTAGAAAGGGAGAAGAAAAATATTTGAACCATATGTTCTACAAATTTATAAGTATCAACAATGGGATAATTTCACTATGAACGGTGTTGGAAAAAAAGTTTTGGTTGCAAGGGTGTTTCGGTCACTACCTAAAAATGGTTTGTAAAGAAGTTAGAAATCCATGAGAGTAATAACTTTAAGAAGTATACATTCGATGAACTTATCACTTATTTATTGCAGTGTGATTTGTAATTAAAAAATATTAAGGATGAGGTTGTTTCCAAGAATAAATGTATTGAATTCAAATAAAATATAATTATTTATTCTTACTCTTCAAAATTTGAATCATTGAGAAGTGATAAGTAAGAAATATATCACTTAGAAAAAAATATTTTAGAACTATGTTAAAACGATAATGGATGCATGAAGTGGTTCAGTAAGAAAAATGAAAAGGAAGGAAAGAAAGGTAATTCTAGTCAAAAAATTAATGTTTTAGATCTAAAATTTTATGAGTATGGGAAAAAGGGACACATTAAGTCATAATATCCCAAGCTAAAGAATTTAAGATTGGAAAATAAATATAGAGAGAAGGAGAAGAGACCAATTTTTAGTGGTTGGATATATGTTTATAATTATTACTTAAGAATTGATTCTGGAATTGAAAAATATATTGGTAACCCTACTTTCATGGTTTCATGTTCTAATGTACCAGATTTACCTAAAACAAAAATTTTAAAACCTTTTTATTTCATTTCTAATATTGAATAAAAAAATGACACATATTTTGATTATATTTCTAGATACAATTTTGATTTTAAAAATTAAAATGTTAAATAATTATATGAAAAAAATAAGAAATTATAGAAATATGGTCTGAGAATTACTGATTTACATGAAATAAATGAAGGAAAAAAAATATAATAGTTAAATAAAATAATAAATTTAATGAGGAAATTTAAAAACTAAAAGTTTTTTACTTAATTAATAAACAAGGGAAAAATAAAATTGATTCTAAATACTAAAAATTAGATTACATAATGAGAAACATAAAGATAATAATGATATAACTAAAGACTTTATTTCAAAGAGTAATGAAATTAAAGAAATGAAATTTAATATATTATTGGATAAGATGAATCAAATTGAAAAATAATGTAAGAATAGAAAGTTTAAAAATAAATAGCTAATAAATAAACCTTCATGTTCAAATAAGAAAGTATTTGATAATTTATAAGTTACTCAAAAATAAAATGAGATATTAAAAGAAAAAATTTCAAGATTAAAATAAATTTTAACTTATCTTTTTTAGGGTAAGAAAAATTATGATTAAATGATGTCAATAATGAAAACAAACAAAAATTTAACTAGTTTTAGTTATTATAGTCAACTACTGGGGATGAATAAGACTTTTTTTGTTAAAATTTCAAATGGAAGTGTTTCAAGTGTTGCAATTTTTAATTGTAGAATGCATGAAAATTATTCTAATAAATACTCATTAAAATTTGTTCAATACATTTTCACACCAAAAAATTTATTTCAAAAAAAATTATCTTCTAGACTATACAAAAATAAATTTTTGATATCTCTTTGGGTGACTAAGATTTCTACTACTGATCTAGTTATTCCTAGGAAGGTATGGGTGCCAAAATAGTCTTTTACTTCACTGATTTTAGAAAATATACCCTAAGAGTGACAATTATTAATGTTACATGTATAGTGGTTATTCTAGACACATGATTGGTGATATTTCTAACTTTTTACTTTTTAATTCATGTGATGGAGGCTCTATTAATTTTATAGGTAACTCTAAATTCCATATAAAAGTTTACTATGTAGTAAGTTTTTCTAAAATTATTATAATTTCAAAGGTTTTATTTGTTTAAGTATTAAAAAAAATTAATTAATATATATTAGCTCTATGAAGATGTAATTAATGTCAAATTTGAACATTATAGGTGTATAGTTTATAAGAATGAAAATATTTTTTAATGAAAATAGAAAAGAAAATATTTACTCTATTGATTTTTCTTAACTAACCAAATAGAAAATTAAGTGTTTAAATATTGTAGAGATAGATGATATTTGATGGTATATAATACTTTTACATGATAGATTTTGGTGTCTTTATAACTTTTCAAATCATAGATAGGTTCTACAATTACTTGAACTGAAAGGAAAATAAGTTTTTGTTTAGATTCATGTTTAAAAGGTTTCAAGCATAAGGAATGTTTTAAATTTTTTAGTGATGTTAAAACTCTTAGACCTCGTGATCTTCTACATCATGATTTATTTGGACCTTTATAAACAACTTTTTTAGGTGGAAATAATTATGTTTTTGTAATTTTTATGACTATATTAGATTCACTTATAATTTTTATATGGATCATAAAAGTAAAACCTTAATAAATTTTATTTATTTTTAAAAAATATTTCAAAATCAAAAAGGTTATTTAATAATTTTTATACAAATTGATAGAATAGTTGATTTTTTTAATCAATGTTTTTAGAAATTTTATGAAGTTAATGGCTATCAATATTTTTTCTCTACTCCTAGAACACCAAAGTAAAATGGTGATATAAAAAGGAAAAATAGATCAATTCAATAAATGACTACCAAAATGCTTAATTTATTTAATTTATCTGGATATTTTTCGGATAAAGCTATGAAAACATATATTTCATATTCTAAATAGAATAATTTTTAGAAAAATTATAAATTATACACCTTATGAATTATATAAATGAGTTAAGCCTAAGTTTGGTCATTTTAAAGTGTTTGGTTATAGAGTTTTGATCTTAAATACCTAAGATGATTTAGATAATTTTGATTCTAAATGTGATAGAAATTTTTCTAGGATATTATAATAATAGTAAATTTTATAAATTTTTCAATAAAATGACATTAGTTGTTGAAGAATCATTACATGTTTTTGTGAAAATAATAATTTGAAGTAGAATTCAGATTTAGAGAATATTAATGGAGAATGTATATAGTATAAATTTAATGAAGATGAAATTAAAATGATAATGTATAAATTTAGGGGGATAAAATCCCTTCTCAATCTAATCCTAAAGTCTGGAAAAATCTTAAATATCACCATCTTGTAAAAAAAATTGGAAATTTTTATTTTATAGTTCAAACCATAAGATCTATTTTAAACTTTCATGATAATTTTTCTTTTATTGTTTATTTTTTACCTAATAATATTGGTGAATATTTGAATGATTCAAATCATATTATTCTTATGAATGATTAACTTAATGAATTTTAAATAAATAGTGTTTGGCATCTAGTTGAACTTCCAAAAGATGAATAGATTATAAGAACTAAAAGAGAAATTGTTTAAAGAAAATATATTTTGAAATAGAATTTGGAATAAATGGGTTGGCATGTTTTCATAGATACAATATGAGGGAAAATTATGGATTCATACTTGGTTATCTGTTTCAATTGTGGTATGCAGACACACAACCATGTTATGGCTTGGTACAAAATATGAGTTACCACTCATGAGCATTGAAACTGTCATTTTGGTTGAATGCATGTGTGTGTGAGTATGTGAAATGGGTATTCCAAGAATAAAGAGTGGATAAGTTTCTTATAAAAATGATTTTTCAATGAATTGGTTTTAGAAAGATTTTTAAATTATAATTTTGTTATAAGTAGTTTGAATATGTATTTTTCATGCTTTCATATAAAATTCTCTTGATCATTGTTTTTCATACTCCTGCTTATTTTATATAAATCGTGCTAACTTTTCCTAGACTTAGTAATGTGTGTGGGAATATTTTTGTTGATTTCATATTGGGTTGTATAATCACCCCCTGTATATGCACTATAGTGCATATACAGATATTGTTTACCATGGAACAGGTAAAGGGAATATTTCTTACTTCTCCAGTAGATAACCTTGATGTTGTGTTCATTGGTGGATGGATTTTTGAGGTATTTCAGTATCGGAGTCTGATATGGTACTACTTTGGTACTCATTTCTTATCATCCTTTGTATTTTGAGAAGTTTTAATTGTATTTTACTTCTTTTTACCACTTTGATTTATCTTTTATCCTGTATTTTTAGTGTCCATGTTTACTATCATGCATCAATTAGTATAATGGATTGTTTATATTATTTATTTATGTTTTTAATGTTAAAGGTAAAATTATCCCCCAATGATCTCATAATCCCTTAGAATTTATTTATAGACTTTGGTGTCCTAAGTATATCACCTAATAATAGTAGTACATCTACCCCTTCTTAGAAAATTGAGTTGAGGGATACTACAAATGGTATTTTTTTGTCTGTCCTATTTATTGGGATGGTATTTCTAGAGAAAGGACACGCTGAAACTTGAAATATAGGGAAAAAATGGTATAACTAACCTATATGTCTTTAAATTCATGTTATCGGGTGGTTTGGGTATACAAGGTGTCCATACATACTTTTAGGAGTGTTTTCACCTCATCATAGTGGGTTTAGGCAATGGGTATAGAATATCATACATCAGTATAAATACTTCCCACTTGGATTGCATTATCCACTTTGTAATTGAAGACTTATTTAAATTTCTTTTAATGATTTTTATTTTTATGATTTGAAATATCCTAAGACTTTAGTTTAATTATAATGTGGTGATTAAGTGGAAATTGGTTATAGTTATAGATATATGGAATCATTAGGAAGATCGAGAAATCAATAGGAGTATGCGAGTGAAAATGTGGTTTAACTTGAACCATAGGTTATCCAAAAACTCATCTAGATTATAGTTCAATCCTTCTATGTTGTTGATAAGGTGAAAAAAATCCCATAACCATATAATCAAAATCCTTCATTGAAATTTCAAAATAAGAATCCACCAATAATTCGGTGTGGATTGAGGACTAGAAAACATAGAGTCATGGCTTGGATGAATTAATAAAATATTTAATTTTATGGGAACCCCAAATGATATCAAGGTAAATATAGAAGTATACATGCTTAAAGACCTTATAAGGTGATAGTGGGATAAAGTTGTGCAATCTAAATAAGACCAGTAAATCACTTAGCAAGGGTTCAAGGAATTGTTTAACAAATAATTCTACCCCAATACATCCAAG
Organism: Viscum album; assembly: GCA_963277665.1. Taxonomy (NCBI): domain Eukaryota; kingdom Viridiplantae; phylum Streptophyta; class Magnoliopsida; order Santalales; family Viscaceae; genus Viscum; species Viscum album. Next base: position 134,656,844 of record OY728153.1, read on the forward strand.
ATAAAAAAGTTGATGGAATTATTTACACTCAAGAAAGAAAAATTTTCTATCATAGAGTATGAAGTTAAGTTCATGAAACTAGATAACTTTTATCTAGAGTTAACCACTAAAGAGTACCTAAAATTGTATATCTCTGATGTAGCATGGTGACTAGAGATTCACTCCAATGTAGTCATCTTATATATCAATGATTATACTGAGATGTTCAATCAAGTGACTATGGAAGAAAAATATATCACATGAACCTATGGTGGGGGGGGGGGGGAAATTTTACCTATATTGGTAGAATTGAAAATTACAATAATAGAAATAAGTGTAAAATGGAAACTTATTCTCAAGGGAAAATGGAGTTGAAGAACCAATTGACCAGGTTTCATTTCCAACACATCATATCACCAAACTAGGTTGTTTTCAATGTGAATTGTTAGAGAATAAGAAAAGGTATTGTACAAAACTATTATGGAAGTGCCACAATTATAGTCAAATGGTACACCTATGATAAAATTTTATTAAGACCCTAAGCAAAACTAGTGTAAATAACTTTAATGTTCCACAATACACTTATGTTCAAACAATTTAGTATTTTCATAATAGTTCCAGCACTAGAATAGATCAAGTCAAGGTGATTATAAGAACGCATCGACACTAAAATTGATTCCACAATAATAAGGAAGCAAATAGTAATTGGGTGAACCTAATAATCAGTTGTACTATGTGGAGAAAGTATCCATGAAAGATAAATTAGGACTTTCGATGGTCTGAGGCACCACCCTTTTGAACTCAAGTCTTAGGAAATTTTTGTGTCATACATGAACATCCCATTATTTTATTTCTTCTTGTGTCAAAAATATTATGGTATTACATGTGTAAATGATGCCTTGTGTTATGAAAATCCAAACACCTCTTGGGAAATGGTAGTGTAAAGGCTTTAAGTGTGAATCATGTTCTATAACTAGTTATAGGGATGAGTATGTTTTGGATTTTTCCATTCTAGAGACATACATATTTTATCTCATTCTAGGAATGGACTAGTTGATATCATTCAAATCCCACATTGATTTTTATGCCCGTAAAGTGAGTTTTACACTCCCTAGTGGAGTGGTACATATCTTTAAGGAATATTAGGATAAAACTACTATAGTAGGACTTTAGGTATCGATATTTGGTAATATATCTTATTATTTGGTAGTTGTAACTTTAGTTACTATTAATGTAATCAATAAAGTATATTTTCTATCTATCATATATAGATATCCTGATGTTTTCGACAAACAATATCTAGGATGTTTCCTAAAAGAGAAACAAAATTTTTCATTGATTGGCTACTAGGGATAGTCTTATTTCACTTTTATATTATAGGATGGGACCAAAATAATTAAGATAATTTAATTTATAGTTATAAGAGTTGTAAATTAAAGGTTTATAAGACCTAGTACATTACCTTGGGTTGCTCTTGTTCTATTTGGGAAAAATGAGGATGGTTCTCGTCGGCTTTGATTTGATTATCATAATCTAAATTAGGTTATGATAAAGAATAAAAATACATTTCCATGAATCAATGATTTATTTAATCAATTGAAGGTATCCAAATGGTTCTATAATATTTAATTATGGTCTGGGTATCACCAACTATGAGTTCATAAGTAGAATATTACAAAGACAACTTTTAGGAGTCATTTTGGTCATTCTTAATACCTTTTTATACACTTTTATATCATGAATACACTATGAGTTTTCATGGAATTGATGAATTTCATATTTAAAAGGTACCTTGACTCCTTTTTTGTGGTATTTTTTGATGATATCCTAGTGTATTCACATACTAAAAGTGACCATGAAGAACACTTGTAGATAGTATTGAGCACTCTATAGCACCACCTGGTTTATGCTAAATTATCTAAGTGTGACTTATGAATATGGTAAGTATGCTTACTTGGACTTGTGATTTATAATAAAGGTTTATCAATGGATCCTAAAAAGATATAAGTTGTTATCACCTTGAATCCACCCAATAATTTATTTGAGATGCATAGATTTCTCAAATTAATAGGATATTTCCATATCTTTGTTCAAGACTTTTAATGTCTTACATATCCAATGAAATCATTGATGAAGAAAGGTACTCCATTACAATAGATTTGTGAGTGTTAGAAATCTTTCCAGGAGCTTAAGGCTATACTCACTTCAGCACCTATATGTACCTTTCCATAATCAAGTAATGGTTACCTGGTATTTTGTGATTTATTAGGATCTAGTCTAGGTTGTGTTATTATGTAGTAATATAATTTTATATCTTATATATCATTACAGTTACACATGAATTAAAAGAATTATAAGACACATGATCTAGAACTTTTCGTAAAGGTCCATGATTTGAAAACTTTTCACAATTATATCTTTAGTTAAAATTTAATTGTATTTACCAATCATAAAAGTTTGGAACACAAATTTTCAAAAAGATATTTAAACCTCATCAAATGGAGATTAATGGAATATATTCATATGTTTGACTTTGAAATAGTGTATATACTAGGTAAAGTGAATTTTATGTTTGATGCTTTAATTCTAAATTCATATAATAAGTTAGTCAAATAATCTTCTGATCAGGGGAAATTAATGACAGTGATTGTTGACATGCATTTGGATTACACTAAATATGATAGTGTTGTAGTCTTCTTTCCAGTATCTATTATTCATGATATGGTTGATAAAGTCAAAGATACTCAAAGATCTGACCCTTATTATCTAACCATGTAGACAAAAATCAATAGTGGGGAGACCGTTGATAGTTTGATGGAAGATGGTAACTTCATGTTGCATTTTTGAAATCAGATAGTGGTTTATTCATCCTATTAGGAACAACTTCTTTAAATTTATCACCATTAAAAATGGGATATTCATCCAGGAATCCAAAATATATACAATGCACTGAGAACCCTTTTTTAGTGGTCAAGTATGAAATAGAAAGTGGTTGAATATGTTTCAAACCTATCAATAGGTCAAGGTTGAACACCAAATACTAGCTGGTATATTGTAATCCTTACTTATAACAATATGTAAGTGGGAGAAAATCACCATGTACTTTATCATGGTTTTTCTGAGAATGATTTGGAAACATGATGATATATAGTTGATTATAGGCTAACTCATAAATTCATCCCATTTCATTCTGATTCATAAATCCAATATGATAAAAGACTTGTAAAGGATTTATATCCAAGAAGTAGTGAAGTTTCATGGTGTACTGATTATAATCATATCTAAATGAAATCTGATGATTACCTCTTAGTTTTGGAGATCTTTATAACAGGCTCTTGAAACCCAGTTAACTATGATCATGGCATATTATCCTCAAACATATGGACAATAAGAGTGTATGATCTTGGAATTGGAAGAAATGCTTTGAGCTTTTGTTATAGATTTTGGTGGCTCATGGGATGACTATTTACCTCTAGTGAATTTCTCATATAACAATGGTTATCAAGAACTGATATATATATATATATATATATATATATATATCAATTCAAAGAATTGTAAATTCTTCTTTGTCTCTCTCTACTTTATTGGGTGGAGACAAGATAAATATTACTAATGGGCCCTATCCTTGTTCATGAAACAATAGAGATGACTCATATGATTAAGAAAATAATGTAAATGACATAAATTCATTAGAAATATTATGAAAATCAACATGGTCAATCGTCATCATTTTCCATGTGGGTTCATGTTTTCTTAGAGGTATCTCTAATGATGGGACATCATCATTTGGGTAAACAGGTAAAATTATCAACTCAATATGTTATACCTTTTGAGATACTTTAATGGATAGGTGATGGGTCTTATCAATTTGATTTACTACCAAGGTTCATCATATTGCATAATGTGTTTCATTTATCTCAACTAAATAAATATTGGTCGAACCTTAATCATATCATTCAATGGGATCATTTCAATCTTGATCTAGATGTCACATTTATCCAAGCATTGATAAATATTATAGATAGGTTATAGAATATATTGTGTGGAAAATGTATTCATTTTGTGTAAGTATTGTAGAAACATGGTTAATTTTGGGAGGAGACATGGGAATTCAAGTACTTTATGCTAGAATAATTGATAGATCTCTTTCGAAGAACCTCCAATCTACATATTTCATAGGAAGGAAAACTTAATTGTGGGGAGAATGTAACATCCCTTTATTGAGTTATATACTTCTTTTTGAGTTTTTAGCATTTGTTTTATTGGTCTTAGTCTCATGATGTTTCATCATGTTTTATAAGTGTTTTATAGGTTTCATGATTAGTCTACGATTAAGGGAAAAGGTGCAGATTCCAAATGTAACCATAAGAAGTCTTAAGAGAGTCCAAGAGGAGGTTCATGGTTAGGGTAATCCATGTGGATTTCCCTATAAACGATGTGAAATAGGAAAAAATTAATTTTACATGGTTTATGCATTTTTTTAAACTGTGTGGTTAAACCATGTTACTTGGGGGTTTTGAGGTAATGGAACTCACACGGTAGGAACACAGTTTAGTAAATCATGCATCCTAACCATGATATGTAATTGATTAAATCCAAAAATTATATTTTAACCCAAAAAAAATCTTGAAACCTTCATTATTCCTCTTATGGGTTCTCATTCTAGAGGACACCTTGAGGCATTTTTAGAAATTCTCTTTGATCTGGATCTCAGCATCAATAAATCTTGGTGCATTAGATCTAGAAAATAAAGGTATATCACTTTTTTATCCTTATCATTCTAAATATCTCTTTTCCCTCTTGGGGAAAACCCAAGATCATAACTATTATACCCAAATATATGGGTTATGACATGTTTTGATGTGGTTTATTTGGTACATGTTGGTGTAAAGAAACGAGGAACCCAGATCTACCAATATCATTGTTTGTTTATTCAAGAACAATTTCCATTGTGAGGTAGGTGGCTTATCTCTCTCCACTTATTCTATAACATGGAGTATTTGGATTTATAAAACTCTTTATTGGGTTATTTTCATAAAACCCTTGATGAAATATTATTTTAATCCCTCATGGTCATATGGTTTTAAAACTATGGTTTTAAAAAGATGCACACAACATGTTCTCTTAAATTATTGAAAGAGGTAATATTTGAATAAAATATGTTTTGAGATATACTTTAACATAAATGGATTGGAATGTGTTTATAATTTCATTATGAGGTACCTTTTTGGATTTATAATTGGTTTCCTATGTTAATTGGGGTATAATAGTGCATGACCAAGTGAGGACTTAGTACAGAAGATGAGTTATCACTCATGAGTATTGGAACTTTCATCTTAGTTGTATCCATGTGTGTGTGATTATGTGAAATGTGTATACCAAGAATAAATAAGCGACAATCTACTTATAAAAATACTTGTTAAATGAACTAGTTTTAGAAATATTTTTCAATTATGCTTTTGTTATAAATAGTTTGAATATATTTTTTTCTTTCTTTCATATGAAATGATCTTGATCACTATTTTTAATAGTTTTAATTATTTTATATAAATTGTACTAACTTTTACTGGGATTAGTATCACGTGTGGGAATGTTTTATCATATTTTCTAATGGATTTTATACTCAACCCCTATCTAGGAACTTTTTTTCATATTCAGATTTCATTTATCATGACACCGGTAAAGGAAAGATTTTATACTTCTCCAGTGGAGCACCTTGAGGTTCTAGTCATTAGTGGATGGAGCTTTGAGGTGGTCCATCATTGGATTCTGGTGTAGTACTTAGTTGGTTCTCAGGTATTATTGTACTTTTTATTTTGAGAGGTCTAACTTGTATTTTACTTTCTGTTACTACTATAATTTATCTTTTTTCTTGTCTTTTTAGTTTTTATGTTTACTCTCATGCATCATTTAGTATAATGGAATATTTATATTTTTTTTAGGTTTTTCATGTTAAAGGTAAAATGGTCCCCAGATGATCTCATAATCCCTTGGAATTTATTTCTAGTATTTGGTGTCTTGGGGACATCATATAAGGTTGGTAGGATCTTCACCTATTATCATTCAAATGGGGTTGTTACAGAGAGGTTGGATTGTGCCTCCACAAGATAAAAAATTAATATAAGTAAAATTTTATCACACCATTCAAAATTGAGGTTTATGGTGAGTAACATTCCTCTGTCCAAGTATAGGGGAGTGAATAGTATATGTAAGGTCATTCAATCCAAACTACTATAAAAATTCTATGTTCATACCTTTTATTTATCGACTATATTTTATTCTTTAATACTACGCTTCATTAAATTGTACCTATGTACAATAATATACTCTGATTTAGTAATAATCATTAAAGTTTAAAAGATCTATCCACCCCCCCCCCCACACACACACACATCTAGACCATTTTTTTCATCTTAATTGGGCCAATGTTAGTTCCCTATATAAATTTTATGCCTCACTCAAGTTATTTATTTTTCAAATTGGAGAACTAAATACTACATAGGTGGTAGTATAATTAGAATATAGAGTAATAACTCAACCAGTAAGAGTCTTGGAGGATGTATTAGTATATTTAAATTATTTGATATTTTCTAGACTTTTATGTATTAAACAAGAAAAAATGGAGATTAAATTCTCATACAACAATAGTACTTGAAGGGCCATTTTTTAAAAATAATAATATAATTATTTATGTACATGATGGGACAATTTCAATGGAATTTGGATATGAAATTATTAATTTTAACATTTTGGAATCAATGTAATGTCCCCTCAAACTGAATTATATTTTTACACTTTCACAATTTTAAAATTAATATTTTTCTAAAGGATTAAATTATTTGTTAATGGAAATCATAAAGTTGGGAACAAACCTCATGGATTCAATATTTTTAGGGGATAAAAATGAAGTTAATTTTGAATATAATCTTCTTGGAAGATATGAACAGTCAGTGATTATATGAATGAATACTATTATGGCGGATTTCATTTCATTTTTATATAATACTAAAATATATGCTTCACACTATTTATATGGAATGTTGGTTATACAAAATTAGTCATAAAAACTTATTACCATATTCGACACACCCACAAAATATTAAGTTAAAATCCATTCTTCCACACACACACACAATCAATAATATTAATTCTAATCCATTTTAAAAGAAAACATTTAGAAAATAAGATGCAATATGGGTAACATACCAATCTTGATTATCACCATTTCTATGAAAATAATAATTCTTGAGATTGAATTTAAACATGTTAGACAACCAAAAAAAAGGATGGAACCCTAATTTCGAGAAGCTTATGAGAAGAAATTAGGAAAAAATAGATTCTAGAATTATCTGACCAATTTCATATTCATAGTGAGCCAGTCCATTCCAAAATGTACCCAAGAATTCTGATATCAACATTGTTAAAAGTGATAAGGATGATCTTGTGCCTATAATAATCTAAAATAGTCAGATAGTGTGTAAAAATTAGAATAATTTTAACTATATCAATAGAAAAAACCACTTTAAAAATTCATTCAAATGTTATAAATATTGGTATGAATAACCAATTATTTTTTTTCGAATGGATTTTTTTCGGCTGTTTCGGGTTATAATTACAACAAAAGGCCAATATAAAGCCACATCAACATTCCCATTCATTAATTTATATATATAATCACTCATCTATATTTCATAGGTGTAAATTAATTATTTTCTCAGACTTTATTGAATGCTTTTATAGGTATTTTTGAATGACTTTATAGTATATAAATCATATATTGGCCAATGTTTTTATATTTTCGATAAATTGTTACAAATATGCATTGAAAATAATTTAGAATTGAATTTGGAAAATGGTTACTTCATGGTCAAGAAATTTACAGTCATAGGATATGTATTTTCAAAACATTTCATTAAAGTTGATAAATAAAGGATTGGAATCATTCCATCTTTTTCATATCCCTCTTCTATGAGACATGGATATATAGGTTTTTATAGATGATTCATAAAATAATTGAATAAGATTGATTTAAAAATTTCTAGATTGTTATAAAATGTCACTGAATTTTTATTTTATGATACTTTAATATTTCATTTTAAGATATAAAGTGGAGTTCCATAACCCCGCCTATCATCCAGCCACCATGTCGGGACCTTCCATTTGAGTTGATGTGCGATACTTCCAATAATTTTGTTATAAATTTTCTTTCACAAAGGGTTGATGGAAAGACTATATCATTTTATATGCTTTAAGAATATTTGATACAACCTAAGTGAACTACAAAACCACAAATAAGGAGTTCCGTGAAATTGTTATTTCTCTTGATAAATTTTTCTCTTAAAAATTAGGAACTAAAGTAACAGTTTTTTTTTGACCATGCAGATTTGAGATATTTATTGAAGAAGTCATATGAAAAGCCTGGAATTGTTAGATGGATGATACTATTGTATGAATTTCATGTTTAGATCAAGGATAATAAAGGGGGGAAACCTTGAGGATAATAAAATGATAACTCTACAGCACGCATTATAGGTGAAAATTATAGTTAAGGTTCCATTAAGTTATTAAATGCTAGGTGGCCAGCTCTTTTTAGTTTCAAATAATCATCCATGGTATGCTAATATATAAAACTACTTATTAAAATATAAATTCCTTTATATATTTAATAAATATCAAATTTTGAAATTGAAATTTTAATTAATGTAATTTTGGGGGAAGATCCATGTCTATGGAAAATTTATAATAAACAAATAATAAGGATATATATACTCAAACATGAAATTCAAACTGTTTTGAAATTGTTCCCACAGTGGCATGTGGAAGGAACTTTGGACCCTAGAGAACTGATATAGAATTATTAGAATCAAGCCTATATTTTCAAACCTTGTTTCATGTTATATATAAATTTTGTAAATGTCTCACAAGATTCCAATACAATGGAGAAGATTTTAAAAGGAATGAGATTACTTGATAATTAATGATTTTTTATAAAATATTTTATGTATGGATTATATATTTTATGGAATTATTCCCTATTTCTTTTGGTTTTTCATATATATTATTGGTTATTGATTATGTTTCCAAATGTATGGAGGAAAAATAAACCTGAATAGATGATGTGGTGGTATAATTTTTCAGGTCTCACGTATTTTTAAAGTTTATAATTAATATAACCATCATCAATTACCAAGGAACAAAATTTTACAATAAGATCATAGATTTGTTGATGAGAAAGTATGGACTACATCACAAAAAAATATACCTCATACCACCCGCATAAAAATGGAAAATATGAGCTATCCAATAAGGAAGTGAAAAGTATTTTTAACCCAATAAGAATTATTGGAGTAAGAGATAAGGAAATATACTTTGGGCATGCCCAAACCCAAATAGTAATGTATCCTTATATAATTGTTTTGATAAAATATGTCATCTTCTATTAAAGATAGAATAAAAGGATTACTAGAAAATTAATAATATAGTAACTTCTAAATACAATATATAGAACATATTAGAAGATAGTACTATGATAAATCAAGTATATATCAGAAAGGAATAAAGGTTATTCATGAAAAGATTAAATAAAAATAAACTTTTAGATTAATGAAAATTGATGGTTCATAATTGATGATTGAAGATCATTTTAGGTAAAATTATATATAAATGGGACATAACCATTATTTCTACTAATTTTTTTCTATGTGGTCTGACATAAATCATGAGAAATAATTCAAGAATATTTCTCACAGTGAATGGGAATATTCTTAAACAATATCAAGAAGATTTTCCAAAAAAATAGTAGAGGATCACACTCTCTTCTAAGATACCTATGAATGAAGCCATCGGGTTTTATCCTTCCATAATTCTTATTTATTTTTTCTTATTAATTATTATTTGGAATTGATATAATGATAAATTGAGTGACATTGAGGAAAATGAAAATGTTGTGAGTGGGTAACATATACCCAACTCGTTTATGTGCTTTGATTACCATTTCATATATACATTTTGATATATACATGTGATTAGTCTTACCAAAATAGTATTGATACTTCTTCATACACTATTTACATGGAAATATACTTAGATTATGTGTTGTATAAAAAGGTTATAGTAGTTAAAAACTATAATGATAACCTTGAGATACTATTATAGTAATATTAAATATATGTCATATGGTCTAGATACATCATACTGAAAAGACACAGATGATTTATGACTATCAGGTGTTAAGGGTCATAATTATTAAGACTTATTCACATGAAGTTTGCACTTGGTGATCTTGAGTATATGAGATCATGTGGATAGACCCACCAATTGGAAAACCACATGTTTCAGGTGTCATTGGTTGTTCCAATATACGAACATGTGTATTGGTCTCTGGAATTAAGATCATTATCAATAGGAAACATTTTATTGCATACTTTTATGTAAGGAAAAAACAACGATATTGAATTCGTGGTGAGGTATCTTGTGTTGGGTGCATAATTAGTGGTATAGAATTGGTTAAATGATCAAGATAGAATATGTCACTTCCGAGTTGAGGAAGAGATATCTCATGGGCCCAGGTTGACCGGTATGGTAGTACCTTCATTAAATTCATGGCCACAGTACAAGAAAGTAAGTCCATATAGTAAGGTCATGAAATATATAAAGCAAAAAAAGGATGATGAAATAAGTGTGCATTCTATTTTATAATATATTGCAAGACAAAGAGATTATATTACATAGAACATGTTCATAGGAGGTAGTCATAGCTATGACCTTCATTATCTCCATAGGGGACATGATGGGTTGATAGAATCTGCTCTGGGTTTATAGGTTGGACTCACTGTTATCAATATAAGGACCTAGAGGGTTACACACTAAGTGTATCCACAAGTTTCACCTATTCTAATGAATATGAGTTTAGGATGAAGTGGGCCCTACATGCAGAGGCTGGTGAATGTCTGATTATAATTGATCACAATTAAAAAAATAAATTATATTATTAAAGTTTATAATAATAATTACTAAATTTATTTATCAAGGTATTCAAAACTTTCTTGATCAAAAAAGTGAATATGAGAAAATATAATTTTTCAAACGAACATAGGATGTTCAAGGTTTGTTAAATTATGTAGGGATATTACATGTCAAGTTAATGGTTCTTATTTTATCATGTAATATTTTAAAGTGTTACAAGTGAATGATAAAATATTTGTGACATTTATGACATGTTTATTAGGTCATATGTGTGAGAAAAGGTCTAAAATTAAGGTGATTACATTCCAAGGACCAAAGTGTAATTTTAGAAAGTATAAACTAGGAATAAAAGGAAATTTTATCCTATTAAATACTAATTAAAACTATTTGGATGAATTTAGAGAGAGAATATATCCTCTCCTCTCTTATCAAGTTCTTAGAGAGAGATTCCAAATAAGGAATGAGGTAAGATTGATCTTGTCTTCTCGATCAAGTTTGTGTTCTTCACGCCATTAAAGGGATTTCATAAAGATCTTCAATTTACCATGCTAACACCTGGGAAATGTATATTGATGATATAAGATTTTTTTTGTATGTGTGGACAATATATAGTACACCTATCTTGGTTCCTTTGAGCCACAACATGTTGATGATGAGCGAATCAATTTGGAGACTTCAAACAAACAAGGTATTATTTATGCTTTCGTAAGATTTTATGTTTTGTTCTTAAATTTAATTACACATGATAATTTAATAAATAGGGGTAATGGTTTTTTATATTCAATGTATTAAACATGAATCCAAACCCAAAATTTTAAATTGCATGTTTTTCATGCTTCCATTCCACCCCGGGTTCTATCAACTAGTATCATAGGGAATGTATAATTATTTAAGTATAATACTTTAAAATATCAACTAAATTTTCTATAATTAAGATATAGGGTTCATATATAGTCCCAAATCAACTGAAAGAGTGCCAATTTGAGTTTGTATCTCCAGGATATGGATGATCGAAAATCAATGAGTTTTTTGTAAAAATTGTGATGAAAATTAAAGTTTTATTTTTTTATTCACTTTAATGGATACCGATGTGATGGATTTTTAGCCGAAGTTTGATGTGAGTATGTTACATGTTAGTCAGATATATCATAAGTTGGTTGGGGTAGTCTGTTGGTAATATAATCTTGCTGTGAAATCTTGATTTTGTTTTCAAAAATCAAAAAAACTCAAATCTTCCATGGGAAGGTTACCCAAATATTCCATGGGAAGCATACCCAAAGCTTCCATGAGAAGCTTACCCAAATATTTCATGGGAAGATTACACAAAGCTTTATGTGAAACTTATAAAAATCCTCCATCGGAATCTTATAAAAAACAAAATAAAAAAATATGATATCTTTTGAATTTTGTTTATATATATATATATATTATTATTATATATATTATATAATATTGATATTATATCCTTATATATATATATATATTGTGTGTGTGAGTTCCCTTGAAAGGATGTATCATCTTAGGTCTGACCAATTTGGTCTAGGTCTGACTGGCATGGCCCATTTAACCCATTGCAAGCCCTAAATTAACTTCTATGGATCTGTTTTAGGTCTAAATAGACCCAAAAAATTATGAAAAAAATTAGAAATTAAATTTTATTTTCTAGTATTTAATGAAATTATTTATAGTGTTGTGGGACGTATCGATAGTTAATTAAAATTATTTTTAATGCAAGTTAACGCATTAAAAATACCCTCAATTTAAATTTTAGAAAATTTAATTTTTCTTGTGTAATATAACTGCATGTTGACTAATCATGAGGCAAGATCGACCCATTCATGTTTTTTTATTTATTTAATTTAATTATTTCATTTAAGTTTTTTAAAATGTAATAATTATTTTATTTTTACAATATATGTATCTTCTCTCCGTATTTAATTTGTATAAGGGTAATCATGTCCTCATTTAAGTGATAAAATGTAATTTTGTACCCCAAGTTCCCCTCACCTATGTGTGATTATAAATTGTAAATACCAGAGCAGTTCGTGGAAATGTAGTTCGAGTCGAGAGTTAGTATAAACCAAACAAGTTAAATGCACGGGAGTTGCGAGTGTTGCAATTTAAGTCAGGCATTGACTTAATGAATTCCCATAGGGTCTCGGTTAATCCAATATTCTCTTGATGGATTAACCAATAGTTAAAGGCTCATGTTAATTTCATTATTTATTTATTTCATTATGTTTATGGTCTATTATTTTGTGAATGTTTATTTATTACACATGGTCATGTATAATAATAAAGAAGCATGCAAATATAAAATGAACAAGTGAAGTGAATGTTTTCTATTTAAAATCATGGTTAAGTTGTGAGTACAATCACAAAGAAAAATCATGTTAAATAGAAAAGGATTTCATTTGTTGAGACTAAATTTATAAATCCCTCAACGAAAATATTAAGTTATTAAATTCGTTCCATCACTTGAATTTAGACACAACCGATTATTAGAGGTTCTTGTCATCCCTAGTTGAGGGTCCCCCTTATTACTAGAGAGTTCCTATGAGTTTTTTGGGTTTAATTAACTAAATTTATAAGCAAATGAGTAGTCATAGCTAGCTTGTTGAAACATTATAGGAAAAGTATTGTGTAATGAAAAGTATTTCTTAGGATATGGGACTCCACTCAACAGATCAAGGAGTCATGAGTTAATGTAGTTTTCTAGTTATATGCCTACCATGAAATTATTTTAATAATGATGTATCCATATATTATAGACTATGGGGAGAGGTTTCAAGGATCCTTGTCACTATATTGTTCAAGAAACTAGGTATTCTGAGTCTAGTTGTTCAGGGATTCTAGGATTTGATAAAATAGTGGGTGACATTTAGAATTAATAATTTGAAAATTTCTACTAGTAATCAAGATAAAGTATTAATCTACTAAGTTTATTTGTTTTGGATCAAATGAAAACCACCAACAATTAAATTTCATTTCTATCAATATTAGATAAAGAGAATACCCTAGTCAAACATAACTTCCATGAGTGGTACAGGATCTTGCGCACTGTACTGTACCAAGAGATGAAGTTTTATGTGCTGCAATACCCACTTCCTATTGACCTCCCTTGGGGAGTAAGCAAGGTGGATAAAGATAAATACAATAAGAATATAGATGATGCACTATATGTTAAGTGTTTCATGTTGTTATCTATGTCTAGTGAGCTGTAAAAAATTCATGAGGAAAAAGATGCTTTCAAAATGATATCTTATCTCCAAGATTTATACCAAGAGAGATCTCAGAAAGAAAGATATGACATATCAAGTTCTATATATAGATTATGGATAGTATAAGAAAATTAAGTGGGACCTCATTTACTCAAGATTATCGAGTGCATTGAGAGACATGAGTCCCTTAGGTACAAACTGAACCATGATCTAGAAACTAATCTCATTATTTCCCCTTTAGTGCATAGCTTCTCGACTTTAATTATTAATTATAATATGAATAACATGAATATTTCACTCCCAAATTTATTGGATTTAGTTTTACAAGAAGATAAGAATATGAATAATTCCAATTCTTCAGTCCTTATGCTGAATAGAATGAGGAAAGGCAAGGCTAAAGTGTCGAGAGATAAGTCTAAGTCAAAGACATCGATGCACTATCCTTTCAAGAGTCCAAAGATATAGAGGGAGAGAAATGAGAATTAGGTTTTATTCTTTTCATGTGGCAATAAATTTCATTATAAAAATAATTCCACAATTGGGAATAAGAAGAAAGTCGACGCTTCTACTTTAGGTACATTTTTTATTCAATACAATATGTCTATTTCTACAAGTTGTTTATTGGATACTGCATGTGGATCAAAAATTTGTATTCAAATACAGGAACCAAGTAGATTCAAAATAATTGAAAAAGGTGAAGTTGATTTTCAATCTACAAATGGTGCAAGTCTAGAAGACTTGATAGTGGGAGATTATCATCTTATTTTTTCCAATGGTATTGTTCTTATACTAAATAATTATTATTATGTACCATCTGTTACTAGAAACAAAATCTTAGTATAGATTTTAGACACTATGGTATTTTATTTAATGTTTAGAAATAAATGTTTTCTTATGTATGATGATAACATATTTTATGGTATGTAACATCTTAATAATGGGTAATATATACTTGAACTAGAAAATATGCTATTGGTAATTAATGAAAATCCAATGAGAATGAATCATATCCTACCCACCTGTGGAACTACAGGCTAGGTCGTGTAAATGAGAAGTTTTTATACAAACTATACCAATTAGGGTATTTAGAATCCCTATAATTAAAACCCTTTAATGTATGATACACTTGTTTACAAGGTAAAATGAACAAAGAACCTTTTAGTGGGAAAAGAGAAAGAGCTAAAGAATCATTGGAATTGGTTCATACTGATGTATGTGGTCCATTTCCATTAGAGGTAAGGGGTTGTTTTTCTTAATTAATTACTTTTACCAATGACTATATTAGACATGTGTATATCTACTTGTTGAGGTATTAGTCATATTCCTTTAGCATGTTTAAGGAATATCAGAATGAATTATATAATTAACTTGGTAAGAAGATTAAGAAACTCCACTCAAAATGTGGTGGATAATATCTTAACCCAACTTTCATTGATCATTTAAAGGATTTTGGGATAGTTTCACAACTCACTCCTCCTTATACACCTTAGTAAAATGGTGTTAGTGAAATAAGTAATCTGACCCTGCTTGACATGGTAAGATTGATGATGATTCATACAACTCTACTATTGTCTTTTTGGGGAAATTCACTATATACTGTAGCATATACACTAAACCAAGTACCAACTAAAGAATAATATGGTATTTTTACAAGTTTTGGTATATAAATAAATCCAGTCTATGACACATACATGTATGGGGATCCAGGGCTTTTTTCAAGACTATACCTAGTGAAAGATGAGCATCTTGGAGCATGAAGTGTGTCTTTATAGGTTATTCTAAGGAGACTGGTGGATATTAACTATATAACACTATAGATAGAAATGTTTTTGTAGTAATACATGCTACATTTATATAAAGGGAGAACATCACTAATGAAAATAGTGAGAGAAATATTGACTTTGATGAATTTGATGCTTCAGATGCACAATATTTGGTATGAGAACAATCTCCATGAGAGACAGTGGGAGAGAAAGATACTCAGGAGACATAATCATTTCATAATTCTACTAGAGAGGTTAGAGAAATAGATAGATATGTTTTTATTATCACTGATTCAGGTGAAACATTACTCCTAAAGAATGATGAACCTATGACCTATAAGGAAACAGTAGATGGTAAGGATTCTACTAAATGGAAAGAATACATACATTCTGAAATAGAGTCCATGTACCAAAATCCAGTTATGATTTTGATATACCCACTATAAGATATAAAACCAATAAGTTGAAAATGGGTATTAAAGAAAAAGCTAGACATGGATAGTCATTTGAGAACATATAAGGCATGACAATAGCGAAGAGTTTTAGGAAACGTCAAGGCATCGACTATGATGAAACCTTATTGACATTCACTATGATAAAATCCATCAAAATATTACTTAAAATAGCATCCTTCCAAGATTATAAAATTTTGAAAATGTATTTCAAAACATATTTTCTAAATGTGAAGTTAGTTGAAGATTTCTATATGGAATAACCCAAAGGGTTCATTATATCAAAGAGTTCCAATAAATTGTGCAAGATGAAAATATCCATGGATGGATTGAATTAGGCATTGTGGTCATGGAATATTTGATTTGATGAGGCCATAAGAGAATTAGGTTTCATTAAAAATGAAAGTGATCCATGTTTCTATAAGAGGGTTAGTAGAAGTGTCATCTCTTTCCTATTATTATATGTTGATGACATGTTATTAATGGAAAAAAGTGAAATTATTATAGTCAGTGAATACTTGGTTAAATGAATACTTATCCATGAAATAATTAGGTGAATTAACCTATATTCTATGGATAAAGATCTATCGAGATAGATCTCAGTGGATTCTTGGGCTATTTCAAAGTATATATATTGACAAGGCACTCAAAAGGTGTAATATAGAACAATCTAAGAGAGGATTGTTGCCAATGTCATGAGGCATTAATATCTCCAAGATGATGTGCCCTCAAACACAGGAGTATATTAAAAGAAAGAGTATAATCCATTATGATTTAGTAGTGGGATCTATCATGTATGTCATTCTATGTACTAGATTTTATGTTTCCTTTTATTTAATAATGGTGAGAATATATCAATATAATCAATGTGAGCTTCATTGGTAAGTTGTAAAAACTATCCTAAAGTACATTCGACATAAAAAGGATATATTCCTGGTGTATGGAGTAGATGAGGAGCTAGTCATGATTGGATAAACTGATTATAGATTCTAAAAAGATCATGATGATCTAAAATCACATTCAAGCTATGTATTTTTCCCAAATAGTGATGTAGTGAGCAAAAGGAGCTCAAAGTAGTCTATATTTTTCAATTCTACAGCAGAGTATAAGTATATAGAAGCTTCTGATGTTGCTAAGAAAGTAGTTTGGATGTTCAGATTTGTTTTTGATCTTAGCATTGAACTTAGTAATGTAGACCATGTTATAGTATACTATGAAAATATTGTCGTATTTGTAATTTACAAGGAGCCCAAGTCACACCAGAGGATAAACCATATACTTCATAAGTTTCATCTCTAGAGGTATTTTACTCAAAGAGGTGAAATAGTGGTTAGCAAGGTAGCCACAGAGAATAATGTGGACCCCCTAACTAAATCCATATCTCAGTAAATGCATGATACTCATGTGAGAGATAGTGGGTTGAGAATTGTTAGCAATTGGATCTAGTGCAAGTGGGAGTTTTGGAGTAGGTGCCCTACACCCAACACTTTTGTGTACTTAGATTAACATTACATGTATACATTTTGATGTATACAGTGTTTATTCTTTCCATAATAGTGTTGATACTTCTACATCCACTATTTTTATGGTAATTTCCTTAGATTATGTGTCATATAAAAAGGTTATAGCAGTTCGCAACTATAATTAGAGCCTCAATATACTATGAAATTAATTTTAAATATATTTTCTATGGTCTAGATACATCATACGGAAAGGACACATATGATGTCTAGATATTAGGTCTTAGGGGATCATAAGTATTGATACTTCTTCTCATGAATTTATCACTTGGTGATCTTGAGTATATGACATCATGAGGACATACCCACCAATAGGAACATCACATGTTTCAGGTTTCATTGGTTGTTCCTATCTATGAACATGTACATTGGTCTCTGGACTTGAGATCATTATCAATTTTTACCATTTTATCACATACTTTGATGCAAAGAAAAAACCATGACATTGAAGTCATGGAGAGGTAGCTTTTGTTGGGTGTGTAGTATGACATTAGTTGAATGATTATGATATATTTTTTCTTTTGGGTTGAGGAAGAGATATATCATGGGCCCAAGTTGACCAGGATGGTAGTACCATCATTAAATCCATGGACATTTTACAATAATTTAATTCTATATAGTAAGTTCATGAAATATATAAAGCAACAAAATGATGATGACACAAGTGTGCATCCTACTTTATGAGATATCACTAGAAAACGAGATTATATTACACAGAATGTATTCATAGGAAGTAATAGTAGATAAGACATTCCTTATCTCCTTAGGGGTCACGATGGGTTGCTAGAATCTACTCTTGGTCTATGGGTTGGACTCATTGCTATCAAGATAAAGACCTAGAGGGTCACACACTAAGTGAATCCACAAGTTCAACCTATTCTAATGAATATGAGTTTAGGATGAAGTGGGCCCCATATACTGGGGCCAGTGAACTTCCATGTATGATCGATCATGAGTAAAATAATTCAATTATATTATTCAAGTTTAGAATAATGATGTCTGAATTTATTTCTCAAGTTATTCACAAGTTGTTTGATCGTAAAAGTGAATAAAATAAAATATAATTTTTTGAACGAACATAGGATGTTCAAGGTTAGTTAAATTATTTGGGGAGCTTATGTTTCAATTTAACAGTTCTTATTCTATCACATAACATTTTAATGTGTTAAAAGTGAGTAATAAAATATTTTTGACATGTATGAAAAGTTTATTAAGTCATACATGTTCTAAAAGGTCTAAAACGAATGTTATTACTTTCTAGGGACCAAAGTGCAATTTTGGGATAGAATAACCAAGGTATAAAAGCTCATTTTACCCTATTAAATAGTAACCTCCACCATTTGGATGTATTTAGAGATAGAAACTATTCTCTACTCTCCTATCAAGTTCTCAGAGATAGATTTTGAAGAAAGAACAAGGTCAGATCATTCTTGTCTTTTCAATTGAGTCTGCATTTTCATGTGATTGAATGGGTGTTGTAAAACTCTTCAATTTCTAGTGCTAGCACTTTGTAAACATAGATCAAAGATTCAGGAGCTATGGTTAATGTGTGTAAGATCTATAATATTCCTAGATTTTCTCCTTTGAGCCACAACAGGTCGATGATTAGAAAATCAAACCGGAGACTTCAAACAAACATGGTACCATTTATGCTTTCAATCGATTTTATTTTTCATTTTTAAATTGAATTACATGTGATCCTTTAAGAAATATGGGCAATGGGTTTTATGGATTTAGTGTTTTAAACATGAATCCAAACCCAAAATTTTAAATTAAATTTTTTCAATCTTCTGTTGCACCCTGAGTTCCTTCAAAAATAATATAAGAAAGAGATTAATTTTTTATGGTGTAAATAAATAATTTTGTTTTTTTAGCATGTTTTTTTAAATTTTATTTTTTCTTTGTTTTGTTTTGTTAGTTGTTTGTTTTTTTTAATTTGAGCTTAATAGAATATATAGAATCATTTTTAAACATTAAATCATATATAATGAACTATTTTAAATAAATACCTATGATCTAGATTATTGTTGATGCATTTATTTTCTATTGATTTTAATTTTCAAACATTTACATGAATTTTAACTAATTATTTCCATACAAGATTATGAGTGGCTATTTAATGTCCATTTTACACTCCTGATAGGTATTATAAATCTACTGACATATTTTTCACAATACCCCTTTCTTGAGGGATTCTTGAGTCGTATACTATCTTTTAAAACTTGATATTAATATATGTCAAACCTTGTAGAGTTTAAAAAATTGTGCCAAAATGATTATGGATTTTTGTTGTTTTTTAGCCCTGGTAAACCCATTGAGAACACCTTAACAATATTTTTTCTTTTTAAAACCTTATAATTCATGGATATCCTATTAGGTGAGGCACATTTTAACCCAATTTATCATTACCTATCCATATTTTATGTATGTTTCATGATTTCATTTCAAGATAAGTGTAGGTTTAAGGCATAATTCAGGGATTTTTAAGGAATTATAACACATTTTGTAAAGGGAAAGGTATGCGGGTGTTGTCATTTGTATTGGAAAGTAAGTTTATCAAAGTTAATTGCAGTGATAATTTTATGATTCCTCTTGTTCTCTAATAAAAATAAATTAAAAAAATTAAAAAATTTATATGAAAAATATGAAGAAATATCTTGAAAATAATAGAGACCTGATTGGATAAATCTATCATGTGCTTGAAATATTTAATGTTTTGTCCATTGAAATAAAGTTTAAAAGGATTGTGATTTGCGATGCATCTATAAAAATGAATAACTGATTAACATTTTTATTGATCTATGATTTCTAATCTGGCATCATACTTAAAGAGACAACCCCTAATTGATCCTTTAGAATTTTCTCAAAATTACCCACCAATATTAAAACACAGAACAACCTTGTCTAAGACCTAAATATTGGAATGTTTTTTATTTGTGGGTGAAGAATTAATAGTCATATAAAACTTATAGTAAGCATGCATACTCTTGATAATGAAGAAAAATCTAAATATATTTCTCTTGACTGGAGAGTGGAATTATTTGGTAAGGTATGTTACAAATGGTGCATTGATAAAAAAATATAAGTTTTAATTGATAGATATGTGAAGGGAAATAAATTAGGGAATTAGATAAATGGGGAATAATGAATCCATGGTCAAAAGTACTGGATATTATCTTTCACTCTTGACTTCTATGTTTGAATTTAATTTGGGTATATATTTTCTTGAATTCATCAATGATTTTTTCCAAGGAGCACAAAAATTCATTGTATAGGGAAATTACCAAAACTTAATTGTTTCTTATTTTCATTTGTATATGATGTTATATTATCCCCTCACTATTCCAAAATATTGGTAATTATTCATATTTTAGGATTTGTAGTTTATTTTGAATAATTTTAATATTCAATTTAATTTTGGAATTCATGGTAATTAATTATATTTGTGGGATTAATTAAATATATAGAATCCCAATTTGCATAATATTATGATATATGATGGTGATTTGAAGATTTCATAAGGTGAATAATTGTGAGAGAATAATTTAAATCAACCAAGAATAATTGTTGCATGAATATCGTCCAATGTAATATACAAAAACTTTCATTATCATTAAGAGTCTTTATTGATTTGTATAAAATGTTCAAGATGGAGGCATGGCTATGTAAAGAATATTCAGATATGGTAGATGGAGATGAGTGATCATAGGTGGTTTTCGCATATATATTAGGGAGAATGACATATAGGGACCAAAACTTAGAATTTATTCTAGTTAAGGACCCTATTTTTAGGATGAATTTATAACTTCAACGGTCCTTAACTGTAATTAATTCCGAGTTTTGGTCCTCAGATTTCATTCTCCCTTTATCTTATTTAAACTTTAATGAAACCTATTTTATTTCAAAACTCTCAATAAAATAAGTTTTCCTTTTTTTACATTTTTAGTTGAATAAGAAAATTCAGTGTCCATTTTTGGAAGTCTAGATGTCTATGGTGGATGGGGAAAACTAGAGGGTTCAGGTATCGATGCCTCTATTCAGTGGGGGATGAAGGAAGTGGGTTCAATATGATGCTTCTTGTCAAGATTGGAGGTGAGCATCACAGCTCTGATTGGTCTCAGTGAGATGGGGCCTGCGTTGATGTCATTATGTTGGTATTCAGGCACCATTTTCAATTCGATCTATGGTTCTCAGCTACTATCCACATGAGTTTTTTATTGCACGAAGGGGCCATAGCTGGTTTTCTGCAAGGTAGATGGAGGATATTCTTTCTAAGGGTTCTTGTTCAAGATCTCAATGGTGTTGTTTGTTTCTATGAAGCTTCATTCCCACTGACTGTTCAACCAAATTCCAAAAAAACCAAAGAAAGGTTGCACCAATTTAACCCCTTCCGGCCAAGCCTAACATAAATACCAACATCCCCTTGAACACTTTATAGAATAACCAAACCATCCCCAATACCACATCATCCCAGGACATCCCACTCAAGTCTAAGCTTCTCAACATTCCAAGAAGGCCCACTTCAGATTCTACCCTACCATAACACCACCCCTACCCTTACAGCCTTCCCACATGTCAAGCCTACCTATAGCCTCATCTAAGGTCACTCAAAACCCCATAATGACACCACTCTATCCCCTTCCCATAAATCTCTCCTAATCACCACCAATCCGACCCACATCATTATTATTTCATGTCCAATTTCAACAAAATCCATTTTCCAACAACCTTGGCACCAAGGACACCTAGAATCTAACAACAAAGGTTATGAAGATGGAATTTGTTAGAATCGTTAGACCATTACAAGAGGAAAGATTGGAGGGTTGTGATGGGTTTAGTTGTGAAAACTATTTTCAATCGAAGGAATTAAATATTTTTAAATTAGTGATTCTAGAAGTCTAACTTCCGAAGTTTGGATGGAGATGGCAGAAGAAGTAGTGGCTAACAACTTGAAGTCTGAGAGAAATAGGCAGAAATATGTTAGTCAGATCTGGGCAATTGGAACATATCTATTTCTTTGAATGAAGGTGGAGTTGGATATGCAAATAACTTTCATAAGTTTTTTCCTCTAAAGGATACGTAAGAAATTTTCATTGTGATTTTACAGTAAAGGGAATGCGTAAGAAACTTCAAAATTTTACTTAAGAGTAAACTTGCAAGAATTTTGGAAGCACGTACTATACACCAAAATCAGAAGTTAAGATGGTGGAAGTATTTGACCATGTGGAAGGCTACCTATGAAGATTGGACTGAAGTGGACTCACTCCCTGTGAATATCAGAAGTCAGTGGTAACCGGTTTCACCAGCTGGACTCTATTTTTTTTAGTGGAGTGAAATCACTTATAATGAACTGACAAATAGTATTATATTCTTTTTACATTCCTTAATAAATTTATTAGTAGCATTCCCCTCGTGGATTAGGAATCACGTATGAACCACATAAATACCTATTTTGTTCTTTTTCCATTATTTCTTCCAATTTTTATTTTTATAAAATTCTTGTCTGGGTTGTGCGATGACTTATGTGTGATTGTTTTCTAAGTTTATTTGCATTAAGTATGCGGGTACACTTAAATACTTGGTTTTCACCTTGTAAGCTCTGAAGGAATAACATTAAGTGGTTTAATTAGACATTACATCAGATCCAACAAGTGGTATCAAAACTTTTATTGCAAAGCATTGGATGACTAAACCTTGGTGAAAGTGATTTATAGCTCGGTTTAACAGTATCATTTTTCCCTTTGCCTCGTAATAGAATCTTGGTAAGCAGTTCTTGATCCCTCTTACATGATCTAGAATTTTGTGGGAGTTTACTATCTATAGAAGTTATGATGTTGGATGAGGGTAAGGTTTGAGTGAAGAAGTTCAACAGAAAGGATTTCAGATTTTG
Organism: Viscum album; assembly: GCA_963277665.1. Lineage (NCBI taxonomy): Eukaryota > Viridiplantae > Streptophyta > Magnoliopsida > Santalales > Viscaceae > Viscum > Viscum album. The sequence continues at coordinate 134,680,637 of OY728153.1, forward strand.
GAGGATGTCAATAAAATATTTTCTAATGCAGAAGGATCTAGATCTTTCGTTGATGGGTACCAAGATAGAAGCGATGAAGAAGGAATAATGGGAAATGATAGATAATAAAACACTCATTGTGATTAATATGTCACTAGCTTGGAATGTTTCTTAAAACATATGATATGTGAAGATTTCTTCGAAACTTATAAATACTCTCACTGATATGTATGAGAAGCTGACAATAATGAGTGTTCCTATTGAGGAAATTTTGTGGCTTGATAACTTTGGAAGGTAAACCTATTATTGATCACATCAATGACTTCAAAATCATTCTAAGTTAGTTAGAACTGGTAAAGGTGAACTTTGGTGTTCCTAAGGGGGTGTGGCTTCTATTTTCATCACTCCCATAGTCTTAGGATGCGATGGCTGAAATGGTGAGAAAATTTAGCAGTAAAGAATACTTGGTGTTTTCAGACATCATAGATCTTATTTTGAATGAATAAATTCATCATAAGGATATCCATACATCTTCTGGAAACGCATATAGTGTATAAGAAATGGGACGCTCTGTAATACGAAGATGTCACACTAAATGGAACTGAAAGAGAAGTCGGAGTAGGATTGTCTCGGTGGTATGTGGTCTCATGTGTTAACATTTTGGGAAGAAAGATCACCTTCAGAATGATTGTGATAAAAGAAGAGTCCTATACTAAATATTTTATTCTGGAAGTAGATCCACAAATCCTGTATCAGAAGATTCAAGTGGTATTATACTGAGTGTCATTAGTTCACTTGAGTCTTGTATTATAAACTTTGCAGCCACATTTCACTCTATATCTAAGAGAGAAAGTATGGAGAATTATACTTCTAGAAGATACAACAAGGTACACATTGTGCACGGTGGCTCTCTTAATATTGATGGAAAAGGTGATGTTTCTAACTGAAAAAGGAATGAAATATTGCTTGAATTTCAAGGAGTGAAACACATATCGGGGTTAAGGAAGAAATTAGTTTCCATTGGTCAACTAGATTATGTGGGTTTTTGTATAACATTTGTGGTTGGAGTGTGGAAAATTACATGTGGTTCCATGGTGGGGGACAAAGTAGTGAAGGATGAGACTTTATATCTAAAAAGAGTATCATTAGGTGAAATGCATATTAGATAGATAACTTTCACAAAATTATGGAATGACCGTTTATGTCCCTTGAGTGAAAAATAGATGAAAATACTAGATGCTAAGAGGATGCTTAAAATCAGAAGTATGGAGTATAGAACATGAAAATATTGTATCCTTGGTAAGTGTTTAAAGGTGTCATTCCAAATGGAAGGTATGACACTAAAGAACCATAAGTTAGAGTTGGTTCATATGGATGCATTGAGGTTAGATCTGATTGGTTCTATTGGTGAGTTATTGTATTATGTTACATTAATTTATGATTTGACACAAAAGGTGTGATTTTTATTTCACAAGCATAGGTATGAGGTATTAAAAACCTTATGGAGCGCCATGGTGTAAAAAGAGACCAGATGCAATCTTTAAGTGTTTGAGGTATGATAATGGTGGGGAGTATAAAAGTAGGGAGTTTTGGAGGTTCTGCTAGCACAAGGGTATGCTATTTGAGAAGACAATATCAGGCACTCTTGGATATAATAGAGTTATGGAGAAAATGAATCATACATTATTTGAGATGACAAGGGGAAAGAAATTTCATTCTAGTTTTCCAAATGATTTTTAGTTGGAAGCAGTGAACTATGCAGCCTACTTGGTAAACAAGAGTCCAACATCTTTGTTAGAGAAATAAATTTATAAAGCATTTTTTTCTGAAATAATTGTTGAACTTTCCCATATCGAAATCTCTGGTTCACTTGCCTATGTATACATAGATTATCATGAAAGGGACAATATGAAGGAAAATTTCTGAGCGTGTTACTTTGTAGGGTATGATGATGAAGAGTTTGGTTTCAACTTTGGGACAATAACTCATGAAAGGTTGCTAAAATTTAAAATGTGATCTTCAATGAAGAGATCTTGTGGAAAGATCAAAACCTAGAGAATATTACTGATGAGATCAATGTATTATTAGAAGTTGATGTTCGACTAAATGGAAGTCCAAAAGTTAGAGAAGCTTCATAAAGTTTAGGGAGAATGACAGTTCCAGAAGAAAAATACCATATGAAATAGTTCTTAAAAGGAAGTTAAGTTATGATGGTGTTTCTCATATCAGAAGCACCATATGGATCATGTACTTTGGAATCTCAGAGAAGAGATTTGTAAGGTGAAGTTCTGTAAGTAGTGGTTCCAAAATGAGTCGAGCTACAAAGGTAGTTATAGAAAATCTACCAGGATCAGGTTCCAAGTGCATATATATGGAAGTGATCTACATCACTTGCTTCTCACAAACTATGGAGAACCCGAGATCCTGAAATATGATTAAATTCTGAAGAAATAAAAATTGTGGGAGTTTTCCATGAGGGATGAGATTGATTCCATACATATGTTTAAAACCTAGGATATAACAGAAAGTCCCTCTAAGAAGAAAGTGCTTCAGAATAAGTGGGTTTATCGAATAAAGGATTAAACAGATAATATACTAGGATACAAGGAAGGGCTAGTCATGAAGGGGTTTCAATAAAAAAGGTGCAGCTATTTTTTTTGAAATCATTTATATGGTTGATAAACATATGACTATTTAGATGGTTCTAAACATGGTTTTAATGGAAGTAATTCATCTAGAGAAATTGGACATGAATACTGCATTTCCTTATAGGGACTTAGATAAAAAAAATTATACAGAGTGACCGAAAGATTTCATAGAGAAATAGAGATTAAATCTTATGTGCGAGTGAAAATAGATCCCTTTACGGATTGAAGCAAGCACCAAGGTAGTGGAACTAGGAGTTCAATGTCATTATGGATGAATAGAAGTACATCCAAATAAATACCAATCATTATTATTACTAGAAGGAGTATGATGATAGGAGTTTCATTATTCTACTTCCCTGTGTTGATAACATGCTTATTTCCAATCTGGTAAAGGAAATGATTGATGAAATAGAATATGAATTGTCCAAGAGTTTTGAGATGAAGGATCTCGGTTTGGCTAAATGGATCTTAGGGATACCGATTTTAAGGGAATTAACATCCAAAACTATGTTCGTGGGTCATCCTGGCTACATCCGAAAGGTGGTGGAATGCTTCAGAATGACCAAGGTGAAGCTAATTCCACACCCTTGGACAAATATTTCAAGTTAAGAAAATAGAATGCACCATGAATAGAATCTAAGTTAGAGTATAAGGAAAATGTTCCCTATGAATAGGTAGTCATATTCTTGATGCATGTCATTATTTTTAATCAACTAGACATTACGTGAGAAATGATAGTTAACATCAAATTCATGGAAAATCTCGAAATAGAATTTTGGTAAGAGGTTAAGTGGATCCCATAGTATTTGAAGGGTTATAGAAGTTTTTCCCTTTCATTTAGAATAGATGAACCATTATAATGGATTATAGACTTAAACTTTGGAGGAGATGCAGATACTCAAAATAACACTACTAGATATGTGTAAACTTTCTAAGGAACGATTGTGAGTTAGATGTCGAAGCTTCAACTGGTAGTAGAACCTTCAACAACGGAAGTAGAGTATGTTATATTAACAAAAGAAAGGAAGAAATTTATTTTTATGAAGGGGTTATTGAAAAATATCAAAAGGAGGTATAAAATTAGTACTTTTTTATGTGAATTGAAAAGTGAAATCTACTTGGTCGGTAATCAAATGTTTCATTCCAGGATAAAGCACATTTAGTTGAAGTATCACTTCATCCAGAAATTGTTGGAGGAAAAAGTGTTAGATCTATGGAAGATAGATGGATCTTGAAATCTATAAGATATATTAACAAAGGTTGTAATCTAATATTTGTTGAGGTGGTGTTTCACCTCACTCGTTTTAGGTTAATAAGAAGTATGGTGTAGGAACCATGGGGATGTATGGAAGTTTGGTAATAGGCAAAGGTTTGTAGATGATAATGGAGGACATAGTGGTGGATCCTGGAAAATGATTCTAAAGTGGTAAATTTTTAGGTTCGGATGTGAAAACATTTCTCTATCTAAGGAATTAGATTTTCCAAAAGTATTTACTATGTAAGTCTAAATTATGTAGTCTAGACGGAGATAGAATAAAAAATAGTGGCTAAATCCCAAAAATATAAAATAGTATACCAAAACATGTTAGTCATAGGTGGGAAACTAGAAGATACCTATTTCTACAAATAAATGTGGAGTGAGAAGACTAAATAACCCAATGTAATTTTTAAATAAGATTTTATTTATTTTAAAATACTCGTGAAAATTAAAAGAAGTTGTTGTAGGTATGTTTATGAGGAGATTGAGTGTATTTTGAGATGATTTGAAGGTTGTTGATGCTGAAAAACATGTGTTGCGGGAGATATCGAGAAATGGATGGCCATTTTTATGGGAATACTAAGAAAAGTGGGATCAAAATCGACCTAAGGGCCTGGATTCATAAAGTCATGTACCTTCACAAAAGGCAAGTGCTTGCAAAGGTTGTTGGAGCAATGTGGAAGTGTTTATTATGTGATGACGGTAACTTCTATGCAATGTATGTCATCTCACAAATATCACCTACCATAGTAAATATTTTTCTTATGCGGAGAAGGTAAATTTCAGTAAAAGTATCTTCCAACATCTATATCACCTATAAATACCTACCTTCATCTGACATTTAAGTGGAAGTGACATTTAGACTTCTTCTAGAATCTGTGAATTTGTTAAACTTCATCCTTCACAAGCCAAAGTAGAGATGGATTCTTACATGTATCCATCTTTCATTAATAGCCTCCCTTGGGTTCTTGAGACTCTCAAATAATGGTGGAGTGTAATTTCATCAAGTTTCATATCCTTTTCATTAGATAAAATCCCCTCACACTTCTTGGGGTTTTACAAGACACCTATCCTTCTTGAAACCTTACCTATGTGAATGAAGACTTCATACTGAGACAGGGTACCCATTATTTTTTAAGTACTTATCCTCATGAAAACCTTGACCTTCAAGATCCCCCCTGACCTTCATGAAACCACTAACCTTTGTGAAACCTTCATAACAGGACCCTGCTTGATGCCACCTTTCAGTAGACCCACCTTCATGAAAGATGAGCACTCAATGGCCCAATATCCATTCAGACCCAGTTCATTTGTGACCCAATCTTCCACATGACCAATGTCATCAACCCTCATGTTTATCCTCTTTTCTCCAAGAATGTCCTAGATAGTTTTATCACCTCTTGTTCCTAAGAATAGGGACCCTAATGTCAGGACGCCCATGTGCCACCTCAGCATCGCAATGTTTATTCCTCATGTCATCCAAAAGCACATGTGTAGTAGACACATAATCCCCAAACATGGAATCATTAAGAGAAATTTCTCACCTTTCCTCATATGGAGTCCTAGTGCTAGATCCTTATCCCCTACCAGGAAATTTTCTCCCTAGGTGTGGGCCCTATATTGTCTGAGTTGTATGACTTTAAACTACAAATCCCAAAATCCTAGTCGTATGATGTTAAACTATACAATAAAATACTTATCACATGATATTAAACTATATCCCTACCCTATTCAATAAACACCGGATTCCTTGTTCATGACTAGAATGGTATGAAATCCCTCCTACATTGGGTATCCCATATGCGTAATCCCCACACCACCATGGGATGATCCTCCTACATCGGGCAACCCATATGCATAAGACCCATACCACCCCTTGTTGTTTCACCTTTCATGATGAAATAGTCCTTACCACATGACATTAAGCTACATGGAATGGTCCTATCTCATGACCTTAAACTATTCACTCAAACAACGTGAGTTTTGATCCTCATTTCCTAACATGGTATATAATACACCTCCCTAAGGTCTAATCCTGACACCCCAACATCACTATTAAATATTCATGTATTCCCCCTAGAATTTGGAAACTCTGAATTGTGGTCATCTCCCCCTAAGACACACTCAACCTAACCAATTTTTCCCCACAAGATGTTCAACCTATGACCAACCTATTCCCACAAGATGTTAAACTCGTGATCAACCAATCCCCACAAAACAATAAATATGTGACCAACCAGTCCCCACAAGACATTAAAACTATGACCTACCCATCCCCGCAAGGTGTTAAAACCTTTAACATTATGTACCCATAAGAAATTAAACATGTAAACCCACCAAATTAATCAGAACCTCTACCTCATGTGATGAACATGGGATGCCCGAAGCAAGAAACCATGGATGTATTATACTCCTAATGAAAATTAACCCATGATGGACATGGGATGTCTTGGGTTATACACCCAAGATGCCTCACACATTAGATGCCCTTGGCTTTAAAATAGGAAGACTTTAATTGTTCCAACACACCAAGCGTCCATGGATTTCCATATGTCGCCAATTCCACTATTAGCTCTGGCTATAGGTAGATTCCCTATCATGATAGAAGTAGTGTAATTAACAGGTTCCCACCTCAATATGTCAGCAAGAATGATATTTTAAAACATGGATCAAATCTACGAGGGAGACCTATACTAGACAGAGAGCTCTAAGGAGGAATCCATGGAAGGAGGAATAGACATACCATAATCCCATTTTGACTAAGGAGATAACATTACCTATCAAGGTGGTAGAGGTCCCACCTTTGGAAACTGGGAATACAGGGTAACTAATCAGCTAATGTGGAGGAGGAAAGACCAAATCCATAGAATCAAACCCCATCAAGATAGTAAAGGAAGAAAAATTGCATCATCACACTCGACGCATTCCCCAGATTGAGAGCGTTGAAAAAAATGGCGAACCTGTCGTGAAAATCTCCTCCTTTACAGTGATTAGATAAGTAATGTTGGACACCTCCATATTTGGGCATCACAAAATTTATAAATTCAGTGTTAGGCCTCACTAAACAAATATGGTGGGCTTAAAATGAACCAGTTCTCTTATAACTAGGGGAAAATTAAGGACATTGAGCATCTACAGACTGAGAAACCATCAATGTGAATCATTCCTCCACCTTAGAAAGAATGAATAATGTTGGGCACATTGGGAATCACTTTAAATAGATTTGTACTAATGATTGACTTCACATACGATACATGACTCAAGCTATTGAAAAAATTCAAATCCATGTCACTAATAGGAATAGGCTTAGGAGAATCAGTGGTGAGACAATCTCGTAAAACTATGCTCATACCATGATGACCACCGCTTCCACAGCTATCGGGTTCCCTTACCTCATCTCCCCCTCCAATCTCATCTAGAGGAGGGTCATTGATGACCTGCTTTGTCAATATGAATAGAAATGGTTCATCCCAATCAGTTATATGTCACTATAGGACCTAAAATCATCGATTCTCCACCAACATCGATGCCCACAAGGGCCGCGCAGGGGACATATCCCCATGTTCACCATGAAAATTCATTTTGAGATTCTCTCCCCAAAGTGGTATAATGGATCGCTTCCCTATGATGTGGAGGTAGGGTATTTTCAGGTTGTTTCCATTGGTTTCACCCAAATTTACCCTACTGGTAAAAGCGGTTGATGTAGTACATGTAGGGGTTGAATCCACAGGGACCGAAGTAGTAACCTTGAGACGCTATGATTTGGTGGAGGATGGGTTGTGAAGTGGCCAACTTTGGTTTTGATTTTGGATGGTTTTAAAGAACACTATGAAGCCTAAGTGAATTCAATTCAATGAAAATGGGTTGATCTTAGGATTATGCTCGGGGTGGATTGAATGAATTTTACTTCTTTAGACAATTTTGGTTTTATTAATTCTTGATGAATCCGTTCTTCAAAAATAACACTACCTTCATCATTTTATGGTTTGGTGCTTACTAAACACAATTACTAATCCCCTATACACTTATAGAACAAATTCCATGATCTATCCAAGGTATATGGTCATTTAGTACTTGAATTTAGCTTGCTCAAACACAGTGAAGATGAAGAGTAGAAATAACTGAAGAATGTAAGTCTTAAATTAATTAGCCAATTAACAACAATTTGTTCATAAAATAACATTCAATCCAGACTTTGCATCCTCATAAGATCAACCCATTAAAGTTTTATCCCTCCATTGATGGTATACTCTCAATGGTGGTCGGAATATGTCTAACAAGAATTGGATTGAATAAATTAAAACCGCGGAAATAACGAGCACTCCTCCATGTGTGTGAATGAAATTCACACATATGTGTGAACTAATTCACAACAACACAGAGATATCACTGTGCTTTGTGATAATAAAGTTTTAATAAAATAAATGGAAAATATATAAGATAAATAATTTGATTAAGAACATACAGATACAAAAAATAAACTTACATGGAAATGGAAAACATTACAAAGGAAATTTGGAAGCATAACCTTAAAATGAAACAAGCAACACAAGATGATCAAAAAAATATGAGATGTCTATTCCATTCACCACCAGATCCTTATATAGGAATATTAGTAGCCTTAGGTCCACCCCCAAATAATCAATTTACCCCCAACAATTAAGAGAGTCAAAATTAGGGTGAAGAATCAAAAGGAAATTGACGTTACAAAGTTGACCACAAAACCATCTAGATTCGTCCACCGTTTTAATGTATGAATTTGTAATTGAAGAAGGCCTAATAAGGAGGGGTAGTAGAAGCTAAATATTCTCTTCACTCTGTCCTCTATGATATGTAAAAATGTCAGGAAATTTGGATCATCCTTTTGGAAGTTATGGTCTAAATGGTGGGACGACTTTATGAGCATTAATGTCGGGCCCACCATTTAAATATCAACTTCAGATCCCTTTATCATCCTGAAAAATTCAGAATTAGCTCCGGCCACACTTTAATAAAATGATATCCATATTTTTATCTTTATACTATTAAAATTTTAGCTTCATTGGGATTGTTTTGTGGGCCCCACATTTGTTTGATAGGCCTTAGGCCCATTATGCTTTTTCTAGAAAGTTTCTATATTCAGGAACAAAAATCTTCATCTTTCCTTGGGATTCATCCATCAGACATAAAAGATAAAATGTTCAAAATAAAGTTATTAATCATATACCAAAATATAAAATTAAAATGATGAACAATGTATTTTTAACAATCAATTTATTGAGTGGCCCCAAATTGACACTTCAAGCATGAATTGCACAATGATGGGAAATGAAGTTCAATTTCTGAATTAGACTAAAATTGATGTTTATGAACTTTGAAACACATTAATATTAAGATATTAACAATGAATATTAGCCAATTTAAGTGACTAATCACACCCCCCAACTTGAGTTTTGCTAGTTCCGAGCAAAATATATTACAAATATGAAATTTGAATCCCCTTTTCCAAAAACATTTTAATACACATTGCTCACCCAAAGACCTCATACCAAAAAAATTATGAAACCCATCAAAATAATTTAAAACAAGCTAGGTCCATAGGCATATCTCAAGCCCAATCTCATTCCTTTGTTCAAATTCATCGCCACATTTCATCCAATTTCAATTAATCATGATAAAGTGTTGTTCATCACAAAAGATATGGGGCCCATTTTATTGTTCAAGGGGAAAAAATGGAAGCGCTGGGTGGGAATCACATTAAACCATAAGATGATTATCCTTTTTTTATTTTTTTTGTTTTTTTGTTTTTTTTATTCATTTTTTTAACCACAATAGATATGAAAAGACTAACTCTGGGCAAGACAACTATGGAGTCACGATCCCTAAGTGTCGGAAGCCGCACATATTGTCAATTCCATGCTCTATAATAGAGATATAAAGCCTAAATCTAGTAAATAAAACTATGGAGTTACAATACCCAAGTGTCAGATGCCACACATTTGGACAAAACATTTCTCTATGTGGTCATTATTTTTTTCAATTTTTTTTATTTTTTTTTATTTTTTTTTGATACTAAAATTAAACTAAAAGTGACCCCAGAACCCTATGCTATAATGAAAGGGAACCAAGAACTCAAATTTACACCCAAGATCCAGTAGACATGAATTGTGGAATTTTTATTATGAGGATGAAAATGTAAACTTTGAAAAATCACATCGGACAACCGCACTTTCCAAAAACTATGATCATTAACTTAAACTTGCATTAAAATCAGAATCAAGGCATGAAAAATTATTTGATATCCAATTTCAGAGTTTGAAATATGTGTTATCATGTTCAAGTTTAATGAAATTTTTCTTTCCATGCATGTTCTTATTAAAAAAAATCATTTTTTATTTCATCTTCCCCCAACATAGAATAGCACTGTCCTCAATGTTTAAAAGAAAACATAGAATGGGGTATGGGGGAGGTGTTCAAAGAGGAAATTTAAAATGATAATAATGGAATGAATTCACCTAGTGGTTGATGATGAAAGTGCATGCCACAGTCTCCCTTCAATCCTGGATTTGATTCTCAGCAGTTTGGATGGATGTGATGGTCTTTTCCCCACAACCTACGACTTGTCCTTTTTAAAAAAAATTAACCTATAAAATAAAACAAAATAAACTGATGATACATTGTCTTATTTTTAAATTTTTGGGTAAGGTATTACTCAGAGATCACGCCACGTGACACGGATAAATATAACGCTCCCCTTTCATACCCATCCTTACTCATAAAATAAGAACAGGTCAACAGTCTATAGTAATTTATTATATGAAAAAGAAAATGATTCAAAATAATTGGAAACATGAAAAGCATGGGTAGCCTCTCATGCAGTGCTTTTGTTTAACGTCATTAGCTCGACTTGAACCCCCCAACTTATCAAATTCCAACTTTCAAAATTCTAATGAACCCATATTTCTCCACTTCAACATGATTGAGATTGATTGTTTTTTTATAATCTTTTACTTGTATAAATCCATGTTCTAAAATGAATATGAAGATACAAGGAATGTCATAAATGGTTGATCTAGTTGCATTTTTTGTCTTTCCTAAGACGTCAAGGTTCAATATAACGTTATTGATTTCATGATAAGAATGAATGACTAAAGTATGGTCATGGGTATCACCTATGATGGAATTCTTTTCTGGGGAAGGAAGGATAATGATTTTGAGTTCTGGTCAATTGCAATTTCCTAATGAAGATTGGCAATTTGAATGAAAGTCAATTTCTTATCCAAAATTTTTAGAAAGAATTGGTTCCTTTTGAAAATATGATTCATCCCCAAAAGTGTCTAGTTGAATTTCAGGAGTGGGTATGGGCTCAATGTTTATTATTTCTCCCAATTTTTTAGTGATTGGTGTTTTTTAAAAATCATCAATGGAGAAATATTCAGGACTCTCCATCCACAATGTCAAATTTCCCTCTTGTGAATTCAAAAAAATCATTTTCCTCTTGATTTAAGCACCCATCAACTATTACTTGATTATCTTAAACTATCCCAAATCCAATGGTTATTTATTCAATAAATTCATGTGAGGTTTTTGGGAGAAAATATTCTTATATTAGTGATGAGTAAGAGACAACCTGAGTGGGAATGGGTTCCACAACCATTTCAATGCTTTTTAGTTCTAATCTTAAGGATAAAACCTCAGAAGTAATTCTATCCATTTGTTGAAACAATTTATCAATTAATGGTTGTGGATAATTATGATCAAGTGGTTGAGATAGATGGTCTATTCCAGGAGGATAATTAAGTTGTTGGAATTCCACAGGAGAATGTTCAGATTGGCCTTGTTGGGATTGAAACTCATTATAGGTTGGGATGTTTTGTAGAGCATAGGAGTTAAAACATTGTGGCTCAATAGGTTGTTGATTTTCCCACTAATAAAAACTAGGAAGGTTATTGTACATCACAATTGGTGTGGGGTAGTCAAGGTAGGGAGTGGTTCCCCATATTTGGCTTTTTTTAAAATGGCTTCCCATAGAAGTGAAATCGGGGGAGAGAAAAGAGAATTGGGGTGAGAAAAAGAAGATGAGTGTATAAGGTAACTTACTTGGTCCCCGAAAAAGGTGCAAAAATTTGGTTTCACCCAAATTTACCCTATTGGTAAAAGCGGTCTATGTAGTACATGTAGGGGTCGAATCCACAGGGACCGAAGTAGTAACCTTGAGACGTTATGATTTGGTGGAAGATGGGTTGTGAAGTGGCCAACTTTGGTTTTGATTTTAGATGGTTTTAAAGAACACTATAAAACCTAAGTGAATTCAATTCAATGAAAATGGGTTGATCTTAGGATTATGATCGGGGTGGATTGAATGTATTTTACTTCTTTAGACAATTTTGGTTTTATTAATTCTTGATGAATCCATTCTTCAAAAATAGCATTGCCTTCATCATTTTCTAGTATGGTGCTTACTAAACATAATTATTAATCCCCTATACACTTAGAGAGCCAAATTAATTATCTCTCCAAGGTATATGATAATTTAGTACTTGAATTTAGCTTGCTCAAACACAGTGAAGATGAAGAGTAGAAATAACTGAAGAATGGAAGTCTTAAATTAATTAGCCAATTAACAACAATTCGTTCATAAAATAATATTCAATCCAGCCTTTGCATCCTCCTACGATCAACCCATTAAAGGTTTAGCCCTCCATTGATGGTATACTCTCAATGGTTGGTGAAATATGGCTAACAAGAATTGGATTGAATAAATTAAAACTGCGGAAATAACGAGCACTCCTCCGTGTGTGTGAATGAAATTCACACCTATGTGTGAACTAATTCACAACAACACAGAGACATCACTGTGATTTGTGATAATAAAGTTTTAATAAAAGAAATGGAAAATATAGAAGAGAAATAAGTTGATTAATAACATAAATATACAAAAAAAGAAACTTACATGGAAATGGAAAACATTACAAAGGAAATTTGGAAGCATAACCTTACAATTAAACAAGCAACACAAGATGATCAAAAAAATATGAGATGACTATTCCCTTCACCACCAGCTCCTTATATAGACATATTAGGAGCCTTAGGTCCACCCCCCAACAATCAATTTACCCCCCAAAATTAAGAGAGTCAAAAGGAGGGTGAATAATCAAAAGGAAATTGACGTTACAAAGTTGACCACAAAACCAGCTAGATTCGTCCATCGTTTTAACGTGTGAATTTGTAATTGAAGAAGGCCCAATGCGGAGGGGTCGTAGAAGAGAAATATTCTCTTACCTCTGTCCTATATTATATGTAAAAATTTCAGGAAATTTGGATCATCTGTTTAGATGTTATGGTCAAAATGGTGGGATGACTTTATGTTCATTAATGTCGAGCCCACCATTTAAATCTCGACTTCAGATCCCTTTATCATCATGAAAACTTCATAATTATCTCCAGAAACAGTTTAATAAAATGATAATCATATTTTTTATCTTTATAATATAAAAATTTTAGCTTTATTGGGCTTGTTTTGTGGGTCCCACATTTTTTTGATGGGCCTTAGGCCCATTATGCTTTTCTAGCAAGTTTCTGCATTGAGGCGCAAAAATATCCATCTTCCCTTGGGATTCATATATAAGACCTAAAAGATAAAATGTTCAAAATAAACTGATGAATCATATAACAAAATATCAAATTAAAATTCTGAACAATGTATTTTTCACAAGCAATTTATTTAGTGGGCCCAAATTGACACTTTAAGAATGAATTTTACAATGATGGAAAATGAAGTTCAATTTCTGAATTAGAATAAAATTGATGTTTATGAACTTTGAAACACATTAATATTAAGATATTAATAATGAATATTATCCAATTTCAGTGACTAATCACCCATGACCACCACCATCCAAGAATTGGCTGGGAGGGTACCCACCTAGCCACGCCAATAATGTTGACCGGATCTATAAGAAAACGAGTAGGCTGATCCTATCCCTACTTCACTATCCCTAGTCCAGAACACCCGACACCGATGCTTGGGGCGGGTCACAAACCCTTCCTGAAAGGAGGCCTCTCTATTAGATCCAGTGACCCTTTCCACCACCATCACACCTTATCTTACCCTCTAAACCACCGTACAATGTCCCGTCTTCACCTGATTGGAATCGAGGCTCCATACACCCACCAAGTTGGATGGGTTGACTCTCCCCATTATAGGATCCACCGAAAACCATCATTGGCCACCCCATGATGAATAATTTCACCACATAGCTACTCCCCACATCACTACCAACTGAAATGGGGGTCCTTTTCATGTTGAAGAATTCCCCTACCCCAAAGATCCATCCCAGGGCAGGTGGGACAACAATTATCATGGGGTCCATACCCATGACACAGTTCATAGTTCACACCGAAGTAATATCTATGAACCTCATGGGATCGAACTCAGAGAACTCCCACACCACCTGAGAGGATAATGAGGGAAACATCATGTCTCCATCAACTTCTCAGACTCTGAGGTGACAAACGGATTGATGGTGGTAACTCCAATCCCACCTTCAGAACTGGGGACCGAAGTCTATCGACTTAGGATAATTATCGTTGAAGTAAAGTACCATAAGGTCCCCATATACCTCCTAAAGTACATGCATATAGAGAGAATTTTGGTCTCTTTCCAAGGACTTATTGTGCAACCATCTCTTTCATTATCATCTTCCCTCCTCCCGGCCTCCACCTTGGAAGTATGAGAGATATCGGGATCTAGATTGGCATCCTCAGACGATGGTTAATGCTCTGCGGATCCACATAGGTATTATTTTCTTCCTAAACAATAGAAGTCCAAAGATACCCCATCCTATATGGAAATGGTCATGAAGCTGGCCCCACCTCCAGAGAACATTTTGACATTCTGGGGACGATGGGGCTATGTAACAATTCCTCTTCCTGAGCATCATCAGCATAATAGTTCTTCATCACTACCACCACCAGTTTCCCAAACATCACCACTAGGTGCTTGGTAAAATTATGAACTATACTCCCATGTGGATAATGACTAGGAGGAAGATGTGTGGGAGGTCTTAAACACTAACCAGCTATCAGGTATGTTCTGGACACCTGCAACCTTTTGTTTCACCATACCAAGGTTTCTCATCAAGGACCAGGTAGCCAGTTTATGCCAAAATATCTGGGTAACATCCAACCACCTTCGGTATTTTCAGCTATCCTACTCAAGAATAATTTGTATCATTTATTTCATTCATCAACAGTGTCATAAATTTGACATTACTACACTTCTAGCATCTTAGTTCCCTAATTTGTATGGATACCACCAGAATTTTCAGTGGAAACTACATCAGGAGCCTCATTGTGCTCTTATGAATCATGAATGAGGCATCTACCCATGTAAAAATTAGAGTTTGGGAGCAGTATACTTCCCTCCACTTCAGTCCCATTCTAAGGAGACACCAAGATCATCAGGTTGGGCATCCCACTGATGGTGAAAATTTACCTCTTACCGCTACTACCATGAACATCATCATGATCAATCCCATGAATGATTAGAGAAATTTGGACAATAACAAGGGACATGATTAAGAAAACCCACCCTAAGGGGAGACACAGTATTAAGAAGACCTTTTGATAGTAATGCAAAACGGGTGGGTTGGGACAAGCCTGCATGGGTTTGAGCCTACGTGGGTTTGTCTGCAAAAACATGTATATAATGCGGACAAAAAATTTCAAACCTGACCCACCCTGTATAAGCCTGCGGGTAGCTCATGGTATTATCCACATTTTAAAATATATACTATTTATAATCATTTAAATATTTTATTTTTTTATCATTATTAATGGTAGTTGTGGGGAGAAGTATGGATCGATAATATCTAGTGTTTTAAGAGATGTGATGGAACATTTTTTGATTGGTTAATATTGGTATGAAGTGATGTTAATGTTGTGGAAAATTATTGTGATGAAAATTTGGTGAGTGATCGGTGAGGGTAATTAATGATTATGTTGGTTGTATGGTGATGCGAACGAATGGACCTGCGAATGAATGAAAACTCTCTAGGTAATGACTAGTTTTATAGAAGTTTATTAGGGTTCCCATGAGGTATTTTCCTATTTTATTAATAACAAAATAAAATTAATTAATAAAAATAATAAATCGACCCAAAAAATATTATGATTATAATAACTCTTTTAGAATTTAAACCATGTGAAAGGGAGATGAGTTCTATTTTTTGAGAGGTGGGATGACACACCATGTGAATATGATTGATAACTACTATAAAAATATTATAATATCATATTAAAATAATAAATATAGACCTATTCAAAATTTACAGGTGAATTAATGGTTAATTAGTATGACTATTATGGTGAGACATCATATTTCATGGTTTAATCATGATTTTTTATTAAAAAATATAAATGTTAAAGCATCGTATTTTGTAAAAAAAATAATTTGGCCCACAAGTAATCCCACACCTACGCGGGCTCAACCCACCTTGGCCAGAACCTGCATGAGCTCGACCCACATTGGATCGGGCTCTTAACGATCAAAATTTTTAAGCCCTCCTCACCCTAAATCTAACCCATATTCACAAATCCCACAGGCCATAGGCCTATTTTTCATTACTACCTTCTAATAGGAACTCGCACTCATTAATAGATAAAAAAATTGGACCTTAAGAGCCTACACAATAAGGTAATACCAACTTCTTATCCATATCTCAATAAAGTAAAATAGATAATTGACCTTGTTAGACCATTCAAAACTATACCAGAAACTGAGTCAGATGTCAGGTTGGACATTTACCAATAGGATCTTGAAGGCTACAAGAGGATCACTGCCAAGATAATCACTAAGTAGTGCCCAAGGAAAGATAAAGTCATAGGGGAACCCATATCCCCTTTATACAAGAAACAAGTTATCCATATTTGATCACCTAGAGTTGAGATAAGTGGTCTTACACATCCAATCCGGATAGAGGTTGGTGGATCTGGAAAAAGGATGAGATATGACCCACCTACCCTACTTGAATGATGAGACTTCCCTCCTTGGTACCATGATCTCTATGCCTCATGGGTTAGTAGATTGGTCAAAACTTTGGTAACCACCAACCCTCACCAAAACAACGTGATAGCTGCTCTCTTTTCTCACCTTAAGGCTTTGGAAACATATAAAATTTTGATCCTGTCATAGGGGAAGCCATACCCAACATGGGTAGACCAAATTCATCCACCTACAGAATTCGATAATCTAATATTTTCTCCATTAAATGGCATGGGTCATCTATTTCATCACTTTTCCCACTTCTCCTCATGGTGTAGCCCAATGATAGGAACCCTAGAGTATCAGGAGACTTCCAAACTCTAGTGTTTCATCTAGACATTGGAAGAACCGGCCTTTGTTTGGTACAAACAACTATCCCCAGGATCTGTCTCCAGTTGGGAGGATCTTCATGGGCATTTCATCTACCCATTCAACTCCACTATATGTAATACCAGTATCACTAACCTCTCTAGATTCAAGAAGAGTGCCGATGAGTGAGTTTCTAACTTTATTTCCTAATATAAGGGGCTCACATACTCCCTTTATATGCATCTTTCCCAAGAGTAGTTGTAAATTATGTGCATGGATAATATCAAAGAAGATTTGGTCCCTACCCTCATCTCCTTGAAGTATCCAGGTGAGTTTCGAGAGTGTTAAAATATATATCAGAATTTGGGAGAATTATTGAAGTTAACCAAGAAAATGTCACACTAATTTTCTCTTCCAGCTTCTATGTGAAAACATGTGAAGGAAGAAACAACCATTATTATTCAGACTGGGGCTTCCCAATCAGTACACCTTTAGGTACCCCTATCAGATAGGTCTCTCCAACTGAATCCTCATCAATTGTAGCCTCGTCAAGCATAAACTCACAATGAAAATATTGTTCAACCCCCCCCCCCAGGTCCAAACACCCACTTTTCCCTTTGAAGAGTGGAAGAATAAATCTACTCCTTCAAGGATATGCAAGTTCCAAGGTACTTCATTCGTGCCTTGGAAAAGAAAATATTGAATCTGACCAAATCTAGAAGGCACAAGAAAGATAAATCCCTGATTGTTCCCACTATTTCCCATACCATGGAATCCTTGGTCATACCATCAAGGAGTGTTTCATCTTAAGATATTAGATCTAGAACTGGGTAGATCATGGGCTCGTCACATTGAGCGATGTCCCAATATAGGTAGCACATGTATCTACTGACCATGATAGAAACAAAAAATACTCTGATGAATGGAAACATGATCCAGGTCGGGGTATGTAGAAGTAAAATGAATGGATATCCCATAATATGGTCCCTCATTCCCATGAAATTATCCATGATTGCTTGATAAAATTGGTACCCCTTGTGGTCACCGCATCCACTCCGGAAACCTCATTGGTATCACAACATTCTAAGTCTCAAAATAATATATGCCAATGATTACAGGGAAATCATAGACCTCTACTAGTTTTAAAACCATCCAACACCATCATTTACTTCATGCCTCTTTAATTTTTAGAGACCCCTAGGATTCAACCAATCTAAGAATATTCCACCAATGAAGAACATGAATATGATTCCATGAATGTTGTTAGGATGGTGGATTTTTACATGAAACTCAGTGATGAGGAACATCTTAGTCCACCCTCAGGTACCTCTAGCTGAAACCATCAAAGGAGATGCATGCTCCATGCTAAAAGGTAGGGTATCTAAGTTAGTGCTTTAAAAGAACTTGTTCATTCCATTGAAACCAGGAAAAAAACATCACGTAGGATTTAGTAGAAACAACCCTCTATGGGCGATCTATCATGGATTATCCCACAAAAAAATGAATTGATCAATCATGAGGCTCATCCACAACAATATAGTGCTCAACTACAGCTGGCCAGGGGCTACCCTCAACCATATAGCACTTAACTTAAACTGTCTAATCAGTAGCAGAATGCGACTAGCACTATCTGGGCATTAGAACCTCATCCAATTGAACCTATTACACTCCCTATTAAATAACGGACCTTGGAAACTAGAAACATTCCCTTAACCTAGAAATATGATGTGTTGAAGCACCTTGGTAGTCTAACAGGGAGATTCTTGATCCTCTACGCACTCCACTTGTTAAAAGAGATGCGTGAGCCCCAAATCAAGGCCCTGAAGAGCCCTCTCTAGTTCAAGACTGATGTATCTACTGGTCAGGCCTACCATGTAGAAGAAGTTGAGTAGGGAGAATTTAAAGCCATCATTTCCTTCTCTAAAGAGGATGAGGGTTCCACTACTCAGGGGATCATTCTTCCATTGTATGCCACAAGCCAGTTCAATGGTGTAGAAATCCACCACTTTCTAGTGCATAATGGATCTAGGATCAATCTCATACTAACCCGAACACTTAATAAGATGGGTCTTATAGAAACTGATCTGAATCCCTTCAATCTGAAAATTTAGGAATATGATAAGAATGAGAGGAAAATGCATGGAAGTATTTAACTAAATACCTGGTTCAATGGCCTAGTATCAAGCATTGTGTTTATACTTGTATCCTAGGAAACTACCAATAATGCCCGATTATGAAGTCTCTAACTTTTTATTCACATGGTGGTCCCATCTTCATATCATCAATACCTCAAATACTCCCTTGACTATTATGTTGGGGTACTCTAGAGAAATGTTTCTCCCTTCAACTCTTACAAAACCCACTACCTAGATGTTGAGTACTACAAAAGGGAGGAAAATAGATCTAGACTGATGGGGTTGAGTGTATCAACATCCCCAATGATCTGATGGACACCTCAGCAGATTATTGGGTAGATTTGAAATAAAAATTTATTATACTAATCCATCAGTTAGTTCCCATGACCCTGGACCTCGGAAGCTACTTCATCATCTCTAAGAAGAATAAGTGCTTGCAAATTGCTTCGTACTCCTACAAAAGAAAGGCTTGGATAGTGTCAAAAATCCCTACTCACGTGGAATACCAAGGGGTCCTCCTCATGGAAACTAATCCATGACACCACCACATGTTCCAAAAGGAAGTATTGACTCAGTGTAAGTCCACTCGACACCATTATTTCGATATCAGAGGTGGTTCTCATAGTTAGAAACCTCACATGATTGGATCATGGGATTTTGTCTCCATGATCTCTGTGGAGAAAGAATCCATTGGTGAGGGTGCCTCCACTACTCGTTCCACTCCTAGATCTATAGATCTATAAAATTAACCTCATCCTTTTGATCTTCATGTTTCAGATAGAGAATAGGATTTGGATGATGCCCTATATCATTTGAAGAGGGTGTCTCCAACACGATCGATGATCTGAACTAGGTAAATATATAGATAGAGTAAGACCCAAGGATGGTGCTGATTAGTGAATTAATGTATCTAGAGAAGTATTAATAGTATGTGACTTTATAGAAAGAGTACCATAATGTGTTCTTCTAGAGAAACAAGGAAATGTCAGAGCTTTATCCCCAGGTTTTCATTCATCTCCTTGGCCTCCCAGCAGGCCACCATAGGTTCAAACAACCTACCAGGAAGATGAAACCTTCCCACAGTTCCACGGACCAGGCAAAATTTTACATTCTAATCAAGACCAAATTTATGGGGGAGGTCCAATACCCCAATTGGATGGCCAACATTATCCAAGTTAGGAAGAAGAATGGGAAGATCAGATTCTTCCTCGACTTTCAGTACCTCAACTACCATTAACTAAAGGATGACTTTCCTCTTATGATAATGGATATGTTAATTAATGTGATAGCTAGTTTCTAATCCCTCTCCTTCATAAATGGATATTCCGAGAATAACCAGATCTATATGGTCCCTGAGGGTGTGGAATCCATCATTTTTAGAGAAACCTTAGGAACCTTCTTCTATTGATTGATTCCATTCAGTTTGAAGAATTATCAAGATACCTACTAGCATTCCATGCACCACATCTTCAAACTACTCCTTGGGACATTATTGGAGTGCTTTATGGATGATTTGAAAGTTTAATCTCACCAACATAAGGATTATATCAATGATCTTGAGAAATTATTCAGTTTCCTCTGCTCACATCACCTGAAAATGAATCTCTTGAAGTGTTTGTTCAGGGTTACCTTTGGAATGTTCCTACACCTCATTATTATGTATATATTCATTTAGATAGATCTAGATAATATCAAATCTATCAACAATATGCCTCCTTCATGCAACTATACGATTTGTGATGCCTCCAAATCCACTTGTCCTATATTCAATGGTTCATTCTGAACCTGGATAAAAAATTTAAGACCTTATCAAGGATAATAAATAAATGAACCATTCACCAGTGGGATGAAGACTGTCAGACTATATTCAAGGATGTTAAGAAGTATATATTGTATCCTCTAGTCTTGATGTCACCCATCCCATAGAATCCTATGGTCCTTTATTTAGCCCCTTAGAATTCTCCCTTGGTAACCTATTATCTCAAAAGAACAATGAGGGCAGGGAAAACAACCTGTATTATCTTAGTATCATGATCCTCAACATGGAGACTGAATATTCTCCCATAGAGAAGAGTTTCCTATCCCTAGTATTTATAGTTGAAAATTTATGGCACTACTCGGAGCACCATTAGATACAGCTAACATCCTGCATCGATCCACTGAAGTAATTCTAAACCTACCCATATTTTAAGGATGATTGGTTCATTGGTTAGTAATTCTCTAGTAGTTTGATATCTGGTTTTTCCCCTAGAAATATTTTGAGAGATAAGAATTAAAATATTTATTGTTTGCACATATAACACCTGAGGAACTCCCCCTATATATTTACTTTTAATATGAGACCATCCTCTCTATGGATCATACTTATCTATGTTGGAAAATGTATTTAGATGGTGCCTCTCATAGCCTAATCGGTAGAAGTATTAAGAATTCCAAACTTAATAGGGTAGGCCTTGATATTGTCTTCGTCACTAAAATATAGACCATCATTCCATACAAATTCCTGTTTTTGGAAGGCTGCACCAAAAAAAGTCTAAGTAATAGAATCTTATCATTGGCCTTAAGTTGGACCTCAAGATTGACATCCCCTTCCTACATGTGAAGGGAGACTCTGAGCTAGTCATTGAGTATATCAATGTAAACTATGTCATCAGGAAACAAGAACTCGTTCCCCTACTAGAGAAGAGTCATGAGTTGATGGCCTAGCTCTCTTCCCAGTTGGAGGTGACTCACATTCCTCAATTATAGAATTACTGATTCAATTCTTTGGTAGGTACGGCCACATCTCTTGCATAGCCTAACTAAGACAACTTAGTCATTCATGTATCACATTGAAGATTCTTCTCCCCCATCTCTTATGATGATTATGATGGGAAGTTAAATCATTTGGTGTCTAACACTTCTATAGTAGGGCCCTCAAAATCCCTATTAGTAGAATAAAAACCCAATTGAATGACTCCCTTAATCAATTATCTCCAACATAGAACTCTCTTTCCAGACTGAGATGAGAATGAGAGGACCTATTGTTATGAAATAAAATTTATCCTTTGGGATGTCCCCAGCCTTGAGTATACCATTTATAGGTACAGATTTGATGAAATCCTCCACCATTACATCCATGGGAAAAAGATCCCTCAAGTCATGCAGTAGGTCCACACTGGGTCATGTGGTTCCCATCAAGGGGGATTGAATCTTTCTAATGAAATCTGGAGGTTGGGTTACTTCTAACCCACTATGGTTTGCAATTGCATCAAATTCACCAAGAGGTGTCATAAATTCTAGATCCATGCCAATATCATTCATCCTCCACTAGATCTTCTTCATGCCACTAAGTAATCTTGGCCCTTTTTTTATAGGGACTTGATGTTGTGGCCCCCTACCCACCAGCAACAGCCCAGTAGTATAGGTTCATTTTGACTAACACATACTTCTTTTCAATGTGGATGGAGTTCATCCCCCTAAAAGAGGCCAAGTACAATTCTATGATCAAGTTTTTAAATTCTTTTAACATCTCCTGATTCAGGATTCCTCGCACCATTATCATAGAAGAAGGCACCAAATTTAGACATGTTGAGTTGAAAAAGTTGTATGCCAAGAATGAAATTCAACCCAAACACACTTCCTACTATTAATTATATCCAAATGGATAGATTTAGGTATTCAAAAATACCCACTCTAACATCTTCTAGATTATGGTAGGTCAGAATAATAATATTAGGACCGATAATCTCTCCAATTACCTCTAGGCCTATCAAAAAATGACTCAAAATTATACCCAAGTAACCCCATACTCCCTCGTGTATGGGATAGAGGTATTTCAACATATATATGTTCAGATACCATCAATATAGATGGACTTCTATGATTATCAAACACCTAATAGGAGAGCGGAAGTTAGACTATCCAAGTTGGAAGCCCTCGAAGAAAATAGGATCCAAGCATCGCATAACTTGTAAAGGAATTAGAACTAGGTGACGTGAGTGTTCAGTAAAAAGGTTTACCTTTACTCTTTCCTTCAAAGAGATATGGTATTTTCTCTCAGGATTCCTATTGTTACAACACAAGCTTCCATGGTATGCTTCTTTTTAAATGATTCAATAGTGTGTGGTGTATGCAACACAGAGTTCGAGCACACCACGACCTATCAAACTAACCATTTAAAAAGCGGTTATGAATAGTATTAACCACATTTTAAAAATTTTAAAAATATATTCTCCAAAATAGACTTAATTTTTGAATTTGTAATATCAAAATTATCTTAGGCTAAAATTTTGGTAATTTTCTAAAAAGTTTCAATTTTTGATGAATAATGAAAAACACTACATTATTGTTAAAAACCAAAAATTTTCATTTAAATAATTAATTTAATTTTAACTTATTTTAATTTCATAATAGATACATAATAACAATATTAGAAAAATATAGGTTATTGGAATCATTTTTATTATAGAATTAGATATATAAAATTTTATTGAACTTTTGGACGTCTCTTTTACCCACCTTCTCGGCACATTTGCAAATTAGCATTAAACGTAATTTTACCGCTTTTGTGAATTGAATTTTAAAAATATGATATAAATAGTTGTAATAAAGATGAAAAATTTGGTCTAACAAGATCAAAATAATTTTTGGTGAATAGTAACTTTTGAATTTTATTTACCGCGGTTAATGGTAAATAGGGTAATTAAAGGTAAAAATAATATTATAATAATATAAATTACCCTACCACTAGTACTTACCTTATTGGATAAGTCATGGATGAACAAGACAATCCTTGGGTATAACTTTTGACGTTTGGAAGCCACTTGGGTGTGATCAAGACATTTATAACATTTAATTTTAAGTAAAGGTAAAAATATCATAAACATGACTCTTATTCCTAAAACAATTTTAATATGGGGTTATATAAGAATATCTTAGACTTTAAATAGTCATTAGGAAAATTGAAAGATTACCTACATCATGGTTATTTATTTTTAATTCTTATTAATTAAATAATTAAATTTAATTATGACATAATGATGATGTAATACTAAGTTTTTAATAAAAGAATCAAATAAATGATATTATAAATATTAAAATAAATATTATTTGAAATATTTTATGCCATCCACGAATTTTTTTTGATGAATATGACATGTTAGGATTTAGTTAAAGCATTTTTCAAAGGAATCAAGTTTTTAGGACTTTAACAAAAATCAAGTATTAAATAGTGTCAAAATTGACATAAATGGGATTTTAAAATAAATACTATTCTATTAAATGATAGAAAAGTCGTAAAAATCTAATATTAGGCCAAATAACTTTTATAGTGATAAAATTTTATTAAATGGTCCACTTTAGATTATCTTGGCATTTTATAGTAACTATATTAACAATGTAGTGTAAAAATACAAGAAGACGTGGTAAGAGTTAAACTATTTACTAAGGGTTAAATCTAAAAGATAAGGTTAATTTTATAACATAAAAATTTCTAAAACCTATTGGTTGAGATTATTTAGACCCATCCTTATCTTATTATATAAATAAATCACTTTTTAGCTATTAAAAATCGAAAATAAATTCATAATAAATTAATATTTCAAGATTTTCCTAAAGTGCCCCTCACCTCTCTTCTAAAAGTGCACTTCTCCTTATATTTAATTCACACATCCAAAGCCCTTTGGCTCAACCAAACCCAGATCACTTCTACTCCCAAATTCCCTTAATTCATCTCATAAGATTCACTTTGGGCAAAAATCTAACCTAAGTAGTCCTTTTGTGCAAATCAAAAAGAGATACCCGAAGGGAGATAATTGTTTTATCACCTCTTTCAAAGTTCTTTTCTTCTTATACTTCCTATTTCTATGTTGTTTCCATAATAAAATAAAAACTCGGATGCCTTATACATTATGATATTTTATTATGATTACGAGACAACCATATTCTTTATTTTATCTATCCTATGAATAACAATATCACCATGTGTGTGTGTGTGTGTACGACTTATCGTCTCCGCGCCATGCTATAATTTGTTATTCAACACTACATTATTTGGATGGGTATAATGATGTGTATAATGGATGTAAATAAAAAATATAACATGATATTTTCTCTTTACAATTCATTTTCCATACAATTCAATGCCATTTAACCATTAAATAAATGATATTGTCACTCAGGCGTACGTACAGCTTACCATCTCCACAACGCGATGAAGATCATCTTCTACGTTCACTATCAAATAACGATTATAAAAATATATATGATGAATAAGTATGAAATATATTACATAATAATGCTACTGAAATATTATATATATATATGTGTGTGTGTGTGTGTGTGTGTGTGTGTGTGTGTGTATACATATATGTCACACACTTACTTCAATTCAATATGATAAGAAAACGGAAACAACGTTTATGCGTACGTACGGCCTACCATCTCCATGAACTGTGTATTTCATTTCAAATATATATCTAATATATATATATATATATATATATATATATATATTCTGAATATATATCTTATATAAATCATTTTATACATTTTAGAAGTAATTAAATCATGTAATATGATCAAGAATAACAAGTCAAAAAGTGTACGATAAACAAAGAGATTATTACCTGAAACGTTGCTTCAACATGGAAATTATTAATAAATGGGTAATATAAAGTCATAAATGAATCATATATGATATCATAAATATTATTATGATTATATTACAACTTAATAATATGTTCAAAACCATTATAAAGGAGTTTCAGACACATATAGAGAGTATCGGACCTAAGGTAAGGGAATTCTATCTCACTTTTAATTTTAGTGAGTGTAAGCCATGTTCACCACCTATTTCTTGTGCATGGTGTATGTAATTCCACTATTTTATTTCATATCATGAATAAATTTATCTTTGTGGTATTTAAAGATTCATTTAAAGATATCAGACCTATTATTTAATTCCACAGGTGGGTCGTGCCCCACCGGGCCTGGCCTACCCCACATCCGGGTCGGACCCGCCAAACCGGGTTGGGCCAACCCCCAGCCGGGTCAGACCTGCCGAGTCGAGTCGGGCCGACCCGCCAGCCCACTGGGCTTGACGGGTCGGGCCCGACATCGCCTAAATGTGAATATCTCCAAGACCGCGCGTCTGAACGACGCACCGTCTGCAGCACTGGGACCCTCACGACGAGGAGGTACTTTTGCGATACTCTAAGTGAGTTTTGGAAAACTTTGGAAAATGGCTGGGTTTGGAATGAGAGTAAATCCAACCGGGACCATGGAACGGAAAAGCTAATAACTATCAGAACAGGCATCTGATTGATGCGTCGTCTGTCACGTTGGGTTACTTATGATGAGACGGAACTACAGGATACATCAACTCAGGACTTCATTGATGTATCGATACTTGACTCGAGGAGCAGACCCTCCCAGAATCGAGTGTGATGTGTGCGGGAACCCTAGAGCTAGCTGCGACGACTTCTGTACTGGAATCCTTTGTGGGTTCGACGATTAAGACTACTGTACCGAAATCCTATGTGGGTTTGACTGTTCTAACTTCTGTTCCTATATCCTGTGTGGGTCCTACATAATAGTTGGTCCTGTATCCTATTTGGGTATGATAGCTCAGATGAATTATAGCTGGTCTTGTATCCTATGTGGGTCTAACAGCTTAGACGAGATAGCTGGTCTTGTATCCTGTGTGGGTCTGACAGCTTAGCTGGTCCTGTATCATGTGTGGGTCTGAAAGCATAGATGATCCAATGGATACATCTAATCATCTATATCTCTCTAATATTGTGGCATACCTGTGTGAGCTAAGTCATGTCTTACAACCATTATCATCATGTTGATTGACTTACTTCCTTTGTGGAATTGTTTTGTGCTTGGGCTCGAGAGTTGGAGCCGGACTGAGATTGGTAACTTAGGTATATGTATGGGCATATACCTAAGTAGGGTTGGTTGATACTTCTTGATTGTATCTTTCTTCTTTTGTTTAACCTTAGTGGATATTGTGAGACCTTGTGGGTCTCAGGGTCCCTACTGAGTATCGTTATACTCACCCATGCATGGTCTATGCTTGCACCTCGTTGTGTTGGATGCAGACGATGGACAACGCTGACGGAGGCCGAGAGCGCCACAACTGGACAGTACCCGAAGGTGGACCTTACGACGAGTCGGCACATGGAGGAGACTGACGAGCGTGAGTGATTAGGTGGCCATCTATACCTACCCTTTAGGTAGGAATCCCCAGAGGAAGATCCAGGAGTTTCTCTTTACTTTCAGCTGTTTGTCCCTTTTTTAATTTTACTTGTTGTTCAGTTGGTTTTGTATACTAGCCCATTTACTTTCCAGCACACTATTTTGTTTTCAGTTTTACTTAGTTTTTACTTCCTATTGCGTACTCTGTTGTTTTTGTTTACTTTTATAAAGGCAATGCCTTCCCAACTTAGGGATTTACGCCTTTGGTGCTAGTCTCCAGCCCCTGGACTATAGAAGGCGGGCTTGGGTAGTCACGGCACGGGCCCGAGGATGGTTCGAGATATCGATGACATGTTTCAGATGTCCGTAATTATTCATTCCCTCATTATGAGAATAGTTATTGATATTTCATGTGATTATTCGACAATTAGAATATCCATGTGAAAGTTTAAATGGAATTATTTGATTTATTCTTTTCATATTATACTAAAGATTGTGTTTAAAAGGAATGTGTTTTAGTTTTATACCTTCCATAAAATTTTATTATTATTTATGATATCTTCTTATATATTGTTTATCCTTACTGAGAATCTATGATCATCCCTTTATTATGTTTTATTTTCCCCCAGTATGTGAAGAAATATATTTTGTTTGACCTATAGGGATAGTCTAAGGGATATGAGAGTTTTCAAAGGGGATAGTATGTTATTATTCATTTCAATATGTAATGTAAAACTTATGTTTGTATCTAGTATTTCCATGGCTACTAAACTGATTGATCCTTAAGGATTTGATTTTCTTTTGATCATACCAATGTAATGTAATAATTCACCAACTCTGGACAAGTAGGGTTGGGGATTTACAGTTGGTATTAAAGGAAGTTTAGAAACAACCTTGGAAATTATATTTAGAAGGCATAGATTAGGGATCATAACCCTGAGATAGACTTTTAGAATAAGTATAGAAGAGAATCCTATAATTTTGGTGAAATAGAGATTATGTGGGTCTTCCAAGAAATACAACCATGTCTAGATACTACAAGTGGATGTGGTTATGGAATAGATGTACCTAGGAGTGACAACTTTGACAAGGTGTTCCATAATTGACTTGGGGTAACCTGGTACACGACAAGGGCCTTACTGTGTACCTGGTTTGACACCCCTAGGGGATATGATTACGATAATTTACATTTTCTTTACAAACCATTACGAATGATTTATGAGTAAATATGTCCCAAAAGAAACCATTTATATGATTATGGATTAGATATGCATATATTTTTAAAATTATGTTAAGTATTTTTCTAATTTGGAATTATGAATTATGATTCATAACATAATCTAGTGTACTCCATTGTTTAGAAATGGCATCCAGCAGAAGTATTGGAAACCATATCAACACACGTAATCCTCGTTGGTATTTCCCTTCAATTCAAGATAATTATAGTGGATCTGGTGATACAATTGGTGTTGAACAGCTTATAATTGTACTGGGACAACTGACTCGGGTTATAAATAATAACCTTACCTGTATGGAGCACCCTGATCCACAAAACAGAGGATCAATGTTAGAACACTTCATGAGACAAAAACCTCTAACATTTAATGGGACTAAAAATCCATTTGTAGCTGAGAAATGAATAAGTTCCTTAGAGAAAATATTTCTTACTTTGGGGAGTAATGAAAGGGAAAAAATTTTCATGGAAGTTTACCATCTCTTAAGAGATGCGGATTAATAGTGGTCATTAATTCAAAATAAGAAAGAATATGAAGGGGTATCAAATATGTAATAGAGGTAGATTAAATAATTTTTTTTATAAAAATACTTTCCTAATGAACAGCAAAGAGATATGAAAAGGCAATTTCTGAGTTTGAGGAAAAAGGGCGATGAGAATGTTGCAAAGTATGAGGCTAATTTCACAAGGATAGTGAGGCATGGTACAGACTACATAAGTAACCCAAGGAGTAAGATTGATTGTTTATTTTATGGGTTAAATCAATTTATCTGAAAGTCATTGGTCTCCCAAACATTCTCATCAGTAGAAGATATAGTCTCATGTCCTATCAAGATAGAGAAAGAATTTTCTAAGTCTTGTGACTTTAAGAGAAATTAAGAGAAGAAGAGAATGGTGGAGGAAGAGATAGATAATGGGAATAAGGGAAAGAATTATTTTCTCACATGTGAAAATTTTGGAAGGAAACACCCTGGTGCTTGCTAAAATGGAAAAAGAGATTGTTTCAAGTGTGATGATAAAGGTCATCATGCTCGTGATTGAAAGGGAAAGAAAGAAGTTGTAAATGTGCAATGTTATAATTGTAAATAGATGGGATATTATGAAAATGACTTTCCAAATCATCAAGGAAATATGGCCCAAAAGAAGAAAATGTATCAAGTTCAATCTTATGTTATTACCAAAGTCAAAGTGGAATAATTAATGTATTTATGTTTTTGGATTCAAGAATTATGTTATTATATTTTGGTTATAAGAATAATTTGATATATAAGGATTGTACCATAGTACTTATTCTTTAATTATTTGGAAGCATGGGAGTTTTAATTAAGGATTTAAAGGTGATAAAATATTTGGTATGTTACAATAATATCTTCATTATGTTGTTTAGGGAATCTGATGTTAAGATTGAGTTTGGATATATAGATACCTTTTTGGACAATGATTTTGGATGGAAGTATTTTGGATAATTTTAATGGTAGGAAAGGATTAATTTAAACATAGAATATTATTTATTAAGTATAAAACATTTCTTAAGGTTATTTTTTTAATGTCATGATATTATAGTTTTAGAAAAAGGACAACCCGCAGATCGAGCGATAACCCATCGTGTCTGGAAAGGTCACGAGACTTGAACCCATAACGGAAGGGAGACAAGGGTTCATCACCTACCACTGGCCTACGTGATGTCCTAGATTGTATAACGTAGATTTTTTTATTTAAATGGTATGATAGATGAAGTATAAGTTCATTTTTGTAACCCTATATGATTAAGAATATTTTTGAATTTTATTATCTTTTAGAAATAAATATGAGTTTGTAGTAGAAAGTAGTTAAAGAATGGAACTCTAATTTTCAAGTTATAATGATTCCTTTGGATATTATTATATGAAGTAAATTAATTCTTAAACTCTATCTAAAAAATTAGAAAACCCAAAAAAAATCCTAGTACTTTTTCTGATGAATCAAATAATCCTTAGATCATCACAGATTTATAGCTTTGTGATTGTTAACCTTTTTCTTCATCATGTTCTCTACCACTCTCCATCAAAACTTTATGGTTAAATTTCTCTTTAATGTCCATGTTTTCCAACATATAACCCTAGTAAGTTTTATCTGTCATGACCTTCATACTTCCTTTTCTTTATTTTAAAATAGAGTTCTCATCAATCCTTTTTCCGATGTGGGATTTCAACAAATATGTTTTGAAATGTCAAACACCTAATTTTTTATCCCGAGTTTAAATTTAAAGCATGTAATTTTTTTAAATAAGGTAGAATGTAACACCCCAAGCTTCCATGTTATGCTTCTTTTTAAATAATTTAATAGTGTGCGTTGTACGCAACACCGAGTTCGAGCACACCATGACCTATAAAACTAGTCATTTAAAAACCAGTTATGAATAGTAATAACTACATTTTGAAATTTTATAAATTTATTTTTTAAAATATACTTCATTTTTGAATTTTGGATATCAAAATTAGCTTAGGGTGAAATTTTGGAAATTTTCTGAAAAGTTTCAATTTTGATGAATAGTGAAAAACAGTGCATTATTGTTAAAAACCCAAATTTTTCATTTAAATAATTATTTTAATTTAAATTTATTTTAATTTCACAATAGATACATAATACATATATTATCCCAGTTTAGTTTGTTGGAATCATTTTTATTATAGAATTAGATTATAAAATTTTATTGAACATTTGGACGTTTCTTTTACCCAACTTCTAAGCACATTTGCAAATTAGCATTAATCGTAATTTTACTACTTCTGTGAATTTAATTTTAAAAATACAACATATATGTTTGTAATCAGGGTAAAAAATGTGGTCTAATAGGATCAAAAATAATTTTTTTTTGAATAGTAACTTTTGGTTTTTATTTACCACGGTTAATGGTAAATAGGGTAATTAAAGGTAAAAATAATATTATAATAATATAAAATTTCCATAACACTTGTCCTTAACTTATTGGAAAAGTCATTTATGACCAATAAAATCCTTGGGTAGAACTTTTGGTCGTTTTAACCCACTTGGGTGTGATTAAGACATTTATAACATTTAATTTTAAGTAAAGGTAAAAATATCATAAACATGACTCTTATTACTCAAAAAATATTAATATGGGGTTATATAATTGATCTCTTAGACTATAAATATTAATTAGGAAGATAAAAATATTCCCTACATCGTGGTTATTTATTTTTAATTTCCAAGAATTAAATAATTAAATATAATTATGACACAATGATGGTGTAATAATAAGTTTTTAATAAAAGAATCAAATAAATGATATTATAAATATAAAAATAAATATTAATTGAAATATTTGATGTCATAGACAAATTTTCTAGATTAATATGACATGTTGTAATTTAGTTAATTCATTTTTTTCAAAGGAATCAAGTTGTTTTAACTTTAACAAATATCAAGTATTAAATAGTGTCAAAATTGACAAAAATGAGATTTTAAAATAAATACTATTATATTAAATGATATAAAAGTCATAAGAATATAAGATTCATCCAAATAACTTATATAGTGATAAAATTATCATAAATGATCCATTTTAGTTTCACTTGTCATTTTATAGTAACTATATTAACAATGTATTGTAAAAATACAAGAAGACATGGTAAGAGTTAAACTATTTAACGAAGGGTTAAATCTAAAAGATAAGGTTAATTTTATGACCTAAACATGTCTAGAAACTATTTTTTTTAGAATATTTATACCCATAATTTTATTATCCTATAAATAAATTACATTGGATCTATTAGAAACCGAAAATAAATTTATAATAAATTAATATTTCAAGATTTTCCTAAAGTGCATGTCACCTCTTTTATAAAAGGGCACTTCTCCTTATCTTTAATTAACACCTCTAAAACCCTTTTTATATTACAAACCCTACCCACATATTCTCCAAACTTACCTAAATTCATCATAGTGGCCAAAATTTGGGTAGAAATCCAACCTAAAGAGTCCTTTTGTGCAAATCAAAAGGACATACCCAAAAAGAGGTAATTGTTTTATCACCTCTTTCAAAGTTATTTTCTTATTCTAATTATTATTTCTATATTGTTTCAATACATAAATAATAAATCTATTACCTTCTACATGATGAAATTTTATTATTATTATGATACAACCATATTCTGTATTTTATCCATCTTATGGATAATAATATCACCATGTGTGTATATGTACGGCTTACCGTCACCACGCCGCGGTGTAATTTTTTATTCAACACTACATTATTTGGATGGTCATATTTATGAGTATAATGTATTTAAATAAAAAATATAACATGATATTATCTCTGTAAATTTTATTTTCCATCCAATTCAATACCATTTAACCATTAAAGAAAAGATACCATCATTTATGCGTACGTACGGCTTACCATCTCCACGACACGATGAAACTCATCTTCCACATTCACCATCAAAGAATGATTATAAAAATTTATATTACAAATAGGTATGAAATATATGAAATAATAATTCTACTTTAATAGTATATATATATATATATTTGTGTGTGTGTACATATATTTCATTCACTTACTTCAATTCAATACGATAAGAAAACGGAAACAGCGTTCATGCGTACATATGGCCTACCATCTCCACGAATGGTATATTCCATTTCATATATATATCTACTATATATATTTATATTATTAATATATATGATATATAAATCATTTTATAAATTCTGTAAGTAAGTAAATCATGTAATATGATTGAGAATAACAATTCAAAATGTGTACGATAAACAAAGAGATCATTTCCCAAAACGTTGATTTAACATGGAAATTATTAATAAATGGGTAATATAAAGTCATAAATGAATCATATATGATATCATAAATATTATTATGATTCTATTAAAAATTAATAATATGTTCAAAACCATTATAAAGGAGTTTCGGACACATATAGAGAGTATCGGACCTAAGGTAATAGAATTTTGTCTCACTTTTAATTTTCATGAGATATAAGCCATGTTCACCATCTATTTCTTGTGTGTGGTGTATGTATTGCCCCTATTGTATTTAATATCATGAATAAATTTATCTTCATGGTATTTAAATATTCATTTGAAGATATCAAACTAATTATTTAAATGTTTAATGCAGTATGGGATGCTATAAATGTTTAAAGAATTAATACTTTCTCCATTGTAATAATCTTGATATTATTTTACATAACTATTTATATTGATATAAAAATATTATAAAGGAAATTTTATGGATATTTTTAATTTAATAAAAATGTTTTCAAAAAGAAATATTTTTAAGTTTTATGTAGAGGACTCTTTAACTAAAACATTTTTTAAATGTTTTAAGTATTTGTTATTTTAAAATCATTCTCATTAATGTCCATGTTTTCAAAATGGTTTTAAGGATTTATTTATATAGAAATGAATTTTTTATAATGTTAATTACTTTCAAAAGTTTCAAAGAGGTATGGGACACATTGATTCAAAAATAAATTTTTAAATGTCTTCTTGTTAAAGTGTGTGGATTTTGAATAAATAATTTCAAAGAAAAAGTGGTACTTATCTCAAGATATTTTTAATTATTTTGGTAGAATATTTAAATCTATGTAAACATCATTTTTAGTATTTTATTCTTGATTAAGGTAGATTGATTATGATACAATCTCATATATTGTATTGAATGTTTTATGATATGTTTGACTATGGATGTGCTATTTTTATACCATTCATGATTTATGGTTAAAGTGTTGACATTTTGTATGATAGTTTTAATATGAATGTTTATGTAATGTTTCATCATTTTCATATGAGGAATGAATTGGACTTAGTAAGTGACGGTTGGGGCCCATTATATCCCCTTGATGCATCAGTAGGTCTCATGAGACAAACTATATATGGACTTGGTCGAGGCCTTGACCATTTATTTTTTTATATGGATTTGGATGAGGCCTTAACCATTTATTTTTAGATGTCTTGGTTGAGGTCTCAACGACATGTTTCAGATGTCTAATGTTATTCATTTCCTTGTTATGAGATTAGTTATTGATATTTCATGTGATTATTCAACTAGTAGAATATACATGTGAAAGTTTAAATGACATTATTTGATTTGTTCTTTCCATATTTTACTAAAGATTATGTTTAAAAGGCTTGTGTTTTAGTTTTATACCTTGCCTTAGAAGTTTATTCTTATTTATGATAGCTCTTGTTATATTTTTTATCCTTACTGAGAATCTAAGATCACCCCTTTTTAAGTGAGTCATGCTACCGACTACATATGTAACCCAAGGAGTAAGATTGATCATTTCTTTGATGGGTTAAATCCATTTATCTTAAAGGCATTGGTCTCCCAAACATTCGCATCATAATAAGATATAGTCTCATGTGCTATCAAGACAGAGAAAGAATATTCTATGTCTTGTGACTTTAATGGAAATCTAGAGAATAAGAGAATGGTGGAGCAAGATACAGATAATGGGAATAAGGGAAACAATGATTTTCCTACATGTGACAATTCTAGAAGGAAACACCCTAGTGATTTCTTAAAAAGAAAAGGATTTTGTTTCATGTATGGGGATAATGGTCATCATGCTCGTGATTGAAATGGAAAGAAAGAACTTGTAAATGTGCAATGTTATAATTGTAAAGAGATGGTAAATTATGCAAATGATTGTCCAAAGCATCAAGGAACTATAGCCTAGAAGAATAAAATGGATCAAGGTAAATCTTATGTTGTTACTATAGTCTAAGTGGAATAATTAATTTATTTATGTTTTTGGATTCAAGAATTATGTTATTATATTTTTGTTATAAGAATAATGTGATATATAAGGGTTGTACTGTAGTACTTCTTCTTTAAGGATTTGGAAGCATGAGAGTTTTCATTAAGGATTTAAAGGTGATCAAATATTTGATATGTTATAATAATATATTCATTATGTTGTTTAGGGAATCTCATATAAAGATTGAGTTTGGAAATATAGATACCGTTTTGGAAAATTATTTTGGATGGAAGTATTTTGGATAATTATAAATGTTGGGAAGGATTAATTTCAACATTGAATATTATTTTTTGAGGATAAAACATTTCTTAAGGTTATTTTTGTAATTTTATAATATTATTGTTTTAGAAAAAGGACAACATGTAGGTCGGGCGATAACCCATTGCATCCGGCAAGTCCATGAGAATTGAACCTATAACGGAAGGGAAATAAGGGTATATCACCTACCACTGGCCTATGTGATGTCCTAGATTGTATAATGTAGTTTTTTTCTTTAAATGGTATGAAAGATGAAGTATAATTTAATTTTTGAAACCCTATATGATTATGAATATTTTTGAATTTTATTATCTTTTAGAAATAAATATGAGTTTATAGTAGAAATTAGTTAAAGAATGAAACTCTACTTGTCAAGTAAGAATGCTTCATTTGGTTATTATTCTATGAAGTAAGTGAATTCTTCAACTCTAGAAAAAAAATTAGAAAACCCAAAAAAGTTTTCCTAGTACTTTTTCTGATGAATCAAATAATCCTTAGATCATCACAGATTTATAACTTTGTTATTGTTAACCTTTTTCCTCATCATGTTACCTACCACTCTCCACCTGAACTTGATAGTTAGATTTATATTTCAAGTAAATTTTTTCCTACATGGAACCCTAGTATGTTTTATCTATGGTGACCTTTGTACTTCCTTTTCTTTATTTTAAAATGTATTTCTCGTTAATCTGTTTTCCGAAGTGGGATTTCAAAAAATATGTTTTGAAATATCAAACCTCTAATTTTTTATACAGAGTTTAAATTGCGAGCACATAATTTATTGAAGTAAGGAATAATTTAACACCACAATATTACATGGTATGCTTCTTTTCAAATAATTAAATAGTGTGCATTGTACGCAACACTGAGTTCGAGCACACCACGACCTATCAAACAAGCTATTAAAAAGTGGTTATGAATTGTATTAACCACATTTTTAAATTTTATAAATTTTATGTTTCAGAATAGACTTCATTTTTGAACTATGAATATAAAAATTATCTTAGGGTGAAATTTTGGTAACTTTCTGAAAAGTTTCAATTTTGGATGAATAGTGAAAAACACTACATTATTGTTAAAAACCCTAATTTTTCATTTAACAAATTATTTTACTTTAAATTTATTTTAATTTCACAATAGATACATAATAAATATATTATACCAATTTAGGTCATTGGAATCATTTTTATTATAGAATTAGATATATAAAATTTTATTGAACTTTTGGACGTCTCTTTTACCCACCTTCTAGGCACATTTGAAAATTATAATTAAACATAATTTTACCACTTCTATGAATTGAATTTAAAAAATCCAACATAAATGGTTGTAATTAGGATGAAAAATTTGGTCTAATAGAATGGAAATAATTTTTTGTGAATAGTAAATTTTGAATTTTATTTACCACGGTTAATGCTAAATATGGTAATTAAAGGTAAAAATAATATTATAATAATATAAAATTACCCTAAAACTTGTACTTACCTTATTTTACAAGTCATGGATGACCAATGAAATCCTTGGCTAGAAATTTTGGCCATTTTAATCCACTTGGGTGTGATTAAGACATTTATAACATTTAATTTTAAGTAAAGGTAAAAATATCATAAACATGAATCTTATTATTAAAAAAAATTAATTTGGGGTTATATAAGTGATATCTTAGACTATAAATATTCATTAGTAATCTAAAAAGATTACCTACATCGTGGTTATTTATTTTTAATTTTCAATAATTAAATAATTAAATTTAATTATGACACAATGATGATGTAATAATAAGTTTTTAATAAAAGAATCGAATAAATGATAATATAAATATAAAAATAAATATTATTTGAAATATTTGATGCCATAGACAAATTTTATATATTACTATGACATGTTATAATTTAGTTAATTCATTTTTTCAAAGGAATCAAGTTTTTATGACTTTAAGAAAAATCAAGTATTAAATAGTGTCAAAATTGACATAAATGAGATTTTAAAATAAATACTATTATATTAAATGATATAAAAGTCATAAAAATTTAATATTTGTCCAAATAACTTTTATAGTGATATAATTATCATAAATTATCCTCTCTGGGTTCACTTGTAAGTTTATAGTAACTATATTAACAATGCAGTGTAAAAATACAAGAAGACATGGTAAGAGTTAAACTATTTAACTGAGGGTTAAATCTAAAAGATAAGGTTAATTTTATGACCTAAACATTTCTAAAAACTATTT
This sequence comes from Viscum album, assembly GCA_963277665.1. Taxonomy (NCBI): domain Eukaryota; kingdom Viridiplantae; phylum Streptophyta; class Magnoliopsida; order Santalales; family Viscaceae; genus Viscum; species Viscum album. The sequence goes on from OY728153.1 coordinate 134,718,684, forward strand.
TTTGAGAGTATTTCTACCCATAATTATCTTATCATTTAAATAAATCACTTTTAATCTATTAAAAACTTAAAATAAACTAATAATAAATTAATATTTCAAGCTTTTTCTACAGTGCCCCTCACCTCTCTTATAAATGGGCACTTCTCCTTGTCTTTAATTAACACATCCAAATCCCTTTGTCTCAGACAACCCCTACCCAATTCTGCTCCCAAATTTCCTCAATTCATCCTATAGGCCACACTTTTGGTAGAAATCTAACATAAGGAGTCCTTTTGTGCAAATCAAAAAGAGATACCCGGAAGGAGGTAATTGTTTTATCACCTCTTTCAAAGTTATTTTCTTATTCTACTTCCTATTTCAATGTTGTTTCCATACTAAAATAATAACTCTGATACCTTCTACATTATGATATATTATTATGATTATGGTATAACCATATTCTTTATTTTTTCCATCCTATGAATAACAATATCATCATGTGTGCGTACGTACGGCTTACCGTCTCCAGGTCATGGTGTAATTTTTTATTCAACACTACATTATTTGGATGGGTATAATGATGAGTATAATATATTTAAACAAACAATAAAACATGATATTGTCTTTATAAAATTCATTTTCCATTCAATTAAATACCATTTAACCATTATGGAAATTATATTGTCGCTCATGCATACGTATGTCTTACCGTCTCCACAATGTGATGAAACTCATCTTCCACGTTCACCATCCAAGAATGATTATAAAAATATATATTATGAATAAGTATGAAATATATGACATAATAATTCTACTGTAATATTATATATATATATATATATATATATATTTATATTTATGTATGTATGTATCTATGTATGTACATATATTTCATTCACTTGCTTCCATTCAATACGATAAGAAAATGGAAACAATGTTCATGCGTACGTACGGCCTACCGTCTCCATGAACGGTGTATTCCATTTCATATATCTATCCACTATACATAATTATATTTTGAATATATATGATATATAAATCATTTTATACATTCTGGAAGTAATTAAATCCTTTAATATGATCAAGAATAACAAGTCAAAACGTGTACGATAAACAAACAGATTATTACCCAAAATGTTGCTTTAACATGGAAATTATTAATAAACGGGTAGTATAAAGTCATAAATGAATCATATATGATGTCATAAATATTATTATGATTCTATTACAAGTTAATAATATGTTCAAAACCATTACCCCTGAATGGCCCGAAGGCCTTATTTTTTATTTTACTATGGATAATCCCCCTTTTAAGGGTTGAAGGGGAACCCGTACATGACCCGTAGGCCAAAGGCACAAGGCCCGACTGACCCGCAATACATGACCTGAAGGCCTAGAGGCATACCATGCCCATTACATGACCCATAGGCCCAACCCACTAGAACTTCCCCTCCCCATCTTCTGCGTCATTGATCACCTAGATCCCCACATTGCATTGCTGATTGGATAACATTGCCTCGTACAAAGCTGCATGGTGCCTGGTCCCGATGGTGGCTATCATACCCTCTCATTCTTCTAATCTGATTAGATCTGCTTCTGGTGGTTGTACTCTTGTTTCTCTGATCCTCTTCTGGGAGCTGTTATGTGTGAACTAGGCACCCCATGGTCTTTGTGGCCTGAATTCCCTATGGCCAGAAGGCCATTGATAACCCCAAGGCCCTTGAGACCTATAGGGCCAAACCGGTGGCCCGAAGGCCCAAATCGGGTGAATAGTTCTGGCTGCTATAGTACCAAACAGTAAATGGTACATTACTACTACAGTACCCCCAGAAATTCGCCTCCACCCATTTTTTAACCTGAGTCTCTTGGATTCCAAGCAGGAGCTCTTACCACTCGGGTACAGGCTCATTGGCTTCAAAACCATTATACAGGAGTTTCAAAAACATACAGAGAGTATCAGACCTAAGGTAAGGGAATTCTATCTCGCTTTTAATTTTTGTGAGATATAAGACATGTTCACCACCTATTTATTGTGTGTGGTGTATGTACTACACCTATTGTATTTCATATCATGAATAAATCTATCTTCATGGTATTTAAAAATTCATTTGAATATATCATACTTATTATTTAAATGTTTAATGCAGTATGGGATGCTTTGAATGTTTAAAGAATTAATCCTTTATCCATTTCAATTTATTGATATTATTTTACATAACTATTTATGTGGATATAAAAGGATTATAAAGGAAATTTTATGGATATTTTTAAGTTCATTAAAATGTTTTCAAAAAGGAATATTTTTAATTTTTATATATAGGAATCTTTAACTAAAACATTGTTTTAAATATTTTAAATATTTATTCTTTTAAAATCATTCTCATTAATGTCCATGTTTTCAAAATGGTATTGAGGATTTAATTATATGAAAATGAAGTATTTAAATGTTAATTACATTCAAAAGTTTCAAAGTGGTATGGGACACACTAGTGCAGAAAATGTTTTTAACGTCACCATTTTTTACGTCGGTTATATATAACCGACGTGAAAATCTGTGATATGTGGTTTTTTATGTCGGTAATTTTATAACCGACATAAAAAATATGGAGAGTAAATTTTTTACGTCGGTTATTTGATAAAGGAAGTAACAAATGCGGTATCAACGAATTTTTTACATCGGTTATAAAATAACCGTCGTAAAAAAGGTGGCATCTGAGGCCTTTTTAACAAAAGTTATTTGATAACTAATGTAACAACCCAACCCGTGGAATTTTTAATGTTCGTTATATTATAACTAACTTAAAAAACCAACACCTGGAAGTTTTTATATTGGTTATAAAATAACCGACATAAAAACTGTGGTTTCTGATGTGTTTTTTACGTCGGTTATAGAATAACCGACGTAAAAAACCAACACACAACTTTTTTTAAATTGGTTATAAAATAACCGACATAAAAAATGTGGTATCTGGTACATTTATAACATTTTTTATTATAATAACTGACGTTATAAAACATTTAAAAAATTAACACGACCCATGGATTGTCATTTATGATTTTTCAATCGACAAACCGGTGACTCGTCTCTCTCGCGCAGAAAACCCTAATCGACTCTTCGATCTCGTTTCGTTAAACTCGTTTTTCCATCATCGTTTATCATCTTTACTCTCCTCAGATCTATTATCTCCACTCGCAACACTCAGGTAACCCTCCCACGACTTTATTTCGTTCGTTTTTTTTTTCAGATAGTCTATATTTACGTTTTACGGTTTTTTTTGTTTAAAAAAGGTAAGATTCTTTGATTTCGAACCCTCTTACCTCATTTTTCAATCATCATATTATTTATTATCACCAAATCTATTAGATCTACTCGCAATATTAACGTAATCCTCACCTACTTCTATTTTGTTTGTTTTTGTTTCGTGGATGCCCGACATTGATGGTAATTTTTGTTGTCATTGACAACTAATGATCTCATTCACCTATATTACTTCAATTTATATGTAAACCATTGTGATACACCCATTATGTGTACCAGTGTGATTTATTTTATAAGTATATATGGTTTTTCATGGTGGAATGTTTGTTTTGGATCCTTGGTTGTTTCTATTTTGGGTATCACTTTTTGTTGTTCCATAATCTATTTACGTCGATTATTTTTGTGAACTATTATAAGTCTTCATATGCTATTAAAAACCAATTCATTGCACAATAGATCATTTTATACTAGTATGAGATATAGTTCATGGTTCTTATTTTGAATAATGGCATGATACCAAAACTAGTAGCTTGAGGTTAAAATCCCTAGATATTCCAAAACTAGTAGCTTGAGGTTAAAATCCCATGGTTCTTGGGGATGTCAAGAGGTTTGGTGGCTGTCCAGGGGGTTGGGGGTTGTCCAGAGGGTTGGGGGCTGTCCAGGGTGTCCATGGAGGTGGGGGTAGTCCAGGGGTGTGGGGGGGGGGGGGGTCCAAGGGGGTGGGGGTGTCGAAGGGGGTGGGGGGCTGTCCAAGGGGGTGGGTGGGGGTTGTCCAAGGGGTGGGGGCCTATACAGAGGGTTTGGGGGGTTTTCCGGGGGGTGGGGGATTGTCTAGAGGGTTGGGGTGTCCAGGGGGGTGTCCAATGGGGTAGGGGTTGGGGGTGGTGTCCAGGAGGGGTGGGGGGTGCTATCTAGAGGGGTGGGGGCTGTCTAGGGGGTGGGGGATGTCCAGAGGGGTGGGGGGTTGTCCAAGGGGTTGGTGGTGTCCAGGGGGTGTCCAAGGGGGTGGGGTGGTGTTCAAAGGGTTTGGGGGGCTGTCCAGATAGTTGGGGGTGTCCAGGGTGTCCATGGAGGTGGGGGGGGGGCAGTCCAGGGGTGTGTGGGGGGGTCCAAGGGGTTGGGGGTGTCGAAGGGGGTGGGGGGCTGTCCAAGGGGGTGGGTGGGGGGTTCCAAGGGGGTGGGGCCTGTCCAGAGGGTTTGGGGGGTTGTCCGGGGGGTGGGGGGCTATCCAGACACTACAACAGAAACGTCATTTAGTAGCGGTTATTTTTGCGTTTAGTGGCGGTTTAAACCGCCGCTACATGGTTTGGTGGCGGTTTCTATAAACCGCCGCGTAATATGGAATCGCCAATCTATTAGCGGCGGTTATTTCCGTTTCGCGGTGGTTTAAGGAAAGGTTCGTAGCTGCCTCATTTCGCGGCGGTTTTACTGAGTTTAGCGGCGGTTTTTACGAGCCCTTGACATCAGTTTATTCATGGCGGTTATAACCTCTATGAATAAACTCAAATACAGTGGCCGTAAAACCACCACTGAAGTCACGAGAACCGCCGCGGAATGAGTAGCTACAATTCCACTATGTAGAGGCAGTTAAAACTTCCACAAAACGTAAATTTTTTTTACATTTCGCAGTGGTTTTCACGGTTTAGCGGCAGTATAAACCACCGCCAAATGTACATTTCACGGCGGTTTAAACCGCCGCTAAAAGTTGACCATAAAAAAAAATTTCTTCCGCTACACCACTGCCCTGAAAGACAAATCAAACTAGAAATACCATATTGTACATACCAACAGAAAACAAGAAACATCAACCTAGTAAATTGGTATAGAATAAATTGAAAAAAAATAAGTAAACATTGATATGCTATATAAGAATGAACCATATTGTACATACCAACATACAACAAGAAACATCAACCTAGGAAATCAGTATAGAATAAATTGAAAAAAATATATATGATAGAATCAACTATAAAACATAGGTCTATTATTTGACTACGCTTGAAACATAAATCTAGATGGTCCTTCTTCATCCCCCATAATATATATCACTTGAAAATGAAACATTAGATATACATGTGTGTCGGTGTTCCCATATAGGGAGTGAGCATAAAACACAGTTATATTTACCATGTGTGGGCCTCCTACTTGGTTTAATACCCCAAATATACCATCACCACACACATCTACTATACCAGGTGTCTTAGAGAAGCTCGTGTGTTAGCCTCACTCAATACCTTATTGTGAACTTTTATGTAACACAACTAATCTTCTATTAACTTATTTCTTACAAAAATCATGATACACAAAAACATTATGTTCTATTTGATCATAATTTAAAATAATTATTGAGATACATTATAGTAATCACCTTATAAACCTGGTAGGATGACTCTAAAATTCATTACACATGTTATTTCAACACAATTTTAATCTACAATGAATCATGTCACATTACCTTAAAATGCATGCCTTCAATTATATTGTATTTTATTCCTCTTAACTATGATATAATATATTCCCCTCTGATGTTCAATACCAACATCAAGAAACATGCTATTATTCTTATGCGATAAGAATAATATGAATCATTTTTACAAAATACTATAGTTAAAGACTCTAGTATTAGATTCTTTATATAGTCCTTAATTTTAGATACCCCTCCTAGTATCAAAATATCATATCCACCTTCAAGTTTTATGCCTCAGCCTCTTAAGAATTCATCCATTATCATCATACCAACATATATGATATTGAAAACAATATATGGGCCCTCTAATAGGTGTAATCCACAACCATACCTTCTCCAAATAAGTCATTGAAGACCAAGATGAAACTGAAATGGAAACTCATGATAAATTCAAACACTAACTATTTCTAGGTACCTTTCACAAAGTGTTCCCCTTCACAAAAAGTTAAGATTCTTGAAATATTTCTATTTAAATTGAACATAAATGGTATGATGTATCCCACTAATCATTAATAAACTATGTGTGTTATGATTCTATTTATAGAGATTCATATGATGCTCATCGCATGGGCCTGATCCCAAAAATGTAAACACCTACGACCTCTTTGTGTGGCGAAAAATGAATAATTTCTTAACTATGTGGCCTTAAACAAATGAATCATAAACATGTATTATATGAATTATTAACCTAAAAATCATATATTTTCATATCTACACAGATTCAAAGAGATCATAGGAATAGGGGTAACTCGTTAAACACTAGTATTTTGATATTATTCATTAAAAAATCATAAATCTATAAGGGAATCCAATAATTCAAATGATTCCACCCAAAGAATATTTGATGATCCCAAAATCTCACACCTTTTACCAATACCTATTTTGAAGAATCTATAGTATGAATCACTAGTGAACACATTTCATTGTAATTTAGTTCTAAAAGGACATCCATACCAAATATTCATATACATGGAATCCCATTGGAGGTTCTCATCAAAAAATAGATAACCTAATGTGAATCCATTAACATGTAATTGGATTGATAAACTATGAACTCTTACATTTGATGATTTATTGATGGTTTTCTTCATTTTGTTTCCTTTTCAATACCTTCATCACATCCTTCAATTAAAATTGAATCACCAAATGCACCAATTATGTTCAAGACCAAAAACAAGCTGATAGTGCCCATAAGGAACACAATGGTGAGGCATGAAAACAATTGTTATGTCATACATAGGACTCAATTTCTATAAATATATGTTCCCCATACCCTGACATACATTATCTCATACCCTTGTAAAATGAGTGCATGATGGTTCACACCTTATTTCAGGAATACCATCTAAATGGATTTATCCTGACATTATATGACACTCATGGTAATCTATAGGGAATAATGCCCCACAGGTTGTCCAACTAAAAATATTATATAGAAAAACCATTGGTCCATAATTTCACATCCAACCTTTTTGTATCCTTTCAATAGATCATGAGCACACATTATTCTCTTATCATATTGATTTGGATAAATATGTCCACCATAAAGTAGAAATCACCTTAGAACTTCATTATGAGTATCATGTTCACTATAGTCATTTTTGTTAACATGTGACCTTGAGTACTCAAGAAGATATATATGGTGTTTTTCCCTATTGTCTATACTCAAGCATCTAAAAGTTGATTCCACTAGGGATATCCAACCACCAACACTCAAGAGTATATTTATACCCCTACTAGTTTAAACACCCTTGAGGCCCATTAGAATATCTAGATAATATACTAGGGATGGTTACAATGCTCTAATATCTAAAAGCATCATAATCTATCCTAAGTGGCCTTTGTGACTATAAAATTACTATGGAAAACATAACCCACATGGGTGGGGGAATTTTTTATCATTTTTTCCTCATGGTCATCTCTAGTATCATTCATCCTATGGGATCACACCCAAATTAATGATATCCCTCTTACAATGTAAATATGTGTTTCCTATTGGTGGTAACACATTAGTATATTTCTTCAATGTTAACCCAATTGATGTTGGGAAACATGATTCTATTGAGTATGAAATAGGTGTTGATGAATCCACTACCCCCTCACCACTAAAAAATTGTAAAACCATCTCAACATAAGAGAATATTACTTAGTTCAAATTCAAAATAGTATAACATGTGAAAATCAATATTAAATTTTTATAGGGAAAAAACCCATTATGTATGGTGATTTGGTTGATGTTGTCATACCTCATTTATCTAATATTATATAATAATAGTAGATTAATCGATCAATAAAGGATGATCTGAGATGTCCAACTTGATTAGGATCAAATAAATTGATGTAAATTACCACAACATTAATGTTTTATCTATAGTTACCTTCATGGGGTACATATCTCAGTCAATATAAGGAAATTATCCCAATGGTATTTTAGGATGTAGTATCTTAGGAGTCAGTGGATTCCTTCACTTCTCATATGGATTCCATTGAGTTTTGATGTGATTGAGTACAACCTTATTGGAATTCATATCTTGAGTTTGTGGATTCAAATCCTATACCACCCATATTTGGAACCTCCATCTTATTGATATTTGATATAATGGTGGATCTATATAAGTATATTAGGTGTTTTTAATCCCAATGTGTCGCAATGTTTGGTTCCCTAGAACAAAGACAGGATTCACTACAAGAGAAACACCAGTTAGCGGCGGTCAATTACCACTCACAAGGGCCTCCCAGTAAGACAAATTACAAGGGCCTCACCAAAGTGTCCACAACACTATCCCCTTGATCACTATGAAATGACCCAATTTGTTCAACACATCAACAATGGGTTTAACTTCTAGTCATCCAAAATCTCAACTACGAATTCAAACACGGTCCTAAATGGAATGATGTATACCACACTCGAGAAATCAAGAGATAAAAAGAAACATTAGAAATCAATAAAACGCATAAAAGGACACATGAGAAATAAAGGAAATTTTAGGACCTGAAAATGTTTGGTGGAAACTATGTTCCATAAATGTTACATATACAAACCAATTGTTACCATATTTTTTCAACACAAGAACAATACAACTACTCACGGTCCGATGATGCATCGTCACCCTCACCACCTTCATCACCACTTTCTGATGTCACCTATAAGAACATTATATTGAAAATTAAATACAGTTGCATATTTATATTAAAACTTAAAACCAATGAAAGTTAGAAAACTAAATGATTTTGATTTTTTTTGATTTACCAGCATACCACCAGTCGATGCACTACCACCGGGGGAATATCTGATCATATGCTGACGTATTTCAATCAACTCTTTTTGCAAAGCAGATATCTGATCCCCCTGCTGGTGAACTGTGTTTCATAGAGAAACAATATCTTTCTGAGCATATCCGGGTATGGGATGACTAAAGCCAGGAGTAGATACAGCTTCCATCCCCAGTGGCCTACTAAAAACCTCAGATGGTATGGGTCCCAAACCCATCCCGTGCACTCTCCCAGAATGCTCCTTCCCAAGGACTTTAGCAACCGGGTCATCCTGGGAGACTGAGTAGGACTGAGCATGATTGGAATCCCATAGTTCTTTAATTTTTACCTATAAATAAAATATAAATATATATTAACACAGTAAAAATTGATAATAAGTTATTATAATAAAAAATTGACTTCATACCCCAACTTCTTTAGCATGCTCATTAACAAAACTTCCATCTGATTTCTTGTGAACATCCAACCACAGTTCAGTTCGGGATGCTTCGTGCCCTAAACTCTGTGACTGCATTAATCAAAGATAAATCAACAATTCAATATATTAAACAGATAATATTGTCTTATAAATATTTAAACTAATTAAAATATTACCAATGTCGTTCAGCTTCTAGAAAAGATTTTTGAGCCCGCAATGTGAGGGATGACTTGCTTAGCCATGTTTGATGCATTCTGTCATGAGAGATCCTGAAATAAATAAAATGCAATTTAATAGTAATGTATTCAATGTCATGTCCTCTTCATATACATGTATAAATGTAAAATGAGGATAATATAATACTATATATTTCAATACCATCCGTTTCTCATCACGATGTATGTCAACAAAAACTTTCCATTGTTCTTTCGGTACCCCACTGGGTAGCTTCTCATACATTTGTTGCACGGTCAATGAGGTATCATTGACATCACACCACAATATCCATTTGAAATCTTTCCATTTCTTACCTAGATTTTTCAACATCCACTTCTGTTCTATCACATTAGAAACTATAAAGTGGAAGAACATCTGTATATAGAAATTCATTTTGAACATATTAGTAACATGAAATTCAATTAAATCATAATGTAATAAATTTACCTTTATTTGAGAATCAAAAACTTCATTTTTTCAGCTTTGAGGCATATGTCTCCAATCATCATATGAAATAAGAAGGGAAATGGTCTCCGCTGCCAGCTGGCCAAGAATCTGGCCAGGTAACCTCGCGGCGTCATCCGTCGGGACCCCATAAGAATCAAATGGCACGACTATCTTCTCGCCAGTCATATTCTATACATATGAACATTTTATGTTTTTCTCCACGGTTTTATTTTTTTCATCTTCAATGAGCAAACAATTAGTATAAACAAAATGAAATAAATTTATTTAATTAAAATGTGCACCTATGACAGTGAAACTCGAGTATTCCCATGATGAACTGGAAGGGGTGTGTCGCTGCCCCACTGCTGAGGCTCCTGAAGGGGGAGTCGATGACTCACCCTCTAATGGGTTATCCAAAGATGGTGTGAGAGATGGTGCAGGGGGAGATGGTGCAGGGGTGTAGGAAGTTGGTGCCTCAGATGTCGTGGGGAGGGAGCCAGATGGATCGTCATCTATCACAGAACTAGATGAAATAGTGTACAGCTTCCTCCTTGACATTCCTATCATTTAAACAAATAAAATTAAGTTCAGAATATATATTTCAAAAAAATTATCCAGAAAAAAAATTAAAAATGATAATAGATGCCCAGTACTAACAGACAAAATATATATAACAATGATAATGAATGACTGCATAAATGAAACAAGTGGTTGCTGAATAAATAAATAATTATAAATACAATCATTTTCCCCTTCAATCATGTTGGTTTCCTACTCCATTGCTTCATTCACTTAATTCATCCTTGCTAGACTAATATTTTCAATATCATGATGGACAAATAATTCTGCTTCCTGTTGTTGATTAAATTCAATTTTAGAGGTCAAATTTTCCACTTCATCACCCATATCATACAAATCTCTTTGTATTACGTGAGCAACTACACTCCACCCTTAATAGACAACATCATTCACATAATATACCATTTTTGATTGTGATTCTAAGATATATGGATCATGCAATTCACGGTCACCAACATCCATCAAGCGAGAGAAGTTCCCATAAGTAAATTTCCAGGAATCTCTTTTAACACCTCTGATAATATCTACCCATTTTAATTTCAATAAAAAATAGAAAAAATTTTATGGTAGTTTAATTCAATAATATCATGCATCTTTCCATAGTATTCCACTTCAGTAAATGTAAATATTCCACTATTCTGTGTTTTCAAACCCACTTCTCTATCGACAATACGAAATCTAAAGCCATTCACATTATAAGCGTCGAACTTTCTAACTTATTTTAGAGGACCTCTAGAAAAAATATTCAAATCTTCTGACACCTATGCTTGAGTACCAGTATTCAAGACTTGAAAAAATAAATATACTTTATTAGATTTACAAAATGTATGTGTTAAACTAATATTCGTATTTATTGAAACATTTATGAACTTACACGTCGTGCAAACCATTCTACAAGCTCTTTATTAATAGATTTCATTATATCTTTCTCATTTTGTGTTCGGCCTCTCATTCGTCTCTTTGTTTGTATCCTAAACTCTTCAATAAATGGATCTACAATTTCACTATTCAGCAGCACATATCTATGTGTCTGTAATAATTTCAATTTAGTCAGTGTCACATTTGAGGTCCTCCCAACTGATCGGCCAATAGTAGGAAATATTTTGGATTTATGATGTATTTGAGATTGATTCGATGTGTATTCAACATGTCCAACTCGATTAAATCTTGTCTCAATATCATCCAAGTATCGAGAACAAAAGGTAAGAAACTCCTCAGCCAAATAGCCATCAGCAATAGAGCCTTCTGGTTGAGCTTTATTTCTCACGTATGATTTTAAATGCCCAAGATATCTGTGAAATAAAATAAACATAATTATACATTTAATTAAGTAACAAAAAAATTTTACTTAACTGTAAAAACATATAAATAAAGTACCTCTCAATTGGATACATCCATCGATAATGAACAGGGCCTCCTAATTTAGCTTCCTCAACCAAATGCCCAGTTAAATGCATCATTACAGTAAAAAACGACGGAGGAAATATCATCTCCATTGCACAAAGGGTCAATAAAAACCTCTCCTGGAGGTTGTCAAGTTGAAATGTATGTAGATATTTCTCACATATTTGTCTAAAAATGTGCAGAATTGGAGTACAACAGCAGTAATTTTTTCAGGTAATAATGTACGCCATGCCAATGGTAGTAACTTTTGTAACAAAATATGTGAATCGTGACTTTTCAATCCATGTAACATATGATTCTTCAAGTCAAAACACCTCGAGATGTTACTTGAATACCCATCAGATACCTTAACATTATTTAACATTCAAAGGAATGTATCTTTACCCCTATTTTTCATTGCAAAAAATTTTAGGAGGACACTTTTCATTCTCATCTGGCCAGAGATCGCATTTTATGTTCATTGTTTGTAAGTATTTGCGAGCATTGAGATGATCCTTCAACTTTCCATGCTCATTAAGAAATGTGAAAATCAAATTTTCATAGACATTCTTCTCAATATGCATCACATCAATATTATTCTGCAACAAATTAAATTCCCAATACGGAAGTTTGAAGAATATACTTTTTTCTTCCATTGTTGCGTTCCGATTTCGCTTGACGATGCACTTCGGACCTGTCATTCAAATGATGAACTGTCCCAAATTCTGTTTCAACATTTTCAAGATGTGTCTATATTTCAAAACCAGTTAACAACTTTGGAGGTGGTATACAATCAATGGAACCATTAAATTTTGATCTGTTCAACCTAAATTTATGAGATGCATCGAGAAATCTTCGATGACACAAGAAGAACCATTTTCTACTGTGAGGTAGTAGTTTGGGCTCAAAATCAAAGTTACAAATAGGAAAAGCCAAACCCGTGTAAGTGTTCCAACGAGATAAATTCCCAAGCCCAGGGAAGTCACTAATGGTCCACATTAAAGCAGCATGAATTTTGAACATTGTTTTAGAAGAAGCATCAAATGTCTCAACATTGTTGCTCCATAACTCCTACAATTCGTCAATCAAAGGCTGCAAGAATACATCAATATCATTTCCATGAATTTTTTTCTAGGAATAATCATCGAAAGGATAAAAGATGTTTGTTTCATACACATTCATAGAGGCAGAATATAAGGGATCAAAACAACTGGCCAGATGCTATAACTGGTACTCAAAGTCCCAAATGGGTTGAATCCATCAGCAGCCAATCCCAATCGAACATTCCTAGGATTAGCTGAGAAATCTATATATAATGAATCAAATGTCTTCCACGATTGGGAATCTCATGGATGTCTCATTAACCCGTCATTTTTATTATCTATAGAATTCCACTTCATGTATTCAGTGGTTTTCGATGACATGAATAATCTTTGCAATCGAGACTTCAAAGGAAAGTAACGCAAAACCTTTGCAGGTGTGTTCCTTTTCTTCTTCTCTATGAAATTAAATTCATTCAGACTTCCAACATCACCATTTTCCTACCATCTAGAAGAAGAAAATTTCTTGCAATTCTGTCTACTTGAATCCTCTCCCCAATAAATCATACAATCATTGGGACACGCATGTATTTTTGTATAATTCAGACCAAGCTTGTTAACAACTTTTTTCATATCATAAAAATATTCTGGGATTTTTTCTTCAGGAAATGCATCACAAATCAATTCCAATATCATGGACATTGCCTTATTTGTAATTCCACATAGACATTTGATATTGTAAAACTTCAGTAGAAATGAAAGCTTTGAATATTTCAAACACCCACTGTACAACTCTTGATTTCCATCGTCAACTAAATCATGAAATTCATTTTCCTCAGTGAAGTTTTCTCTTACATTTGGCTCCACAGAATCAAGAGGAGGATCCAATGATATGTTATAATCTTGATCTTCCTGTGTTATAGTCTCAAAAACATCACTTGTCATGTTGAAATTTCTAACACCCTCTTCTAGTTGTTTTGATATGTTTTAATGTTGATAGTGGTGTCTTTCAGTGCCGAATGCATCATTTATGAGGTTTTTCATTTCATTTTCCATTGTTGACGAAATTGGGACCTCATTCTGTGGATTAACATCAGTGCTCAATCTTTCTGTAACGTTTGATTCTCCATGCCAAATCCAACACAAATATTGACCAGGAAATTGCTTCAGTATTAAATGTTCCTAAACTTCATATCTCTTCAACCATGTTCTAAATTTACATTTAGGATATGAACATTTTATTCCCCCTTCAACGGATCGATTAGAAATTGAAAAATCTAAAAACTCATTCAAACCCTTAACATACTGAGGTGTGTTCCTCGGTAATGTGATCTAGCTTTTATCCATGTATATCACAGTGTTCCTACACAATAATAAAAAAAATTAAAACACATAGTTACTACTAAATAGAGAAAGAGATTCATATATATGATAGTGTAAGATTACAGAAACATAATATAATAAAGATGAGCCCCTGAGTTAGATATGAACCCTCTAGTGTTTGGGATAGGGGAAGTTTCTTTGGTAAAGAGAAATAGTGTGCTAACATTGTGGTAGCTACTTTACCATGAAAACCAAATCACATTGTTAATTTGGAATAACCCCAACCTAAGTTCTCTATAGAGTCTTCATATAAAACTATAATATCGAATAAATCTATTATAAATAATTTTTAGGGAAAACCTTATGATGCTTACAAAACTCAACACATTGTTAATTTGGAGTGGCAAGAACCACGTGAGGGATGGTAGTTTTGAGGCATGATAAGTAGTGGTGCTCATGGAAATGCATGATGAAATAACTTGGGATATTAGGTTTTGAGGTTCTACGAACCTTGTGTGGATTGAATTCCTATACCTCTCTTTGGTGTATTCACATAGAAAAGAGTGATGGTATGACTTGAGGGTGATTTGGATCATATATGTGTTAGTGCTCATGAATGGAGAATTATGGTTAAATGGGACAATTGAGGATCTGACCATGGAGTTGAACTAAGAGTCGGATTCAGACTTTGGTGTGGGCATTGAACAATTTTGTTATTCCTTGAGTTTTAAGGCATCGTGTTCGGGATATGATAGCGCATTGGTGGGTGGGATTGAGCGCCTTTGGTATAATTCATATAGAAGGACTTACTAGTGTTGTTGTATAAAAATTGACGTGGTAAGGTGGAGACCACATCATAAATGGTGTTCAAGATGCGGATGATGTGGTTTGGGGATCAAACTAGGGTATTTGAAGAATAGTTGATGTGTCTAGGCTTGGTTTTTGGAGTTTCATAGTAGAATCATGTTGGGAATTTGGAGATGAAATGTGAGGTGTTGGTACTATCATCCAGGACAAATATTTATAATGTTTCAGTGACAAATATTTAGTTTAATATAAAAAAGCATGTTAACACACGTATCATACATTATATCAAAACATGGAAAGCATCAAAACTTTTTAACCAACCTAGAATTGGGTTCCAAAATTAAATCACAACAAGGGATCCATATTTCAAATTATATGGAAACAAAAACTCAACATGAGCATAAATTAATTAAGCACCCAATGAACATGTTCAAGGTAGTGTTCTATCACATCAATAAATTCAACAATAATGACTATAAATTAAGAAGGTCACAACTAGAAATATAAAACAACACCCAATAATTAAATAAACGACAGCTAGCGAATGATCCAACCATCACTTCATCCCAACCATTGCATCATTCCAAATTCATTTTCACAGGAACCATATCTTCCGTATAATTTTATCTGGAATCCTCCCAAGGATATCAATGAAACCACCAAAAAACCAAGATCATATATTTAAGAAAACATTTCATAAACATGGAATGGAAATATTTAATCAATAAAGATCAATGAACATTATATAATATCAAAAAAACAATTATTAGAAATAAAACCTTAGGGTTCGTATAGGTCGCTGGGGAAGTAGGGTCGCCAGGGTCGCGGGGGGCCGGGGTCGCGGGGGAAGCGGGGGGCCGAGGGAAGTGGGGTCACTGGGTGAGAAGGCGGGTCAGGGTGGGGGGGAAGGGTCGTCGGTGTAAAAAAAACTTTGTTTCTCCGTGGTTTATTATAAACCGCCGTGAAACCTTTTTTAAAAAATGTTTACCGATGGTTCCCAGAATAGCCGCTAAACAACCACCGCTAATGGAAAATTTTGTTTTAGTGAGAGGGTTGGGGGGTGTCCAGGGGGTGTCCAAGGGGGTAGGGGTGGGGTGTTGTCTAGAGGGGTGGGGGGATGTCCAGAGGTGGGGGCTGTCCAGAGGGTTGGGGGGCTGTCTAGAGGGTTGGGGGTGTCCAGGGGGGTGCCCAAGGGGGTAGGGGGTGGTGGGTGGTGTCCAGGAGGGGTGGGGTGCTGTCTAGAGGGGTGGGGGTGCTGTCTAGAGGGGTGGGGGCTGTCCAGGGGGTGGGGGGCCGTCCAGAGGGGTGGGGAATGTCCAAGGGGGTGGTGGTGTCCAGGGGGTGTCCAAGGGGGTGGGGGTGGTGTTCAGAGGGTTCGGGGAGGGGGTGTCCAGAGGGTTGGGGGTGTCCAGGGTGTCCAGGGTGTCCATGGAGGTGGGGGGGCAGTACAGAGGTGTGGGGGGGGTTCCAAGGGGGTGGGGGTGTCTAAGGGGTGGGGGGTCTTTCCAAGGGGGTGGGGTCCTGTCCAGAGGGTTTGGGGGTTGTTCGGGGGGGGCTATCCACAGGGTTGGGTGGTTTCCAGGGGGTTGTCCAAGGGGGTAAGAGGTGGGTGGTGTTGTCCAGGAGGTGTGGGGTGTCCAAGAGGGGTGGGGGGCTGTCCAAGGGTGTGGTGGTGTCCAGGGGGTGTCCAAGGGGGTGGGGATGGTGTCCAGGGGGTGGGGGATGTCCAAGGGGGTGGTGGTGTCCAGGGGTGTCCAAGGGGGTGGGGGTGGTGTCCAGGGGGTGGGGGGTTGTCCAAGTGGGTGGTGGTGTCCAGGGGGTGTCCAAGGGGGTGGGGGATATGTTTCAGTTGGGATTGACTACTACATCATGGTTTGTGAGATTATGGCATGATGATTGTATTGTTTCATGGATATTAGTGTTGCAATATGGTTCTATTTGGTTATATATATTTTGACCAGTCATCGACTATTAGAAAATTATGGGTTATAGGGGAGACCATGTCGTGGTTTTCAAATATGCATAGTTATCTAGACCCCATTGTGCCATGATGATTGGCTTTACATTGTGATTTTCTCCATCTGAGTTTTTATTTTAAATTTGATTTGATTCTCAGGTTTACTCCATTTTCTCCAATTTTCTATCAACCATTGGAGGCCCCATGGTTTTCTTTGATTCAATGGAATTTAAAACTGTTATATCTAACTATATTTTCTTTTTAAAATCATATTCAAGCATATTTTTTTAAATACGCATAGATTTGTTTTATATTTCAAAAATGTTTTACATTCAAATTATGATTTTTTTCATATAAACATATATTTGTCTTATCTTAAAAAGATGTATAATTTTGATATTTTTTATAGGTAATAATGAGTCAAAGTTGGATTATGGAACATTGAATGAGCAATGAATATGAGGAAGGTGTTGATGCCTTTTTGGAATTTTCTAAATGAAATGTTCCAAGTAGTGACATTTTTTTCTATCCATGCCTGAAATGTTTGAATATGAAGAAGTTGAAAAGTAGAGAGATAAAAGATCATCTGATTTGTCATGGTTTTAATCCGAGTTACAACCCTTGGATTTGGCATGGTGAAACTAGACGGAATGTCACTGATGATGATGATTTTCAAGATGGTAACTCCGATGGAATTGAAGAAATGATTCTCGATATTACAGCAGAACAAATTGAGATAGAACCGACAGTTGCGCGTCTATATGGTGATGCTGAAAAACTATTATATCATGGATGTACAGATTTTACGGTTTTTTCGGCGGTGTTAAGATTGATTAACCTAAAGGTGAAACATGGATGGAGTGACAAAAGTTTTACAGAGCTGCTACAATTGATGAAAGACATTCTTCCAAAAGATAACGATCTTCCAGATTCACATTATAAGGCCAAGAAAATATTATGCCCGATGGGATTGGGATACAAGAAAATACATGCCTATCTGAATGACTCTATTATATATAGGAAGGAATATTAATTTCTGTCAGAGTTTTTTAAATGTGGGACATCACGGTATAAGGTGAAAGAAAAATCACAGGCTGATTTAGAGATTACAAATATCCCTTCAAAGTTATTTTGGTATCTTCCTATAATTCATCATTTCAAAGGTTTATTTTCTAATTAACATGATGAAAAAAGGTTAAGATGGCATGATGATGAGCGGTTATGTGATGGAAAAACATGTCATCCAGCTGATTGTCCACAATGGAAGAAAATTGATGGGCAGTATTCTACATTTAGAAATGAAATTAGAAATCTCATACTAGGGTTGTGCACAAATGGAATGAATCCATACCGAACCCTCAGTAGCACACATAGTTCATGGACTATTTTATTGGTAATTTACAACCTCTCTCCTGAAGTTTGTATGAAGCTCAAATATTTTATGTTGAGTATAATGATCTCTGTTCTAAAGCAACCTGGTAATGATATTGATGTTTACTTGTCACCATTGATTGATGATTTGAAACTTTTATAGGCTGATGGTATTGGGGTGTATGATTCTTATAAAATGGAATATTTTCAACTGCATGCAGTGCTTTTGTTCACTATAAATGACTTCCCAGCATATGGAAATTTGTCTGGATACATTGTTAAAGGGCATAAAGCATGTCCAATTTGTGAACAACAGACGTCATATTTTCAATTTCATCAAGGGAGGAAAATAGTGTACATGGGTCATCGAAAGTTTTTGCCTATGGATCACCCTTATAGAAGACTAAAAAAGGAATTCAATGGATCACAAGAATTTGATATTGCTCCAAAACCTTTATCCCTTGATCTGTATTTTGAGAGGGTGAAAAACCTTGATGTGACATTGGGAAAGACACAGAAATCTTGTAATGATCGACATATTTGGAAGAAAAGGTCAATATTTTTTGAGCTACCATATTGTAGATATCATGAAGTTAAACATAATATTGATGTCATGAATGTGGAGAAGAATATCTGTGATTGTTTGATTGGAACATTTTTAGATATTAAAGGAAAGATAAAAGATGGGTTGAATGCAAGATTAGACTTACTATCAATGGGAATACGTTTGGAGTTAACTCCCACTCCTAAAGGAAGACGAACATTTATTCCCCCAGCTTTTCATACATTATAGAAGAGGGAGAAAATTAGCTTTTGTCAGTGTATTCATGATATCAAAGTGCCTCAAGGTTATTCTTCAAATGTAAAAAATTTTGTCTCATTGAAGTACTTGAAGTTGATAGGTATGAAATCGCATGATTGTCACGTCATGATGCAACAAATTCTACCAGTTGCATTGCATGGAATATTGCCCATCCATGTCAGAAAGACTATAATGAAGTTGTGTTATTTTTTCAATTAAATTTGTAATAAGGAGATTGATGTGAATGCTTTGAACATTTTGGAAAAGGATGCAATTTTTATACTTTTTCAATTGGAAATGTATTTTCCTCCAACTTTTTTTGATATAATGGTGGATTTAATGATTCATCTGGTTTGAGAAATAAAGATTTGTGGACCTGTATATCTTTGTTGGATGTATCCTTTTAAAAGGTATATGAAAATATTTAAGGGGTATGTTAAGAATCCATATCGACCTGAAGCCTCCATTATTGAAAAGTATATTTCTGAGGAGGTTTCAGAGTTTTGTATGAGCTACTTGGTTGTGGCGCAGCACATAGTTTTGCCTCCATCTCGCCATGAACGAGTTAATAATGAGGGAAAGGGGATTCTTGGCTTGAAATTCAAATCATTGTCAGCTGAACAGATGAAGAAGTTAAAATCATACATCTTGAATAACATAGATGATTCTCAACCATATATCACATTTCATATTAATGAGTTGAAACAATGTCATCCAAAGAATAAAGAAATGTGGATTTTGAACGAGCACAAAAAAACATTTTTGTCATGGTTTAAAAAGACCTTGCTTGGTAGATCAGATGTATCAGAGACATTAAAATGGATAGTGGGTGGTCCATGTTTAAATGTGATAACATGGTCTGGTTATGACATTAATGGATATACATTTCATACGAAAGCTTAGGACAACAGAAGTGCAGTTCAGAATAGTGGTGTATTGGTATTTGTAGAAGCAATGCATTTTTTGAGTGCTAAGGAAAAAACCCAATTTCTGTATCAAGTGCATATTATGGAGTGATTGAAGACATATGGGAGGTTGATTACTTCAAAATTAAAGTTCCTATTTTTAACTGTAAATGGTTTATCGGTAACAACAGTGTCAGACACGATGAATTTGGAATGACACTTGTTAATCTGAATAGATTGGAAGACATAGCTGATTCTTTTATAATGGAAACACATGAAAAACAAATTTTCTATGTAGTAGATCAATCAGATATGCAGTGGGCAGTTGTTTTACAAGGGAAAAATAATATGTTGGTGAGGATAAACTTGATGAAGATGCTAATTTGTTTGAGATCCCTACTTCCATGGAAAGATTAACAGAACATAATGATGATCATGTTGAAGACAAGGTTTGTGCCATAAGGAACGATCATGACGAAGGAATTTGGGAAAACAATCCATTTGTACATTCCTAAAATTATAGGTAACATATGTTTATTTCTTGTTTACATTTATTTTTTTCATAAAATGTTAGATATTGTAAGTTTTTTCTTTATTAAAACTTGTATTAAAACAAAATAAGTGTAAGTTTTTGTTTGTTTTAAGTTTGTTTAGTTTACTTTATCATGTTTACCATTACATGAATTATATATCTATTATTTTTGTTCAGTGACAATTACTTTACCATGTTTACCAGGTTTACCAGGTTTACCTTTTTTACCATGTTTACCATATTGACCATCTTTACCATCTTTACCATTGTTTAACATGCTTACCATATTAACAATGTTTACTATTACTTAAATTAGTACAATTTTCTTTTTTCTGATTGTAGTAGTATTAAAATATTTGAATTTTTATATTTGTGAACTAATGTTTGTTTTTTTATTTGAAGGATAATGACAGATCATTTAGTTGATCAACCACATGATTCTGGAGATGAGCATATTGGTCATACCTCTGGGGAGGAACATTCACATGATCCTCTTGATGTTCCCCAATCTTCCTCATGTGATCCTGTTACGACAAAGAGTTCGAGAGTTGGTAAACATGGGTTCACATGTTTACCAAAATTAGCACTTGCCCATATGCAGGATCAGAGGATACTTGTTGAGTTTGATGATGATGATATTCCTAGAGGTCCAAATGCAAAAGATTTTAAGAGTTTTGTATCAACTCAGTATAAGAGCAAAGTAAGCATTTTGTATGATGACTGGAGAAGTGTGGATAAAGCGATAGTCTCTAAGTTGTGGGAGACGATTTTGGTAAGATCTTTTTCTATTGTTTGACTAATCTTAAATGTTTCTAGTATATATAATATGTTTAACCTCTTCTTTATCAGATGAAATTTGATATTCCTGACACTGGAGGAGTCAGAAAGAAATGTTTATCGATGGATGCCAAGAGATGGAGGGATTTAAAATCAACCCTCTCATATGATTTTATTTTTGGTCATAGGATTCATGAAAATCCATGTCATATATATCCTTTTATAGAGGAAGACACATGGAGACAGTTTGTTGAAAGTAGAAGAAAATAGTCATTTTTGGTAAGGGTAATGTAAACTTTTATAATCTTTCTTATATAAATTATCTTATTAATGTTTTGTTAATGATTTATTATTCTTAATTTACAGCAAACAAGGAAATCCCATCAGGAGATCCAATCTAAAAATGTATACCCTCGTAGTTTATCTCGGGGAGGGTATGCATTTTTGAAAGAACAAATGATGGCCGAAAAATTTCAAAAACTAAGAGCTGAGTATTCAAGCTCTGGAGAGGTGGCCCCTCCATCCCCTCCATCTAGACATGAAAAATGGAAGAGAGCTCAGATGGGAAAAAAAGGGCAATATCTTTCGGAATAATCGAGAATCGTAGCTGAGAGTATTGTAAGATATCTATTTTATTTATTTAAGTTAACTATTTTCTTCATATAATTTCAATCATTACATAAATTTTAAATTAATTAATATAGGACTCTCTTGAGGAGAAGAGCTCACAGGGGGCATTTACAGCTACTGGGAGGCAAGATATTTTATCTATAGCATTGGGAGAGCCCAAACATCCTGGTCATGTAAGAGGATATCTGGCAGGTGTATCGGTAAGAAAAGTGTTTCCACATTCTTCAACTTCTAACGTTGAGGGTGTTTATAAAAAAAATAGAATCCTTGGAGGCTGAAGTTCATAATATTAATGCGATGATGGAGGAAAATATTAGAGGGTTGGTACAGTTTATGTTTGCAGAAATGCAAAGATAATTTCATACTACAGCTCCCACTCCTCCACCTCCACCTGCAGACCCGATTATTTATCCTCCACCTCCGCCAGTAGCTCCCACTCCCCCACCTCAGCCTGTGGACACCATTTTTTATCCTACTCCTCCGCCGCAGCTTTCTACATATTGCGAGTTGTATGTTGATGATCCTCAACATCATATAGTTGCATATGGGTTGGTATATTGTATAGGAGATATAGTTCATCATCAATAATTAGAGTTAGAGAATTAGAGGGTCACTGTATAGGATATTATAGATAGATCAGCTCGAGTACCATTGCCTACAGATGAGGTGAAAACAGTTGGACATAGTATCGGCCATTTTTTAATTTGGCCATCCAGACTTCTTCAACTCATTACCATAGAGGTATGAATGTTATATCTTTTATTTTATTTTTTTTATTAAAGTTGTTTTATCATTTGAAAACTAATATATTTTTCTATTTATTTTTACAGGAATACTTAAAAGGTAAAGAAATATTGTATAGACAACAACAAAGACAAATAACTATGACATCAGATACAGATTCTAGTAGTCTTGATAGATTGTCAAGATATTCAAATTTGTTGGCAGTTCATTATGAGTTTCCAATGGAAGCTCATGTTTGTGGACATGCAATAACTGTGGGGATTATGAAAACTGATATCATGGAGCTTGTTACTAGAGATAAGTTGGGCATCAACATGGTGAAAATTTTTTCCATGTAAGTCTTAACACCTTTTCCCTGTGTTATATTTATTAGAAATTTATACTTATGTTTGTTTTTTATTAGGTATCTTTATAACATTTGTGAGAGGAATGAGCTAACATATGTATATGGATTCATGGACCCACAGTTTATTTCCCCTAAAGCATGTACATTGGATGAGGAACAAAGAATGCTTTATATTGCTGAAATACTTGAATAAAATATATTCACACAATGTTGGATGATGCCTTTTTGTGAGAGGTATGAAACACATCTCTCTCAAAGAGTTCATTATCTTTTAACATAAAAAACTGCTAACCTTAAATTTTCTTTTATCAGTGATCATTGGATGTTAGGGGTTTTTTCCCAAGGGATAAAACACTTTATTGGATATGCTCTATCCATGATGATGTGCGGGAGAGTTTTAAGAATATATTGGAAAAGTAAGATTCAATTTCTCAATAGTTTTATATATTTTAATGAATTTTAAATTTACCCCATTCGTATTATTTTCTAATAAGGGATGGGTATAATTTCAAAAAAACACAAATAAAAGGAGTGAAAATATCAAATATGTAAATGCGAAGGTAAATATCCATTTATAATTTGTACTTTTTAATTTATTACATAAAAATAATATATTTAATTTACAATCATTCAAACAGAATTGTCATGAACAAAAATTCGTCATCAAATGCGGATATTATATGTTAAGATTTATGTATTAAATAATAACAACTAGGACAGTTGGGAACTTTAACCTGGTAATATTTCCTTTTAAACTTTTCCATAATATTTCAATTTGATTTATTCATTATACACGTTAACAACTATCCTTTTCATTTGTAGTTATTTGATGACCCTCAACCCTATACTGCTCAAGACATCAAACACTTACAAGTGGAGTGGTAAAATTATTTTACAGTTTTGATTGAATTTTAGTTGTTTGTAGTGTAAAATGTAATTTTGAATATTGTCGTTGTAAATGTGTATTTGGTAGTTGTTTAGGTTGGAATTTTTTTTTTGAAGTTAACAGTGTAAGTTTTGAATGTTATATATGTGAATATTTAATTTTTCTCTACTTCTTGTTTTGGTCTACTTATGATGGTTTTTTTGGTATGGATTCTGGTCTGGGGGGAGGGGTTTCAAGGGTGTGTGGGGTGTTCAGTGGGGTGGGGGTGTCCAGGGGTGTGGGAGGGTTGTCTGGTGGGTTGGGGGGTCTTGGGTGTCCATGAGAGTGGGGGGGAAGTCTAGGGGGTGGGAGCATTTCTAGGAGGGTGGAAGGGCTGTCCGGGGGAGTGGGAGGTTGTCCAGGGGGTGTCCATGGGTGTGGGGGTGTCTTGTGGGGTGAGGGGGGTTTATAGGGGTGGGGGAGGGCTGTCCAGTGGGGTGGGGGCTATCCAGTGGGGTGGAGGGGTCTAGGGTGTCCATGAGGATGGGGTAGTCCAGGGGGGTGGGAGAGGAGGCGCTGCCATCCCTCGGGGGGATGAACACCGCTGGAAGGTATTCATCACTCACACATGTGAAACATTTTGAGAGCTCAAGATTCACATGTGGTAGTGATGAGTACCTTCCAATGGTGTGCCCCCTGAGGGGGTGTCCCGAAGGGTGGGGGTGTCCAGTGGGTGTCCAGGAGGGTGGGGGTAGTCCCGGGGGTGGGGGAAGTCTAGGGGTGTGGGGGGGTGTCCAGGAGGGTGGGGGTCGTCCAGGGGGGTGGGGGTCATCCAGGGGTGTGGGGGCTATCAAGGGGGTGGGGGGAAGTCCAGGGGTGGGGTGTCCAGGAGGGTGGGGGGTTGTTCAGGGGTGGGGGTGTTCAGGGGTGTGGTGGGGGCAGTCCAGTGGGGTGAGGGGGTTCTGGTCTGTTTTTGGTAACTTTTTGGTCTGTTTTAGGGGTGTGGGAGGGCTGTCCAGGGGTGTGAGAGTGTTGTCTAGTGGGTGGGGGTATATAGGAGAGTGGGTGGTTGTCCAAGGGTGTGGAGGGCTATCCAGGGGGTGGTGGGGATGTCCAGTGGTGTGGGGGGCTGTCCAGGGGGTCGGGGGAAGTCCAGGGGTGTGGGGGTGTCCAGGGGTGTGGTGGGGGTTGTCCAGTGGGGTGAGGGTGGTTGTCTAGGGGGTGGTAGGGAAGTCTAGGAAGGTGGAGGGTTGTCCAGGGTTGTTGGGGGCTGTCCAGGGGGTGGGGGTAGTCCAAGGGTGTGGGGGTGTCCAGGGGTGTGGGGGCTGTCCAGGGGGTGGGGGTTGTCCAAGGGTGTTGGGGGCTGTCCAGGGGGTGGGGGCAGTCCAGGGGTGTGGGGGTTGTCCAGGGGTGTCCAGGGGTGTGGTGGGGGCTATCCAGTGGGTTGAGGGTGTTCTGGTCTATTTTTGGTAACTTTTTTGTCTTTTTCAGGGGTGTGGGAGGGTTGTCCAGGGGTGTGGGAGTGTTGTCCAGGGGTGGGGGTATACAAGAGGGTGGGGGATGTCTAGGGGGTGGTGATGATGTCCATGGGTGTCCAGGGGTGTCCAGGGGTGTGGTGGAGGCAGTCCAGTGGGGTGAGGGGGTTCTGGTTTTTTTTTTGGTAACTTTTTGGTCTGTTTTAGGGGTGTGGGAGGGCTGTCCAGGGGTGTGGGAGTGTTGTCCAGGGGGTGGGGGTATACATGAGGGTGGGGGTTTTACAGGGGTGTTTGGGGCTGTCCAGGGGGTCGGGGGGCAGTCCAGGGGTGTGGTGGGGGATGTCTAGTTGGGTGAGTGGGGGAGGAGGGCTGTCTAGGGGTGTGGGAGTGCTGCCCAGGGTGTGGGGGGTATACATGAGGGTGGGGGGGTTGTCCCGGGGTGTTTGGGGTTGTCCAGGGGGTCAGGGGGAAGTCCGGGGGTGTGGTGGGGGCTGTCCAGTGGGGTGAGGGGGCTATTCAAGGGTTGGTGGGGGGTTGTCCAGTGGGGTAAGTTTTAAATGTTATCAATGTAAATGCTTAATTTTTCTTTGGTTCTTGTTTTGGTCTACTTCTGTTTTTGTGGTACGAATTCTTGATTTGGTTTCTGGTTGTTTCTGGGGAGAGCATAGGACTTCATTCCATTTAAAAAAAATTGGTCTTCCATGCCGGTTATTTTATAACCGATGTGATAAAGGAATGGGGAAGGGTTTATCACGTCAGTTATTTGAATAACTGACATGATACACACCTGCGGAATGGTTTATCAAGTTAGTTATTTAATAACCGACGTGATACCCCCTGGACTGGTTTATCCCATCATTTATTATTTAACTGATGTGATAAACCATTTCCCAGGGTTTTATCACATCGGTTATTAAATAACCGATGTGATAAACATCCCTCGCACTATTTTATCACGTCGGTTATATAATAACCGACGTGATAACCCCCCCCCCCAGTTTATCATGTCGGTTATGTAATAACCGATGTGATAAAGTCATATGAAATGGTTATTACGTCGGTTATTATATAACCGATGTGATAAACACCCCCACACTGGTTTATCACGTCGGTTATATAATAACTGACGTGATAAACCCTCACCCCTGGTTTTTGCACGTTGTTTAATTAATAATCGACGTGGTAAACATCGTGATGTTATGTTTTTTACGTCGGTTTTTAAATAACCAACGTAAGAAACAATATTTATAATGTCGTCTGTATTAAAGTCGGCTAAAAACCGACGTAAAAAATGAAAAATAACCAACATAAAAAACGTTTTCTGCACTAGTGACACTTTGATTTAAAAATCTTTGTGTAAATGTATTCTTTTAATGTGTTTGGATTTTGAATGAATAATTTCAAAGAAAAAGTGATATTTATCTCAAGATATTTTTAATTATTTTGGTAGAATATTTCCATCTATGTTAACATCCTTTTTTGTATTTTATGCTTTTTTTAAAGGTTGGGGCCGAAGCTTCATTTATTATTTAAATCAAAGAAAATATCTCTATTAACTGGGTAGAGGGAGACCCATTACATAGCTCGAAGGACCAATGGGTATTTAGCCCATTACATGGCCAGTAGGCCCAAATTTTTGGCCCGAGGCCCATTTTGTGAATAGTACTGCTACAGTACTATGCCCGCTACAGTAATGCATAGTATATGCCACTGCTAAAGTACCCTACCGCCGATACAGTGACCTGTCGCCGTTACAGTTCTTGCTGTTGCTACAGTTCTGCCGCTGCTACAGTCCGCTACAGTGATGTTACAGTAGGTCTCATGAGACAAACTAGATTTGGAATTGTATGAGGTCTTGCCTATTTATTTTTAGATATGGATATGGATGAGGACTTAACCATTTATTTTTAGATACCTTGGTTGAGGCCTCGATGGTATGTTTCATATGTCTGGTATTATGCATTCCCTTGTTATGAGATTAGTTATTGATATTATGTGCGATTATTCGACTAGTAAAATATCTATATGAAAGTTTAAATAGAATTATTTGATTTATTTTTTCCATATTATGATGAAGATTATGTTTAAAAGGCTTGTGTTTTAATTTTGTACCTTGTCTTAAAATTTTATTCTTATTTATGATAGCTTCCATTATATTGTTTATCCATATTGGGCATCTAAGATCACCCCTTTATTATGTTTCATTTTTCCCTAGGATGTGAATAATTATATTCTGTTTGACCTGCATGGATGGTCTAAAGGATATGATAGTTTTAAAAGTGGATAATATGTTTTTTATTTATTTCAAGATGTAATGTAAAACTTATGTCTGTGTCTAGTATTTCCAAGGCTACTAAACTGATCGGTACTTCTAGATTTGATTTTCTTGTGATCATGCCAATGTAATGTAATAATGCACGGTGTTACACCCATGATACCTAGAAAGAATCTACTAAAACTGGAACCCAAATGGGAAGTACCTTACATCATTAATAAGGTCTATATCAATGGTGAATGCTCATTGATGACCATATATGGGTAGTTCACCCCCCCCCCCACCACCACCACCACCAACACTAGGTTCCTCAAGCAGTACTTCTCATGAACCCATAGTCTGAGCTATACGACTTTAAACTATGAACCCTAGAGTCTGAGTCACGCAACATTAAAATATAACACATCATCCTTAGTGCATGGAATTAAACTATATCCCTACCATGTGTGATAAACATGGGATGCCTCATATGAAAAATATGAGATGATCCATTGTCTAAGCTTTAGAAATTTAAACTGAAAATCCTAACGTCCTAGTCATAAAATGTCAAACTACATGATAATGTCCTTAGCATATGATGCTAAACTATAGCCTTACCCTATGTGATAAACATGGGATGCCTGAAAAATATGATATGATCCATAGTCTAAGTTATATGAATTTAAACTAAAAATACTAACTTCCTAGTCATATGATGTTAAAATATATGAAAACATCTTTAGTATATGACATTAAACTATGGCCTTACCCTATGTGATAATCCTGAAATGCCTTATATGAAAATTATGAGATGATCCATAGTCTTGTTTTCATGACTTTAAACTATAAATATTAATATCCTAGTCATAAAATGTTAAATTATATGAAAACATCATTAGCGCATAACATGAAACTGTAGACTTTCCCTATGTGATAAACATGGGATGCCTCATATGAAAAATATGAGATGATCCAATGTCTGATTTTTATGACCTTAAACTACAACAACCAATATCCCCATCACATGACATGAAACTATAGGATGTTTGGGGTCCTCACTAAAGAGAATGTCACCCTTCTGATAGTGATCTCCCACCACTCTGCATTCCAGAACTATATGTGGCTTGATTCCTAGTTCAATGGGATACATAGTGATGCCTATACCACCTGTATTTGGACCCACCCACAAATTATTCCCCCATGGTGAGATCATATTCACTATCATTGACCCCCATGGCCTCTATTCACATTGGTTCTATTATTTCTAGCTAGAAAAGCCACTCTACCCTCACTATAGGTCCAGGTACTGGTCCTACAACACAAAACTGTAAGACATTGTCCCAGCTGCATGATGTTAAACTACAATATACCCTATTTGAAAATTATAGTATTCCTCCAATGACAAGAACAAGATGACTTATGTGTCAATTGTAATACGGTTCATGTAATGATCATGTGATTATCCCAAGAATTATTCTCAGGCCTCCTCCGGAGGTGTAAGCCCCAATCATATTCACTTGGCCTAATAGTGGGCCAAGATCCCCTCATGACCCGACATAAGGAGGAAAAAATAAGAATCCCTAGTGTGCAAGCCCCATATATGTCCTTATTAATCCTGAGCAACCCCCCCCCCCCTCCTTGGGGTGTAAACATTAAACATATTCCTTGGCCCATTAGCGGGTCGAGATTCCCTCATGTCCTAACCTGAGGAAGAAAGTGTGGGCATATCAATGTTCAAGAACCACACATATCGTCATTGAACATGATGTAAAAGTGTGATATAAACTATGTAGTAAGAATAGGATGCCACATGTGACGAGCACAAGATTCCTCATGGTAAACATAAAATCGTGCCTCCACCCATGGGAATATTCCATGTATAAGCCCCAATCACACCATCCTTGCTCCTTAACAGTAATGGGGGGATCATGGCATAAGGCCACCTTGGTTAAAACTATATGAACTTAAACTATAGTAACCATGCATCCTCACTATATGATGTTCAACAAAATTTTCAATTTATTTTCTACATGACATTAAACTACATGGTCTGCATCCCTTTAGCACAACATGAAACTACATGATGAATTGATCCCCCACTTAAGAGGGAGCCCTCCCCTCGAGTGTCGGTCATATAATGAATGTGATTTCGTGAAATTTCAAATTGATTATGTTTTTAAAGTTGATTTATATTCTAGTTCAGACCTTAGTTCATCTTTCAAGGAGCATTGGAGCTTTAAAGTGTGTATTTTTTTTAATAAAACGGACTAAAATATGGGGTGGTTTCGAAAACAGTTTTAAAAATAAAATAAATTAATTAAAGAGTTTAATAGTTGACAAAGGAAGGTGGTGTTTTTAGAATTATGAGAGAAGGAGGTCATTTAAAGTTCACTACACATCTTGGATAGTTAATTGTTCTAAAATTTTCACATGGTTTAATTGAATCCTTTGGTTGAGTGTTGTTAAGATCTCAACTCCCCTATTTCCTCTTAAACCGATGCACAAAGAACCACCCCAAGACACAACAATCATGTGGTAAATTTTTGGACCTAAAATATAGAGTGAGGGATTACAAAGAATATAAATATCTCATGTATGTGTGGGAGAAAAATGATGTTTGTGTTGTTCAATCAGAATAACCCAGTATTCCCACATGAAATCTCAACCCAATAGGTATTGAGATAAAAATTGTCTCACTTGATTAAACCAAAAAAATCATTAAAAGAAGAATCATGTTAAGATAAAGCTTAAATGAAATGTTTCATACAAAAATTAAAAAAGATAGTAAAATAAAAAGTGTTGAAACTCCTTCCCAAGTGTATGTATCTTCCTTGAAAAGGTTTTCCACCATTTAGCTCATCATCGATAGGAGGAGGATCAGGTGGAACTTCACCTTTATCCTTGATCCCCCTATGAGTATAGAGGTCTCTAGAAATTCTTGGATGAGTAGAGGACTCCTTTGGGTATCCAAAATGGAATAGCTTTGTTCCTGTTTCGAACTTACAAATGGGGTGCCCAAGGTTCTATTTTATAGTCAAAGCAGAAGGTGGTTTTGATCCCCCAATTTTTGAGAAAACATTTGTCCCATGGTTTTGAGAGTTTATAATGTCTTATCTTTATTTGAAGAAAACTAAAAAAAATCCCTACCTCTTGAATATATCCACTAATAATTTGGCTCCATTTTGAAAAATATAGCCTGAGATATGGATGAAATATAGAACACAACTTTTGACTTCGGACAGATTCGGTTCCCTGGATAGATCAGTTCGGTTGGGCCCCTTAATGGAAGAATTGGTATTGGGTGTATTCATAAGATTTGTAGCCCAATGTATTTTGGATCATATCACCAAATTTAATCCTAATTGAATTCATGTATAAGATAAAGTTTCTATTTTATTCCACTGGTGTTCTTGGAATCTTACACATTTTGGCCCATTTTTATTCAACTTCATCTTGGGCTCTCCAATTCACCTACAAATTCAATTAAAATATAAAAAAAAGTGAAATAGTTCTTTTTTAAAATGATAAAAATTAAATTATTTAATAAAAATTGAAGTGAAATTTTATAATATTTGGAGTTTAAAAAAATAGTTTAATGTAGTAGTTTAAGGTTGAAATAAAATAGTGAATCGCGATGCGATCACACCCCCCACACCTAAACATTTTCACTCATGGGAAAAGTCACATTTACAAAAATTATGCATAGAGACATTCCCAAATTCATTAAGATTTAACATTGAATATTTAATTACAAATAGCAATGTGATCAAATCAAAAATAAAACCAAGGAGTTATTCTCAGTGATCATAGAAAAATATGTATCATAAATTGTATCATAACGAAATTCATGGCAATTAATGATACCAATTTGAGAAAATAATTCAAAATTAAAAAATATCACTAACTCACCAATTATGTTTGTGGAAACCATTTTATGTTATTCTTTCCACATTTTATCCATTAAATATAGGTTATTTAAAATTTTATGCTTAAATGATTCTATCCACCGATCCTACCCTACATAGTTTGCAATCAAATTTCAAGACCCACTCACTTAAGCATTCCCAAAAGTCAAATATTAATATCCTAACCAAAAAATACCCATATGTTTTACATTTTATCACTCCCCTCATTTATTCTTATTTTTTATTTTTTAAAATAGTTTAACTTCGGAAAAATATCATACTCATCACTCAACCCTTGTTTGATCTCCTCATGACACTAATTGTAATAGTTATAACAAGATAAAAGGTTGAGGAATAGTGGTTTTTTACCTACCCAAGACACAACCCATGTTTTTATGTTTTTGTTTTTGTTTTTTTATTAAATTTTTTTGAGGGCGTACAACATTCGGATAATAGGTACACACACATAGGTTAATCTGGTATAGTAATAAAAAAGATCGGATAAGGAATGAACGTATGGAAAAATCATTTTGTAAAGTTGAAAAATATTAACCTAACTTATATTTACCTTCTATTGAGTAATAAAAATTCACACTTCATGGTTGGGTGTAAAGATGTGTGGAGATATTAAGTGACACAATGTTCCCATAAACTACTCATACAAAGGGTACCATTCTATTTAAAGGTTGCAAAATGATACTGTTTCGGTGCGGATGTGCATCGGGTTTCTGTTCCGACGCTGTTCCGCCAGGACGCGTTCGCGCGTGCGCCCGTCGACCCGAGGGGATGGGCGCGCGGCTTGTGGCCCCGCAGTCCCAATTTCCAAAGGCGGGCGGCATCCGTCCCTTATTCAGGGGCGTCTGCTCCTTGATCGAAACCGGGATAATGGGATGTCGGCTCCTCCTTCCGTGGACGTCTCCTCGGAACTCGTTGCCTAATCCGGGTCTCCCTCATAGATTTAAGACGTGCTCGTGAATCTCGTTCCCGGCGCCATGTCTCCATGGACACCTGTTAATTACGCTGCCTCCGCCCGGACGCTCCAAGGATTCTGGTCGGGGCAGCAACCTGCGGTGAGGAGACCGGGTAGCTCTGGGTGCTGGGGGCGTGTCTTAACACTGCGGCCCTGCATGTCTGCCTTCCGTCCCTAATAGGGCTTCTCGAAGGCGTGATGGCCTGAGGCATCCCACGCTGGGTGCGGGGAACTGTGTTACCTGAGGTTTTCCTCAGCTTCCCATGTTTAACACGGGGTATGCCGCGAGTTTAACGTCCAGCGGGGACGTCATCGGACTGATCAACACGAGAAGTGGATCAGATGACAGAACCCTTTGTGGGGAACCTCCGATGGTGGGGCCAGAACATGGGCGGCTTCCCGAGTGAAGTGGAGTGGAATGAAGTGGCATGACCCCACCGGGATGTGGCGGCCCGGGTAAGGATCAGGACGGATGATGGAGTGAAGAGCTTGGACCCCGTAGGGGCTTCCTACGTACCGCGCGTTAGCGCGGATCAAAGTCAGCATAGTTCGGATATACAGTTTAACGTCATGCTGGACGTCGGCAAGCCGACTCACGAAGAGGTCGAAGCTGCCGGGCGGAGGATTGAACCGAACCACCTCGCACAGAGGGGGATGGAACGGCCGGGTGGATCACAGTTTCACGTCATGCTGGACGCTGAAAGGAGAAAAAGGCAGTGGGGAAGCACAATGGAGATACACATGTGAAGTCTCTCACAAGGGCGGATTCATAGGTGAATCGACGCAAGTGTGAACCCGGGAGGGGTCCACTGATGGACGAACCGACGTGAATACGACCGGGACGACCAGGTGGTGGGCTTGAACCTCGGAGAGGCTTCTTACGTACCCTGTTTAGGAGACAGGGATCAAAGTCCACGTAGTTCATTCTGTCTGTAATTCTCTACCCCTGTGGGCGAAGGCCACTCCAATCCCGACATCCCTGCAGGGACGAGCGGGTGGGGACCACATCCAAACCGGGAGGGGGACCCTGCGTGCGAGGCATGGGATCGGGCGACGCGGACGGTTTAACGTCTTGCCGGACGAAGTACAGTTTAACGTCGTGCGTTGAGGACGAAGCGGACGGTTTAACGTCTTGCCGGATGAAGTACAGTTTAACGTCGTGTGTCGAGGACGAAGGTGCTTGGCAGTTTAACATCTTGCAGTGCGGACGTGGTGCAGTTTAGCGTCATGCAGGACGAATGCTGAACAGTTTAACATCTTGTAGCTCGGACGAAGTATAGTTTAACATCATGTTGGACGAAGATGCTTGGCAGTTTAACGTCTTGAAGCGCGGACGAAGTACAGTTTAACGTCATGTTGGACGAAGATGCTTGGCAGTTTAACGTCTTGCAGCGCGGACGAGGTACAGTTTAACGTCATGTTGGACGAAGATGCTTGGCAGTTTAACGTCTTGCAGCGCGGACGAAGTGGTTCCGCCAATGGGTCCGTGTCACTTCGCGCGAACCTGGAGGGCCGCACGGGAAGACAACGCATGGTGCGGGCACCCGGGATGAAGATCATCGGGCGCCACGCAGGTGGGTACCCTCAGGGGGTCAAAGGGGGCGACCCTGGCGGTTTGCGCGCAAAAGAGGGACTTGGCGCGCAATACCGCGGGTCGGCGCGCAAATGGGCGGGCTGGCGCGTAATTGGGCTAGCACTTTGCGCGCATATGATTGAGATTGCACACACTGGGCTTCGGATAGTGCGCGGGGGCAACGGCTCATTCTTTAACGAATGGCCACTTTGAAAATGGGGGGTGCGCGCAATCGGGCTGGATTACGCGCACCCGGGGGGCAATTGCACGCAAGAGGCTTCTTTTGCGCGCGAATGCCTTTGGGTGAAGGGTTATTCAAAGGAAAGGAGCCAAAGGGATTGTGCGCGAAGGCAAACCCCGAGGCTTTCTTGCGCGAAAGAAAGGAGGTTACCTGGAGATCGGCATTGCGCGCGGAGGGGGTTGGATTGCGCGAACGAGCGACTCTTCGAATTCTGGCAACCTTCAAAACGTCGGGGGTCGCCTTATATTTATAGGCAACCCCGGGCACGGAATCTGGTCCGCGGGCGCGCAATTTCCTTCGCGGGCGCGGAATCGGGCCCGGCGCGCAAGGGAGTCGCGCGGGCCGCGGGCGTGCAAAATTGCGCGCCGGCCCAGCGCATTGCGCGCATCCCGGGAGGTTTGCGCGCGGCACTACAACTTTGCGCGCGGGTCTCCAAAATTCCACGCAAGGCCTCCGGGCCCTCCGAAACGTGCTTCTGACTCCAAATACGACCTCGCTTTCCGCATCCGGAGCTTTGTTTGGGAACAACGGACTTTTCCGGCGTCTACAAAAGCCCCCCCTCGGAATCTGATCGGCGAGAGGTCGCAACGATCGGGTTCCGAGGGAGACGCCGGAATGCCGAATTCCTGGGTGGCGCGGGACTGAGGCGCGCAAAAAGGGCGTCGGGCGCGAAATTCGCCATCTCGGTCGCGCAAAGCGCTTTCCGCGCAGTGCGGACACCCGGCCTCGCCTATAAATAGGGGCCCTGGGTCCCCCGCACCGTACACCGGCCTTCCGCGCGACAAGCTTTCAAGCTCTCGTGCGCGAAATTGCCCTTTCCGGCGCGGAATTCACCCGTTCGTCGCGTAAACCTTTCCGGATTTTGGCCTGTTTTTGCGCGAACACCCGGGGTTTTACGCGACAGACTTCCCAATTGCGCGCCGTCCACTAGGATTGCACGCCAACTCTCAACCTTCTCTACCAGCCTCTTCCGATTCCACACGCCTCATCCCTTAACCCACACGACTCCCAGAGCTTCTGAGATGGCCGCGAATCAAGGGAATGAGGGGGATGCCGCCATTCACAGAGCTGAGATGGCGGCGAATGAGGAGGTCTACGAAGCCAAGGAGATTGTTTCCAACAATCAATCCTTGTTCGACTTGCTGACACCGGCCCAGAAGACATATCTGTTGTCGGACAACCTGCCGATCTGGAACTTTGGCATCCTAGATGAGGTTCTGGTGCCAGGGTTCGAGGTTGATGCGCCACGGACCTGGGTGACTCGGGAGGACGAGCTTCCCCGCTATAACATCACCAACAATGGGCATCCTGCCAGGGAGACCAGGCACTTAGATGTCTATGTCCTGAACCCGAGGACGCGAACCATCGTCGGGAGTGAGCCTACTGCGGAGAACTCTCCAGCCCTCTACTCGAGCACGTACCGCTAGAGTGTCACTGACGACACCAAGGGCTGGCTGAAGGACTGGGACTTGCGGTCTGGGGGAAATTTCACCAGTGAGTGGGCCTGGGCGTTCTGGGTACGCCACACCTGCGATCACTTCGCGGAGGAGCTGCGGTACATCGGCCTGTTTGAGGCGGTGTGGACGTCGCAGTTCCACTTCTACCAGCAGTCCGAGCTCGGGCCGGAGCTGT
Source organism: Viscum album (assembly GCA_963277665.1). NCBI lineage: Eukaryota > Viridiplantae > Streptophyta > Magnoliopsida > Santalales > Viscaceae > Viscum > Viscum album. Next base: position 134,754,854 of record OY728153.1, read on the forward strand.
TCACCCGCTGGTCCCCGGATACCAACACCTTCCACCTTCACCATGGGGAGGTTAGCATCGGTCTCTGGGACATCCACTGCATCGGAGGTATCCCGCTGGAGGGTTACCAATATGATGAGTTCCTGCCCCCAAAGAACATTTGGGAAGACAGGTCACGGACTCCCATTCTTACATGGCATCTACTTGACCTGGCTACGCAGCGGCTCGGGATCAAGGACTTCCACAAGGACATAGCCTACAAGGAATGGTTCGGCCAGTTCTTGGAGCATGACCCAGCGGTCAAGATGCCAGGCAGGGGGAAGCGGTGCCCGACCGCGGCTCAGAGGAGCCGGAACGGGTCGTACTGGCGGGTCCTGGAGACGGGCGACTACCGCTCATGGGGGTACCGCGTCATCGAGGCCTGGGACCCTAATGTCTGGTACGCGGCGTTCCTGGCCGCCTTTCTGAGTGGGTGGCTCCTGCCAGTGCGGGACGCGAGAATGGGCGTCCGCTCGGCGACACTGGCGATGGCGGGCGCCATGGCCGCCAACAAAAGATACAACCTCAGTGTCCCAGTGCTGGCTAAGCTGTATGTCATCCTAGGACGCATCTCGCGAGGGGGGTCTCCACGAAGGATCTGTGGGCCCTTTCAATTCTTCCATGGCTGGGTGGCTGCTCACCTTGGTGGGTACACGTTTCCAAATGCCATCATTCCTCCGGGAAACGGCCTGCGACCCTCCCTGCTGAACATCGCGGGGGTCGCTCTGATGACCCTAAATGAGGAGGGCGTGAGGATTCGGATTGGCAATCACGCCAATTTCAACTTCAGCCCGTTCCCCACTCCCGTTGGCCAGATGATCGACAATGGGCAGGGTCCGCTGGAGCAGCACGAATACTTCCTGAACATGCGGGGCGGGGTGCTCGTGGCTCGGATCGACGGGAAGGTGATCTGCGAGCCCTACGTGCCAACCCGGTTCGCCAGGCAGTTCGGGTGCCTTCAACGGATGCCGAAGAGGGTATTCACTGCTGTCTGGGAGGAGACGAACCCTGGCGTCCTTCGCCAGATGTGGCTAATGTTCGCCGCTTTCGGCTCTGGCGAGGTCATCACTCTCCCTCCTACCGGGGTCGACGCAGGCTTGGCAACCGAGTACGCTGAACACTGGGCCATCGCGTACCCCAAGGGGCTTCTACGGAAACCAGTTCGGCGGCTCGAGGTCACCCGTGCGGAGACCGGGCGTCAAGGAAGGAGGCGAGGCGCCGTTACGTGGGGGAGAACGGAGGCGCGCCAAGCAGTGGAGCCGGCGCGAGCAGGGACTTCGGTGGCAGGCACATCGCAGGCTGCCGCTACGGCCTCAGCGCCCAGAGAGGGGGCACGTGCGGTGGTCGAAGAGCGGCCTGGGAAGTAGGTAAGGCGTCTGCTCGAACCCTCCCACGATGCAGTCTTCCCAGCGCTGTGGTCGGCCTGGATGACCCTGCAGCAGTCGCTGGGGACCGAAATCATCTGGCAGAAGATAACCAGCGAAGGAATCCATCTGCCAGAGGTCGGTCGCCTTCAGGTCGCCGACAGGGTGAACTTCCACCGGCGGTATGCATATCTGACGGCCATGGACGAGTACGCGCGCCAACGTGGTCAACGTGCGGAGCCGTCCCTTCTGGTGAAGGTGATGCTCGGTCTAGAGCCTGCTCCAGAACAGATGCCACCGGAGGAAGATGACAGTAACGACGACTCCGAGGAAGAGGAGGAGACGGGGGAGGATGAAGGCTCTGAGGGAAGGTCCCATCAGGGGAGCCCGCGGGAGAGCGGCGAGGTGGCCGGCTCTAGCGATATTGATATCACTGAGCTCCTCGAGGTCCGCTTCTATCCCTACTCAACCTGCTTCGTCCATTCTCTTATGCAGCTTCTAACCCGTTTCTTCACCCTCCTCAGGAGTGCACGGATGTTGGTCAGGAATCCTCAGTAGGAGTAGGAGAGGCGCCAGCAGGACAAGGCGGGGGCCAGACGCCCATCATTGAATTGACAAGCGCTGAGGGGTCCCCTGCTGCAATTGCTCCTGCGGCGGCCGGGACAGCGGAAGATGATGCCTTGGATTCCCGTAAGTCTCCTTACTTTACTGTTGGTGCTTGCCGTTGACGCTCCGTGACTAACCACGGCATGCCCCGCGCAGTGATCTCAGTACTGGAGGCTCGTCGGGTTGCCGAACCCGGGCCATCCACGAGTGGACCAGTAGCAGACATGCCACCTGCTCCGGAACAGACTTCTCACACCGAGCCGGCCCCACCAACTGCTGATCAGGGGGCAGCGGACGCCGGCGGTGCTGCCATCGGAGAGAGGTAGGGGGCTGACGAGGGTGTCAACGCCGCTGGGGCGGGAGAAGGTCGCCCAGATGTTGGGGAACCTATCCCCCGTGAGGACACCCCAGGGGCGGACCCTGCAGCAGACCTGCTGGCTTCCTTCCCTGCCTACCGGCCTGCCGACCCCGAGGAGATGGACGACTCGGACGTGGAGGCGGTCAAGGAGAGCCGGATAACGCGATGCAGGGGGTGGAAGTGCATCCAGCGCTTCCTCAAGCGAGACCCATCAGAGTGGCTGGGGCGCATGGGATCGCTTCAAACCTGGATGTGCTTCCTGTGTGCCGGGGGAGCTGATGCTCAACGCCTCCATCTGACGGTCCGTGATTTCATGGCCGAAAAGATGCGCGAGATCCGCCGGCGTGCCGACGTCGCACAATGTCGGGACATGTCGGAGAGCACGCGGGCGCTCCTCGTGGCGGAGCAGGAAGTCCGGCGTCTCGAAGGGCAGGCGGCAGAGAAGGAGGCCTTCGTCGCAACATGCACTGAGCTTGTGGAGCAACTAACGGACCAGCTGGTTGACGCCCAGGTACAGCTGACGGAGGCGGGCCAACAGATGGTCACACTTCAAGTCGAGCGGGAGCGTGCACAGGCCAGAATCGACGAACTGCGTGCTGCGACCGCCGACAAGGAGAGGGCACGCAGAGAGCGAGAAGCAGCTCTGGAGGCCGCCAGCCAAAGGGTAGCGGCGTTAGAAAGACTTATTCAGAATGCTAATCCCTAGGGGCTTTGTTTTTTCCACTCCCAGAACATTTTCTTATTTCGATCCATTTGTATGAACCAATATATTTATCTGCATCTTTTGGCTTAACATGCTCAACCACAATTCATTGTCTCGCGGGAGCGTTAACCAAGCTTCAGGCATCCGTAATTGGGCCTGGATTTCTAAAGAAAAGAGGGAGATCATTCCTAGGAAAGGAGACCTCAGACCTAATCAATGTATCATCCCCCCAACTCGTTCTGACACACGAGAGGGACAACGCTAGGGGCGTTAAGATTTTATCCGAACATAGGGAAATGAGAAAGGGTGAATCGCATGTCCCGAATTCAGAAATCCACGACTGTCGGCCTTCCGGGAAATGCCCAAGACGGCAAGCGGACAATGGATCAATCGACCATACTACTGCAATAAACGGACCGAAGGTCATCATTCATATTGCAGGAGGCGGATCACATGTCATCATCAATGCCGCTTTGGGGGTTCCTTTAGGCACAAGGGTGGAAATCCGAATCAATAGGGCATGCGAAGCGTGGGGCGAAGTGATGATTTGTTCGGACAGAATCTAACACTCCCAAAATTGCGCCACCGTGGGGAAAGCGTATTAGGCGGATATACTAATCTGGCCGTGAATCACCCCAATTCTCAGACAGAACCTCTTTGGCGAGGAAACTGTCGCTTCCCATCATTGCAATGGGGCATCTCGAGCTGAATCGGGGAGAATGTCACAACTGCACCACTCTACCAGAAGCCAGGCCAGACGGTCGACGACGAGGAGGGGCGGGACTTAGCGATCCCTGAGGCTGGACCCGAGCCGAGATGCCCGGGCGTTCCTACGTACTCCATCGGGCTGGAGATCAAGCCACACGTAGTTCTGAGAGTGCAGTTTTAACATCATGCGGGACGTAGAACCCCGTTTGGGGAGATCTTAGTTTAAGGTCATAGAGCTTGGACCAAAGGGGCAGATCTTAGTTTAAGGTCTTAGAGCTCGGACCATAAGAACCTCAAAGTACGCCACATCGTGGTCCTATCACCTGGATATGCGAAGATGCACTGAGGGATAGTGTCAAGAGTGTTGAGGTTTCGCCTGGTCAGAATGGGAGGTGGAGAATGTAATGTGAATCATGCGGCCATTCACTCAAGGACTGGGGGCACCGGCGTAACGATATAAGAGTACTGCCGACCGTGGTGGAAAAGCAGCATCAATATCGCACTGACCGTTGATGGAATGAGGCAGCAAACGAGCATCAACCGCTCAAGCGCAGGATTCATATCGATTTGCTGCCCGAGGCCCTTGGGGGCACCAGCCCGAGTCGGTGGGAGAGCACTGAGGCATTGTGTCCAAACCGCTCACGGGGGCTCCATCCAGGGCGTAGGCAATGGGTCCGAATGAAAGGGAGCACGAAGCCTGAAAAGTGGAAGGAACCTGACCAAGCTGAAACTGACCCTCCTGGCAATAAACCAGAGTACTCTTGACACCGGTGGACCACTGCAAGGGGTCGAGGGACACGCCTTGAGGGTGACCTGAAGGCGGCGGATTCCCCAGAGAAGGGGGAATTTTTAAGAGGTGGGGGGATGGACCCGAAGTTTCAAACATCCGGGCGTTCCTACGTATCCCATAAGGATGGGAATCAAGCCACACGTAGTTCTTGAAGCGCGGCGCAACACAATCGGGCACCAGCGCGGGGAGGGGTGCGGGTCTGACCCTCGCACACAGAAGAAGCGGTATTTGATATTTCTTGTTTGTCCTTAAAGGTGGATGGTTTTTCTTTGTGCAGCGACATGCATGTGATTAAGAAATCCCTGGCGTCGCCACAATAATCAAGCCATGAAAGGCATTGATAAATGGCGTGGTTATTAACCAGTGCCCAACGTGAGTGTCCCCTGAGGAGAACATCACGATGCAGTGCCGTTTCTCGTCGGGCGGCCAAGACGATCACAGTTTACGGTCGTGTGGTAGGACCAGACAACACAGTTTAAGGTCGTGTAGTTTGGACCATGGAGGAATCCGCTTATCGCGATACGGCGGACCCAGCGGAGGTGGGAACATACCCCCGCCCTGCAGTCACGCACAATTCCAGGAGAAGGATCCCGGGATAGGGGTCTGCACATGTCCATCACCCGAGGGGCAGAGATGCTAGCCTCCAGCTATACTGGGCCCAGAACGCGATTGTTCGGGCGACTCCTTCCTCCTTATGGGGACGAGGGTCCAGCTACACATGGCCCTTAGGGAGGACATCAGTATCTTGGTGCTCAGATCGTGGGAGCCTCGAAAGACACCATTACCCTGGTTGGCCTACCTAACGTGTAAAGGTGTACTGAAGGTCAGTATGAAGAGAGTGTCGAGATTCCACTACAACGCACAAAGGCGGAGTGTGATGAGGACTGTGCAACCAATATTCAGAGCCTGAAAGAGCCGACATGGCGATCAAGGATGTCGCTGACCATATTCGCAACACAACATCCGATCGCGTCAGCCTAGGATGGGGCAAGCAAACGAGCATCAACCGCTCAAGCGCAGGATTCATATCGATTTGCGGCCCAGGACCCGCCGGTAAATCGACCCGGAGCGGTAGGAGAGCACTGAGGCATCGTACCCAAACCGCTAACGAGGATCCCTTTGAGTGAAGGCTCGAACAAGAGGAAGTGCGAGGCCCGACAAGCAACACAGGACTTGTCGGGATTGAATCTGACACCACGGGTCATAGACCTGAGTACCCAAAACATGTTAACAAATCACCGGAAAGGGTCGGAGGACTCACCCTGAGAGCAAACAAAAGACGGAAGATCCCCGTGATCAACCAAGAGACGGGGCTGGACCTGAAACACAAGCGTCCAGGCGGTCCTACGTATCCCATAAGGATGGGAATCAAGTCGTACGTAGTTCTCGAGAGGCAGTTTAACGTCATGAAGGACGATGAGGGGTGTGAGGTAGTCCCACACACGGGGGAGGCGTACGGCGCGGCCAGTAAACCGGCGTGAATGAGGGCATAGCCCCGCGTTCACGCCATACACCTCACACAAAAAGAAGGGGAACTGGGGCCAGAGGCCCAACGCGGGATAGAGATTCCCAAGAAATGGGGCTGGGCCTGAAACATGAATGCCCAGGCGGTCCTACGTATCCCATTAGGATGGGAATCAAGCCGCACGTAGTTCTTGAAGTGCAGTTTAACGTCATGCAGGACGAAAAGAGAAAAGGGGGGAGAGGAAGGCATCCCCAAACGTGGGGGGCGTACAGCGTGGCGAGCAAACCGACATGAATGAGGGCATAGCCCCGCGTTCACACCATACGCCGCATACCCAGAGGCAACTGGGCCAAGGGCCCGAGATGGGATGGAAATTCCCGAAGGATGGGGCTGGTCCTGAAACATGAATGTTCAGGCGGTCCTACGTATCCCATAAGGATGGGAATCAAGCCGCACGTAGTTCTTGAGGGGCAGTTTAACGTCATGCAGGACGAAGACGCTTGGCAGTTTAACGTCTTGCAGCGCGGACGTGGTACAGTTTAAAGTCATGTTGGACGAATGCTGAACAGTTTAACGTCTTGTAGCTTGGACGTAGTACAGTTTAACGTCATGTTGGACGAAACACTTGGCAGTTTAACGTCTTGCAGCGCGGACGATATGCTAGGCAGTTTAACGTCGTGCAGCTTGGACGTGGTACAGTTTAACGTCATGTTGGACGAAACACTTGGCAGTTTAACGTCTTGCAGCGCGGACGATGTTCACTCAGGAAAAGTACTGCTTGAGAAACCTAGCGTTGGTGGGAGGAGTGACACGCTCACCATCCATAGTTGCTAGGGAGTACGCGCCATTGGGATAGACCTTGTGGACAACAAAAGGTCCCTCCCACTTGGGTTCCAACTTGGGTGGCTTCCTGCCGGGGATCATTGGCGCTCTCAGGGCCAGTACTAGGTCACCCTGCAGGAAGGAGCGGAGGCGAACCTTCTTATTGAAAGCTCGAGTCATTCTGCTTTGATGCCTCTCCAAGTTGTGCAAATCGCGAAGCCTATTCTCATCCAGTGCTTCCAACTCGACTAGACGGGCTTCAGCAGCTCTGTCCGGCGCTTGCTGGTCGTAAACCGCAGTGCACAAGGACGGTAACTGGATCTCGATGGGCAGGACAGCCTCAGCTCCATACACCAGGTAATAAGGGGTCATCTGGGTGGAATTGCGAGTCGTCGTCCGATAATCCCAGAGGGCGTTGGGGAGCTTGTCCGGCCAACTCTTCTTGTTCTGACCAACCATCTTTTGCAGAATGTTAGAGAGGGTTTTTTTAAACGCCTCAATCTGTCCATTCGCCTGCGCATGATAGCGAGATGTATGGTTCGAGCGAATGTTGTACTTGGCGTACAACTTCTTCAACTCGGCTGCTCGGAAATTGGCTCCGTTATCCGTGAGGATAGTGTGAGGCACTCCAAATCGATAAATGATGTTGGAGGTCACGAAGTCAGCGATCGAACAGGATTTGACCTCTCTGAGCAGAATCGCCTCTGCCTATTTGGAGAAGAAGTCTGTGGCGGTCAGAATGAACCGGCACTGGCGAGCCGTCGCCGGCGGGTAAGGTCCCACAACGTCCAGACCCCAGACTGCAAAGGGCCAGGAATACCTAGTGGTATGGAGAGGCTCCGGCGGCTGACGCACAAAGTTCGCATGAACCTGGCACGCATGGCACCTCCTGGCATACTCGATGCAGTCATGGATCATGGAGGGCCAGAAGTATCCCAACCTCCGAATCTGGTGGGACAGCTTCGGCCCAGTCTGGTGGGCACCACATGAACCAGCATGAACCTATTGCATGACTCGTGGGATCTCAACTCCTTGAAGGCAACGGAGGAGAACACCATCAAATCCGCGCCTATAGAGGATCTGCTCCAGGCCGGGACTGCTCTGGAGGACAAACTGTGATGCGCGGCGTCGAACTCGCTCGCGCTCAGCCCGATCCGACGGGATAATGCCATGTTGGAGGTACTCAACCAAAGGCGCCCTCCAATCAGAGGCTGATTCGACTGCCATATCTGGGGTACTCGGGGCTCCGGGCACAGGGGAAACCGTGGTGAGATTACTTACCGACGGGCCGCGATCTCCATCTGGGGTAACGGGAGCGATGAGCCTGCGGTGCGTCACGCGGATGATCAGGTTGTCCTGTTCAGGCTCTACGAGTGACGCAGCAAGGCTGGCCAAAGCATCTGCTCGACCGTTCTGCGACCGGGGAATATGGACAATTTCTGGCCGACAAGGGAACTGGGACATCAGAAGGAGGGTTCACTCCAGCAATGGCACAAGTTCCGGCTTCCTGACAACATAGTCACCATTGATCTGCTTAACGACCAGCTCGGAGTCCCCTTTCACACACAGATGGGGCACGTTGATCTCGAGAGCTAACTCGAGGCCAGTGATGAGGGCATGGTATTCCGCCTCATTGTTGGTACAGCCCTCTGACAACAGAAAAGAGTATGGCAGCACGGCTTGCTCCGGGGTAATGAAGACGATACCCAAGCCCACTCTGTTGAGCTTGGGATTATCGAGCCTTCTACCGGTGGGGCTCCGGGAGGCACCATCAAAGTGCATCTGCCAGCACGGATCGGCATGATCGACCGAGAGAATGGCCTCATCAGGAAAGCCTAGATCCAGCGGTTGATCCGCGGAGGTCGGGTGAGTAGCCAGAAATTCTGCCAATGCTTGCCCTTTGATGGCCTTCTGAGACACATACCTGATGTCGAACTGCTGGAGAAGCACATCCCACCGCGCTAGACGGCCAGTCAACATAGTCTGGCTCAGGATATACTTCAACGGGTCTACCCGAGAAACCAACTGTACCTCGTGGTGCTGCAAGTAGTGTCGTAATTTCTGTACGGAAAATACGAGCGCCAGGCAGCTCTTCTCGATGGGGGAATACCTAACTTCCGCATCGAGGAGCATGCGACTGAGGTAATAGAGGCTATTCTCTGTTCCCTCGTTGTTCTTCAGGGCGAGAAGGGCACCAAGGGACCGTTCCAGGGCAGTCACATAGAGGACCAGCGGCTTCCCGGATACAGGCGGCATCAGAACTGGAGGTTGAAGCAAGTACTGCTTGATTTCCTCGAAAGTGGTCTGACACTCTTTATCCCATACATAGGTGGCACCTTTCTTCATGAGCCGAGAAAAGGTCTTACACTTGCCGGCCAGATTCGCGATGAATCGGCGTATATAGGCTAAGTGGCCTTGGAACCCTTGCAGTTCCCGGATGTTACCTGGGGGAGGCATCTGGCTAATCGCCCTGATCTTCTCTGGGTCGATCTCAATACCCCGGTATCTTACCACGAATCCAAGGAACTTTCCGGAGGTGACCCCGAAGGCACACTTCAACGGGTTCATCTTCAGGCAGCGAGACTGGAGGAAGCCGAACACTTTCTCAAGATCTTTGAGATGGTCCTGACGCTGGCGCGATTTGACCACCAAGTCGTCGATGTAGCATTCCACCAGTGTGCCGAGGATTGGCTTTAATATGCGGTGCATTGCCCGTTGATAGGTGGCACCTGCATTCTTCAGGCCGAAGGGCATGACCTGGTAACAAAAGATACCTTGGGGGCCCTGAAGGCAGTGAACTCCTCATCCTCAGGGGTCATCCGGATTTGGTTGTATCCGGAGTATCCATCCATGAAGGAGAGGGCTTGGAACCCTGTCGTGGCGTCAATCAACAGCTCTGTCACCGGAAGGGGAAAATCATCCTTCGGACAGTGGCGGTTGAGATCGCGGAAGTCGATACAAACTCTGATCTGCCCGTTCTTCTTCCTGACCGGCACAATGTTGGCCAGCCATCTGGGGTACTGAACTTCCCTCACGAAGTTGGCTTTGATAAGCTTGTCAACTTCGGCCTCAACCATGGCACCGTGGAATGGGTGCATCTTCCTGGGAGGCTGCTTGAACCCGCGATGGTTCGCCGGGAGACCAAGGCGGTGGACGGCTACCTGAGGATCTAGCCCCGGCATCTCGTCATAGCCCCAAGCGAACACATCACGGTGCTGTCTGAGGAAGTCCACGTACTGCTGCCACTCTTCAGAGGGCATGGCGGCACTGACCAATGTGGGTTTTGGATCTGCCTCGGTTCCAAGGTTCACCTGTACTAACTCATCGACCGTGGCAGAGACGCCCTCCTCAAAGGCTGGGGGTTCATCTTCCACGTCCTCTCCACTCAGGGAGGGATCGTCCACGGGAGAGACTGCGCTGGGAACTGCATTGGGGCTACCAGATCCTACTGGGCCGCTGGTGCTGGCACGGGCGGTCGCGATCATCTCATTAGGAGACTCGCAGGCCGTCGAGACCATGGCTACGTCCAACCGATGGATCGGGAGGACGTAAGCATCATCCAAACTTGCCCAGGGATCACCTGCAACGGCGACAGGCTCAACCTCACCTGCCAGGATCTGCTTATCCTTGCTCTTGTAATAGTCCGCGTCTAGATAGCGGGCTTCACATGAGGCAAAAGGAGAGGCATCTCCCTGAAGCACGCCTACTCGACCATTAAGGGAGTATTTAAGGCATTGGTGGTATGACGAGGGAACCGCCGCATGAAGGTGGATCCATGGCCTACCCATCAATGCGTTGTACACAGTGTCTTGAGAGACTACCATGAATTCGGTGTTGGCAACCAGGTCACCGAACTGGGTCTTCAAACGTATCTTTCCGACCGGAGTTTTCTCGGTGCGGTCATACCCCTGGATCCTAAGGTCGGAGGGAAACAAGTCATCCTCAGACAATCCCAATCTCCGGAGCGTCCGAGTGGGAATCAGGTTAATCCCGGACCCCGTGTCAACAAGACAGCGCCGGACTTCAAGGCCATTGAACTGGCCAGTAACATACAGCGGACGAATGTGCCCCTGTATAGGAGGGTCTTCATCCTTACCAGAGAACGAGATAACTGCCTGACATTCAGCGTCCTCAACCGTTTCGGCGTGAAAGGCCTCTGCAGCCGAAACCTCTGTCTCAAACTGGAGGGGGCTCTTTAGGGCTTCAGCGAGTGCCTCACGCATCTCAGATGACATGCGCAGAGCCTCAAGGATGGAGAGCCTTGCTGGGATGTCGGCCAAGTGCTTCAGGACATCATACTTTTTGGACAAGCGCGAGCCCCTGGTTGCAGGAGGTTGCTCTGCGGTTGGAGGCATGACGGGCCTTGCCGATTGGACCGGCGGCCGACTGGTGCTTGGCGCATCTCGCTGTTCATTGGTTGAAGCCCGGGAAGTAGTCACCGTACTGGGGTCAGGAGGCCGAGATGGACTCGTGGCAGGGCGGAGCTGATCGCGACGCGGCTGAGGCGGTTCTGCCTGGTCCCACACCACAAACAGTGGCGGAGGCGAATCCGTCATCCCCGGATGGGGGGGCTGCGCACGCTGAGCTCGGTTTTGAGCCTGCTGCCTAGTCTCAGTGGCATGCACGGCCTGGCTGGAGGTACAAACTGTTGTGCCCCGGCGACTCCTGTTGTTGCGGTTCCTCCGACGGTGGCGACGACCGGGGACACTAGGGAGGTCCACCTGGTGTTCTTCAACGTCGGGAACTGAAAAGGGATTTACCAGCTCGACGGTATTAACCGAAGCGTACCCAACACTTTCATCGGACGAATCATCCATCGCCGGGCGGATCCGAGGAGGGACCCCCATCTCCGGGGGCATGAAATCGCCGAGAGTGCGGGATAGTGGCAGAATTGGAGGGGCGCGCTCTTCCTTCTTATGCCACCGCCGTTTGCTCTTCTCGGAAGAGGCAGGCTGGGATGACGATGCTGAAGCAGCACCCGCAGATTCTGGGGGCTCAGGCTGATTCAAGCGCGCACGGATGATTCCATGGGCGCGAATGATCGTCTTGCGGGCCATCCAGTTATTATACTTCTGGGATCCGCGGTCGGAGACCAGCTGCCATTCGTCCTCATTGCCACTATCGTCATCTGATCCCACGAACACGCCCGCCACTTGTGCTGGAGCTGGGCCCAACCTGATTACATTGTTGTTAATCTGGTCTTGGAGCCAGTCCTTAAACACGTAGCACCTCCGGATGGTGTGCCCCAGGGCCCGATGGTAAGGGCAGTAGCGGGGGTTATCCGTGAGATGTGCCTCCTCTGGTCTCCAACACTCAGGCAGTCGCACAATCCTCTGCTCCAGGGCGCTCCGGAAAAAACCGGGGACCTGATCCTCGTGAAATGAGTAAGTCAGGTATCGTGGGCCCCTGGGAGCGTGGTCTTGACGAGGGGCTGGAGGGGCCTGCCGAGGAGGTGGACCCTGATTATCTCGCCTGGGTTGTGGCGGTACATTACGCGGAGGGGCCGGCCGGTTCGGGGGCTGCCGCTGCTGTGCCGGGAACTGAGCCCGTGGAGGCGGGTTCCTGTGAGGCTGTGGAGCTGGCCTCACCGGCAGCAGCTCCAACTGCCTGGGGGCCTCTACCTGAGCAACAGCAGCGGGCTCAGCCCTGCTGACTCTCCGTGCAGGAATCATAGGAGGCAGCAGGTGTGCCTGACTGGCCTGTTGCAGGGCTTCCTCAAGACGTTGAGCTTTGTCTGAGAAGTCCCTGAACCCTCCGGGGTAATTCTGAGTGATCAAGGAAGGGACCAGCTCGGTCTTGACATTCCCGACGCACATTGTCAGCAACTGCTCTTGAGTCAATGGCATGTCAAGGGAATACGTGAGACCCTTCCATCGGGCGACGAAATGCACGACTCGCTCATCAGGCCTCTGCTTGCACTTGAAGAGGTCTGCGATACTCGTCTTCCGGGTCGTGGAACTGAACTGGTAGAGGAACTGTCTACGGAGGTCCTCCCAGCTAGTTATCGACCCGACGGGGAGCTGGTTGTACCAGACAAATGCTGGCCCTTCCAGTGTCTGGACAAAGCAGCGAATCTTAGCGGCCTCCTGCTGCGCCGGAGTTCCCAACATAGGCCCGCACCTCGAGTTGAAATGGGCCAAATGTTGTGGCGGATCTCCAGTCTCGTTGAAGGGGGCGAAAGTGGGGTTCCCGAATCCCGGAGGTGCTGGCATGTCATCCACCCATGCTGGGTACGGCTTGCCATCCGGTGGGATTGCCACTTGCCGAGTCTCCAAGGATTCCAAGCGAGTGATGAGTGCCGCCATCGGATCATCCGGACATGGGTTCCAGTCCTGGCGAGGATCTCTAACCACGAGCGCATTGCATGGCCCTTCAATCGGGTCGTCGACCGGGTCGTCGAACTCGGCAGCTCGTGGGATGGCGGGCGGAGCGGCCCTTGGGGCAGCGGGAGGAATCCGAGCGGGGTCTCTCAGGTAGTCATGCCGCTCGGGAGGGTGCGGTGAAACATACTGCGCCCTCTTGCCATAGGCAATGGCCTCTCCTCTGTCGGCAAACACGGCATAATCACGGTTGCCCGGGAGAGCCTCATCGAGGGGTGGTTGTTCCTGTTCCTGCTGTCCTGGCCTAGGATCACCGTAGTCAGGTCGCCGCTCTGCAGCGCGCTCGGCGAGGAGCTGGTCAACTAGCTTCTTCTGCTCGGCGAGCTGTTGACGTAGCGCGGCCTTTTCGGGATCCTCCTCTTCCCTCTGCATGGAGGCAGATGGGTCGGTGGGCTTTATAGCCCCGCCGTGCTCTTTACCTTTGCTGACGTTCCGGCTCAACGTCAGTGCTTCAGTGGGTGCGGGGAGACCCAGGAGGCTCCTCTGGTGATGAGTAACCCTCACTGACGGATCCAACGATGGCTTATCTTCGGGGGGAGAGCCCCCGTCGAGAAGTTCCAAGTCGTTCCCCTCTCCCGACAGGTCAGCCATATTGACCGTTTCCGTCCCTGGGGATGTACCCTCAGGGCCACCCAGCGAATCGGGCTGTCGGAGAATCGCACTGAAGCGTAGGGCAGCGAACTGCCCCCATCCACGGATATGTACGTGGGAAGTGGATTCCTCGATAACCTTGCGGAGTACTTGAAAACACTCAACGCATCGTTGTTGGAGGGCCTCGTGGTGCCCAAATGACCCAGGGTGCCGAACCGCGGGGAGCGTGGCCAGGTCAATTTGACGGCACTGCTCACCAATATCCTCCAGGTGCGCTTGACTCCAGGGATATGGCATTTGTAGGCGGTGAAGACGGGAGTGAGTCTCCCGGAGAGTTCGGCGAAAGCATTCGAACTCATCCGGGGTGAGCGATTCGGGTGCATCAAAGTCCGGTCCTGTGACTGGCCAAAACTTCTCAGGGAAGTGGCCCTCTGAAAGGACGGTCCAGAAGCTCCACGACTCAAACTCGGGACCCAGGTCTCCTTGGTCCTCTTCAACGACTGGGAATGGATGGGGAACCGGCAGTGGTGTCGAGGCGGGTCGCCGGGCCGACGGGCTGGCCGGCGGTGAATACGGCGAGCAGGCCGATTGGCCTCCATGTCCCGGGCCGCCCTCTGAGGGTGGCGGTGCCCCAGCTACCACATCATGATAGGACGGGCCGGCGAGTGAACATCCTGCCGTAGCGTCGGTGCTCGCCGAGGGTGCACTAGATCGTGGTTCGACGGTCGGTCCCCAGAAAAAGTCTTCGGCTTCTCCGATCGAGGCAGAAGGCGCTTCCAGAGGGGCTGGTACCAACCACAAGCTTGATCCTTGGGGGTCTACCAGGCCCTCACTACTCCGGATATACCTTCGGAGAGAAGCGGGGATCATATCGATCTCGCTCTCGGGAAGTACGAGGCTGACGTGCCGCATTCCTACCCCTGCCCCTAGCTGGCGGGATCGGGGGGAGGGCTCCGTCGCCGAATCATACTCCGACTCTGTATCAGAGAAACGAATCGGTCGGATCTCTGTCCGGAATTTCGTAACATTCTTCCCTCGACGTCAACGCCTCGCCTTCCTTCCCCTGGGTGGTTCTTCGGGGCATGGCTGATCTCTGTCCTGGCGTCCTCCGGCCGCACCGGTGTTGGGGCCAAGAGGACTGGAAACCAAGGTGCGAGGAGCACCAGGACAGATATCAAAGGGGACGCGGGGAGAGATGACTCCGGGCCGGGGTCGGAAGGTGGGATGACCCATGCCTCTTGGATCAGCCACACGGAGTAGACCCTGTTGGTGAATAGCGCTACCGCGAGGTGGTCCGCGGTGGCCATTGCATGTACCAGCAACCGGGAGAGTCAACCCAACCTGCCTTTGGGGCGGTCGAGGCCTCGATCCAGGTCGGGCATAGAAGTGCCCCTGCTCAGGATGCGCAGGGGCCTGGTGACTGGAGCCAGCAGTGGATTGAGCCAACGCGGCCGCTGTTGCTAGGGCCCCAAAGTGGGAATCCTCTTCCGCTCGTGCCCGATGTTGGCGTCGGGACAAACGAGTCGGGATGAGCGCCGCGGGCAGGTGGGGAGCCCGTTCTTCGACTTGAGAGGCCTGGCGGCGGTGTCGTCGTGGCCTGACAGGAGCCCTCATCGCGGATCCCTGGAGCGAATCTCGGATAGGGTGGTCCCGGACATCCTCCACCTCATCCGCATAGGGGAAGGAGCTGTCGGAGCGTTCCGGGGATAAACTCCCGAAGTGGTTGGACGTCGAGGTAGGCAGCGGTGCCTCCCTGCGCGGCCCTCGGGGGCGGCGTTGGTGGCGAGGTGCAGCTTCCTCAAGGTCTAGGCGAGCCATGTCCCTGGTGGGGATGACTCCCTCTTCCTCATATCTTCGCACCAAGTTGTTGATCACCCTTCTCTGGATGACCTCCGAGGGGGAGAGAGGGCGTGGTTGCCCCGCAGTTGCGGCTGCTGGGACGGCCGTGGAACGGGCGGGACCGCGCGGAGTAGCCGCGTCAGTGTTTCCCCTACCCCTGTGCCAGTGGGCGGGTGGCGATCGGGCACTGGATTGGGCGACTTGATTCCTGAAAGCAGGGAGAAAAACCCATTAACACTGACAGGAAAAGGAATCGATAACCAACCATTAGTGCCACGACGCCTTCCGTGGGGGGAACCCAGTCCATCGACGTCGTGAGACGGAGGGCCCGATTTCCCTTCCCCAGCCCCTGGCGGGTTCCGTGCCCCAGTGTTGAATGCTTGGCCGGGCAACATGCTGGTCTTCCAACACCTCTGAAAGCAATCGGTCTTCGTATTGAGGAGAAGAGATTCACGTCGGGTTCACCATTTTTCTGTTTCGGTGCGGATGTGCGTCGGGTTTCTGTTCCGACGCTGTTCTGCCAGGACGCGTTCGCGCGTGCGCCCGTCGACCCGAGGGGAGGGGCGCACGGCTTGTGGCCCCGCAGTCCCGCTTTCCAAAGGCGGGCGGCATCCGTCCCTTATTCAAGGGCGTCTGCTCCTTGATCGAAACCGGGATGATGGGATGTCGGCTCCTCCTTCTGTGGACGTCTCCTCGGAACTCGTTGCCTAATCTGGGTCTCCCTCATAGATATAAGACATGCTCGTGAATCTCGTTCCCGGCGACATGTCTCCATGGACACCGGTTAATTACGCTGCTTCCGCCCGGACGCTCCAAGGAGTCTGGTCGGGGCAGCAACCTGCGGTGAGGATACCGGGTAGCTCTGGGTGCTGGGGGCATGTCTTAACACTGCGGCCCTGCATGTCTGCCTTTCGTCCCTAATAGGGCTTCTCGAAGGCATGATGGCCTGAGGCATCCCGCGCTGGGTGCGGGGAACTGTGTTACTTTAGGTTTTCCTCAGCTTCCCATGTTTAACACGGGGTATGCCGCGAGTTTAACGTCCAGCGGGGACAGCATCGGACTGATCAACACGAGAAGTGGATCAGATGACAGAACCCTTTGCGGGGAACCTCCGATGCTGGGGCCAGCACATGGGCGTCTTCCCGAGTGAATTGGAGTGGAATGAAGTGGCATGACCCCACCGGGATGTGGCGGCCCGGGTAAGGATCGGGATGGATGATGGAGTGAAGAGCTTGGACCCCATAGGGGCTTCCTAAGTACCGCACGTTAGCGCGGATCAAAGTCAGCGTAGTTCGGATATACAGTTTAACGTCATGCTGGACGTCGGCAAGCTGACTCACGAAGAGGTCGAAGCTGCCGGGCGGAGGATTGAACCGAACCACCTCGCACAGAGGGGGATGGAACGGCCGGGTGGATCACAGTTTCACGTCATGCTGGGACGCTGAAAGGAGAAAAAGGCAGTGGGGAAGCACAATGGAGATACACATGTGCAGTCTCTCACAAGGGAGGATTCATAGGTGAATCGACGCAAGTGTGAACCCGGGAGGGGTCCACTGATGGACGAACCGACGTGAATACGACCGGGACGACCAGGTGGTGGGCTTGAACCTCGGAGAGGCTTCCTACGTACCCTGTTTAGGAGACAGGGATCAAAGTCCACGTAGTTCGTTCTGTCTGTAATTCTCTACCCCCGTGGGCGAAGGCCACTCCAATTCCGACATCCCTGCAGGGACGAGCGGGTGGGGGCCACATCCAAACCGGGAGGGGGGACCCTGCGTGCGAGGCATGGGAATCGGGCGACGCGGACGGTTTAACGTCTTGCCGAACGAAGTACAGTTTAACGTCGTGCGTTGAGGACGAAGCGGACGGTTTAACGTCTTGCCGGACGAAGTACAGTTTAACGTCGTGTGTCGAGGATGAAGGTGCTTGGCAGTTTAACGTCTTGCAGCGCGGACGTGGTGCAGTTTAGCGTCATGAAGGATGAATGCTGAACAGTTTAACATCTTGTAGCTCGGACGAAGTACAGTTTAACGTCATGTTGGACGAAGATGCTTGGCAGTTTAAGGTCTTGCAGCGCGGACGAAGTACAGTTTAACGTCATGTTGGACGAAGATGCTTGGCAGTTTAACGTCTTGCAGCGCGACGAGGTACAGTTTAACGTCATGTTGGACGAAGATGCTTGGCAGTTTAACGTCTTGCACCGCGGAAGAGGTGGTGCCGCCAATGGGTCCGTGTCACTTCGCGCGAACCTGGAGGGCCGCACTGGAAGACAACGCACGGTGCGGGCACCCGGGATGAAGATCATCGGGTGCCACACAGGCGGGTACCCTCAGGGGGTCAAAGGGGGCGACCCTGGCGGTTTGCGCGCAAAAGAGGGACTTGGCGCGCAATACCGCGGGTCGGCGCGCAAATGGGCGGGCTGGCGCGTAATTGGGTCAGCACTTTGCGCGCAGATGATTGAGATTGCGCACACCGGGCTTCGGATAGCGCGCGGGGGCAACGGCTCATTCTTTAATGAATGGCCACTTTGAAAATGGGGGGTGCGCGCAATCGGGCTGGATTGCGCGCACCCAGGGGGCAATTGCGCGCAAGAGGCTTCTTTTGCGCGTGAATGCCTTTGGGTGAAGGGTTATTCAAAGGAAAGGAGCCAAAGGGATTGCGCGCGAAGGCGAACCCCGAGGCTTTCTTGCGCGAAAGAAAGGAGGTTACCTGGAGATCGGCATTGCGCGCGGAGGGGGTTGGATTGCGCGAACGAGCGACTCTTCGAATTCTGGCAACCTTCAAAACGTCGGGGGTCGCCTTATATTTATAGGCAACCCCGGGCGCGGAATCTGGTCCGCGGGGCGCGCAATTTCCTTCGCGGGCGCGGAATCAGGCCCAGCGCGCAAGGGAGTCGCGCGGGCCACGGGCGCACAAAATTGCGCACTGGCCCAGCGCATTGCGCGCATCCCGGGAGGTTTGCACGCGGCACTACAACTTTGCGCGCGGGTCTCCAAAATTCCACGCAAGGCCTCCGGGCCCTCCGAAACGTGCTTCTGACTCCAAATACGACCTCGCTTTCCGCATCCGGAGCTTTGTTTGGGAACAACGGACTTTTCCGGCGTCTACAGATACAACCATTGATATCATCGAAAAATAACTAGTTAACTAGGAAAATTCACATATTGATGTTAAATTCATTCCAAAACACACATTATATCAATGAAAATAAAAAAAATGTTAAAATAACATGAAATAGGGAAATTCCTCATGAATTTTCAATAATTTCCATGATTAAGTGGGAATCATTTTCTATGATTAAGTGGGCATAATTTTCCATGATTAAGTGGGCATAATTTTCCATGATTAAGTGGGAATAATTTTCCATGATTAAGTGGGAATCAAAATGAATATTTCAGAAAAAAAAAGTGAGGGGGAAAGGGGGGTAACAATACTTTTCAACAAGAAAAAAAAGAGAAAAAGAAGAAATATGTTGAAAATCACTAACTAACCCAGGAATATAACCATCCCCCCACACCTAGAGCATGAATTGTCATCACTATAAGAAAATAGAATTTGGTAAGGAAGTATAAAACATAGTGGTTGTCATTAGTAGGATGCTTCTTGAACTTAGAGTTCCTCTATCAAGGAATCAAGAATGGATTTGTGAAAGTACTTCAACTACTGCCCATTGATAGTGAAGGTTTGTTTTGTTTCTTAATTTTTAACATTAACAACACCAAATGGATAAACATTAGTAAAAGTATATGGGCCAAACTAGCAAGAACAAAGATTACCTAGATGCAACTTCATCCTTGAATTGAAAAGGAGGAAATTTTTACCAATATAGAATTGATTATGAAGGATGAGATGGTCATGGGAATCCTTGGTTCACTCTTTATAGATCCAAGAGTTCTCATAAGGATATCTACACATTTCCTTCAGCTCCTGAATCTGTAACTTTCTCTCAGAACCTACACTAGAAAGATTGGAATGGCATTGTTTAATGGCCCAGTAGGCCTGGTGTTCTATATCAATAGGGAGGTGACAACTCTTTCCAAAAACTAGTCGATATGGTGACAATTCAATGGGAGTTTTGAAGGTAGTACGGTAAGCCCATAACGAATCATCGAGTCTAAGACTACAACATTTTATATTGGGTTGAACCATTTTTTCAAGAATTTGTTTTACCTCTCTGTTAGACACCTCATCTTGACCATTAGTATGTGGGTGAAATGCAGTAGACATTCGATTACTGACCCCATACTGATGAAAAAATTATTTCACTGTTCATTTGCAGAAATGAGAACCTTGGTCGCTGATGATAAACCTAGTTAATCCAAACTTATAGAAAATTTGGGTCTTCAAAAAGTCCACAACTTTCCTAGAATCATCTTTCCTTGTGGCTCGTTCCTCTACCCATTTTAACACATAATCAACTACTAGAATAATGTTAAAGTTCCCAAATTAATTGGGGAATAGTCATATAAATTCAATGCCCCAAACATCAAAAATGTCGTGAAAGAGCATGAGTTATTATGGCATTTCACCACTATAGGAAAACAATGATTTAGTGGCATTTTATCACGGTGGTTTTCAAAACCGCCGATAAATGTTTGTGGGATAAAATTTAGTGGCTTTTTAAAAAAACATATCTAAATATTCATAAAATATTTTTAATAATTTTTTATAATTTTTTTCAAAAAAAAATCATCTATTTTTAGCGGCAGTTTTTTCAAAACTGCCACGAAATAGAAGGAAAAAAATAAAAAATAAATATTTAGTTATTAATTATTATTTATTATTTATTATTAACTATCATATATAGTTTATTATTTATAATTTTAATTACTTATAATGTTTCAATTAATAAATATTTATAATTATTAGTTAGTAATAATTTTAAAGTGAAAACAAATCTTCAATAATTTGAAAATCAGACGTCGTCATCAAATGACCATAACTTTTGATCTGAGAGTCAGTTTTAGCTCCACATCCATTGAAATCGAAGCATATGAAATGAGATAAAACCACATGATATTTAAATCATGTTATAATCAAAGGAAAAAAATAAATTAAAATTTCAAAAAAGTTAAAAATCAAACTCTAACTTCAAACGGCCATAACTTTTGATCCAGGTATTCATTTGGGCTCTACCACATATCATATCAAACCTTATGATGAGTTATCTCAAACTAAGATCAAAGAGATCTATTTGGCTTTTATTCCCTAGAAAGGTCCTGAAGGCCTCTAAAACTGATTTTTTTTGTCGCTGACCCCGATTTTTTAATATTTAAACATATATAACTTCTGATTTGGGTGTTCGTTCGGCCTGTACCACATATCATATCAAATATCATATCATGGTATTCGATTTGACTAGTTGTGGAGTTAAAATGGACTTTCGGATCAAAAGTTATGGTTGTTTCATGGTTTTTAGGGGTTTTAGGGTTTTCATAGTTTCTTAATGTTTTTATGTGTTTTAAGGGTATTCCAATTTTTTAACATTCTATGGATTTTCATCCTCATTTAAGGGGTTCTTATTTCTTTTTTTGGTGGGGACTCAATTTATTCTCAAGGATTATATTCATATTGATATTATAGTTTTGAAACTTTTTCATTTTTCACAATTTAGTTTTATTTAAAATTAAATATATACATATTTCCTTATATTTACTTATAAAATCACTTGTATAAATACATATTTACATAGAAATGTATTTTTAAGCATATAAACCAAATTGAAATTAATATTTTTTATTCATTTCATTTAAAATAAATAATTATCGGTTTTATATACATTTGTAAATATTTATACATACTTATGTTTATATATATTTATATTTAATTGTGTTTATATATATATTTATAATAATATAAAATTATAAATCTGACTGTGTTTATATATATTTATGTAACATAAATATTTGTTTATATATATTTATGTAACATAAATATGTGTTTATATATATTTATGTAAATTTTGTTATAAGTATATATATTTATAGATATTTATATCCATTTATTATTTTATTATTTTACTATTTTATTATTTTATTATTTTATTATTTTATTATTTTTCTATTATTATATTATTATATTATTTATTATTTATTATTTATTATTTATTATTTATTATTTATTATTTATTATTATTTTTAATCATTATTTATTTTTTATTTTTTATTATTTTTTATTTATTATTTATTATTTATTTATTATTTATTATTGACTTATTATTGATTTATTATTTATTGATTTATTTTTACTTATTTATTATTTATTTATTTATAATTTATTTATTACTATTTATTTATTATTATTTATTTGTTATTATTTATTTATTATTTATTATTTATTATTATTCACTTATTATTATTTATTTATTATTTATTAGTTATTATTTTATTATATTATTATTTTATTATTTTATTATTTTATTATTTTATTATTTTATTATAGTAATTTTATATTTTATTATTTTATTATCGTAATTTTATTATTTATTTATTATTATTATTTATTATTTATTTATTTATTATTTATTTATTATTATTTAATTATTATTTATTTATTATTATTTATTTATTACTATTTATTTATTACTATTTATTTTTTATTTTTTATTTTTTATTTTTTATTTATTTATTATTTTATTATTTTATTATTTTATCATTTTATTTTTTGAATTTATTATTTTATTATTTTATTTTCATAATTTTATTATTTATTTGTTTATTTATTTCTTTATTTATTATTATTTATTTATTATTTATTATTTATTTATTTATTATTTATTTATGATTGATTTATTATTTATTTATTATTTATTTATTATTATTTATTTATTATTTATTTATTATTTATTATTATTTATTATTATTTATTATTTATTTATTATTATTTATTTTTTATTTATTATTTATTATTTATTATTTATTATTTATTATTTATTATTTATTATTTATTATTTATTATTTATTATTTATTATTTATTATGTATTATTTATTTTGTATTATTTATTTATTATTTATGTATTATTTATTTATTAGTTATTTATTGAGTTTATATTTATTTATTTATTTATTAATATTTACTATTATTTAATATTTATTATTTATTATTTACTATATATTATTTATTATTATTATTTATTTACTATTTCTTATTTACCATTTCTTTCCATATCATGTATTTATTTATTTATTTATTTATTATTAATTTATTTTTTATTCATTAATTAGTAATTAGTAATTAGTAATTTGAAATTAGTAATTAGTAATTAGTAATTTTTAATTAGTAATTAGTAATTATTAAATATTAATTATAAATTATTCATTATTCATTATTGACTATTGATTATTGATTATTTATTATTTATTATTTATTATTAATTAATCATTATTGATTAATAATTATTGATTAATAATTATTGAGTTTATATCTATTTATTATATATTATTTGTTTTTTCAATTAATATATATAAGTATGTTAAATTCTGTTTATTCACCACATGAAGAGCGGAGTGGTCTAGTCTTTGGAGAATATGTAAGAGGTAAGGGGTTCAAATCTCACCCAACGTAGAATTTCGATACATGGCACATGCGTGTACATGTGCATGTGCATATGTGCATTGTAATAAATAATAAAAATTATAATAATTAATAATTAATAACAATTAATTAATTAATTAATTAATTAAATAAATAATAAATAAATAAATAAATAATAAAATAATGAAAATAAAATAATAAAATAATAAAATAAATTAACAAAAAAATAAAAATTAAAAGAAAATTAAAAAAAAGTCACTAAATCATTTTGCAGCGGTTTAAACCACTTCTAAATCATTCTATGAGGGTTTTGAAAACCCACCGCTAATTGATTGCCGACACACAATTTAGCAGCGGTTTTTCAAAACTGTCGCAGAATGATTTAGCGGCGGTTTAAACCGCTGCTAAACTCGAATTTCGGCGTAGTGCATTTTTTTAGAGACATTCCCCATTATTTGAAAGTGAAGACAAGATTTAAAGCAATCATGGGCATCCCAAAATAATGTTGGCCAAAAGAGACTAGAATTGAGGACCTTGTGAGCATTCCATTGAAGACCAAAGTGGCTCCCACAAGCAAGAGTAGCAAAACCTAAGGACAGATTGAAACTTGCTATCAGGAACACAACGTATAGGGAATTTATCACTACATGTGCGTCAAATGTAGGGGTCATCCTAAATGTACCAACATGAATCATGTTTTAGATGATTAGCTTGGTTTTTTTTTTGAAATTAGAAGGAATCCAAGATGCCACCAAATAATTTACGATTTCAGCATACCAAAGAGTAGCATCTTGCACTAGATAAAATTGTTCATCAGGAAACATGTCATTTATGGGAATACATGGGGATGATTCAATATCTGAGGATGGGAGGATCCTACTGATATGGTCAGCCACCACATTCTGTGCTCTTTTTTCATCCCTAATTTCTAGAAGAAATTTTTGAAGGAGGGGCATCTAATGAATGAGACGTGGTTTGGATTCTAGTTTCTTAAGAAGATACCGGAGGGATTTATGGTCTGAGAATACAATCACTTTGGACCCTAAAAGGTGTGACCTAAATTTATCCAATTTAAACACAATAGAAAGAAATTATTTTTTAGTTGTGGTGCAGTTTTCTTAGGCAGGGTCCAGTGTGTGTGAGGCATATGCAATGACATGTGGAGCTCAATTAAACCATTATGATAAGACTATCCCAACTGCATAGTTAGAGGCATCACACAAGCTCTTAAATGGTAAATCCCACCGAGGTAGTTGGATTACTGGGGGTGATGTGAGACTCTATTTTAATTTATTAAAAGCTTCCTTGAATTATTTATCAAAAAAATTATTTTTTATTTTTTATTAAGTGGGAGAGGGGGAGTGAAATCTTACTAAAGTCATAAATGAAATGATGGTAAAATCTAGCATAACCTAAGAAAGACTGCACATCCCACTCATTTTTGGGGAATGTTAGGGAATAAATGACATCCACTTTTGATTTATCTACTTGGATATCATCCCCATAAATGGAATTCCCAATTAATATACCTTGTCACACCATGAAATGAAATTTCTCATAATTTAATACAATATTATTTTCAATACAGTGATATAGTATAGAACCAAGACTACTCAAACATTCATCAAAATAGGATCCATAAAAAATGAAATAATCCATAAATACTTCCATACAATTCTCTAGGTAATCCAAAAAAATACTAATCATGCATCTCTGGAAAGTACATGGAGCATTACATAGACCAAATGGAATCCTCCTATATGAAAATGTGCTAAAGGGAAAAGTAAAGGTTGTCTTTTCCTGATCCTCGGGGGAAATATGGATCTGAAAATATCCAGAATACTCATCAAGGAAAAAGTTGTGGGACTTCCTTGCTAGCCTCTCTAGCATTTGGTCAATGAACGGTAATGTAACACCCCGAGCTTCCACGATACGCTTCTCATTGAATAATGCAATAGCCTGCATTATACGCAACTTCGAGTTCTAAAACACCGCGACTAATCAAAGTAGCCGTTATGAATAGTAATAACCACTTTTTAAAATTATAGAAATTTTATATTTCAAATGGACTTCATTTTTGTATTCGTAATATCGAAATTATCCTAAGTTGAATTTTTTGTAACTTTCTGAGAACTTCCAATTTTTTATGAATAGTGAAAAATACTTAAAACAACTTTTTTAATCAAAATAATTAATTGTGATAAATTATACTATTTAGTGGTTTTAAAGTATAATTAGAACATATTTTTACCATTTTATCCAATGGTGGTCATTAGAATTAATTTAACATTGAAAATGGACATAAACAATTGCCAATCTTTTGATATAAATTGTTTCTTAAAAACACGTTATTTGTTCTGACAGCGGGAATTAATTATAAAATTAATTAATGAAACTTATATGTTTGGAATTTTGTAAAATAGACATCATTTTTGAATTCGGAATATCAATTATAGCTTAGGGTGAAATTTTGGTACTTTTCGGATAACTTTTGTATTTTGATGAATAGTGAAAATTACTAAATTTTAATTAAAAACAACTTTTTTAATCAAAATAATTAATAATGATAAATTATGAATTTGAGTGGTTTTAAAGTATATTTAGAATATATTTTTACCATTCAATTTAATGTTTGTCATTGGACATAATTTTACAATTAAACCGAACATAAATAAGTGTCAATCTTTTGATAGTTATTATCTCTTAAAAACACGCTTTTTGTTTTGACAGCGGGAATTAATTTTAAATTAATTTCTGCCACTTCTGTGTTTTGAATTTACGAAAATGGATTCCATATTTAGAATCAGGATGTTCAAATTGTGTAAATAGGTAACTTTTATTTTTAGACATTTTGAATAATTACTGCGGTAAATATTTTATTTACCATGGTTAAGGGTAAATCCGGTAAATAAGGGTTAAAAAATAATATTATAATAATACTAAATTACCCTAAAACGTGTATTAACCCTATTGGTTGATACATGGTCGACCATGGGCATCTTTGGGTCTATTTTGGGACCCCATGGATCCACTTGTAAGTGATAATGACACATTATATTAATAAAGTTAAAATAAAAATAAAAATGGCATAAGCTTACATCTTTTAGAAGAACAATTTTTACATAGGGTTATACATGTTGGATTTTCGATTATAAACATTCATTAGAAAGCTAAAACGATTTCATACATAATGATATTTTATTTATAATTTTTAGACATTAAATAATTTATTTTATTTATGACACAACGATGATGCAGTAATTACTATAATAGTGAAAAAATAAAATAATTGATATTATCAATACCCAAATAAATATAATATGAAACTTTTAATGAATTAAACTAATTTTCTAGGATAATATGATATATTAGGATTGATTTAATTGACTTTGTTCGAAGTAATCAATCTGTTATGAGTTTCACAAAAATCAACTATTGAATAGTGTCAAAATTGACATAAAAGAGTTCTTAAAACAAATATTATATTATTAATTGATATTAAATTCCTAAAAATCTAAGGTTCGGCCAAGAGACTTATATTATGATAGGTTAATCATTAATGGACCACTTGGGGGTCGCTTGGATGTATATAGTAAGTTTATTAACCATATTATATAAAAATACAAAGAGACATTGTAAAAGTGAAACTAATTAACTTAGAGTTAATACTTAAAGATAAGGTTAATATAAGTACCCAAACCTGTCTAAATTCTATTGGTTGAGTGGTTTTCGACCTATCCCCACCTTAACCTTTGAATAGTCAACTTTGGAGCCATTAGAAACCGAATATGAATTTATTATAAATTAATATTTCTAGCTTTTCCAAAGGTGCCCCTCACCCCTCTTATAAAAGGGCACTCCTCCTTCTCATTTCCACACACCTCTCAAGCCACTTGGCTCGACCAAACTCTGCCCAACTAAGCTCCCCACATCCCTCTCCTCCTCCTTGAATCTTCCCATTAGGCAGAAAGCATTTCAAGAAGTCCTTTGGTTTCAACCAAAGTGAGTTACCTAAATTAAAGGAGGTTAACCTACCCCAACAAAGGAAAAGTACAAGGTAAGGGTTATTTCACAATCTCTTCATTATCCGAGGTTGTTTATACGTAATAATATACTGGGATTTCTTTATCATCCACATCCATGTTTCTTCGAAATGTATTTCAAAACATATTTATTATTTACAAGAATATGGGTTAAATTCATTTATACCCTTGTTTGACTTTTTGTAAGAGGTTTATAAAGGAATCTTTCCGTCGTTTTCAAAAC
Organism: Viscum album; assembly: GCA_963277665.1. Taxonomy (NCBI): domain Eukaryota; kingdom Viridiplantae; phylum Streptophyta; class Magnoliopsida; order Santalales; family Viscaceae; genus Viscum; species Viscum album. Next base: position 134,782,298 of record OY728153.1, read on the forward strand.
AAGGTCCTTTTTAACCTTTTCGACAGAATTAAGATAAGAATGTTTTTTTTTACTTATACGGCGGGTGTGGTTATTTTCCGCCGTTATAAAATCGTCAAAGCTTTCCTTACAAGCTTACAAGAATATTTTCAAGAAAATGTTTTATTTTATATGGCTCTTAAATGATTTCAAAAATAGAAAGAGATATTTCTCTAAAAAGTGTTTTGATTTCATCTATGTCAACATCCTTTAATGGATTTTACGCTTATTTGATGTTGATTTATTATAATACAAAACTTCTATATTGTATTGAAGGTTTTGTGATATGTTTGAATGTGGATGTGCTATTTTATACCATTCATAGTTTATGGTGAAACTATTGACATTTAGTATGCTAGTTTTAATCCGAATGTTTATGTTATATTTCAAACTTTTATTCAGATGAATGTGCTAAACAAGTATGTTCCGGGTTGGGGACCGGTAAAAGTAAGCCCTCCAGGTTGGGGACTGGTTAAAGTAAGCCCTCCAGGTTAGGGACTGGTAAAAGTATGCCCTCCGGGTTGGTGTCCGGTTATTAGAGGCACTCCGGGTTGGTGTCCGGTTATTAGAGGCACTCCGGGTTGGTGTCCGGTTATTAGAGGAACTCCGGGTTGGGTTCCGGTTAGAAGTAACCCCTAGGCCTTGGGATGAGGCCTAGACAAAGAAATTAACGTTTAGCATTATGCATTCCAACATTATGAAAGTGGTTATTGATATTTTCATGTGATTATTCGATTAGTAGAATATCCATGTGAATAAGTAAATGGCATTATTTCATTTTATTTATGTCATACCATATTGAAAGTTCATGTTTAAAAGGCTTATGTTTTAGTTATACATTGCCTTAAATGTTTATTCTTATTTATGAAAGTTTCCGCTATATTGTTATCCTTACTGGGCATTTGAGCTCACCCCTTTTCTATGTTTTATTTTTCCCAGGAAGTGAAGATGTAAGTTATGAATGACCTGCAGGGATATTATGAGGGGATTATAGTGTGGACTGTGGAAACATTATGTTGTTGTAGTAGTTTTTCATTTTATGATGTAATGTAAAACTTATGAATATATCTAGTGTTTCCAAGGCTACTAAACCAATCGGTCTTTCGAGATTTGATCTTTCTTATGATCATGCCAATGTTACGAAGTAATGCACCGACTCTGGGTAACTGGGGTCGGGGCGTTACAGTTGGTATCAGAGGAAGTTTAGTACAAACCTTGGAAACTAGATTAAGATAAACTCTGATTAGAGCACGTAGACCTAAGATGAAATTTGAGGATTAGTATAGAAGAACTTCCTAGAATTTTGGTATTGTAGAGATTTTGTGAGTTTTCCGAGCAATACATCCCTGTCTGGATACGAGCAGGTAGAGGCGGCTCTGGCACAGATGTACCTAGGGGTAAAACCCGAAAACACCGCTTTGAGCTAGACTCGAACGGGAACTGGTGCACGACAACGGGCCTTGCTGCACTCTTGGTTACGACACTCCCGGGGGATATGCTTAGGATAACTCTCATTTTCTTTACAAATCATTATGAAGGATTATGAGTATATACTTCCTCAAAGAAAACATTATTATGATTATGGATTATATCCATAAATAGTTCAATTTATGTTAAGTGTTTTATAAGTATGGGATTATGTATTTTGATTCATAAACTGATCTAGTTTATGCCATTGTTTAGAAATGGCGCCTAGTGGAAGAAATGGAAACCGTATCAATGTACGCACTCCATGTAGGGATTGCCCTCCTGCTCAAGATATTTATAGTGGGGCTGGTGATGCAACTGGTGCCGATCAGCTAATCACCATACTAGGAAAACTTACTCAGGTTATGAATAATAACCTTACCCGTATGGAGTACCCTGATCCGCAGCGTGGAGGATCAATGTTAGACCGATTCATGAGGCAACAACCACCAACGTTCAATGGGAGTACAAATCCCTTAGTAGCTGAGCAATGGATAAATTCCCTAGAGAAAATATTTCAGGCTTTGGGGAGCAGTGAAAGGGAGAAAGTTATCATGGCAGTTTACCGCCTCACTGGAGATGCTGATCAATGGTGGTCATTGATTCAAAACATGAAGGAAGATGATGAAGTATCAAATATGGAATGGAGGGAGTTCAAAGATCTTTTTTTAGAAAAATACTTCCCTCGCGACCATCGAGCAGATATGGAAAGGCAATTTCTAAGTCTGAGACAGAAGGAGGATGAGAATTTCGCAAAGTATGAGGCTAACTTTACAAGGTTAGCAAGGTATGCCGGAGATTATATTCGCAACCCAGGAAGTAAGATTGATCGTTTCTTTGATGGGTTAAAACCATTTCTCCGTCGAGCTTTGGTTTCACAATCCTTCTCATCATACGAAGATATTGTCTCGTGTGCTATCAAGACAGAAAAGGAATTCTCTAAGTCTTATGACAACAAAGTAAAGCAAGAGAAGAAGAGAACGGTGGAACAAGAGACAGATAAAGAGAAAAAGGGAAAGAAGGATTTTCCATTATGTGATAATTGTGGGAAGAATCACCCTGTTACTTGCCTAAAAGGAATGGGAGTTTGTTATAAATGTGGAGAAAAGGGTCACCAGGCTCGTGATTGCAAGGGAAAGAAAGAGGCTATCAAAGTGGAATGCTACAATTGTAGAGAAATGGGTCATTATGCAAATGAATGTCCTAAGCGTCAGGGAAACTTACCTCAGAAAAGGCCAAGGGATCAAGGCCAATCTTATGCTGTGACTACAGTTGAAGCGGAATAATTAATGTATTGGTGCTTTTGGACTCAAGGATTATATTCTGGTTATAAGAATAATGTGATATATATATGGATTGTACTGCAATACTTGTTGATTTCAGTAAGGTTTTAATATGATGAAGGTAATTATATTTTTAGTATGTGACAATAAGAGAAACTTTACTTCATTTGGGGAATCTGATAAATTGATTTTGGAATTAAGAAACCTTTTAGAGAAAGTCTGGACAGAGGTATTTTGGATAACTAGAAAGGTTGGAGTGGATTAAGTTGATCTTTGGATAGTATTGTTTAAGGTTAAAAAATTTATGAAGATTATTTTTGGAATATTATAATACTATAGTTTTAGGAAAAGGACAACCTGTATGGTGGGGCATAACCCGTCGCGTCGGACAAAGTTGCAGGAATCGAACCCACAACCATAGTGCGACAGGCCTTTATTTCCTACCACTAGCCTACAGGGAGTCCCTGGTTATTAAAAAATAGTTGTCCTATTCTAAATGGTTTGTGGTAAAAATTTATTAATGAAAGTCTACATGATAAGTAAGTATATTTCCTCACATTCTTAGTAAATCTCTTAAATAATTTCCTCACCTCTATGAAAGGTTACTTAAAACAAAAACGTTGTCGATTAACTTTTCCAACTAGGGATTCAATGAATGTTTAACCAATCACAAGTTTGTGATTTTCTTATTGTCAACTTTCTCCTAATCCTGTTTTCTAGAACTCTTCATCAGACCATGCTAGTTTGTTTTTCCTTCATATCCATATTTTCATAGAACCCTAGTATGGGCTATCTCGGATGACCTTTGTACTTATCTTTCTTTCTTTTAATGTTATATTTTTATTAATCTTATTTCCGATGTGGGTTTTCCACAAAGGTATTTTCTATTTACAACATTTTATTTTCAAAGAAAAATTTCAAATTGCGAGGACGCAATTTATTGAAGGAGGGGAGAATGTAACACCCCGAGCTTCCACGATACGCTTCTCATTGAATAATGCAATAGCCTGCATTATACGCAACTTCGAGTTCTAAAACACCACGACTAATCAAAGTAGCCGTTATGAATAGTAATAACCACTTTTTAAAATTATAGAAATTTTATATTTCAAATGGACTTCATTTTTGTATTCGTAATATCGAAATTATCCTAAGTTGAATTTTTTGTAACTTTCTGAGAACTTCCAATTTTTTATGAATAGTGAAAAATACTTAAAACAACTTTTTTAATCAAAATAATTAATTGTGATAAATTATACTATTTAGTGGTTTTAAAGTATAATTAGAACATATTTTTACCATTTTATCCAATGGTGGTCATTAGAATTAATTTAACATTGAAAATGGACATAAACAATTGCCAATCTTTTGATATAAATTGTTTCTTAAAAACACGCTATTTGTTTTGACAGCGGGAATTAATTATAAAATTAATTAATGAAACTTATATGTTTGGAATTTTGTAAAATAGACATCATTTTTGAATTCGGAATATCAATTATAGCTTAGGGTGAAATTTTGGTACTTTTCGGATAACTTTTGTATTTTGATGAATAGTGAAAATTACTAAATTTTAATTAAAAACAACTTTTTTAATCAAAATAATTAATAATGATAAATTATGAATTTGAGTGGTTTTAAAGTATATTTAGAATATATTTTTACCATTCAATTTAATGTTTGTCATTGGACATAATTTTACAATTAAACCGAACATAAATAAGTGTCAATCTTTTGATAGTTATTATCTCTTAAAAACACGCTTTTTGTTTTGACAGCGGGAATTAATTTTAAATTAATTTCTGCCACTTCTGTGTTTTGAATTTACGAAAATGGATTCCATATTTAGAATCAGGATGTTCAAATTGTGTAAATAGGTAACTTTTATTTTTAGACATTTTGAATAATTACTGCGGTAAATATTTTATTTACCATGGTTAAGGGTAAATCCGGTAAATAAGGGTTAAAAAATAATATTATAATAATACTAAATTACCCTAAAACGTGTATTAACCCTATTGGTTGATACATGGTCGACCATGGGCATCTTTGGGTCTATTTTGGGACCCCATGGATCCACTTGTAAGTGATAATGACACATTATATTAATAAAGTTAAAATAAAAATAAAAATGGCATAAGCTTACATCTTTTAGAAGAACAATTTTTACATAGGGTTATACATGTTGGATTTTCGATTATAAACATTCATTAGAAAGCTAAAACGATTTCCTACATAATGATATTTTATTTATAATTTTTAGACATTAAATAATTTATTTTATTTATGACACAACGATGATGCAGTAATTACTATAATAGTGAAAAAATAAAATAATTGATATTATCAATACCCAAATAAATATAATATGAAACTTTTAATGAATTAAACTAATTTTCTAGGATAATATGATATATTAGGATTGATTTAATTGACTTTGTTCGAAGTAATCAATCTGTTATGAGTTTCACAAAAATCAACTATTGAATAGTGTCAAAATTGACATAAAAGAGTTCTTAAAACAAATATTATATTATTAATTGATATTAAATTCCTAAAAATCTAAGGTTCGGCCAAGAGACTTATATTATGATAGGTTAATCATTAATGGACCACTTGGGGGTCGCTTGGATGTATATAGTAAGTTTATTAACCATATTATATAAAAATACAAAGAGACATTGTAAAAGTGAAACTAATTAACTTAGAGTTAATACTTAAAGATAAGGTTAATATAAGTACCCAAACCTGTCTAAATTCTATTGGTTGAGTGGTTTTCGACCTATCCCCACCTTAACCTTTGAATAGTCAACTTTGGAGCCATTAGAAACCGAATATGAATTTATTATAAATTAATATTTCTAGCTTTTCCAAAGGTGCCCCTCACCCCTCTTATAAAAGGGCACTCCTCCTTCTCATTTCCACACACCTCTCAAGCCACTTGGCTCGACCAAACTCTGCCCAAATAAGCTCCCCACATCCCTCTCCTCCTCCTTGAAGCTTCCCATTAGGCAGAAAGCATTTCAAGAAGTCCTTTGGTTTCAACCAAAGTGAGTTACCTAAATTAAAGGAGGTTAACCTACCCCAACAAAGGAAAAGTACAAGGTAAGGGTTATTTCACAATCTCTTCATTATCCGAGGTTGTTTATACGTAATAATCTACTGGGATTTCTTTATCATACACATCCATGTTTCTTCGAAATGTATTTCAAAACATATTTATTATTTACAAGAATATGGGTTAAATTCATTTATACCCTTGTTTGACTTTTTGTAAGAGGTTTATAAAGGAATCTTTCCGTCGTTTTCAAAACAAGGTCCTTTTTAACCTTTTCGACAGAATTAAGATAAGAATGTTTTTTTTACTTATACGGTGGTTGTGGTTATTTTCCGCCGTTATAAAATCGTCAAAGCTTTCCTTACAAGCTTACAAGAATATTTTCAAGAAAATGTTTTATTTTATATGGCTCTTAAATGATTTCAAAAATAGAAAGAGATATTTCTCTAAAAAGTGTTTTGATTTCATCTATGTCAACATACTTTAATGGATTTTACGCTTATTTGATGTTGATTTATTATAATACAAAACTTCTATATTGTATTGAAGGTTTTGTGATATGTTTGAATGTGGATGTGCTATTTTATACCATTCATAGTTTATGGTGAAACTATTGACATTTCGTATGCTAGTTTTAATCCGAATGTTTATGTTATATTTCAAACTTTTCTTCAGATGAATGTGCTAAACAAGTATGTTCCGGGTTGGGGACCGGTAAAAGTAAGCCCTCCAGGTTGGGGACTGGTTAAAGTAAGCCCTCCAGGTTAGGGACTGGTAAAAGTATGCCCTCCGGGTTGGTGTCCGGTTATTAGAGGCACTCCGGGTTGGTGTCCGGTTATTAGAGGCACTCCGGGTTGGTGTCCGGTTATTAGAGGCACTCCGGGTTGGGTTCCGGTTAGAAGTAACCCCTAGGCCTTGGGATGAGGCCTAGACAAAGAAATTAACGTTTAGCATTATGCATTCCAACATTATGAAAGTGGTTATTGATATTTTCATGTGATTATTCGATTAGTAGAATATCCATGTGAATAAGTAAATGGCATTATTTCATTTTATTTATGCCATACCATGTTGAAAGTTCATGTTTAAAAGGCTTATGTTTTAGTTATACATTGCCTTAAATGTTTATTCTTATTTATGAAAGTTTCCGCTATATTGTTATCCTTACTGGGCATTTGAGCTCACCCCTTTTCTATGTTTTATTTTTCCCAGGAAGTGAAGATGTAAGTTATGAATGACCTGCAGGGATATTATGAGGGGATTATAGTGTGGACTGTGGAAACATTATGTTGTTGTAGTAGTTTTTCATTTTATGATGTAATGTAAAACTTATGAATATATCTAGTGTTTCCAAGGCTACTAAACCAATCGGTCTTTCGAGATTTGATCTTTCTTGTGATCATGCCAATGTTACGAAGTAATGCACCGACTCTGGGTAACTGGGGTCGGGGCGTTACAGGTAATGGGAAACATTCCTTCCTAGTGTGTTGGTTTAGTCGATTATAATCTATACATACATGGAAACTATTCTGCATATGGGTTGAAACAAATTCATTATTATCATTTTTAATTACAGTATGACCAGTTTTTTTTAGGAACAACTTTCACTGGACTTACCCATTGGCTGTCAGAGATGGGGTAAATGATTTCAATAGCCAGTAATTTTGTTACCTCCTTTTTAACAACATCTCGTAGATTTGGGTTCAGTTGATGTTGTGCATGTCTCACTGGTTTATCTTCATCATTTAACAATATATGATGTATTCGAATTGATGGGATAATAACAGGAATGTTACCTAGTATCCATCCCAATGCTTGTTTATACTCCCTCAAAAGTTCAAGCAGTCGTAATTCATGATCAGGAGGGAGTAAACTAGAAATGATGATAGGAATCTTGTTTCCATTCTCAAGATAAGAATAGTTTAAATCATGATCCAGTTTTTTAAGTTTCAATTCAGGTGGATTTTGTATTAATGGGAGTTAATGTGAAAGTGTTAGGTTAATGATATCATCTAACTACACAATGGTAACATATTCAAATGAGGAATGAGCTTTTACAAGCTTATCGGTATCATCGATGGTCATGGGATCCTCAGTTCTTAAGAAATCATCTATTAACAAACATGCATGACATTTTTATAGACCACTACAACATTCAATGCATGATTCATTACCTAGAATTTATATCAAGGATGAAAAAATAGAAAGGCGATCAAGGGGAATAAAAGAAGTTTTTTCAGAGTTAGGGAGGACATTAATAGAGTCAACTGAAAATGAGGAATGTTCTTTTGAGGGGTGCTTCATGGAATCAAGGATGTTGAAGTGGATAATGTCACCACCAAACTTCATAGATAATGTACCATTATAGACATTAATTATCATTTTGGTAGTTTTCAGGAAAGGACTCCCCAGTATAATTGGGGTGTGTCCATTTATCCTATCATCTTTCAATTTAAGTACATAAAATTCAGCAGGAAAAATTATGTTTTTCATTGTAACACCCCAATACTCTATGGTATGCCTCTTTTAAAATTTAACATCTTCGATAGTTTATGCTTCATGCAACACTGTGTTTAAAGCCATAATATACTATTTAATATGACCATTGTAATAATAATGTGACCATTAGGAATAGTAATATAACCAATGGAATTGTAACTTCACCTATGGAAGTATAAAAAAAATTGGTATCTTATAAATGAAAATATTGAATATTTATATCATGGATTATGTAAATAAATGTTTTAAAATGATAAATTATGTGTTGGTATTTTTTTAAAACATAAATATTTAATTCCAATTTTATAGTTAAAATAATTATTTAAAAGAAATTTTATTTTCCTAAAATATATTCATAAATTAATATTTTTTGTATTATGATTATAAAATAATTTTATGAGGCCTTAATTAATTTTTCAAAATGTCATAAAAATAGTTATAATATTACAATCGATATTTTTTGAGTAAATGGTGATTTTATTAAAAAATTAAATTTCTCATATTTAGAAAATTATTTTCATAAAATGGAGTTAATGTTTTAATTCTACATATCGAAAAATGTTTAGGGTAAATTTTTGGGTTTTTTCTAAAACACTTCATTTTTTTGTGAATAGTGAAATACGATAATTTATGGTATTTAACAAATATATGAATTATTGAGTCATGGATGGTGTATGGATGATTTAAGCCCATAATCTCTTACTATAATTCATTATTTTAATATATTTAGTTATAATTCTCAAACTATTCATAGTTTTCATCCAAAATAATAAACAAATGAATAAAATATTCAAAAAGCACCCCTCTTCTCCACTATAAATACCACCTCTTCTCCTCGCACCTTCTAAGATTTTATTCTTCAAAAATTTATGACCAATCCTCTTCCCAATATCCTCCCTCATGTATAGGAGCATTTGGTCTCAACAAAATACCAAAAAAATCCCCTTAAGGAGGTTCTCAAGGAGAAGAATTCAAGAGGTAAAAATCTTCTTTCTTTTCTTTTATTTTCTTTTCAATTTCTTTTATTTTCTTATCCTTCCCTCACCTAACTTGTCAAAAGTGACATGATAACTCCACTATATTTTATTTACTTAAATTTTATTATGTCAATGGAAAATCCACCATCAAGTCTCTTCCCCATTTCTTTTTATTTTAAAGATGGAAACACCGCCCATGAGGTGCTAATTTACAACCTTTGTGGACGACGTGTTTTCATTTTTCAATTATGCCTTCAAGGATGGTCATAAAACCATTTTTATGGTTAAACCAGATTATAATATATTTATTACATCTTATATAATGTTCTATAACCATTATATATACATAATATTAATTAATGAAACAAAACTAGTTTGTGATGATCAAAAAACCGTCAAAATAATCTAAACGATTATCACTAAGGTCTTATATAATGATTCATCCTCATCCCAAATAAATAAATGACTTATATAACCATTTAATATTCAGTAATATCATTAATAAAATATAATTTCAATTTTGTACAACTATTTTCATTTTACATGATCTTCCATATGCGTATAAAAGTAAATCTATCATGAAAACCAAGGAAAAGAACACTCCTAAAATGATGAAATTTAATCTTATAACTCATCAAAAAGTCCAGAAATGAACTTACTAAAATTATAATGAATTAAATAAATGTTTAATAGGTTATAAATTAAATTATTAACTAATCTAATTTTTTTATCCAATACATTAAGTTCAAGTGCAGGACACTTTCAGACATAAGGTAAGGGTTTCTTCTCGAACCTCCATTTTTCATTCGAATTACGCTATCTCTCTCTTTACCCCAATGGAATTATTAATTATTTTTATATAATTATTATAAATTATATGTATATGTTCCAAAATCATATATCCATATCATTTCATCTTTATTTTATGGGATAATATATGTTTTATAAGGTTCCCTTCTCAATTATTCCCGATAAGCAATCCTGATTTAAAGGAACTTCCCAATTTCTTACCCATTTTAAAGTATCATACATAGTCTATTTTAAGACACCATTGTTTTTCTAAAATCAATAATTTTGTCATTAAAAACTATATTTGTTCATTTATTATTTTATAAAAACAATTATGACAAATACAAATGATTAATTCAAAAGAAATCTTCTTTGCAAAGTGAAAAGGGTATTTATCTCAAGAATTCCTCAATGATTTTATTAGATTATTTTCATATATTTCAACAACTTTATTGAATCATATCATTTATTGTGATTTATCTATTCTTATTGTCATATAAAATATTTTATTAAATGGTTTATGATCAGTTTGACTATGGATGTGTTATCTTAATATCATTCACCATATTACTCAAAATGGTTAGTGATTATGTTTACTGATTGTGAGAAGTTATTCACATTTCATATGTATATGTTGTTTATGTTTAACCCTATTTGTATGAGGAATTAATTGTACTTAGTAAGTGATGGGTGGGGCCTTCTATAGCCCCTTGATGAATCGGTAGGTATCGTGATACAAAACAGATATGAACTTGGTTGAGGCCTTTCCCATTTATTTTCATATATGTATTTGGCTAAGGCCTTAACCATTTATTTTAAGATTTATTAGCATATTAATCAATGGTATGTTTTAGATGTTTAGAATTATTCATTCCCTCATTATTATATTATTAATTGATAGTTCATGTGATTATTAGACTAGTATAATATCCATGGTAAAGTTTATTTCTCACGTAATTATTTATGGCATTATTTAATAAGTTTTCACTCTTGCCATATTATGCTCAAGACTATGATTTAAAAGCATGTGTTTTTAGTTATTCACCATGCATTATTGTTTATGATGTCTTCTAATGTATTTTGTACCCTTACTGAGCATCTAAGATCACCCATTTCTTATGTTTTATTTTCCCCTGAGTTGTGAAGATGTTTATTATGAATGACTTACAAGGATAATCTATAAGTTTATGGATGTTTCCAATGGAGTTTTTATATTTTTATTCCTTTCATGTTTAAGTGTAAAACATATATATGTATTTAGTTTTCTAATTCTACTAAACCATTCATTCCTTTGGGATGTTATCTCTTATTCATAGTACCAATGTAATAAAGTAAGACATTAGCTCTGGGCTACAGGGGTCGGGGTATTTACATTCATCCTCACAAGAACATCCTCTAACACAAAAGTAGGGTGTGTTGTACTCTGGTTTTCTAGTTGAAAAACAATTCTAGTGGGATTTATTTTCCTAAATTACAATGAAAATAAAAGGGAGTGAGGCATCACATTTATATAAGCACCCAAATCAAGCATAGTATTGAAAAAGTAATACTCCCCTATGGTTCATGGAATTGGGAATGTTCCACAATCGTTTCATTTGGTCAGGATTGATGGCTCAATAAATATTTACACATTCCTCCCTAATATCACCTTTTCATCACCTTGATGTTTCCTTAGGTGTGTACACATCTCCTTGAGAAACTTTGTGTGTCATGGAATTTGATTCGCTACATCGATTAAGGGAATGTTAACCTGCACTTTTTTGAAAGTTTCCAAGATTTATTTATCAAGTTTTGTTTATTTCTGTTTCCTTGGTTGGGTGGTAATCTGGTGAAATAGAAGAGGAATGGATTTTATTGATAGTTCATTAAATAAAACTCTCTTCCCTTTGTCATGGCTTCTCTCAAGATAAGTATTTTCCTTATTTGAACCATTTTTAGTGGTTGGGATGGGGGTTTACTCAGGATAGGATGACTTTAATGGAGGGGTAATTTGGATTTTTAGTTGTTTTACACTCCTAAGGGTGATGGTACTAACATTTATCTTATCCCTAGGGTTGACTAGTGGTTCAGATAGTATTTTACCCAACCCATGACTTTGGATTTTCCCCACCGAGTTAGAGAGTTAGCCTAGTTGTGTTTTTAGGTCTTGTATGTCTTCTTGGTTGGTTTATTGGAATTGTAGATTATCTGTAGCAATTTGTTTCATTATGTCTTTCATTTTGGGCTCGGGTTATGGAGGGGGTTTTTGGAAAGGCCTTTTTGGTGGTTAGGGATTTTCAGGTGGTGGTGGATGAATACTCTTCCCTAATTAGTTCCATGATTATTGAGGTTGGTTTGAATACCCTCACTCCCTATAGTCTTGGTTGTCTTTCTACCCAGGGTTGAATGGATAGTAAGTTTCTTGCCTAATGGGTTGGTTATAGGGTAATCCTGGGAGGATTGCCTCACAACTCTCAAAAGTTTCTCTCAGTTGAGGTCATTGGTCAGAATAGAGGGTGTCAGTAGAACAGATACCATAATGGATGGGAGGAGGAGATTGTAATTTCCATTGGGAAAGAGAAAGTTGTCGGAGAAGGGTACTTACCTCTTCAGACTTTGTGTTAACATTCTTCTCAAACTTAGAACTCTTCACCTCATGGACACCACGAATTGGTATACTGGACCTTGAACTAATTTGTTTTGTGTTATGTATTATGTTTTCAATTAGGGTTCTTACAGAAATTGTGGTCTTATCCACTATCACACCACCTATAGTAGCATCAATCATGTTTTTATCAATTGTAATTAAACCTTCATCAAAATATTGTATTAAAATTTGATCACTTATTTGGTGGTGTGGAAAACTTGAACATAACCTCTTAAATATTTCCAGTATTCATGAAGTTTTTCCCCATTTTATTTCCTTATTCTAAAAATTTCTTTCCTTATTATTGCAGTTTGAGAGGCTGGGAAGTATTTTTCAATAAAAAAGTGTTTTATGTCCACCCAACCTCTAATAGGGAAGTTAACATAATACAACCAATATTTTTCAGTGTCTTATAATGAAAAAGATAATTCCTAAGATTTACTTATTCTTCAACCACATTAGAATGTTTTAATGAAGAATGCACAATATGAAATTATTTTAAGTGATTATGTGGATCTTCTCCTGTGAGTCCATGTAATCTAAGTAATAAGTGAATTAAACCGGATTTTAGTTCAACATTAGGTGCTTCACCTTGAATTTGAATGTGTGTGGGATGGATATCTACATCAAGAGAGGCTAGTTATTTTAATGTTTGGTTATTTTTTGAAAAATTATGCAAGTTTATTTTAGTTTTAACATGTTTTCTGGAAGAAGAAAAAGTATCGAGAAGAGTTTCAATGTTTTGGGTGTCCTCCTAAAAAGGGTTATCCTATGTGTATCGGTGTCACTAAAGTAGGATCCTCTCTAGTTCATATTCGAAAGGTGGTAAATCTCTCGGAGTAGAACGTGTCATGCACAAAACCTACACAAGAAATAAATCAGGGCACAAAAATATATGTAATTGTAGAAGATAAAACAAATAAATATTCACAAAATTTACAATAATCTTATCAAAAACAAGCATTAAAAACCAAATTTATCCCCGTAAATGGTGCCAAAATTTTAATTCATTGTCACAAAATTTCAAATTTATTATGTTTTTAAATTTTATTTATATTCTAGGTTATACCCTAGGTCATATCTCAAGGATCATTGGAGGTTTAAAGTGTGTATTTTGTAATAAAAAAGACTAAAATATGGGGTGGTTTTGAAAACAGTTTTAAAAATAAAATGACTTAATTAAAGAGTTTAATAGATAACAATGGAAGGTGGTTTTATTATAATTATGAGATAATTAGTTCATTTTAAGTTCACTATATATCTTGTATAGTTCATTGTTCTGAAAATTTTACAAGGTTTTAAGGAATCCTTTGGCTGAGGGTTGTTAAGATCTTGACTCCCCTCTTACCTCTTAAACTGATGCAAAAAGAACCACCCTTTGACAAAAAAGTTGTGTTGTAAAGGTTTGGACCTCAAGCATAAATTTATGGATTCAAAAGAATACTAATATCTCATGTATTTGTGTGAGATAAAGGATTCTTGTGTTTTCCAAACAGAACAACCCAATATTGCGACTTGAAATCTCAACCCAATCAGTGTTAAGATAAAAAGTGTCTCACTTTATTAAACCAAAAAAAATAATTCAAAGAAAAATCATGTTAAGATAAAACTTAAATGAAATGTTTCACAAAAAAAAATAAACAAAACTAGTAGAATAATGAGTGTTGGAACACCCTCTTAAATGTGTGTAGCTTCCTCAAAAGGACTGTCAACCGTTTAGCTATCCATCAAGAGGAGGAGGAGGCTCGGGTGGAACTTTACCTTCATCCTTGATCCCCTTATGAGTATAAGGACCTCCAGAAATTCTTGGATGAGGATAGGACCCTTTTGGGTCTCCAAAATGGCAGATATTTTCTTCTGGTTTGAACTTACAAATGGGGTTCCCAAGGTGCCATTTTATAAGCAAAGTGGAAGGCGGTTTTGAGACCCCTTATTTTGAGAAACCACTTGGACCATGGTTTTGAGAGGCCATATAGTATTATATTTCTTTGGATAAAATGAAAATTTTGTTTCCATACCTCTTTAATATATCCAATGAAATATTGGTTGAATTTGGAAAACTACATCCTACGATATGGATGAAATACATAACATAAATTTTGAATTCGGGTAGATTTAGTTCCCTAGATATATCAGTTTGGTTGGGACCCTTAATGAATGAATTAGTATTTGATTTATTAAAAGGAGTTTTATACCAATGAATTTTGGATCATATCACAAAATTTCATATCAATTGAATGCACATATTAGTTGAAGTGTCTGTTTGAGTCCACTGGTGTTCTTGTAATCTTTCACATTTTTGCCCATTTTTCTTCAACTTCATCTTGGGCCCTCCAAATCACTTACAACTACAATAAAAACATAAAAACAATTGAAATATCACTTTTTAACAGTGATAAATATTAAATTATTAAACCAAACATGAAGTGAAATTTGTTATAATATTTAGAATTTATCAAACAAAATTATTTTAATACAGTCGTGTAAGGGTGAAATAAAATAGTGAATCATAGTGAAATCATATACCACAACACATTAAATAACTATGTGTGTCTTGATTCTTAGTTCCATGGGATGTGTATAAATTCCCATATCTTATATCCTAGTCCTAGACTAACCCCCCAACTTATTCTAGGGTCTTCCCCCTTGGGAACATACACAATCCTCGCATGTCGATATGCTCATCCAGTGCATTCGAGCGCATAGTATATTAGCTCTAACAGTATTTAACTTCCCCCTAATAATCCCAAAATTTCCACTTATATAATTCATTAATTAATTTATTTCAATCCTCATAACCCTCTTGATCTAAATAGGGGCCCCTAACAGAAATGGTTCCAAGCGAAACTAGCTCACCTATAGTCCTGGACACATTTATTGAAGGATCCCCAACAACGGATGACAATTCCCATGTTTCAAACATGTCAAATGGTTGATAAAATGTTTATTAACCCCATAATTTAATTATGTGGTTGTGGAAATTGTATTTTTAACATGTTCAATAGTCATTCATTTCCCATCAGTCACCTCTTTTCACGTCTCAAATCTCAGAAGTCATGATTTACCTCCATTTCCACATCCCTTTGTTCTGGTGGATTTTAAACACACTTGGTGTTATTCCCCCATGAGTTCTTTCATTATGAAAAATAAAATTTTCATTGTTGAAACCTTCCTAATATTATTTCTTCTTCTCATATTCATGCTCTCCCTCCTAACAAGGGGAAATCCTATCCCTCCTTCTTTCTCACATTGAGCATGGCTCGTGTGGGATTAGGAGACATAGAATAATTTCCCTAAGAATGGTTGAGATGTGCAGGAATTACCTATATATAATACCCCCATATATGTTCCAAACTCTATAAACTTAAACCATAGTCCCTGGTCTAAGCATCCTGACCTTAAACTATGTGAAAATTTTCTTATAGATGCTTCACATAGAACTAGGCCTCCTTTTCTCTCTTTTCACATCAGGTTTAAGGTCTTTGGTGTTTCATGAACACCCCCAAGACCAAACCCCTTTATTCCAAGAATCATGACCATAAACTATTTTCAAGTTCATAGTCCAAACTCTATGGCTCTAAATTGGAAGCAACCCCTTATGGTTCTTATCTCTATGACCTTAAATTGCATAGATAGTGATTTTTTATATGACACTTTAAACTATAGAACTAGTTTATCATCCTCTCTTGATAGGATGGTCTCCCCTTTAGGTGTTGGTCTCACACCACACCATGTTAAATAACTAGTTGTTGCATGATTACTAGTTCTTTGGGATATGTAGTGATTCCTAGTCCCCCTATCTCTAGCCTGATTGTAAATACCCCAATCTGGTGAGATCATCTTCACTAGCATTTAGCCCCCAACCCTCTATTCCTGACAAGTTTAGTATTGAATGGATAAAAAAACTATCTCACTAACCCCCATATTCAAAGTTATATGACCTAAATCATTTAACCCCATGAACCTCGATTCATGATAGGTTTGGTAGTGACTGGCTAAAAAAACATCTCACCGACCCTCATGGTCAAAGATACATAACCTTAAGCATTTTTTCCTTATACCTCTGTTTCAAGAAATATTTGGTAGTAACTAGTTAACAAAATCATCTAACCAACCCCCATAGTCAATTATAAAAAACCTTAAACTATAGTGACTTATGGTCCAAGCATCATGAACTTAAACTATATGTAACCTACCCTGGGACCATTTGTTGGGCACATGGCCTCATAAACCCTAATTCATGTTGAGTTTTAAACTCTTTTATGCCACATGAATCTTCCTGGAGTACCACCATTTGGTCTAATATCAATGACCTTAAACTAATATAATCCTTGGTCCAAGCATTACGACCTTAAACTATATGTAACTTCCCCTCTATGGCCTCTAATATTCATTGGGATTTCATCACCTCTAGTGTTTTAGAAAACTAATACCCCCTTTTTTGGTGCATCCTCACTCAAGAGGAATTCTTTCTTCCAATTTTGGTCTCCCACCCACCATGTTCTAAAATTGTGTGTGCCTTTATTCCCCACTCAGTGAGATACATAGTGATTCTGAGATCTCTTATGTTGGGCTCAATTTCAAATCCTATTATCTCCCATGCCTTGCATTGGTGTCCCTTGTTCCATGGTGGTCAAAGATATGTGGTGTTAAATGAAAACAATCACATTTACTCACCGTATAACATTAATTTTCATGTTCAACATCTTTTCTAAAATATGTTAAATTCCATGACTTCCATCCACATTGCACGATGTGAAACTAAGAAACATTTTAGGCCTTATCCTGAGAGGACCTCTTCCCCCTTTGATTATGGTATCCTACCGTAACACTTGAGTTCATTGACCATTACATGGAAACCAAGATAGTGTTCCCCTTGGAGTGAAATTCTAACTCTTGATCAAATTGATAATCCCACCCAATGCTCTTAGAACCATGATGGCATAATCCTGATAGTGTTGAACTCCATCCAAACATTCCCACTGTTCACCCCCATACTTCACTTATTCCTTGATTCAGATCCACACTATCTTACACTTATGAATTTCCCCAAAAGTGTGATGGTGCCTAACCAAAATAGCACACCGGTCATCATGGGAACTTTCCCTGAAGCAATTTTGATGAGACTTTTATGGTTCCCGTGTTTCAAGAATTACCAATGGTTGACCCTCATTTTTATGTCTCCAATCTTGGTAGTTGTTTGAGATGTAGTAAAAGAATATATACGCACATAGGGAATTGAAACAAACACCTTTGAAGTCCTTATTGGGTAGGGTTATCTACTTGCTGAAGTATATCATTTATTTATCCAAAAGGAAGCCCCATGTGGCTCAGACTAGGCCATGGATTTCTCTAGTCCATTTAATCTCTATGGGGTGGACTCAAGGGCCCACTGGCGCTTAGAAATATCTTTCACTTCCTCTTTAGAAACATGGAAAACCTCATTAGATTATATTTTTACCTAGTACTATTTAGGCCTGCAATCCACTTCCAAGGAGTCTTCCTCTTTTACTTTGGCCTCAGCCCATACCATTTCCGCCCTCAAATGATTGATCATCTCTCCCCTAGCAGTGACGATGGACTCATGTTGTTGCGCCAGCCCCTCCAGCCAAGCAAGCTCATCTTTGGCCACCTAAAGTGCCATAGTTTCTAATATTACATATTCATTCATTTTTTAAAATTAATCTTATTATTTATTTTTTATTGAAAACTGATTAATTTCTATTCAATGATCATTTTTTTATCATAAACATATATAAAGAGAATTGTTCGAATTCATTCAATTATAATATAATTTAATGTTTTTAATATATATTTTGATATAATGATCCAAATTATTCTATTATTGTTTTTTAGTGCTCTTTATTCAAATTCCAACAAATCATTCTATTGGATCTTTGGAAATTAGACCATTTGGAGGTCTGTATGGACCAAACAAGAAGACCCACTGAATCTTCCAATAAAAATGGACCGATTAGAATATTATATTTTTAGGGATAAATAAAGGAGTAAAAATTAATTTATTATCCACTAAAATTACAATTAAATTATATTAAAACTTGTAAAAAAAATTCAAGTCCCAAATCTACCAATAAGGGGGCCAATTTATACATGAAGTTACAATCCACAATTTTGTCTGGTATTTGAAAACAGCCCGAAATTTGTGACTTTTCTCCCAATATAGAAGTTCAATTGAGATATAATTTTGTTGGGATAAATTCAAAATATATTATCCCAACTTTTTAGAATAAATGGTTTGGATTTTGATTCATAATCATATCCATAAATGCATTCACATTTAGACCATGGAAAATCTCTACACAAAACTGGATAGTAGCACTTGGTTTAGAAAAATAGCCATAACATTATATACAAAAGTCAAATGGCCACCAAATATGGAGGGTGAACTTTATATATCCATATATAAATCTTTTAAGAAGGATATTTCTATAGATTCATCTATCTAAATAGTTCAATGGTCACTCCAACTTGAGGAGAAGTATTGGAAGAAAATTTATCCACAACCTTGGGTTATAAGTACACCCCTTTTTTCTCTATGAAATAGGTTGAAAATTAAAAAATTAGAAGGATATATTTTAATGAAAATAGCCTTTAAAAATTATTGGTAATACCTTCCAAACTCAAGTTTCCACTTGAGATACCATTCCTTATTTCTTTCATTTCATGTACATCAAGTGTTTTGAATTGTAATTGTGTAAGAATGATTGTAATTTCATTTGAATTTTAATGATTTTTTCCTCTTAATAATCACTTATCCTCATCCAACCACTCTTTTTTAGTATTAATGTTATTAAAAAAAATTTAAATAAATTTGAAAACCATTACCTTATTTTTCTTTCTTATTCAATCAAAATGATGTGTTTACCTCCCTTCATTTGTACGTATTTGATACACAATTATTTTTCTCATATCATTCCTTTATTTTTATTTATTTATTAAATAATCATAATAATCCCAACTAGATTTTTATCCAGATCAATGGATGATTAAATCTCCCATTGGTTTGATTCATAAATTAGTTATGTTAAGTGATTGAGAAATTTGTCTTGTTAAATATTCTTTAGGTTAATATTGTGTATATTAAACTTAAAATGTCATGGATTAATGACATGTTTTGTTTAACATGTGGATTACAGGGATTATTGGAATCATAAATACACTAATATAAATAAGTATTTATTTATATTAAAACCTTATTTAAGTTAATTCTTGGATTAAAGCCTCAACACTTGGGAATTATGATCAAAATCATATTGTAAAGTGGGTGTTAATTTAATGCAATATAACACAAAGCTCAAAGATATCATAATCTTAAATAATAAATAATTAAATCACTCCAATATTAATAAAAATTTTAAATCAAACTTCAACCATAAAATAATTTAATCAATCTCTAAAAATACCCCCCCCCCATTCAAAATAAAAACAAAAAAATCGTCGACTCTAAAAAAAAGTATATATGCTGAGGATTTGACCTGAGTGCCATTATACATATTATCAGAGCATCAGACCTTTGAAAAGTCAATAGGAAACAAATTTTCATGCTTAAAATGGCACCTTTTCTAGGTATGGTGCAACTATTAGTAAGTTTTTTATAAATAAACCCAAAAAATCAAAAAAAACACAAAGAAATACCCACATTTCTCATCCTTTCAAAATTTCTATGAATTCCCCATAGCCTCATGAGTAATACGTCATATTTTTTTAACCCTAAAATCATTATAAATCATCACTAACTTATGAGGAACTTTATGGGTAATCAAATAATTATACATCCAATTGATCTAGACATAGCCAATTCTAGGGAACAAAAACTTAAAGAACTCATTTCCCATGATATAAATTTCCAACCACTTGGTATTAATATCTAAAAATTGAGTTATATTTCAAACAAAAATTGGGTTTGATTCATATTCTACCTCATTTACATAGGATATCCAATGAGTATCCTTATCTTCACCTCAAATAGTTCTAAGTGGTGCGCTCTACCATGAAGCCTCAAGGGGTTTCTGAAGAAAAAATCAAACTTAGAGCATTCCATTTCTCCCTAGATGAATTTTCTAGGTCATGGATCTATTACTTACCTCATAGTTTGATAAACACATGGAATTACATGAATTAACTCTTATTATATAAATTATTCCCCACTACTTAAACCACTTCTATCCGAAATGAAATAAGTGGTATTCTTCAATTCCCAAATGAATCACCCCATGAGTACTATGAGAGGTTCAAAATACTTGTGGAAAATTTCCCACACCACTAAATCCCTGAAAAAATATTGATAAAATAATTATATGAGGATTTATTTTCTATGGATCGATATAACACTCATTTATACTTCAAGTGGCAGCGCTCTTGTTGACAAAACACCTGCAACTACATGAGAACTCATAATCAACATGGCTGTAAACATGCAACAATTCCATACTCAAGTACATATTCAAGTTAAAAAAATATAATAGAATCAATCCATAGAGTCTAATAGGATGATCTAGTAGATGAGTGAACTTACTGATCTTTTTTGACAAGTAGCAGTGGATGCCAAATCCCCAACCTCTTCTTCTCTGCAATCACAGTTTCCTAGACCTATAAAAAACTATGGAATTTTCATGTCCCCATATCACCCAACTAACACATCTCCAAAAATACAAGATGATCCATCAGATTCATCTATATTAATAGAGATAAATGTATTATATGCTCAATGGAATAACAATTCTCAACTATTAGGTTAGTTCATTATATACTCCAACAAACCCCACTTTGATCCCTTCTCTTCTACTTATAACCCAGGATTGAGGTATGGTAATCCTCTCTCTTATCCCACTCAATTCCCTCATCAAAATTCAAACCAATTACAATATGGTCAAGGTAGTGGTAACCTCTAACAACCTTATCCATTTTTTCCTCAACATAAAAGGATAAATCGTCCTCCTTCTCCTCCTAGTTTCCACTATCCTAGTGAGCCTTCTCAATTCCCAACCCAATACAAGCACATTACCAAGAACCTAAATCAAGGAAATCCCAATACAGGACATGCCTATTCTTATAAGCATCCATGGGAAATAATTGTGGAATATCTTTAATTATTAACATGTTCTATCCTTAAAAACATTGAAAACCAAATTGGTCAACTTGAATCCCACCTAAGTCGGAAACAACAATCCAATTCTTCCCAACCCCTAGCTTAACTACTGCCCAACCCCAAGGCTAACATAAGTGAAATTTCACTTCGATCTAGAAATAAAATTTATGTGAATCAAGATGAATCCACAAAATCTCCTTTAACTGTTGATATGGAAAGAGAAAAGCATAAAGAATAAAAAAATTGAATCCACTCCCTTGCCTCTTTTCATCCCTCTTAGAAACCCAATTTATTTTCCTCAAGCTATATCTAATCCAAATAATCCTGTTGAACCTGATCCTGAAATGCTTGACATGTTTAGACATGTTAAATTCAACATTACCCTCTTAGATTACATCAAAAAATCCTAAATTATGCAAAGTTTCTTAAGAAATTATGCACCCGTAAGAGATATCTTAGGAACATTGAAAATGTTTCAACCAAATAGTTCATCCCCATGAAGTGTAAATATCCAGGGACCTTTACAGTTACATGCCAAATGGAGAGTTTAAAATTTTATGATTCACCCATAGAATTATAATACTTGATTAATTTCATTCCCAAATCCATATTCTCTAACCTTGGTCTAGGTCCCCTACACCCAATGAGTTTTTTAGTCTAATTATCCAATTGAAGCACTTCTAGTCCTAAGGGGATAATCAAGGATATCCTTTTCTAGGTCCATGGTCTTATCTTCAAAGATGGTTTCTATGTCCTTGACATGTGAAGTGAGATAACTTCCTCTCAATATCCCTTAATTCTAAGAATACCATTCCTCACTATAGCTAAAACTAAGATTAATGTCCATTCAGGCATCTTATCCATGGAATTTGGTGACCAACTGGTCAAGTTCAATATTTTCAAGCCATACGATACCCATAAGAGTATTACTCTACATTCCTTATCCATGTTTCCAAGGAAACTTATGAGATTGTATTCAACCCCATTCCATCATTTTCACCATTTTCTAATGAGAGAGGAGTTTTTGAAATTTTCACCATGGTTAACCAATTCATAAATGGAGAATTTAATGTTAACCTTTCATTAATAGACTCCATCAATCTAAAGAATCTTGAAAATATATATATAATCCCATCTCAACTATAATCTATACTACTTGAACTTGGATAGTATTGGGGAAAATGATTCAAAACCAACTAAAATCCCTTCCTCAGTTCTTAAGTTATCTGGCCCACAAATGAAGGATGAAACTGACCTAAAAATCAACATGTACACATGAAATATGCATTCCTTTTACATGATCACTCTTATACTATAATTTTCTATGCTAAACTTAATTAAAATAAGGATTAAAAACTTGTTCATGTGTTAGAGGAAAAAATAAAGGCCTTAGGTTGGATCTTAGATGAAATACCAAGCATCAACCCTTCCCTTTACATATATCACATCCATCTAGAAGAATAATCCAAACCAATCAGACAACATCAAAGAAGACTCAATCCACTCATACTTGAGGTAGTTAGGGATTAGATCACCAAGATTATTCAAGTTGGTATTATCTAATAAATATTTGAAAGTGAATGGGTTGTTCTGATTCAATTGGTACCTAAGAAGGGTGTGATAACTTCTGTCACAAATGAACATGAGGAGGTGGTCATAATTCGAGTGAAAAAAAAATAGTGTGTGTGCATCAATTATCGAAAATTGAATGCTGAAATATGAAAATATCACTACCCTCTTCTTTTCCTTGATTAAATGATAGAAATATTAGTTGGAAAGTTACATTATTTATTTCTTTATGGATACACCAGCTACTTGAAAATCTCAATCACACCTCACGATCAATAAAATACAACATTAACTTTCCCCTTTGAAACATATAAATATAAGAGAATTCATTTTTTCCTTTTAAATGATCCTTTAACATTCCATATGTGTATGATGAGTATATTTTCTTAATTCACTGAGCATTTCATAGAGTTATTCATGGATGACTTTATCAATTATAGTGAGTCATTTTAATCATACTTGCATTCACACTCTATGGTCCTACAAAAGTGTCTAAAATTTAACATTGTGTTAAATTTTTAAAAATCTAACTTCATGGTTGTAATGGTATTTTTCTATGACATATAATCTCTCAAGAGGTTAATCAAGTTGATCCAACTAAAATTGAGGTGACTGAATCTCTTCCTAAACCCGCATCAATTTGATACATCTATTCATTCCTTGGTCATGCAAATTTTTATATATGATTCATCCATAAATTTAGTAGTATTTCCCTCCCACTCACTCGTCTACTCTAGAATTATGTTACATTCCATTTTTATGAGGCATGCAAGAGATCCTTCATTGAAATCAAAGTTATTTTTACATCTTCCCTGATAATCCAAACCCCAGATTGGTCCTTACCCTTAGAATTAATGTGTGATTCTTTTGATAGGTCCATTAGGGATAGTCTTGGTCAAAGAATATAAAAAATTACACATGTTATCTATTATTCCTCAAAAACTAGATGAAACTCAATCTCACTAAACTGTCACTAAAAAAGGAACTTTTAGTTGTAGTTTTTTCCTAGGATAAATTCTGGTCCTATCACTTAGATGTAAAAATCATTATCTTTATAGACTATTTAGCTTTAAAGTTATTACTCAAGAAAAGTGGTTCCAAATC
The DNA here is from genome assembly GCA_963277665.1 of Viscum album. NCBI lineage: Eukaryota > Viridiplantae > Streptophyta > Magnoliopsida > Santalales > Viscaceae > Viscum > Viscum album. The sequence continues at coordinate 134,806,797 of OY728153.1, forward strand.
AAGGCTAATAAGATGTATCTTAATGCTCAAAGTTTTTTACCTTTAGATCAAAGATATGCCTAGAATAGAAAACCTTTTGGCTAATCACCTAAGTATAATTTCTAATTATTCACATTTTGAAATCATTAATCCTAAATTTCCCACTTAACACCTACATATCTCACTCCAAAGTTCCCATGGTATGCCCCAATTGTAAATTATTTGGATAATGGTGTTTTTCCTAAAAATATTTCAAAATAAAAAAAATTATAAGTGATTCAAAATACTATTTTTTGGAAGATAATAAACTTTGGAAAACTAGGCCCGAAATGGTGATTTGAGGATGTGTTGATGAAGATGAACATTCCTCCATATTAGAATTATACCACTCAATGCCTGGTGGTATCCACTTTGGACCACAAAGGACCTCCTAAAATTTCCTTAACTCTAGATTCTTATGTCCTCCACTCTTCAAGGACTCACATGAGTTATGTCAATCATGACCCACTTTCCAAAATTTTGGCACAATTTTCAAAAGAAATGAAATTCCCCAAAATCCCTCAATCTTATATAAGATCTAAGATGTTTGGGGAATCAATTTCATGGGACCATTCCCCCTTTATAATGGATTATCCTACATTATCCTTGTATTTGACTATGTTTCTATGTGGTTTGAGGACAAAAACACTAGGAAGTATGATGCTCATGCTATTAATGAGTTCCAAAAAAATAATTTCTATTGATTTGGAACTCAACATGCCTTGTTAAGTGACTTGGGAACTCATTTTTGTAATTTAACCATGTAATCTATTTTGAAAAATAATGGGGTTGTATATAAAATATCAACTTCATATCACCCCCAAACAAATGGAATGGATGAACTTTACAATAGAGAAGTGAAAAGAGTGCTTGTGAGAATTGTTAAGCCCACAAGAAAAGATTGGTCTAAAATAATTGGTGAAGCACTTTGGGTTTATCAAACTGCATATAAAATACCCATTGGGATGTCTCTTTTTAGGATATTTTTTGGTAAATCATATTATTTACTGGTTAATATCCAACATAAGTCATTTTCTCTATGAAAACTTGTAATTTTAATTGTTAAAAATAAGGTAATGATAGATTGTTGCAATTAAATGAATTATACGGTCTTAGAATTGATTCTTATTATAAATACAATCTCTGCAAAGAAAATTATATGGTACTATATGATAAACACATCCTGTGAAAGGTATTTCATGAAGTTGAAAAGGAAATTCTCTTTGATTCTTTATTTCAACTTTACCCAGGTATTCTTAATTATCTTTGAGAAGTTCCTTTTATTATTACAAATTTTTTCCCATTTTGTTCAATGAAAGTTCAAGACCCTTATTCAAAAAGGACATTCACGGTTAATTAACATTAGTTAAATAATTACCATGAGAGTAAACACACCCTAAGAACCACACCAACTTCCATTGTATCCCCAACTACAACAGTAGACCCATTAATGGATGGATAAGATGACCCTAAAAATCCAAACCAAGGTCACCTATTTCCCTTTAATTCCCTATCAATCTCTTCCTCCTCCTCCTCCTCCTCTCTTTATCTCTCTATTTCTCTATTTCTTATTCTTTATCTCTCATTCTCACCTTATCTCTTTTTTCCACTTTATTTATAAAACCATTTTCCCCATTTCTCTTTTGTGTGGGTGTGAATTTAAAAAAAACTAAAAGATTCATAATTAATCACCATAAAATTTTTAATTTTTTTTCCAACCATTTTGGGGAGTCCAATGACTTGTTTTCATCTTAAACATTCTTTATTTTCTTCATAAATTTGGATAAATAATTTTGTTTCAAGACCAATAAAATTTTAATTCGCAAATTTTTATTTGGAAAATTATTATTCCCCAACCATGAGGAACAACATTATCTTTCCTACCAAGGTCACCTATGATAATATTTTCATATTGTGTGTTTTTCAACCCTGATTGTGAGTCTTGAGTTTTTGGAACTTCGAGCTAAATTTTATACTTTAGCATACATTAATACGATAGAGGCATTTTCAGAACCACATGAGAATAAAAATAAAAAAATAGCCTCCCATTACCCTTACATTGAACCTCCTTTTTAAACACCCTTCAAGCCTATGAAACCCCTTTTTTCATATCCACATTACAAGAAAAAAACTTTTTCCCACTCAACATCTACATGGATTTTCATTGAATAATTTATTGAAATTTAAGTATGGAAGAATGGATTTCATTTTGGGTACCATTTCCATGATTTCCAATGTTTCATCATATTATTTAGGTCGAGTATCCATTTACGTGTGTGGGAGATGTTTTCATTTAGTGATTTATTCAAAAAAATGAACAAAACAAAAATAATGAAAAAAAAGAATGGGTTTTGGTTTGGGAAGGTTAAAAATAAATCTTCCTAAACCTTTTATATTGTTATAACTATTACAATTATTGACATGAATAGATAAAACAAGGGTTGGGTGATAGGTGTGAGATTTTTTCCAAGTGCGATTTCTAAAAAAATGAAAAAAATAAATAACACTTGCATCATGTTTTCTTGAATCTTTGGTAAATTTTTGTGTTTTTTTACATATTTTATATATTCATCCTATTCTAATTTTTTTAGATCTTTTGTTTCATCCTTCACACATTTTTTTCCTTGTAAATATGTGTTTCCATAACCTTTCATATCTTTTTTTAAAAATTGTATATATATTTTTTCCATGTTGGTGTTTTATCCATTTTCCCTCTCTTTTGGACATTATATTCCTAATATCCCATAGCCACATAAAACCCCCTAAATATTTCTTGATTATTTTTCACTTTATAATAGGTAATGTAAGCTAATAGATCTTACAAACTCAATGACTTTCACTTTTGGTTAGTGAATGAGTGAACTTCCTTGAATAATCATCTTGAGAGGAGTGAGTTTTGAGTGCCCAAATTTTCCATTTCTAATTTTAATCAAGAAAAATAAATTGTTTTTGGAACATTTTTTCTATAAATTTTTTTTATGGAATTCATTATGGATGACAGAACTAGTCTAGACCTCACCTAATTGGTGAAAACAAAATTTTAATATTTTTTAGTGAGTGAAAATGATTTGGTTAGGTTTTTATATTTTTTGTACATGAAAAAGTACACTATCATAAGTATGGTGGAGTTGATATTACATATTAATTCATGATTTTACATTAATCTCATCACTTATTTTTTACTGAAAAATGAATAATTTATATTAATATTTCATATTTTGATCATAAACATATATAAAGAGCATTGTATGAATTCATTCAATTACACTGTAGTATAATGTTTTGATCATATATTTTAATATAAAAATACAAAATAATTGATTATTATTTTTTAGTTATCCTTATTCAAATTAAAACAAATAAGTTAACTAGATATTTGTATAATTTGTCCATTTATAGGTCTATATAGACCACACAGGAATGCCTATTTAATCTTCCAATGAAACTGGACTAGTTGAGATATTATATTTTGTGGTCTTAATACAGAAGTCCAAATTTTTTGGTTCTCCACTTAATTCCAAGGATATTACATTAAAACTTTTAAAAAAATAAAGTCCAAAATCAAACTACAATGGGCCCAATTGGTGCATGAAATTCCAACCCACAATTCTGTTGGGATTTAAAAACGGCCTACAATTTGTGAATTTTATCCCAATCTAGAAGTATAATTGAGATTTAATTTTGTAGGGAGAATTTCAAGATATAGGCTTCAAAAATTTTAGAATAAATTGTTCATATTTTAAGTCATATTCATAAACATAAACGCATTCACATTTAGACAATGGAAAAATTATACAAAAAACTGGATAGAAACACATGGTTTAGAAAAATAACCTTAAATTGGATAAAAAATCCCAATGGACACAAAATGTGGAGTGTAAACTTCCCATATCCATATCTAAAACTTTTAATAATAGTATTTCTTGAGATTCATCTTTATAAATGGTCAAATGGTCGATCCAACTTGTGTGGTAGTTTTGGAAGGCAAACAGTCCACCACCTTAGGCTATAAATACACTCCACTCTTATCCTTGAAAGAGGTTATAACTTTAGAACTTCAGATGATATATTATAATGAACATTTACTTTCCAAAGGATTTGTAGGACCTTATAAATTCAAGTTTACACTTGAGATACCATTCCTATTTTATTTCATTTCATGTACTTCAAGTGTTTTGAATTTTAATTGTGTAAGTGTGATTATAATTTCATTTGAATTTTAATGCATGTTTCATATTCATAATATATTATCCTCATCCAAATTATGTTGCGTAATATTAATGTTCTTAAATATTTTTAAATCAAGTTGAAAACCATTCCATTATTTCACTTTCGTATTCATTAAAAAGCATGTGTTTACCTACCTTTATTTGTGCATATTCAGTGCACAATTATTTTTCTAATCTCATTAATTTATTTTCATTCATTTAAAAAATTGTTGGGAAAAAATCCCTCAAGGTAACATTGAAGTATTTTTGGGTTGATTGTGTTTGTTGACAAAGCAGGTTTTCATGGATATTTGTTGAGTTCCCAAGAAGTTGTTGACAATACTTGTTGACCTAGAATGATGAAAAAGGAATGGACGATCCGGAGGCGGTATAAAAGAGCAGTACAAGGTGGCATCGTTTCCCAGTGTTTGCCAAATTTTTGTGTTCCAAAATTTGGAGTTTGGTTAGCATCGCAAAAAGTGGATTTCCATGAAGAGCATAATTTCATATGGAAAAGGCATGAATTTCGCGAAGATAGGATGCATGGTTTGGAAATCGCGAAGACCAGAAGAATGGAGGTGGTGATGATTCGCGATTACGTCAAGCTTCGCGAACGGCATAGGCTGAAGCGCATCGCGGTGGTGAAGGGCTTTGCGAGGGAGCTTCGCAGCGAAGGCGCGAAGGAATGTTGGGCATCGCGAGGGAGATTCGTGGAGAAGTCGTGAAGGTATGTTGACGCTGATTCTTCGTGACTACATCAAGCTTCGCGAACGGCAAAGTGTCGTGGTGCTTCGCGATTTGGACAGAATTCCAGCGGAATCTTTGGAGCTTCGCGATTTGAGATGACGTGGCGTTGACTTCACGCGGAAGGGACGAGGGTCGGTGGAATCGCCTATAAATAGAGGCCGACCCCTTCGAGCGAAGTAGAGAGCATTTTCATAGAAGATCATTTGCTCTCGTTTTGCGAAGGTAGTTCGCGGAGCCAGTGTGCTTCGCGAAAGAGGAGCTTCGCGGTGGCTATTGTTGCTCCGCGAAAGTTGTGTGCTATGCGTTGGCTCAGTGAGCTTCGCGAGAGAAGTTTCTTTGCAACGAGTTGAGCTTCTCGGGAGTTCTTCACGAGAGAGCTTCGCGAAAAGGCAGGAGCTTCGCGAAGGCTTGTTGAGCTTCGCGAAATTGGGATCCTAGCAAAGTTGAGTGCTTTGCGGAGGTCTTTCCAAAGGTAGTTTGCCCAGTGTTCAGAGGCAAAGAGGTATTCATCTATGGATGAAAGTTGAACTTCAACAGAGCATCTACATACAGAGAAATATGCATTCCTTAATGGAAATGAAGAGACCTACAGGTCTATAAACTGTGATTAGATTCCCTTCCAAGAGAAGTGAGCTTAGGAAGAGGAAGAAGGTGATCCTCTCCACCGGTAGTGAGCTAGAGAGAGAGAAACAGGGAGTGACCCTTGGGAAAGCAGTGAGATGACCCTAAACATTGTATATGCAGTGATCCTGGGCATAGAAGTGATCTAGCCCGAACATTGTAATCCACAGCTAGTGAAGTTTAGTAGACTTGGTACGACCGGAAACCTGTCGGCGTATGCTCCTTGGACGTATCCCTTAGTGGTAAACCAAGTAAAATTGTTGTGTCTTGTGCTTGCTTTACTTTCTATTTATATTGTGCAGCAGGAAAGAGAGAGAAGAGTGTTTTGCTTAACAGTGAAACAAGATCAGAACGGGCTTTAATTTTTAATTAGTTATACCCTGATTCACCCCCCCTCTCAGGGTATTCAGCCCAGTGGACCTAACAAGTGGTATCAGAGGGAAAGGTTGATATTAGTTCTTCTCTCAATGGAGGTCACTAATCATAGAGGGATTTCGATCTTCGACGGATGTAAGTTTTAGATATGGAAGAATCGAATGCAACACTATTTCCAATCTTTGGGAATGGATGTGTTTTCAGTAGCTATGCATGGTATCACAGCTGATATTACTAGTGGTGCATTATCAGAAGCGGAGCATAAAGAGTTGGATGCTGACTCCAAAGCAATCAATGCCTTAGGGGGATCCCTTTCCAATCCCATATATACAAAGGTGATGTCATGCAAAACATCACATGCCATGTGGGAAAATCTTTTGAATATTTATGAAGGGGATACAAAAGTCAGAGAGGCCAAGCTGCAAGTGTTGTGGAACAAGTATGAAGATCTAAGAATGAACCCGAATGAGTCTGTTGATGCATTCTTTGACAGGGTAAATGCTGTGGTAGAAGACATGCGAGGCCTTGGTGAGATTATCGAAGACATTAAAATATTAAAGCGCATCTTGAGAAAGCTTCCACCTCGGTTCAATCTGAAAGTTTCTGTTTTGGAAGATAAAGATCCGAAAGAGCTGACATTGGATAACCTACACAGCACTCTTGTTGCATATGAAATGAGAAATGATGACAACGATGCTGTGGAAAAGGGGAAATCCAAAGAGGTGGCATTTAAGGCCATGAAGAGGCTCACTATTGAAGATTCTAAGGAGGAAGAAGAGTCAAATGAGGTGATGTCGTTCCTTTCTTCAAATCTGCAAAGAGGAAAAGGAAATTTTAAAGGGAAACTTCCACTAGCATGCTTCCGATGCGGAAAGGTTGGTCATCTTGCTGCAAGATGCCCCAAAAAGTTTCAAGAATAAAGTGATGAAGATGAAGTTGAGATTCCCATGAAAAAATCTTCAGCCTATGTGAAAGGGAAGAAGCAGTTCAAGAGAAATTTCTTTAAGAAAAAGAATCTTCTTTCACAAGAAATAGACAGTTCAGCTGAGTCTGAGGGTGAAGAAGTTGAAGAGATAGAAAACTGCAAAGATCATGGACAAAATGTGATGGTGGCTATTTCCAGTAGTGATCTAGAAAAAAAAGAAACCGAAATTGATGAAGAAGAAGAAGAAATTGAAGGGAGAGTTGACATGGAAGTTGAATTAGAAGCAGTTATTGAAGAGATAGATGTTTGGCGAGCAAAAACAAACAAAGCCAACAAGATAGTACGTGATGCCAAACTCTACATGCAACAACAGGAAGAAGAGAAGTTTGAGCTTGAGAAAGAAATTGAAAATCTTAAGTCTTCCAGGCCAGAGTGCACAGAAAAGGTTGATCAGCATAAGCTCAAGATTGAAGAGCAGAAAAGGGAGATCGATTGCTTGAGTCAAAAATTGAAAGATCACGTCAAGCGTATTGAAGAGCTTGAAGAGGAAGTTGTCGTTATGTGGAGAAAAGTTAAAGAACAGGAAAAACCTTTGAATCCCAACACATTCTTGGGAAATCAGGTCGTTACGAATACTGAAAAGAAGAAAGAAGAGCCTAGTAGTTCAGTAGGAAAGAAGCAGCAATTGAACTCAGAAGTTAAGGCTGATTCTTGGCTTAATCAGAAACAAAAATATGTGGCAGTTAAAGTTAGACCACAAGCACCTATCCCGAGATTGAAAGTGAATTTGAGCACAAAGCAGAGTCATAATACTCAGATATCCCAATGGGAAACTCATAGTGCTAAAGTAACACGAAGGAATTCACCTTATATCAGGTTTTATTGTTGTGGAAAGATGGGACATTCACAGTATGTGTGTTACATAGCCAAAAGATATCGAAGGGAACAAGAACAGAGATGGAATCCAAACAGAGAACGGTTTTCCAGAACATATTTTGAAGGACACTGTTTTTTGTGCGGAGTATTTGGACACATGGCTAGGTACTACACTCCGACCATTCAGAAAAATGTGCCAAAGCGGAATCAAAATGTTCACAAGCAGCAGATCAGTAAACCGACAAGTGAATTAAAAGTTCAGAACAGATTTGCAGTTTTGCAATATGAAGTTGGTCCATCATACTCTGAGAAAGAACAGAAGCCTCAATCCATGCTGAGTATGAAAGAAAAATTATGGACCAGGAAGAAGAAAATTGAGAAGGTCATAGTTGCTGAAATTTCCCTTAAAGCATCAGAGTGTTCTGGTGTGTGGATCCTTGATAGTGGTTGCACATCCCACATGATAGGCAACAAGTATCTGGTTATAGGCATAAAATATGACAAAGAAGGAGTTGTAAAATTTGAAAATGATGAAGGCCTGAAGATTATTGGCTCAGGAAAAGCCAAGTTTGGGGGCAATGAAATGAGACATGCTGATGTCTTGGTGGTAGAGGGTTTCAGTCATAATTTTCTTAGCGTCAGTCAACTATGAGACTCTGGGAACTCTATCCTATTTACCAAGAAGATGGGTATTGTTAAAGGAAAAGATGGAATAGTCATTCTACAGGGAAAACGAACAAAGGGGAATCTTTACCTGGTAGGTGGGGAAGAAGATTCATGCCTTTTATCCAGAGAAGAAGAAAATCAGCTGTGGCATAAGCGACTTGGTCATCTATATCAACCATCTATGGAAGATCTGGTAAAGTGTGATTCTACTAGATACCTTCCCAAACTATCACGTGATCGCACTCATACATGTGATGCTTGTCAACAAGGGAAGATCATCAGGAAGACATACAGGCCAAAGGAACAAAAATCAACTAGAGTGCTCGAATTGGTGCATGCTGATGTATGTGGACCTATCTCACCACGAGCTATAGATGGGAAAAGGTACTATGTTCTTTTCATTGATGAATATAGCAGAATGGCCTGGGTATTCATCATTACCCATAAGACAGAGGTGCTCAGTTACATAAAGCAGTACAGGAGAGAATCAGAAAAGATGCTTGGGAAAAAAATTATGAAGTTTCGTACTGATAATGGTACGGAATTTACAAACAGTCAGGTTGAAAACTATCTCGAGAAACATGGGATAAGGCATCAAGTTTCATTAGTAAGAACTCCCCAACAGAATGGAGTGGTTGAAAGGAGAAATCGGATCATCAACAACATGTCCCGACCTATCAGAGAAATTTTGGAAGGAAGCAGTTTTGACATCGGTCTATGTTTCAAACAGGTCCCTGTTATGTCCGAAGCAAGGGAAGACTCTTTATGAACTATGGTACAGAAAGAAGCCAATGTTGAAATACTTTCGAATATTTGGAAGTAAGTGTTTCATTCTCAAAAAAGAACATCATAGGAAGTTTGAGGCATGAGGAGATAAAGGGATATTCCTTGTCTATTCAGGAAAAAGAAAAGCATATAAATGCTTCAACAAGAGGCTGGGAAAAATTGTTGAGAGCAATGATGTCACTATAGTTGAAAATGAACAGACTGCTCAACGACCCAGTGAATAGTTTCTGGATGAAAGTGATGATGAGGTAAGCAACACAGGGGGAGTAGAAGTGGCAGAGGCTGACTCAGAAGAAGATACTAATGATGAACAAGAAAGTGTCAAGTATGTATCTGCAAGGAATCCAAAGAGTCGAGCTGAAATTGATAGGAAAAATATCATTGGTGATCAGACAGCTCCAGTTCAGACTCGAAGAATGAAATCATTACAGCAAATATCGTTTTTATCTCAGGTGGAGCTGAAATGTTTTTCTGATGCAGCTAAATATGAAAACTGGGTTCAGGCTATGAATGAAGAGCTTGATCAAATTGAGAATAACCAGACATGGGAGATTGTTTCAAGGACAGCAGACAAGAATTTCATTGGGACCAAATGGGTCTATCGCAACAATATGAATGAAGATGGCACAGTGATTTGGAACAAAGCACGTCTAGTGTGAAAGGGGTACTCCTAGATCGAGGGAATAGATGTTGATGAGACATTTGCACCAGTTGCAAGGCTGGAGACAATAAGATTATTCCTAGCCATCGCAGTGCAAAGGAAGTTCAAAGTGTTCGAGATGGATGTCAAATCTGCATTCTTGAATGGTGTTCTGGAAGAGGAGGTTTATATTGAGCAGCCAGATGGTTTTCTAATTCATGAGGATGAGAACAAAGTTTGCAGGCTGAAGAAGGCGTTGTATGGGCTGAAACAAGCACCAAGGTCATGGTACTCAAGGCTTGATCAGTACTTGAAGAAGCTTGGTTTCCAGCGTGGAGGAGTTGATTACAATCTGTATTTCAGCAATGACAGTAATCAAAGGATGATGGTGCTAGTGTATGTCGATGACATAATCTTTGGCGGATCATATGAAGCTCAGTGCAGACAGTTTTCCGAATTCATGAAAAATGAGTTTGAAATGTCAATGGTTGGAGAGCTAACGTTTTTCCTTGGTCTACAGGTGACATAAGGAAGGAATGAAACTTTTATTTCTCAATACAAATATGCCAAGGAGGTTTTAAGAAGGTTTGGAATGGATAATTCCAAGGAGATGAAGACTCCGGTTGCCACCCGGATGAAATTATTGAAAGATGAAGATGGAAAGGCAGTAAATATCACAGAATAAAGGAAAATTATTGGAAGTTTGTTGTACTTGACTGCAACAAGGCCTGATATTGTTTTCGCCACATGCCAAGAAGCGAGATATCAGAGAAATCCCAAGGAAAGCCACATGATTGCAGTGAAAAGAATACTTCGGTATATCCAGGGCACAGTGGATTTCAGCATGACATATACTAATAAATCTCAGACAGAGTTATTGGGCTATACTGATGCAGACTGGGCCGGTTCAGCGGATGATAGGAAATCAATGTCAGGTGGTGCTTTCTATCTTGGCGGATTGTGTATTTCTTGGCTTAGCAAGAAGCAAGATTTCATTTCATTGAGCACCGTCGAAGCTGAGTATATTGCGGCCACTCAAGCATGCACACAGTTATTGTGGATGAAGCAGCAGCTTGAAGATATGGGAGTTGAAGTGAAGTCTCCGATCGGAATCCAATGCGACAACTCAAGTGCTATAAATCTTAGAAAAAATCCCGTCCATCATTCAAGGACAAAGCACATTGAGATTAAGTATCATTTTATCAAGGATAAGGTTGATCAGGGAATCGTGAAGTTGGAGTACGTGCCTACCGAGCTATAGGTTGCAGACATTCTGACAAAGGTCTTACCCAAGGAAGCTTTTGAGAGGCATCGACTGGCTCTGGGAGTTCAGTCAATTCCCCGCACTTGAAATAGTGTGGATGTGGGGCCCCCCACCCCCCTCTCCCCGAGGTACGATGTGTTTTTCCCTAATGTACTGATATGTGTTCTCTACTATGTTACACACTACAAAGGGGTGACCTTTGGGTTCGTTGAAAAAGGGGGTGAAAATAGTGATTGTTAAAGGGGGAGAAAATGTGGAGATTTTACAAATCATGAATGATACGGGGAGAAGCTGACCAGTGGAGCAGCTATATAGGGGGAGAAATGAGAAAGGGGGAGAGTATGAAATCTGACGATGCTAGAAGTGATCGATCAAAGCATAGAAATCACGAAAGCTGAGGATCGTGATAAAAGCAGAACAGTGGTGTTGGAATGGTGTGAGACGGTGTCCAGCTATCACCAATTGGTATCAGTGTGGTTCAACAATTGGTATCAATTTAAGAATTGGTATCAGGGTGGAATCAATAACTGGGGTCTGACATGAAGTGATTCATTGATGAACTTTTCATACTACTCTTGTTTCTCACGCCGAGCATTGCTCATGTGGGCTTAGAGTACGTGTTAATTGAATCCTTGAACGCTATCAGAATCGCAAGAGGCGAATGGTGGTAGTGACTGGAAGAAGACTCAGTGAGGTATCAAAGTGCAGAAAATCATTCTGAGCAGAGTTGTGAAGAGTTTTCAACAATCCCAAAGGGGGAGATTGTTGGGAAAAAATCCCTCAAGGTAACATTGAAGTATTTTTGGGTTGATTGTGTTTGTTGACAAAGCAGGTTTTCATGGATATTTGTCGAGTTCCCAAGAAGTTGTTGACAATACTTGTTGATAAAGAAGGATGACAAAGGAATGGACGATCTGGAGGCGGTACAAAAGAGCAGTACAAGGTGGCATCGTTTCCCAGTGTTTGCCAAATTTTTGGGGTCCAAAATTTGGAGTTTGGTGAGAATCGCGAAAAGTGGATTTCCATGAAGAGCATAATTTCATATGTCAAAGGCATGAATTTCGCGAAGATAGGATGCATGGTTTGGAAATCACGAAGACCAGAAGAATGGAGGCGGTGATGCTTCGCGATTACGTCAAGCTTCGTGAACGGCAGAGGCTGAAGTTCATCGCGGCGGTAAAGGGCTTTGCGAGCGAGATTCGCGGCGAAGGCGCGAAGGAATGTTGGGATTCGCGAGGGAGCTTCGCGGAGAAGTCGCAAAGGTATGTTGACGGTGATTCTTCACGACTACGTCAAGCTTCGTGAACGGCAAAGTGTCGTGGTGCTTCGCGATTTGGACAGAATTCTGGCGGAATCTTTGGAGCTTCACGATTTGAGATGACGTGGCGTTGACTTCGCGCGGAAGGGACGAGGGTCGGTGGAATCGCCTATAAATAGAGGCCGATCCCTTCGAGCGAAGTAGAGAGCATTTTCATAGAAGATCATTTTCTCTCGTTTCGTGAAGGTAGTTCGCGGAGCCAGTGTGCTTCGCGAAAGAGGAGCTTTGTGGCGGCTATTGTTGCTCCACAAAAGTTGTGTGCTCCGCGTTGGCTCAGTGATCTTCGTGAGATAAGTTGCTTTGCAACGAGTTGAGCTTCGCGGGAGTTCTTTGTGAGAGAGCTTCGCGAAAAGGTAGGAGCTTCGCGAAGGCTTGTTGAGCTTCGCGAAATTGGGCGCCTAGCGAAGTTGAGTGCTTTGCGGAGGTCTTTCCAAAGGTAGTTTGCCTAGTATTCAGAGGCAAAGAGGTATTCATCTACGAATGAAATTTGAACTTCAATAGAGCATCTACATACAGAGAAATATGCATTCCTTAATGGAAATGAAGAGACCTAAAGGTCTATAAACTGTGATTGGATTCCCTTCCAAGAGCAGTGAGCTTAGGAAGAGGAAGAAGGTGATCCTCTCCACCGGCAGTGAGCCAGAGAGAGAGAAACAGGGAGTGACCCTTGGGAAAGCAGTGAGTTGACCCTAAACATTGTATAGGCAGTGAGCCTGGGCATAGAAGTGATCTAGCCCAAACATTGTAATCCACAGCTAGTGAAGTTTAGTGGACTTGGTACGACCGGCAACCTGTCGGCGTATGCTCCTTGGACATAGCCCTTAGCGGTGAACCAAGTAAAATTGATGTGTCTTGTGCTTGATTTACTTTCTATTTATATTGTGCAGCAGGAAAGAGAGAGAAGAGTGTTTTTCTTAACAGCGAAACAAGATCAGAACGGGCTTTAATTTTTAATTAGTCATACCCTGATTCACCCCCCCCCCCCCCCCTCTCAGGCTATTCAGCCCAGTGGACCTAACAAAAATAATAATAATCATCCCAACCAGATTACTAATCATCTCAATGTATGAGTAAATATCTCATTGGGGTGAGCCATAATTTGGGGATGTTAAGTGATTAAGAGCTTTTGCTCATTAAATATTCTTTAGGTTAACATTGTGTATGTTAAACTTAAAATGACATGGATTAATGACATGTTTTTTTAATGTGTAGATTATATTGATTATTGGAACCATTAATACACTACCATAAATAAGAATTGATTGATATTATTACCCTAGTTAATTTATGTCTTGGATTGAATTCTCAACACTTGGGAATTCTGATCAAAATCACCTTGTGAAGTGGGTGTTAATTTAATGAAATATAACACAAAGACCAAGATTATCATAATATTAAATCCCCAATAATGAACTCACCCCAATATTTATAAAATTGTTAAATAAAACTTCATACATAAAACAATTTAATTAATCTCTGAAAATAACCCCCACCCCCCACCCCCATTTAAAATACTAATAAAAAATAATCAACTCTAAAAAACAGTACCATCATCAAGGATTTGACCCAAGTACCGATATACACATTATTAGAGCACCAGACCTTTGAATGCTTGATATGTGACAATTGAACATGCTTTAGTGCCATCCGATTTCTACTCATACTCGAAGGCATTGAGATCTTATCACTCTGCCCACACTCATTCGGTGATGAAGTCCCAAGACAGAGCATAAAGGTTGCAGGAGTCCACACTACCAGTCCCTGAGGTCATAGGCCATTGATATAGGGACCCCATTTGGATTTTAAAATCAGGCTAAGGGGAGATGGAGATGAATTCTCACATGCTCATCCATACATCACATTGAGAAACACAGTTCTTCTCAACCATGTTGGAGTTGGATTCCTCAAAGTTAATGGGTGGTGCATACTCGTACTCAGGGAAGGCCACTAGCACATGAGTTGTAGGGTCATATATAAGAGTCTACTTATATGGTCTAAGCTCTATTTATAGAATAAATTTAGCCTCACCAAACTCGTATCCTATAGTGGAGGAATCTCCAACCAATTCAGGAACCTCTGGGGAAGGATCGACCACAAAATCCTCCTCGAACACCTCCATTGGGGGGAACAAACTCTGATACCCCTATTGAGACCATAGCTTCGGTCATCAACACCTATAATACAATCCTCAAGTTCAATCATTTCCATTGGCGACTGGGCCCCCAATGTAGTTTTTATTTCTATTAATAAATACGATTAGAATAACAAAACTTTTTAAAGGTAAATAAAAAAGGAAAGGTAAAAAGTAATAAGTCTTATAGGAAGAAAAAAATACCAAGAATCAGGTTATTTATGTTCACCGAAATCCCTTCCAGTGATGAAACCTTTTCGGTGACTGATGTCTTGACCACCAGAAGATACTCTATAGCCAGGTGAATTGGCTCTATTTAAAAGAAAAAAACATATCAGCACAAGAATTAGAATGTGAATCCTTAAACCAAATAGGGAAAGGGAAGAACTAGAGATTATAAGGTGACACTTAATGCCTTTGAGTCATCACCTTAGTCATGGGCTCCACCTCAACTACAGACGACTGGTCATCGGTGACCACAACATCAGAAGGAGGTACCGCACCCACCACTTCAAGAGTTGAGGATTTCTCTTCCTCCATCAGGGGTTAATCATGAATTTCCCCCTCCTCCATGATTTCTTATTCCTTCATAAATAAAATAGGGGTAATAATGTAATTCCAAAGGGTTGAAAAATGGAGGAAACCCACAAAACCTAGAATCTTGCCTCCTTAGCAGCATAGTCTCCTCCCCTAGGGGAGTCCTGGAAAGAATCACTTCCCCAAGACTCCATGGTCGAACCTTCCTCCCCATTCACACCAGTAATGAACTAACCCTCATGGAGGTCAATATCAGAGGGAATATCCAATATTATCCTCACACGGTCAGTTAGGGGCCACACAACACTACGGGAGAGGATCAATTCCTCCAGCTCCTTTATTCATTGCATCGACTCATCCAGTGAGTGTGTAATATTTACTTGGAATGACCCATCCTAGAGAGGTGAATCCCATAATATTGGAGATACATCCATGTTTCATGGAGGGAGTTGAGTTTTAAAAGATCTCTAAATCCCTCTAGACACTGGGCAAGATGGTTTCATATTGAATATCTTCACATCGTGATTGCTTCCCTGAACCCACATCTTGAGTCCTCAGGACTGACCTAGAGGTTTCTCCCTCCCCCCAAATCCACTTCCTTGAGATTCATGGACCTTCTACCGCTCCTCCTCCAGATCATCACCCTAAACAGGGTTAGTAACTCCATGAATTGAAGCAACCACCCCACCAACTGAACTAGCTCTCCCTCCTTGGTTTACTCCTTTGGTTATAGCACACCCTTGACCCTACGATTATAGGATACCTTCTTTAGAGTTATCTAGAGTGGCTTAACACCTCTTAAAATCCCTAGTATACATGTTATCACATCTCAGTGTGTAATCATGGAAGATACCATATGGAGCATCTGATGTAAGCAACTCATTCCTCCCCCTACCATCCTCTCATGCTAACATGCTCCATATTTTCTAAAGGACCAAAGGTGGTGCTTGATGTGTACTTCAGTGAACGCATTTAGGGTGAGTTTTTAGTGGCACCAAAATTTCTTAGTGAACTAGTATGGGGCATATGGTTCTAAAATCACCTTATAGTCAACCCTTTCCACTATTACCCTTCCATGAAAAGCAAGTATGTATGACTGTTGCTCCACCATCCACTTTCCCTCATCCATAACCATACCCATTATGAGGGGGAATAGATGGAATATTAAATGATTCAACACCCTGATACTTGAAAGCACCGCAACTAGATCCAACTAAAGAGGTCGACTCTCAGTAATGTTCAGTATCGATAGTTGGAAGCTGGTACTAGGAAGACTGATGGGTTTTATATACTCATACCCTCCATGTGTGTGGAAACCCAACCATACAGAAAGTGGAATGGGCTACATGCATATAGAAGGGTCTTCCTCTTATTTATGTTCCATATGACCATATATAGATTCACTAATACTGGTATGAACAAGTTGATGCACTACCCCACCACTAGTATCACCTATATAATGAGTGTGTTTAGTCGCACCCCCATGCATGAATTATGGATTGGTAAAATCCATTCACAGATGATAACCATAATGAATATGTCCTACCTAATCATGTGGGGCGACGAGCTTCACACTAAACCCCCATTGACGCCATTGGCTCACCTCTCAGGTCACACAGTTGGAGTGTTCCTTCTCATGCTATGATTCCTTAAGATACTAGAAGGGTCTCCCTGGTAGTGTGTCTGCAAGATCATTTAGAAATAATCTGAACCACTATTTTAAAGGGACATCCTTCATCCCCAACTTTTTCCCATTTTCCCCTTGCATCGGACTAATTAGAGACCTTTCTATCACTGGAATCTTCTCCTAGTCCTCTTATATGTTCTCAGCAGGGAGGAATTCATCATAAATTTCTCCTTAGATAGGGATCCCCATGATCTGGTAGAGGTCCCTCTGTAACGCCCCGACCCTAATTATCTAGAGTCGGTGCATTATTACATAACATTGGCATGATCATGAGAAAGATCAAGTCTCGAAAGACTGATTAGTTTAGTAGCCTTGGAATAACTAGATACATCCATAAATTTTTACATTACATCATAAAAAAAACATCTTGTCTTCATATCCCCTCATACTATCCCTGCAGGTCATTCATAAATTACTTCTTCATAATCCTGGGAAAAATAAAACATTGAAAGGGGTGAGCTCGGATGCTCAGTAAGGATAACATTATAGCAGAAGCTTTCATAAATAAGCATAAACACTTAAGGCAATTTATAACTAAAACAAAAGCCTTTTAAAATTGAACTTCAACATAGTATGGCAAAAGTAAAATGAAATAATTCCATTTACTTACTCACATGGATATTCTACTAGTCGAATGATCACATGCAATATCAATAACCACTTTCATAATGATGGAGTGCATAATGCCAGACTATCATAACCACATAGCCAAGGCCTCGTGCCAAGACTACAAATAAGATTTTGCCAAGGCCTTGTGCCAAGACACTAGTTTGTCTCATGAGACCTACCGATGCATCGAGGAGCTATAGCGGGCTCCACCCGTCACTTATTAAGTCCAATGCATTCCTCATATGAATAGTTTTAAGCATAAAATAAACATTCGTATTGAAACTAGCATACGAAATGTCAATACTTTTACCACAAACCTTGAGTGGTATAAAAATAGCACATCCACAGTCAAACATAACTCATTCGATACAATATGGAAGATTGTATTGTATCACATTAACCTCAATCAAGAATAATGAAGGATGTTGACATAGATGAAAATAATCATCAAAACTATTTGAGAGAAATATCCCCCTTTTCTTGAAATCATTTAAAAGTCACACTATTTGTCAAAAAGCCATTTAAAAATAGATTTTTGAATCAAAGTGTCCCATACCACTTTGAAACTTTTTAAAAGGATTTTTAATTTTAAAACTTTAATGTCCATATAAATAAATCCTTAAAACCATTTTTAAAATATGGACATTAATGAGCATGATTTAGAATAATAATTCTTTAAAACATTTTAAGATGGTATTTTGGTTAGAGTTTCTAACCAAAAGAGAGACACTTGAATACAAATAATTGAGGTAATCAAAACATTGTAATATCATGAGAATAAAGGAATTCATGATATACTATGTCAAAGTACATTATATACACCACATAAAAGTGATTTGGTGTATATCATCAAAGAAGTCTCAATGGAATGTAAATTGAGATGAAATCTCTCATAAAGGTTGTATCCTTAGGTTAAGGATAAATCAACGACATAATTATGTGTGACAAATATAAATACACTAAATATTATTGGATATTCAGTGTAAATCAATCAAAGGATATTCACACATATTCTTGTAAAAACAATACCAACGAATTGGATGTTTAACTCAACAAATGGAGAATGAGTTAAAATTACTCTTATCAAATTCATATCAATGAATTGAGAATTATCAATGGAGTGATTATGTGTATCAAACTTATATCCACCGGAAGGGGAGTGGAAATTATGACATAATCAAATGAATGGTGATTCCACACATAATCTTGGGGTAATATAATCAATGAAATATGCATAAAGCCAAATGAGTGGAAATTGAAATTTCAAATTCCCTTATCGATTAGGTAACTTTCGAAACATACACCCATGAAAGAAGTATCATACCATGATGATGTAAATACCCATAAATTAAAGTATATTACACAATGAATACAATCATGGGAAGTACACATACACCACATGCAATAATTAAGTGGTGAACAATAGAATTCTCACGAAATTAAAAGTGAGATTAGAAAATCCCTTACTTTGTACTTTTTCCTTGGTCGATGGTAGGTTTACCTCCTGTATAATGGTGAAATAATTGTTATTGAATAATACAAGAATAATTTACTTTAATATGATATCATATATGATCTTTTAACATTGATTTGTTAATAATATCTTAGTATTAACGCCGTTTCGGGTGTTAACTTACTCATTTTCTTTTATATGTTTTGTTACATAAGTCATGTTTGTTGTATCTTATTAATATCCAGAATGATATCAAGTCCTTAAACATCATTTTTAAATCATTAAATGATAATTATACTTTAATGGATACGATGGATAATGAATCTCATCGCGTTCGTGGAGACGGTAGTCCGTACGTACGCACGAACGCTACTTCCATTTAATTTTTTAATTTTTTATTTTAAAAGAATCGAATCCAAATGATACATAGGTATATTAATATTCCAGTATAATATAATATTTTATATATGTTACTTAAGTTCATTAACACCATCCTTTATACGTTCCATGTGTGGTATGAACGAGTCATATCATTTTAAGGGGGCGGTAGTCCGCACTTCCTCAAATGGAATTATCGTATGTATATACGACATGAAATGAATAATGGTATGAAATAAAATGGAATTACAGAAACTTATATATAAAATATATATCATTAATATCATATTTAATTACAGTGCCATCATAATGGCCACCATGAGAGGCGGTAAGATGTTTTTGAACAATCATCGTTTCGTGAGGCGTTAGTTTTCCATCCACAGAAACATTATGTTCATCATCCATTAGATGGAGTTGTGTGTATGTGTAGTTTGAATACTTCTTATAACAACATCCTAGTATATTGAGGATACTGGTTTTGTTACAAAAAAAGGGAAATAAAAAGAGTTTGGGGGTTGAAGAAGCAAAATAAATGAAAATAATTTAAGAGAAATCGTTACCTTTAATTTAGGTAACTCACTTTGGTTGGAACCAAAGGACTTGTTGAAATGCTTTCTGCCTAAGGGGAAGCTTCAAGGAGGAGTAGAGGGATGTGGGGAGATTATTTGGGCAGAGTTTGGACGAGCCAAGTGGCTTGAGAGGTGTGAGGAAATGATAAGGAGGAGTGCCCTTTTATAAGAGGGGTGAGGGGCACCTTTGGAAAAGCTAGAAATATTAATTTATAATAAATTCATATTCGGTTTCCAATGGCTCCAAAGTTGACTATTCAAAGGTTGAGGTGGGGATAGGTCGAAAACAACTCATCCAATAGAATTTAGACAGGTTTGGGTACTTATATTAACCTTATCTTTAAGTATTAACTCTAAGTTAATTAGTTTCACTTTTACAATGTCTCTTTGTATTTTTATATAATATGGTTAATAAACTTACTATATACATACAAAAGACCCCCAAGTGGTCCATTAATGATTAACCTATCATAATATAAGTCTCTTGGCCGAACCTTAGATTTTTAGGAATTTAATATCAATTAATAATATAATATTTGTTTTAAGAACTCTTTTATGTCAATTTTGACACTATTCACTAGTTGATTTTTGTGAAACTCATAACAGATTGATTACTTCGAAAAAAGTCAAATAAATCAATCCTAATATATCATATTATCCTAGAAAATTTGTTTAATTCATTAAAAGTTTCATATTATAATTATTTGGGTATTTATAATATCAATTATGTTAATTTTTTACTATTTGAGTAATTACTGCATCATCATTGTGTCATAAATAAAATAAATTATTTAATGTCAAAAAATTATAAATAAAATATAATTATGTAGGAAATCTTTTTATCTTTCTAATGAATATTTATAATCTAAAATCCAGCATATATAACCCTATGTAACAATTGTTTTTCTAAAAGATATATGCTTGTGTCATTTTGTATTCATTTTAACTTAATTAATATAAAGTGTCATTATCACTTACAAGTGGATCCATGGGGTCCCAAAATTGACCCAAAGATGCCCATGGTCGACCATGTATCAACCAATAGGGTTAAGACACATTTTAGGGTAATTTAGTATTATTATAATATTATTTTTTTTAACCCTTATTTACCGGATTTACCCTTAACCATGGTAAATAAAATATTTACCGCAGTAATTATTCAAAATGTCTAAAAATAAAAGTTACCTATTTACACAATTTGGACATCCTGATTCCAAATATGGAATCCATTTTTCTAAATTCAAAACACAGAAGTGGCAGAAATTAATTTAAAATTAATTCCCGCTGTCAAAACAAAAAGCGTGTTTTTAAGAGATAATAACTATCAAAAGATTGACACTTGTTTATGTTCGGTTTAATTGTAAAATTATGTACAATGACCAACATTATATTAAATGGTAAAAATATATTCTAAATATACTTTAAAACCACTAAAATTCACAATTTATCACTATTAATTATTTTGATTAAAAAAGTTGTTTTTAATTAAAATTTAGTAATTTTCACTATTCATCAAAATATGAAAGTTATCCGAAAAGTACCAAAATTTCACCTTAGGCTAAATTCGATATTCCGAATCCAAAAATGAAGTCCATTTTGAAATATAAAATATATATAATTTCAAAAAGTAGGTATTACTATTCATAACGGCTAGTTTGATTGGTTGTGGTGTGTTAAAATCTCGGAGTTGCGTACAATGCACGTCATTGCATTATTCGAAAGGAAACATACCGAGGAAGCTTGGGGTGTTACATTCTCCCCTCCTTCAATAAATTGCGTCCTCGCAATTTTTAAAATTTTGCTTGGGAAT
Source organism: Viscum album (assembly GCA_963277665.1). Lineage (NCBI taxonomy): Eukaryota > Viridiplantae > Streptophyta > Magnoliopsida > Santalales > Viscaceae > Viscum > Viscum album. The sequence goes on from OY728153.1 coordinate 134,828,415, forward strand.
ATAATGGAAATTCCCACATCGGAAAAAGAGTCAATAAAACTGTCACTTTAAAAGAAAGAAAGAGAGGTATAAGGGTCATCCAAGATAACCCATACTAGGATTCCATGTAAGAAAACATGGATATGGATGATAAACTAAGTGTCAAGTTCTGATGGAGAGGGATATAAATCATGATAAGGAGAAAGTTAACAATGAGAAAACCACAAACTTGTGTTGGGACAAACGACCATTAGTCTCCTAGTAGGAAAGTAAACGGACAACATTTTTTTTTTAAGTTACATTACATAAGGAAGAGGAATTCATTTATGATATTGACTAAGAACATTATGAGATATACTTACATTTTAAGTAGATTTTCATTATTTAATAAATTTCCACCACTAACTCATTTTTTTTTTAAACGATGAGTATTCAAGAAGACTTGGTCACACTGGAAGAGATAGAATAAACTTCTATAGAATCACATGATCCATGAAGGATAAACCATATATTTACATTGTCTTTGAAGATTAATCAAAACCAAAATGGTCAGTGAATGATCTAATGATCCCCCAAAAGGATATTCATTGAGATAAATATGCACTAATCTTAATTTCTAAAATTAAACCAACAATACCCCAAAGTTAAATAGATACCATTCAATAACCAATTGTCCTTAAAATCCTTTAATATAATCCAAACTAATATTGAAACCCAAAACATAGAAGAATTTGATTATGTAGTCTCCCATGTTAAATTGTATCTCCAAATGACATCAGATACTCTTAAAGTCACATACTCAAAAGTAATTAACCTAATCACATATTCTCTATTATAGGTTAATCATTTCCATAAATAACCCAAATCACTATAAATCCACAATAAAAACGTAGATAAAAATCTATCATTACTCCACAAATGAAACCCCATAGTATTCTATTTTCCTTGGACATATAGTGTTTCCAACAAAGCGAACATCTTCCAAAATAACATTTATCACTTAATCACCAAATCATTTTCCTATACCAAGGGTACTCTTTTGATATGAAATAAGAACCCAAATCAACTTATTATTGATCAATAAAATCATTTAACTAAAAAAAATAGTCACACTAACCAGGGACTTCACGTAGTCCAGTGGTAGGCGATAAATCCCAATCGCACTTTGGTTGTGGGTTCGATTCCCATAGCTTTGTCCGACGCGACGGGTTGTCACACGGTCTACGTGTTGTCCTTTTTCAAAAACTATATTTTATAATATTGCCAAAATGAGATAAATTCCTCAAAATACTATATCATAAATTTAACCACAAATGTTATATCATACCTTGAATCTTCATCCCAAATTAGAATAACTTATAATTATCTCAAACCCCAATGATCATATAAATCCAAATGGTTATTTATACCCAAATCCACAAGAGAAGAGACAATTCTTCCTCAAATATCATTCTCACATGGCAAACTGCGGGGTTACAAATACAAGAGAAAATTATTCCATAGTAAACCCATCAACAAGGAGTGCTAATACTTTTTAAACATTTCTCCAACCATTTATTCCCACATAGCTTCTTCTTTGACCAAGAAAATATCCTATAGAATAGGACATTCACTCGGGTAATGGCCAGGTCCCCTACATTTACGGCAAATGACTGTAAATGGACTCTTGGGACCATTTTTATCTTCTTCCATAGTACTCTTCATTTTTCTTCGGCAATTCTTTACTTTATGTCCTTCCTTCCCGTACGTAAAACATTTCGTTGTCCCATTGAGACATTTTCCTGGGTGTCTCTTTCCACATTTCCTGCATGATGAAAATTGAGGGTTCTTTTCTCCATGGTCTCCATTGCTGGAGCTCTTATCATTTATCACCTTTCTCTTCCTTGTTGAGTCTGGGAGTTAGTTAATATATATGTTGTTGATCATATTTTTGGAAAACTGATTTGGCATAAAGACAATATCTTTTACGCCTATCAACATTCCATTTTGTTGCTCATTGCCACCATCGTTCCCATCTTGTACATCATTCTCAAAGTCACTATGACTTCCTTGGAATCCAGCCATTGACTAAAACCATAAATCATTGTGTGAGTAATAGTAGTCGTAAAATCATTTAGAGAATAAAATGTCACCATATTCTCAATTTGAAACATATTAGGATTAACCAAGGTCATTTACTCTCATCTTATATATATATTACTTAAATTGGTTTGTAAAGAAAATGTAAATTATCCTAAGCATATCCCCCGGGAGTGTCATAACCAAGAGTGCAGCAAGGCCCGTTGTCGTGCACCAGTTCCCGTTCGAGTCTAGCTCAAAGCGGTGTTTTCGGGTTTTACCCCTAGGTACATCTGTGCCAGAGCCGCCTCTACCTGCTCATATCCAGACAGGGATGTATTGCTCGGAAAACTCACAAAATCTCTACAATACCAAAATTCTAGGAAGTTCTTTTATACTAATCCTCAAAGTTCATCTTAGGTCTACGTGCTCTAATCAGAGTTTATCTAAATCTAGCTACCAAGGTTTGTACTAAACTTCCTCTGATACCAACTGTAACGCCCCGACCCTAATTATCTAGAGTCGGTGCATTATTACATAACATTGGCATGATCATGAGAAAGATCAAGTCTCGAAAGACCGATTAGTTTAGTAGCCTTGGAATAACTAGATACATCCATAAATTTTTACATTACATCATAAAAAAAACATCTTGTCTTCATATCCCCTCATACTATCCCTGCAGGTCATTCATAAATTACTTCTTCATAATCCTGGGAAAAATAAAACATTGAAAGGGGTGAGCTCGGATGCTCAGTAAGGATAACATTATAGCAGAAGCTTTCATAAATAAGCATAAACACTTAAGGCAATTTATAACTAAAACAAAAGCCTTTTAAAATTGAACTTCAACATAGTATGGCAAAAGTAAAATGAAATAATGCCATTTACTTACTCACATGGATATTCTACTAGTTGAATGATCACATGCAATATCAATAACCACTTTCATAATGATGGAATGCATAATGCCAGACTATCATAACCACATAGCCAAGGCCTCGTGCCAAGACTACAAATAAGATTTTGCCAAGGCCTTGTGCCAAGACACTAGTTTGTCTCATGAGACCTACCGATGTATCGAGGAGCTATAGCGGGCTCCACCCGCCACTTATTAAGTCCAATGCATTCCTCATATGAATAGTTTTAAGCATAAAATAAACATTCGTATTGAAACTAGCATACGAAATGTCAATACTTTTACCACAAACCTTGAGTGGTATAAAAATAGCACATCCACAGTCAAACATAACTCATTCGATACAATATGGAAGATTGTATTGTATCACATTAACCTCAATCAAGAATAATGAAGGATGTTGACATAGATGAAAATAATCATCAAAACTATTTGAGAGAAATATCCCCCTTTTCTTGAAATCATTTAAAAGTCACACTATTTGTCAAAAAGCCATTTAAAAATAGATTTTTGAATCAAAGTGTCCCATACCACTTTGAAACTTTTTAAAAGGATTTTTAATTTTAAAACTTTAATGTCCATATAAATAAATCCTTAAAACCATTTTTAAAATATGGACATTAATGAGCATGATTTAGAAGAATAATTCTTTAAAACATTTTAAGATGGTATTTTGGTTAGAGTTTCTAACCAAAAGAGAGACACTTGAATACAAATAATTGAGGTAATCAAAACATTGTAATATCATGAGAATAAAGGAATTCATGATATACTATGTCAAAGTACATTATATACACCACATAAAAGTGATTTGGTGTATATCATCAAAGAAGTCTCAATGGAATGTAAATTGAGATGAAATCTCTCATAAAGGTTGTATCCTTAGGTTAAGGATAAATCAACGACATAATTATGTGTGACAAATATAAATACACTAAATATTATTGGATATTCAGTGTAAATCAATCAAAGGATATTCACACATATTCTTGTAAAAACAATACCAACGAATTGGATGTTTAACTCAACAAATGGAGAATGAGTTAAAATTACTCTTATCAAATTCATATCAATGAATTGAGAATTATCAATGGAGTGATTATGTGTATCAAACTTATATCCACAGGAAGGGGAGTGGAAATTATGACATAATCAAATGAATGGTGATTCCACACATAATCTTGGGGTAATATAATCAATGAAATATGCGTAAAGCCAAATGAGTGGAAATTGAAATTTCAAATTCCCTTATCGATTAGGTAACTTTCGAAACATACACCCATGAAAGAAGTATCATACCATGATGATGTAAATACCCATAAATTAAAGTATATTACACAATGAATACAATCATGGGCAGTACACATACACCACATGCAATAATTAAGTGGTGAACAATAGAATTCTCACGAAATTAAAAGTGAGATTAGAAAATCCCTTACTTTGTACTTTTTCCTTGGTCGATGGTAGGTTTACCTCCTGTATAATGGTGAAATAATTGTTATTGAATAATACAAGAATAATTTACTTTAATATGATATCATATATGATCTTTTAACATTGATTTGTTAATAATATCTTAGTATTAACGCCGTTTCGGGTGTTAACTTACTCATTTTCTTTTATATGTTTTGTTACATAAGTCATGTTTGTTGTATCTTATTAATATCCAGAATGATATCAAGTCCTTAAACATCATTTTTAAATCATTAAATGATAATTATACTTTAATGGATACGATGGATAATGAATCTCATCGCGTTCGTGGAGACGGTAGTCCGTACGTACGCACGAACGCTACTTCCATTTAATTTTTTAATTTTTTATTTTAAAAGAATCGAATCCAAATGATACATAGGTATATTACTATTCTAGTATAATATAATATTTTATATATGTTACTTAAGTTCATTAACACCATCCTTTATACGTTCCATGTGTGGTATGAACGAGTCATATCATTTTAAGGGGGCGGTAGTCCGCACTTCCTCAAATGGAATTATCGTATGTATATACGACATGAAACGAATAATGGTATGAAATAAAATGGAATTACAGAAGCTTATATATAAAATATATATCATTAATATCATATTTAATTACAGTTCCATCATAATGGCCACCATGAGAGGCGGTAAGATGTTTTTGAACAATCATCGTTTCGTGAGGCGTTAGTTTGCCATCCACAGAAACATTATGTTCATCATCCATTAGATGGAGTTGTGTGTATGTGTAGTTTGAATACTTCTTATAACAACATCCTAGTATATTGAGGATACTGGTGTTGTTACAAAAGAAGGGAAATAAAAAGAGTTTGGGGGTTGAAGAAGCAAAATAAATGAAAATAATTTAAGAGAAATCGTTACCTTTAATTTAGGTAACTCACTTTGGTTGGAACCAAAGGACTTGTTGAAATGCTTTCTGCCTAAGGGGAAGCTTCAAGGAGGAGGAGAGGGATGTGGGGAGCTTAGTTGGGCAGAGTTTGGACGAGCCAAGTGGCTTGAGAGGTGTGAGGAAATGAGAAGGAGGAGTGCCCTTTTATAAGAGGGGTGAGGGGCACCTTTGGAAAAGCTAGAAATATTAATTTATAATAAATTCATATTCGGTTTCCAATGGCTCTAAAGTTTACTATTCAAAGGTTGAGGTGGGTATAGGTCGAAAACAACTCATCCAATAGAATTTAGACAGGTTTGGGTACTTATATTAACCTTATCTTTAAGTATTAACTCTAAGTTAATTAGTTTCACTTTTACAATGTCTCTTTGTATTTTTATATAATATGGTTAATAAACTTACTATATACATCCAAAAGACCCCCAAGTGGTCCATTAATGATTAACCTATCATAATATAAGTCTCTTGGCCGAACCTTAGATTTTTAGGAATTTAATATCAGTTAATAATATAATATTTGTTTTAAGAACTCTTTTATGTCAATTTTGACACTATTCACTAGTTGATTTTTGTGAAACTCATAACAGATTGATTACTTCGAAAAAAGTCAAATAAATCAATCCTAATATATCATATTATCCTAGAAAATTTGTTTAATTCATTAAAAGTTTCATATTATAATTATTTGGGTATTTATAATATCAATTATGTTAATTTTTTACTATTTTAGTAATTACTGCATCATCATTGTGTCATAAATAAAATAAATTATTTAATGTCAAAAAATTATAAATAAAATATCATTATGTAGGAAATCTTTTTATCTTTCTAATGAATATTTATAATCTAAAATACAGCATATATAACCCTATGTAACAATTGTTTTTCTAAAAGATATATGCTTGTGTCATTTTGTATTCATTTTAACTTAATTAATATAAAGTGTCATTATCACTTACAAGTGGATCCATGGGGTCCCAAAATTGACCCAAAGATGCCCATGGTCGACCATGTATCAACCAATAGGGTTAAGACACATTTTAGGGTAATTTAGTATTATTATAATATTATTTTGTTTAACCCTTATTTACCGGATTTACCCTTAACCATGGTAAATAAAATATTTACCGCAGTAATTATTCAAAATGTCTAAAAATAAAAGTTACCTATTTACACAATTTGGACATCCTGATTCCAAATATGGAATCCATTTTTCTAAATTCAAAACACAGAAGTGGCAGAAATTAATTTAAAATTAATTCCCGCTGTCAAAACAAAAAGCGTGTTTTTAAGAGATAATAACTATCAAAAGATTGACACTTGTTTATGTTCGGTTTAATTGTAAAATTATGTCCAATGACCAACATTATATTAAATGGAAAAAATATATTCTAAATATACTTTAAAACCACTCAAATTCACAATTTATCACTATTAATTATTTTGATTAAAAAAGTTGTTTTTAATTAAAATTTAGTAATTTTCACTATTCATCAAAATATGAAAGTTATCCGAAAAGTACCAAAATTTCACCTTAGGCTAAATTCGATATTCCGAATCCAAAAATGAAGTCCATTTTGAAATATAAAATATATATAATTTCAAAAAGTAGGTATTACTATTCATAACGGCTAGTTTGATTGGTTGTGGTGTGTTAAAATCTCGGAGTTGCGTACAATGCACGTCATTGCATTATTCGAAAGGAAACATACCGAGGAAGCTTGGGGTGTTACACCCTCGGGTTTACATTGACCTCCCCGTGATGTATATGAAAGGTGTTGGTCCCTGAAAACAACCCATTCAGAAGCTTAAACATGATTTCTTGGTGGTGGTAAATTTGGAACTATGTGGTCCATGATTCTTCATACAACCCCAATATCTTTATCTCCATCTCAAATTCATCATAGGATTGTCATACTATAGAAAACCAATCCTTTTACATAAAACATTTCATGATTTTAAGCATAATTAATTATCAGAGTACAAGCCAAGGATCTTTAAGTCTAGTGTCTTGGAAGACTAGGTACATATAACATAAAACATGGGGAAAAACAACTTCTTTATTTAATATCCATAAAGAGATTATAACTTCCTTTGATACCTTACATCTACATAGGTTACCCTGGGGAACACATGAACAAGGGGATGAGCTAAAAACCTAGTAAGGGAATGAACATAAGGATACATCTCAAGCACATGAGTTAGGAGGCATGACATAATGATATCCAAAGCATGAAACTTATAAAATTATTTAATATAAGCATGGGATCATATAAATATGGAATCATATAAATGTGGCATAATCATAAAACATTTCTTTAGTACAGGTCAAGGCTAACCGCCAATCCTGTTTCCCATTTCAGTATGGGTCAAGGCTAACCGCCAATCCCATTTCACATCGCATCTCATGAGACTTATCCTTACCCAATGCATTGGAGTTCTATTAGGGTGCACCCATTTCAAAATTTCCCTGAATATTCTTTCCACATAAATATTCTTACCACATAAATCTTCTTTCCAGATGAGTAATCATATATAATCAATTTTTCATAAACATAAGGTTACCCATGGAGAGAATTGGGTACCACAATCATGACATAAAGCATAACCAATGAGTGTATCATGAAAGTTTACATGAAAGAAAGGGATTAGAACATACATGGACATCCATAAGGTAATTTAGGCATAAAAAATTGTAGGTGGTAACAAATATAAGTGACATCACATAAGAAATATATTTGAGAGACATTAGCATTAAAACATTTTTGTGCGGTTTTAAGGAAAATACTATAGAGCTTTTAAAATAGTAAAGAAGAAATTATTTTATATCAAACCATAATTAAACCAATAAGGTTTTAATAATAAAAATACTGAATTTACAAAGACAATTTCATCTTAAAACAGAAGATAGAGTGCACTTGAAATTGGGTAAAAGTTCGGGAAGTTCCTTTAAAATGGGTGTGCTTATTGGGAAGTATCGAGGAGAGATTCACTTAAAATCATGTATATCCCCGAAAGAGAATGAGATATGGATATTAGAACATGATTTTGGATCATATAAACATAATGTTGAAGTTATACATAAAAATAAAAGACAACTATATTTTGGTAACAAGAAAGATAGAGCAACCCGAAGGAATAAAGGAAGTTTGGGTAGAATCCATTATGGTTTATCAGCATGGTATCGGGTGTAACTAAGAGGGATTTATGTGAGAGATAAGGGTTTTATAATCACTTATAAAACATTATTAAAGTATTTGAAAGGTTTATAAACAAACCCCATCACTTGGTATTACACAAAAAGTCATAGCATAGAAAACAATCTTGATTAAGAGTGAAAAGGGGAGGATCTCTTACCTTAAATACGTTGGTGTTCTCCACTTGTTATTAACGACCTGAATAAAAAAATTAGGATTATTAATTAATAATTCCATAACCTATTATATATTCAATTTATTTATTATTACCCTTTTTATTTCATTCAAAGCCTTTTTTATTAGTTACAGGATTCAATTTAATTGTTCGAGCTCATTTGTTTACTTGGCTTTAAAAGATCGGTTCACTTATATTCAAGTTTGGATTATATGCAAGATGAAATTGGTTGTCCAGAATTGAAGTTATATTCTCTAGTTAATATCAAGGAGATTACATGGTTTTAATTTTAATTAGGTTACTTATAGTGAAATAGAATTATTATATATATAACTATAGTGATAACTGTTTTTGTTAATCGGTGGATTTGATTACAAAGAATGTGTTTTGCTTTATAACTTAATTCCATTTGTACCAAAGGATTACAGAACCAAAAATAGGATATATTACATATATAATAATCTGGTTCAACCATAACACAAATGGTTTCATGACCATAATTAAAGATAAAAAAATAGAAATTGATAAATCGTTGTCCTTGAATGTGCTAAATTAGCACATCTCAAACGGTGCTTTCATTTCTTCCAAATAAAAGGGTGGGAAATGAGATAAGATAATTAAATATACCACTAGTATGAAGAAATTATATTACATGTATGTTACTGGATTTATCATACTATTATGTTGAAGGGAGGTGAGGAAAAAATGAAAAGAAAAGAACTTAAAAGAAAAGAAGAAATTGGGAAGAAGAATTTACCTATTGAGACTTCCTCCTTTGAGAACCTTTTAAGGGGAGAGGTTTTAGTATTTTGAGGAGGATGAGAGATTTTTGACGTAGGGGAGGACCATGGGAGAGATATTTGGGCAGAATAATGGAAATGCAAAAGGCTTGAGAGGAGTGAAGAGAAGAGGGAGTGAAGGGGGGGTTTATAGTGGAGGAGAGGAGGGATTTCATGATATTATAATCCTTAATTTATTATTTCTTCACAAGAAAAAGAATAGTAAGTATTACATGACCAATAATAGTAAATGGGTCATGTGAATTCGAACCATGGGTGGTTACATCAGTCATGATGCTAGGAATAGTCTATTTATCTTATAATTTATATATACGGTAAATTATTGTATTTTACTATTCATCAAAATTTCAAGTATTTCAGAAAAATCAAAAAAAATCACCCTGACCATTTTTCAATGTGTAGAATCCAAAAATGAATTTCATTTTTCAAAAATAATTTTATAAATATGATTATTTTAATATTTAATTAAAATCATAATTTATTATCAAAAACCAGTTTTAAAACACTCATTAACTCATTCTAAAATATAGGTATATCGTACTTCCAACTTGAATATTATTTTTATACCACCATAGGTGAGGTTAATATTCATTAAGGTATATCACTATTCATAAGGGTATGTTAATATTCATTAGGGTAGGTTACTATTCACCAAAAATTAAATTTTCCTTATCGGACTCCAAAAGACATCTTGAACACAACCGTGTATGTCATATTTTCAAAATTACAAACACAGAAGTGACAAACTTATGTTTAAAGGTCACTTATCACTTAGTAGTTCATTATGTTTTGTTTTCATGTGATTTTATGAAATAATTATAAGAAGGGAATTTCCATTTAAAAACTTTGGGTCGTTACATTCTTCCCCCCTTAAGAAATTTCACCCCCGAAATTTCACTTTACACAAATAGGTGAGGGTGTTTCTCCTTCATTGCATCTTCTGGTTCCCAAGTTACTTCCTCAAACTTATGGTTCCTCCATAACACTTTGACAAGATGGGTTGTCTTATTGTTTAGAACCTTATCTCTCCGATCCAGAATCTTTACTGGCTGCCCCTCATAGGAAAGATCATCCTCCAACTATATCAACTCTGAAGAGAATACATGTTAAGGGTCTGGTATGTACTTCCTTAAGATGGATACATGAAAGAAATCATGTACTTTCGACATGGTAGGTGGAAGTTCTAGTCGATAGACCACAGCTCTAACTCGATCAAGGATATCGAAGGGGCCGATGTACCTGGGACATAACTTCCCTTTCTTTCTGAATCGCATGACTCTATTTCATGGAGATATTCAAAGGAAGACTTTATCTCCAATGTCAAACTCCAAGTCCCTTAGACGGTTGTTAGAATAACTCTTTTTCCGACTTTGAGAAGCTTTGATGTGTTTCTGGATGACTTGAACCTTCTCTGTCATCTCTTGAACAAGATCGAGTCCAATTAGCTTTCTTTCACCAACTTCATCCCAACAGGTTGGAGTTCTACATCGCTTTCCATACAGAGATTCATATGGATCCATCTGAATACTTGAGTGGAAGCTATTATTGTATAAGAACTCAACCAATGGTAGATGTTGATCCCATCTACATTTGAATTCTAGAGAGTAGGCTCTAAGCATATCTTCAAGCATCTTAATAGTTCTTTCAGATTGGCCATCAGTTTGGGGGTGATAGGCCATGCTAAAATTTAATTTAGTACTCAAAGAATGTTGAAGGCTCCTCCAGAATTTAGATGTGAACCTTGGATCATGGTCAGAGACAATTGGGAGTGGAACAACGTATAGTCTCATAACTTCCTTCACATATATATTTACAATTTGATCAAGTGATAGATCTTCCCGAATAGCGATGAAATGGGATGTCTTGGTGAGTCGGTCAACCAAAACCCATATCGCATTATTTCCCTTCGACGTCTTCGGGAGACCCGTGATAAAGTCCATAGTAACATTTTCCCATTTCTACATGGGTATAGGCAATGGATGCATCATACCTTTGGACTTTTGTCGCTCAGATTTAACTTTTTGACATACCAAGCACCTTGATATATATTCTGCAATCTCCTTCTTCATGTTATCCCACCAGAAGTGTTCTCAGAGATCACGATACATTTTGGTACTCCCATGATGGATAGAGAAGGTCGAGCTATGTGCATAATTCAATAGATCCTTCTTTATCTATGGATCAGATGGTACACATAATCGTGTCCCAAATCTTACAACTCATTCCTCATCAATTTTGAAATCGAAGGATTTCCCATTTTTAACAACTTCCACCCTTTTCTGAATTTCCACATCCTTTCTTTGAGCATCCTTTATTTTCTACAAGAGGGATGGTTGAGTAATAATTTGAGAAAGGATTGATGATTTGCCTCCCTTAATTATTCCCATGTCCATCCTTTTCAAATCTAAGAAGATCGGGTCCTTTTAAATTCTCATCATTGATAAAGATACAGGATCCTTTCTACTTAGAGCATCTGCTACCTTGTTTGCCTTACCGGGATAGTAGTGGATTGAGTAGTCATAATCCTTGATGAGATCTATCCATATTTGCTGGAACATATTAAGATCCTTCTGTGTGAATATATATTTGAGACTCTTGTGGTCAGTATATATCTCACATTTTTCCCCATAGAGATAATGCTGCCATATTTTCAACACAAAGATCACAGCCGCCAACTCCAGATCATGCGTGGGATATTTTTGCTCATGTATTTTCAGCTGCCTTGAGGCATAGGCTATCACTTTATCATTTTTCATTAGTACACATCCTAATCCGTTCTTAGAAGCATCACTATGCACCACAAAGAGTTCTCCACTTAAAGGGAGTGTGAGTACCGGCGTAGTGATAAGCCTCTTTTTCAACTCCTTGAAATAGAATTTACATTCCTATTTCCAGATGAACTTTACTCCCTTCCATGTCAACTTGGTCATTGGGTTTGAAAATCTTGAAAAGATCTTCATGAATCATCGATAATACCCAGATAGACCTAAAAAGCTACGGATCTCCGTTACAGAAGTTGGCCTCAGCCACTCTTCAATTGCCTTCATCTTGGAAGGGTCCACAGATATCCATTTCCTGGTGATAACATTCCCCAAGAATGATACTTCCTCCATCCAGAACTCACATTTACTGTAATTTTCATACAACTTCTCCCTTCACAAAGTCTTTAACATAGTTTTCAAATGCTCCTCATGTTCCTCCTTTCTCTTGGAGTATATCAGAATATCATCAATAAATACCACCACAAATTTGTCGAGGTAATCTCTAAAGACTCTATTCATTAAATTTGTGAAAATTTTTGGAGCATTAGTGAGTCCAAAGGGCATCACTATGAACTCATAGTGTCTATACCTCATTCGAAAGGCAGTCTTGGGAATATCTTCCTTCCTCACCTTTAGTTGGTGATATCCCGACCGAAGGTCCACCTTAGAGAAATAATTGGCCCCACGAAGCTAATCAAACAATTCATTTATCCATGGAATGGGATACTTGTTCTTTATAGTGATTTTATTGAGCTCACGATAATCAATATAAAGGCGCATTGATCCATCCTTTTTCTTGACGAAGAGGATTGGAGCACCCCACAGTGAAGCACTCGGGCGTATAAAACCCTTCTCCATATTCTCCTATAACTGCTTCTTCAGTTCTTGTAGCTCTATGATGGCCATTATATAATATGTATTTGAGATTGACAGAGATCCATGGATAAGTTCAATTGAGAACTCAACCTCTCGGTCAGGAGGAAGACCAAACAACTCTTCAGGGAATACATCAGTGTAATCCCTCACAATGGGCATGTCTTTAAGAATGATTCTATCCTTTTTCCCAATCATTTGAGCTAGATATGCTTTCTCACAAGGAAGCAGTATCCAAACTTGAGACTAAGATTCTAAAGGAGACGAATCTTCCTCCTTACACTTGTAAAGAATCGGAGGATGCTTCGGGATGTGAAAAGTGATCTCCCTTTCCCAAAAATTGATGTTGTCCTTGTATAAAGATACCCAATCCATGCCCAAGATAGCGTCAAACTCCACTAAAGGAAGTATGACAAGATTTTTTGGGAGGTTCAGTCCGCAAACGTTAACCGGGGAGGATTTATAAAGCATGGACGCAACGATTTCCCCATTCTCTATTCTCACATATAACTTTTCCTTTAAATTTTGAGGTGGTGTTTGAATATTTATACTAAACTAGAAAGATATGAAAGAATGTGTAGAACCAGAATCAAATAGTATGTTCTCTATTCTTGAATAAATAACTAGTGTACCTGTCACCACATCATTTTCCGGCTCCACCTCAGTAGTAGTGATAACATAATCCCTTCCTTGTTGTCTTGGAGGTTGTTGCTGATTGCCTCTAACAACCCTCGGCTTAGGGCAATTGTTCGCATAATGCCCAATCTTCTTGTAGTTATAACACTGTACTGTAGGTTGAGTATTGATCTGAAACTTCCTTTCTTCTTCAACATTAGCGGGATTTTTCATATCCCTTCGGCAGTTCTTGGCCAGATGACCAAACTTTCCGCATTTGAAGCAATTCTTGGTTCCCTTGAGGCAGTCACCAAGATGCTTCTTCCCACAATTTTTGCAAAGGGGAATGTGAGGATTCTTTCCATCATGGGAATTTTTTGATGAACCACCCATGTTGTTCTCCATTTTCTGCTTCTTTTCACTAGGCCCATGAGACCACTGAGAGTCTACAATCTCCATTTCAACCTTGAGGGCACAATGGAAAATCTCCTCATAGCTTTCAAAGTCTCGAATCGCCAACACTTTCTGTAGACTCGGCTTTAGTCCGCTAAAGAAGCGATCCACCTTTCTTTCGGTGTTCATGAAAAAGCCAAAGGCATACCTTGAAAGACTTGTAAAGTTCGCTTCATATGCCCCGATGGAATCATCTTCCTTTTGCTTGACTCTAAGGAAATCTCTTTCCATCTTGAGATGGAGTGTTCAAGGAAAATATTTATTGAAAAACATCCTCTTGAATTCCTTCCATTCTATGGAATAAATTTCCTCTTGGGACTTTGTATTCTTGATTAGTGTCCACCACTGATCAGCTTCCCCATCAAAATGATAGACTGCCAGTACAACTTTCTCTTCTTTCGAGAACTGAAGGACAGAGAAAATATTTTCAATGGAGTTAATCCATTATTCTATGAGGAGGGGATCGGAAGACCCGCTAAACATGGGAGGCCTTTGTCACATGAAGGATTCTACGGCAACTTGCTCTTTCCTTGGATGAGGGGGATGTTCCACCTGATTCAAGTTATTATTCATAACTTGAGCTAGCTGAGCAAGTACTGCCATGAAGTTTTGAGCACCCGCTTCCATCACATCAGGCATGTCATTAGGGAAATCATCACATTGCATATCACATTGGTTGTTGGAACGTGTTCTTCTATTTCCCGCCATTAACTAAGAAAAAGAACGTATAATTAGAGGTATTGAATACTTAGATATTGAGCATAAAAAGAAACTTTGAACTTAAAAGTATGAACTTATAAATAAGTACATCCTCTCTTGTGATTCCTTAGGTTTATATCCAGGTTATCCATGATCTATTTCTTAACTTATATTCTTATGTGCTTTTTTTCCCTTAATAATGGTTTGTACTAAGCTTGTGAATCTACCAAAGCATATCCCCTAGGAGTGTCATAACCAAGAGTGCATCAAGGCCCATTATCGTGCACCAGTTCCCATTCGAGTCTATCTCAAAGTGGTATTTTGGGGTTTTACCCCTAGATACATCTCTGTCAGAGCCGCCTCTACCAGCTCATATCCAGACAGGGATGTATTTTCTTGATAAACCACTTACTCTATACTCACCAAAATTTAGGATTGTTTTCTTATACTTAGTCTCATCCATAAGGTTCTCACTAAGGTGCTCTATTCTTAATCTC
Organism: Viscum album; assembly: GCA_963277665.1. Lineage (NCBI taxonomy): Eukaryota > Viridiplantae > Streptophyta > Magnoliopsida > Santalales > Viscaceae > Viscum > Viscum album. The sequence goes on from OY728153.1 coordinate 134,843,836, forward strand.
CAAAAATAACTAGACCATCCTCTGATACCAACTATAGCGAACTGGGCCTTTTACATAAAACATTTCATGGTTTTAAGCATAATTAATCATCAGAGTACAAGCCAAGGATCATTAAGTCTAGTGTCTTGGAAGACTAGGTACATATAACATAAAACATGGGGCAAAAAAACTTCTTTATTTAATCTCCATAAAGAGCTTATAACTTCCTTTGAGCCCTTACATCTTCATAGGGTACCCTGGGGAACACATGAACAAAGTTATGAGCTAAAAATCCCAGTAAGGGAATGAACATAAGGATACATCTCATGCACATGAGTTAGGAGGCATGACATAATGATATCCAAAGCATGAAAATTATAAAAACATTTAATATAAGCATGGGATCATATAAACATGGAATCATATAAATGTAGAAGAATCAGAAAACATTTATTTAGTACGGGTCAAGGCTAACCGCCAATCCTGTTTCCCATTTCAGTACGGGTCAAGGCTAACCGCCAATCCCGTTTCACATCACATCTCATGAGACTTATCCTTACCCAATGCATTAGAGTGATATCTGGGTGCACCCATATCAACATTTTTATGAATATTCTTGACACATAAATATTCTTACCACATAAATCTTCTTTCCACATGAGTAATCATACATAATCAATTGTTCATAAACATAAGGTTACCCATGGAGAGAATTGGGTACCACAATCATGACATAAAGCATAACCAATGCGTGTATCATGAAAGTGTCCATGAAAGAAAGGGATTAGAACATATATGGACGTTCATAAGGTAATTTAGGCATAAAACATGTTAGGTGGTAACAAATAGAAGTGACATCACATAAGAAATGTATTTGAGAGACATTAGCATTAAAACATTTTTGTGCGGTTTTAAGGAAAATACTATAGAGATTTTAAAATAGTAAAAAAGATATTCTTTTATATCAAACCATAATTGAACCAAGAAGGTTTTCATAATAAAAAAACTGAGTTAACAAAGATAATGGTGCCTTAAAATATAATATATAGTTCACTTGAAATTGGGTAAAAGTTCAGGAAGTTCCTTTAAAATGAGTGTGTGTATTGGGAAGTATCGAGGAGAGATTCACTTAAAAGAATGTATATCCCTGAATGAGAATGAGAGATGGATCTTAGAACATGATTTTTTAGAATATAAACATCATTTTGAAGTTCTAAATAAAAATAAAAGACAACTATATTTTGGTAACAATAAAGATAGGGCAACCCAAAGGAATAAAGGAAGTGCAGGTAGAATCCATTATAGTTTATCGGCATGGTATCGGGTGTAACTAAGAGGGCTTGATGAGAGAGATAAGGAGTTTATCATCACTTATAAAACATTAGGTCAGTATGGTGAAGGTGTATAAACATACCCCATCACTTTTTATTACACAAAAAGGAATAGCATAGAGAACAATCATGATTAAGAGTGAAAAGGGGGGGATCCCTTACCTTAAATCCATTGGTGTTCTCCACTTGTTATTAATGACCTGAATAAAAAAATTAGGATTATTAATTAATAAGTCCATAAACTCTTATATATTCAATTTATTTATTATAACCCTTTTTAGTTCATTCAAATCCTTTTTTATTAGTTACAAGGTTCAATTTAATTGTTCGGGCTCGTTTGTTTACTTGGCTTTAAAAGATCGGTTCACTTATATTCAAGTTTGGATTATATGCAAGATGAAAGTGGTTTTACAGAATTGAAGTTATATTCTTTAATTAATATCCAGGATATTACATGGTTTTAATTTTAATTAGGTTACTTAGAGTGAAGTCGAATTATTATATATATAACCATAGTGATAACCATTTTTGTTAATCAGTGGATTTGATTGCAAAGAATGTGTTTTGATTTATAACTTAATTCCATTTGTACCAAAGGATTACAGAACCAAAATTAGGACATATTACATATATAATAATCTGGTTCAACCATAACACAAATGGTTTCATGACCAGAATTAAAGATAAAAAAATAGAAATTGATAAATCGTTGTCCTTGAATGTGCTAAATTAGCACATCTCAAATGGTGCTTTCATTTCTTCCAAATAAAAGGGTGGGGAAAGGAGATAAGATAATAAAATATAACACTAGTATGAAGAAATTACATTAAATTTATGTTACTGGATTTATCATACTATTATGGTGAAGGGAGGTGAGGAAAGAAATGAAAAGAAAATAACATAAAAGAAAAGAAGAAATTGGGAAGAAGAATTTACCTATTGAGACTTCCTCCTTTGAGAACCTCTTAAGGGGAGAGGTTTTGGTATTTTGAGGAATCTGAGAGATTTTGGACGTGGGGGAGGACCTTGGGGAGAGATTTGGATAGAATAATGGCAAGGCACAAGGCTTGAGAGGAGTTAAGAGAAGAGGGAGTGAAGGGGGGGTTTATAGTGGAGGAGAGGAGGGATTTCATGATATTATAATCCTTAATTTATTATTTCTTCACAAGACAAAGAATAGTAAGTATTCCATGACCAAGAATAGTAAATGGGTCATGTTAATTCGAACCATGGGTTGTGACATCATCCATGATGCTTGGAATAGTATATTTCTCTTATAATGTATATATACGGTAAATTACCGTATTTTACTATTCATCAAAATTTCAAGTATTTCTGAAAAATCAAAAAATTTAACCCTGACCATTTTTTGACGTTTAGAATCTAAAAATGAAGTCCATTTTTCAAAAATAAATTTCTAAATATGGTTATTTTAATATTTAATTAAATCATAATTTATTATCAAAAAAAAGTTTTAAAACACTCATTAACTCATTCTAAAATATAGGTATATCGTAATTTCAAACTTGTGTTTAAAGGTCACTTATCACTTAATAGTTCATTATGTTGTGTTTTCATGTTATTTTATGACATAATTATAAGAAGTTAATTTCCATTGAAAAACTTTGGGTCGTTACACATACCCAGTATGCCCTTTCCCATTTATCCCTAATGTTTCCACCCTTATGAAAATCCACTACCTTTGTCCAGCCTTGAAGACAATCCACTAGAACTTCCTTGAATATAGTATCATATTGATGGGTAAACATATTTGCAATGATCTCCTCCCCATTTATGTTCTTCAAAGGGTTCCACAGGTAGTGATCATTTATTGATGTGTGGTCCTTGACACAGTGACCCATGATAGTCCTATTTCACTAGTATGGACCAGGAGAGCTTCTAAAACAATAAGCGGGGGCATATATATCAGCACTAGGGATAAAAACTTCATCCCTAATTCCAAATATATACAATGTAATCCTTTGGTAGAGAGGATAATCCTTATGATCATCCTTCAACAAATCAGTGAGTGTGTCATGATCGAACAAACTTTGGAAGCTCTCTCCAAATATAATATTTCCATCCATATCTCTCTATCTATCAGCTTAATATTAAATTGTAACACCCTGATATTTTATAATATATTTTATTTCTTCAATATCTTGAGTTACATGAAATACCAATTTTAAACGAACCACAATATACTATTAAAATATTATTATTTAATGTGACAATTATCGGCAAGACGTTTAATTAGTGGTTATAAATAGTACTAACTAAATTATGAAAATTTTATAGTTTATGCATATATTAAATAAATTAATTTTTTATCAATTAAGTATAAATGAAAATAAAAAACATTTGAAAGAAGAAAAAAGAAATGTTTTTCTAAAAAACTTTAATTTTTTAAAAAGCAGTTTCATAACATTTTGTGCACTTAGTTTAAAATTAATTTTTACCACTTTTTGAAAATATATTTTAAAAAATTATCTTCATTTTTTAAATCATCATGTAAAAATTATCTTAGAGTGATTTTTTTAGTATTTTCTAAGAAGATTATTTTTTTGATGAATAGTGAAAAAATACTGTTTTTTATTGAAAACTTTTTTTTTGTTTGAAGATTTACAAAGTTTCATTTTTTTTAATTTTTTTTAAAAAAACAAATTATTTAAAATATATTATAATTAATAAAATATATTTCATTTTAATCAATTATATATTCAATTTTAATATAAAAACTTTATATACTTTTGAAAACTTTTCCTTTAGAACCCATTTTTTGGTTGTGTCTGCAGGTTTAATTTTAAATTAAATTCTTACACTTATATGATTTTAATTTGAAAAAATTTATTACATATTTTGAATAATAATAATTATTATTATTTAATAATTTAAACTTAATTTTTGTTCATAATGAATATTTAAAATAGTAAAAATTAATTATTGCGATTAAGGTCAAAATAGGTTTACAGGGGGGTTAAACCAAAAGATAAGGGTAAGTTTGAAAATTAAAATTATATAAATCCTATTTTATGGAAATATTTCATAATAATCCAATACTTAATTAAAATATAAGGTAATTTGGAATCATTTTTAATGGTAATGAATTTATCATTTTGTATTCCATTAGGAAATTTCAAAGTAATTTCCAAGAAGGCCCCCTCCCTCACTTATAAAAGGACACCCGCTCTCCTCTCCTCCAAACACTTAAAGAGCCATTTTTTCAGACAATAATTGAAAAAATACCTTTATTACATCTCTCCATAATACCTAAATTCCTTTTTTTAACTTAAAACCAATCTAGGAAGGCTTTAGGTGTAAACCTAAAGAGGTTATCCGAAGAAGAGGTATAGTTCTTAACCATGCGTTTTTATTTTATTTATTCCTTTAACTTCTTCAAATATCCATAAATTATGAAAAAATATTAACAATAGATTATTACTTATACTAATATGTTATTATGTTAATGTAATAACCTATATTCATCTCCCCTTTTATCAAATGGGAAACCAAACTGTCGATTATGTGTAAGATAGGCTACCGCATCGCGAACCGATGTAATTCACTTTCCATCGCCACCTATCAGGGGTGGATATAATGATAGATTTAATGTATGTATATTATATTTAGGACATAATTACACTTCTGTAATTATAATACCACATCTACCTTCTTACCTTTCAATCCATTGGAAAATGATAATGTCGCTCGTGCGTATATGTGGACTACTGCCTCCACGAAGCGATGAGAATCGTTTTTTATTTTATTTTTACATGGATGTTAATAAGGATAGATTTTATGAAAATTTATGATTTATATGATATAATAATTATTCTTCAAAGGTTAATTATTATTTACCTTTTTATGTTCCATCCGTTAAAAAATAAAAACAATGTTCATGTGTACGTACGACCTACTGTCTCCATGAATGGTGTAACTCATTTTTCTATCTCTAAATTTTGTGGAATATTATAAATACTTATATAATGAATATATATTATATTTATATCATTTTTGAGATTAATTATATGATGTAATTGTGATCAAATTTCTAGTACTAAAACTAAAAAACCAAAACATATGTGAAAAATGAAGTAGTTATCCCGCGAAATAGTGTTTTTAATAAATAAGTGTTAATAAATGGGTAATAAAAGGTTATAATAAAATCATATGTGGTATTATATATATGATTATGGTTATTTAATATACATATAATAAATATATATTTATTATATGGGAGGTTCGAACACATATGAAGGAAATCAGACCTGAGGTAAGGGATTTCTAGTCTCTCTTTTATTCATGGGATACATATATCATATTTACTACTCATTTATTTTTTGTAGTGTATATAATAAATATTTGAATTTTTTTTTAATGAATATAATTCTTTTAATTATATTTAAATTTTTATTTTATTTTATAATTTAATGGTTCTTACAGTTCAAAAGTTTTCAAAGTGGTAATGGTTTCTCATCTCACTTTTACTTTCATGAGACATATGCCATATTCACCAGTTATTTATTTTTTGTGGTGTATATACTACCCCATTAATATGTTATATCATTAATATCTTTATATTAATGTTATTTAAGTTTTCATTTGAATTTATTTCTTTTATGGGGCTTACGATTCAAAAGTTACCAAAGTGGTAAGAGTTTATTTCACAATCTCACCATTATTTGAGATTGTTTATGTTTAAGAATACCATGGAGGAATTATTTAATATTTAAATATTAAACCCGTTATTTTTTTCTCCTATGGTTATTCATGAAATTTTTATGTAATAGTACCATTTTCCTCTCATTGGTACTTAAAATTATTGAGAAAATATTTTTAAGAAAATCTAACCTCATTTATCTCTTCGGTCGAAAATCCTTTTTCTTCCATATCCATGTTTTATAGAAAAGTTTTCAAAAATGTTTTTAATATTCTCTTATAACTATTTAAAGTCATTTTTATGCATGATATATCTTTTAAAAAAATTAAAATGAATTTTTCTGTTGTTTTCTGAACAATGTTCTTTTTGACTTTTTTATAAAATTGTGAAAGGAATGTTTTATTTTAACTTATTCGTTATGAATGGTATTTATTTCTATCTTGACCACTTAGTGACTTGAAGATTAATTTATAAGTTTCTATGGTTCTTTTCAAAGAATTTTTTTCCTAATATTCTATAAATTTCTGGTTTTTACAATTTATTTTCAATGTGAAAATGGTATTTTCCATAAGAATATATTTAATAACATTATTATATAATTTCTATTTAGAAATAGAAATAAACCTTAAATTACTTACTATACACTAGGGATATGATGTAATTATACCATCCTTATTTTTTATCTAATTGTTTTATGATCAGTTTGACTAGGGATGTACTATTTTGATACCATTATTCATTGTAATCTTGAAGGTTTATGATTATGCTTATTGATTGAGGAAAGTATTAACATTTGTATGTTAGTTTTATAATAAGGATGTTTATGTTGATTATGTTTATTATTTGGGGGAAATTATTAACATTTATTATGCTATTTTTTCAATAAAAAAATTATATTGATTATGTTTCTCCCCTTTCATATGAGGAATAAATTAGGCTTAGTAAGTGATGAGTAGGGGACATTATATCCCCTCGATGCATTGGTAAGTATCATGAGAAAAACTAGCTTGGATATATAGTCTAAGCCTTGCTCATTTATGTAATATGTCTTAGTACGAGGCCTTTAAGGTATGTTTATGATGTCTGACATTATGAATTTCCTCATTATGAAAGTTTTTATTGATGAACATGTGATTATTTGATTTGTTATAATATCCATGGATAAGTTTCAAGATCATGTGATTATTTATATGAAATTATTTTGATTATAATTTATTCATGAAATATTATTCTTCATGTTCAAATTATTTATTAAATATCACATGTTTCAGTTATTTACTTTTCCATATTGGTTATGTTTTATTTATTCATAATAGTTTTCGTTGTACGCATACCCTTACTAAGCCTTAGATCTCACCCCTTTGTTATGTTTTATTTACTCAATATGCCAGGAAGTGTATTAGGATTGATATGTAGATATATGATAAATGAAATAATGGTTTTCTTATAGAAAATTCTATGTTTTATTTCAATTTTTTAAATGTAATGTGAATTTAATGTATGTATCTAGTTTTACAAGGCTACTAAACTTTTCAGTCCTTTGGGATGTGATCACTTATATATAGAACCGATGTAATAAATTAACAACCAAATATAGGATATTAGGTTTAGTGTATTCATAATTTATGTCAGATAAAGTTTAGTAGAAACCTTGGGAACTAGATTTAGGAAAACATATATTAGAGAACATGACCCTATGACTGACTTTGAGGATAACTCTAAGTATAGGATAACATCCTAACATTTAAGTAAGTAATATATTATGTGTATTTCCTATAAATACATCACTTTATAGATAATACAAGTGTATGTGGCTCTGGAATAGATTTACCTAGGGTTAATAACTTCGAAAAGGACATATTGGGATTTGACTCGATCATCACCTGGTGAACAATAATGGACTTTTCTGCACACCTAGTTTGACACTCCCGAGGGATATGATCCAGATAATTCACACATTATTTATAAGCTGTTATAAAGTATTTGAAAATATTTTTATGAATTGATAATATTCCTAAAGATACCTAGTTTATGATTATGAGATAAGTTATACATAAATTTTTCTATTTATTTTAAGTGTTTTACATGTTTTTGGATTATAAACTATGTTTCATAAATCTATTGTATACCATTATTTAAATATTGTGCCTAGTGGAAGGAATGGAAACCATATCAATGCTTGTAATCCATGTAGGGATTTACCTCCTGGTAAAGATAATGAACTTAGAACTGGAGATGCAGTTAGAGCTGATCAAATTATAACTCTATTGGGGTAGATGACTTAGGTTATGTCTAATAACCTTGCCTATATAGAGAATCCTAGTAGTCCGCAATGTGGTGTAACAATGTTAGACAATTTCATGCATCATCAACCTACATCATTCAATAGGAGTAAAAATACATTTGTATCAAAGTGATGGATAAATTCCATAGAAAATATATTTCTCACTTTGGGAAGTAATGAAAGGGAGAAGGTTTTCACAGAAATTTGTTATCTCTCAGGGTTTATGGATCAATGGTTGTCATTCATTAAAAATACCAATAATTAAGAAGAAATATAAAACATGGATTGAAAGGATTTTAAGGTACTCTTCTTGGAAAAATATTTTTTTCATGAGCAATGAGCAGATATGGAGATACAATTCTTGAGTTTGAGATAAAAGAAAGAAGAATATGTTTCTAAGTATGAAGCTAACATTAAAAGGTTAACAAGGAATATTTTAGGCTACATATGAAATCTAAAGAGTAAGATTGATCATTTCTTTGATGGGATTTGGACAATATTTTGAAGGGAACCACTCTCTCAAAATTTCTCATCATAACAGGATATAATATCATGTGTTATCAAGACTATGAAAGAATTCTCCAAGACTTATGTCTTTGAAGGAAATTAAGTGAAGAAGAGGATGAAAGATCAAAAATGGATAAGGGGGAGAATATAAAGAAGGATTTTACCACATGTGATAATTGTGGAAAGAAACACCCTGGTACTTTCTTAAATGGAATGAGAGTTTGCTTCAAGTGTGGAGAGAAATTCCATTAGGTTCATGAATTCAAGGGTATTAAAGAAACCTTTAATGTTTATTGTTTCAATTGTAATGATATGTGGAACTGTGAAAATTAATTCCTCAAGTATCAAGGGAATATACCTCAAAATAATCCAAGGGATCAAGGTCAATATTTTGTTATTACTACAACCGAAATGGAATAAAGTACTTGTGTATTTGTATTCAAGAATTATGTTTTATAACTATTTTATCAAGAATATTCTAGTTATAATAATCACGAAATGTATAGGGATTATACTAAATTAGTTTTTCATTAAGTATTTGAAATCATATATTGAATGGTACTGATAAGCAAGAAAAGTGATTTAGTGGTAAGGTGATATTTTTTTAGAATATATGAATAAGGGAAAGATAACATTTAATATGTTCTTAATGATGAGTTAATAATGTTTAGTTGGGATAAATAGAAGATTGAAATTTAATAAATAAATGGTATAATATTGGTTACCTTGAAAATGGTTACTGATTTGGTAGCAAAGTAATTTATTATTGAGTTTACTATATTTTCGAAATCATGGAATATACTCAATAGCTTGTGATTTCATTAAAGTTTTTTGGTGATTCAGGTTATTAGTGTGTTTTAATAGAATATATTATCAAGGTATTCACATGTTTTGTATTAGAATTTATGAGATACATTATGTTATTGTAGATAAATTTTTAATTAAATATTTAGGATTTTGTTATATGAGTTTGGAAAAACATATTTTACAGGAGTCTTAAAGTTAACTATTTATGGAATGGATTAAGTATAATTTTGGGTGTACTATTGATATTTTAGAGATTAATGCATTATATTCGAAAACTTATGCCAACCATATTGGTTTTGTTAAATATTTAGATATATATAGAAATACTTTTCCCTGTTTTATGGATCTTATGATATATTAAAAGTTAATTTTTGTGATTTGGGGATAAAAAAATCATCTTAGAAATTCATTTCTTAGAGTAATAAATTAATTTGAAATTGATCAAAGCGCAACAAAAGGATGAAATTATTATTATAGAATGAAAATATAGAAAGTAAGTATATTTTATCGTGTTATATATCGTGACAGTAAAATAATCCCTCAAAATTAGGAAATTAATATTTAAATAAAAAAATTATCCTTTTACCTTCATTTATAATGAATCAATTGTCTTTTCAGCCATCACAAATTTATGTTTTTTTGGTTGTTAACTTTCTCTTGATCATTCACATTCTTGTGATCAATGATCTATATCACTCTCTGAAATTATTTATGATTTTATTCTATGTCCATATTTATACTTACCAATATTTTTTTCCTATAGTGAAACCTAATTGTTTGTCATTCTAGATTACCTTCGCAATTCTCTTTCTCTCTTATCAAGTGGACGTTTTATTAACCCATTTTATGATGTGAGTTTTTAAAAAAGGTTAGGCATTTGATGACCAAAATATAATTATGAGGGTGAAATTCATTTAAGGGGATAGAATTAATGCCTCATTATTTTATAATATATTTTATTTCTTTGATATCTTTCATTACACGCAACACCTAGCTTAAACGAACAACAATATACTATTAAAATATTATTATTTAATATGATAGTTATCACCAAGCTATTTAATTAACAGTTATGAATAGTACTAAATAAATTATGAAAATATATGGTTTACATATGTATTAAATAAATTAATTGATTAAAAATTAAATAGAAAGGAAAATAAAAAACATTTGAAAGGAAAATAAATGTTTTTCCGAAAACTCTATTTTTCTAAAAAGTGACTTCATTAAGTTTTGCAGACTTAGTTTTAAATTAGTTTTTAAAATTTTTATAAAATTAATTTTAATAAAATTAACTTCGTTTTTTAAATTATAATTCCAAAATTATCATATAGTGTTTTTTTACATTTTTCTAAGAAGATTATTTTTCTAATGAATAGTGAAAATGATTTTATTGAAAACTTCCTTTTCGTTTAAAGAATTTAAAATTTTCCATTTTGTTTAAGATTGTTTTAAAAGTAAAATTAGTTCAAATATATTATAATTAATCAAATTTAGGTAATTTTAATCAATTATATGTTCAATTTTATTATAAAAACTTTTTATGCTTTTTGAAAACTTTTCCCTTGGAAACCATTTTTTTCAGCACATCAGTGGGTTTAATTTTAAATTAAATTATTAAAATTATGTGATTTGAATTTGAAAAATAGATTCCATATTTTTAATAATAATAATTAATATTATTTAATAAATTCGACTTAATTTTTTCATAATTAATATTTAAGAAGGAAAAATAATAATTACTACAGTTAAGATTAAAACGGATTTACTGGAGGGGGTTAAGCCAAAAGATAATGGAAATTTTCCAATTAAACTTGTCTAAATCCTATTTTATGGAAATATTTCAACATTATACTATAATAAATTCAAATATAAGGAAATTTGGAACCATTTTTCATGGGAATTACTTTATCATTTTGTATTCTTTTGGGAAATTTCCAAGTAATTTTCAAGGTCTCCTCCCCCAATTATAAAAGAACACCCCCTATCCTATCCTATCCACATTTCAAGATCCCTTTGGTTCTACCAATAATTTCCCAAATACCTTAATTACATACCTCCCAATGACCTATGTTCATTTTTTTATCAAAAAACCAATCTTGAAAGGCTTTAGATATAAACATAAAGAGGTTGTCTGAAGAAGAGGTATAGTTGTTTACCATGCATTTTCATTGTATTTCTTCCTTTAACTAATTAAAATCTACATAAACTATGAAAAATAATAAAAACACTATATTAAATACAATTATATGTTTTAATGTTAATTTCATAACCTATATCAATATCCTCTTCCATAAAATGGGAAATGAAACCTTCGATCGTGTGTACGGAAAACTCTCACCTCACGAACAAATGTAATTTTTTTTCCATCACCACCTTTAATGGGTGGATATAATGATGTATTTAATGAATATATATTATATTTAGGAAATAATTATACTTAATTTATTATAATATCACACCAACCTTCTTACCCTATAATCCATTGGAGAACAATTACGTCACTCATGCGTAAGTGTGGACTACCACCTCTACAAAGCGATGCGAATCATTTTGGTATTATTTTGATATGGATGGTAATAAGGATATATTTTATGAAAATATATGATTTATATTATATAATAATTATTATTTAAAGGTGAATTATTATTTACCTTTTTTATTCCATCCGTTAAAAAAATGAAAACAATGTTCATACGTACGTATGACCTACCGTCTCCATAAATGGAGTAACTCATTTTTATATATCTAAATTTTATGGAATATTATAAATAATTATATAATGAATATATATGATATTTATATCATGGTTAAAATTATATATATTATTAAACCATGATCAAAGTATAAGAAATGAAACTACCACCCCAAAACATACGTGAAAAATGAAGGAGTTATCACACAGAATAGTGATTTTAATAAAGAATTGTTAATAAATGAGTAATAAAAAAGCTATAAAAAATAATATATGGTATAATATATATAATTATGGTTCTTTAATAGATCAATAAAAATTCTATATTTATTATATATGTGGTTTGAACACATAAAATTAAAATCAGACCCGAGGTAATAGATTTCTAGCCTATCTTTTATTTTTGGGATACATATGATATATTCACCACTAATTTATTTTGTGTGGTTTATATAACACCCCATTGAAATTTTATATCATGAAAATAATTATTTTAATTATATTTAAATTTTAATTTTATTTTATTCTTTAATAGGGCTTATTATTTAAAATTTTACAAAGTGGTAAGGGTTTCTCGTCTCACTTTTACTTTCATGAGACATATGTCATATTAATCACTTATTTATTTTGTGTTGTGTAAATATTTCCCATTTTATATGTTATATAATGATTATTTTTATCTTCATGGTATTTTAATTTTAATTTTTATTCATTTATTTCATGGGGATCATGATTCAAAGGTTACCAAATTGGTAAGGGTATATTTCACAATCTCATCATTATTTGGGATTATTTATGTTTAAGAATCCCTTGAAAGAATTATTTAAAATTTATATCATAAAACAAATATATTTTATTATAATATGGTTATTCATGAAATTTTTACATAATATAACCATTTTAATCTCTTTGGTACTTAAAATTATTGAGAAAATGTTTTTAATAAAAGATAACATTATTTCTCTCTTCGGTCAAAAATTATTTTTCTTTCATATCCATGTTTTATAAAAATGTTTTCAAAAATGTTTTTACTATTCTCATATGATTTTTTAAATTCATTTTTACCCATTATATACCATTTAATTTTTTTTTTTGAAATGAATCTTCCTTACGTCTTCTAAATGAGGTACTTTTTGACTTTTTACAAAAGTGTGAAAGGATTGTTTTCTTTTAACTTATTCAGTATGAATGATATTTACCACTATCATGAGCACTTAATTATTTAAATATTACTTTATAATTTTATATAGTTCATTTAAAATAAATTTTTTCCCTAATATTCTGAAAATTTATAGTTTTAGAAAGTGATTTTCAAAGTGAAAAGGCTATTTTCCTCAAGAATGTTTTAATTCCATTTTTATGGCATTTATATTCATCAGCTACAAAAACTCTTATCTTACTTATGATATACTGAGGATATTATGTAATAATACTATCCATATTATTTATCTATATGGTTTATAATTATTTTTACAAGGGATTTATTTTTTTGATACCATTCTCCATAGTACTCTAAATGGTGTATGATTATGTTTATTGATTATAGAAAGTATTAACATTAATATGCTAGTTTTTTCAATGAGAATGTTTATGTTGATTCTGTTTATTTATTAGAAAAATTATTAACATTTTGTATTCTAGTTTTTCAATACAAATTTTTACGTTGATTATGTTTCTCCCCTTTCATATGAGGAATTCATTAGACTTAATAAGTGATGGGTGGGTCCAACTATAGCCCCTTGATGCATCGTAAGGTCTTATAAGGCAAACTATCTTGGGTATTTAGCCAAGGCCTTACCCATTTACGTAATATTTCTTAGAATGAGTCCTTTATGGTAATTTTACGATGTCTGAAATTATTCATTTCCTCATTATGAGATTAGTTATTGTTGTCCATGTGATTATTAGATTAGTTAGAATATCCATGGGTAAGTTTCAAGCTCATGTGGTTATTTATATAGAATTATTTTTATCATCATTTATTCTTGCCATATTATTATTCATGTTCAATTTATTAATTAAATGGAATGTCTTTCAGCTATTTACCTTTCCATATCGAGCATTATAGATTACCCATTTCTTATGTTTCATTTCCCCAAGATGCCAGTAAGTATATTATGATTTATATATAGGAATATTCTGAAAGAAATAATGGTGTTATCAAAGAAAATTCTATATTGTATTTAAATTTTTTAAATGTAATGTGAATTTCAAGCATGTATCTAGTTTCACAAAAAGTGAGGTATGGGTGATCTTACATGAAAATATTGTGGTACCCCATGGGGGACATCCCCCTATTTATAGACTAGGGTTCAAGCTGAGTTTCACAAAAAGGAATCCCAAATTATCAGTTCTCTATGATTTTACTTTAGAATCGAACCCTTATCTCCCATGTCGGCTCCCATTCCAATGGGGGGGTTTGACACTTAAAAACATGTGTTACGAGATATGTTGAGAAATTAATAGATGTTTCAAGGGTAATCCTAGGAAAAATAGGTTCAAGATCATCCTAAGGGCCTATAATTGTGAAGTTATAGACATTCATGAAAGGCAAGTGCTCACGAAGGCCATCAGAGCACCTCAAAAGTGTGCCTTATGCGATGACGGTAACTTCTGTATAGTGTAGTTTGTCTTTTTAATATCACCTACCACTGAAAATATTTTTCTTACATGAAGATGGTAACTTTAAAAAAATGTATATTACCACATTTTAAGTGCCTATAAATACCTCCGTTTGTCTGAAATTTAAGATGATGTGACCTTTGGACTTCCTCTAAAAGCTTTGAATTCATGAAAAATCATTATTTATGAGCTAAAGTGGAGATGTATTTATACAAGTAGAAAAATTTATTGAACAACCTTCCATGGGTTATCAATAATCTTGAACCATGGTGGATATGAATTTCAATAAAGTTCACAACTTTTACGTTAGAAGAAAAACACTCATAATTCTTGGGGTTTCATGACATGCTTGTCCTTTTATAAACCTTACCTATGGTAAATAAGACATAATATTGAGGTAGGGTACACATGATTCATGAAGGCCTTTCCCTAATAATACCCTTGACATTAATGAGCCCCCTATCCTTTAAAAAATCCCCAAACTTCATTAAACCTACCTAACATGATCCTACTTGATTCCTCCTTTAAGTTGACCTATATTCTAAAAAGTTTAGTGCTCAATAGACCTATAACTGTAACATCCTAGATCGGGTTCCACACACCAGTGCCCCAAGCCGGTCCGCTACATAACCTCATGCATGCCTCCCCGCACACCAGAGGTTGTCTACTAGAAGAGAGAGTTTAATATCAATCATGGGGAGACTATACCCTCTTTTATTATAGTAATACAACAGTGGAAAATAAGAAACAATAACTGAATGACATATAACCAAAAATAGAACAGTACCATTATCACAAGATGACCCAAAACTGGAAATACAATATCAAATTGAAAAGTAGATATTCTATGCTAAATTATGCACTAAGTGTCAAAATGAAAACTCAAAAGTGAAGACACTGACAACTCCCAAGAGGGTCTTGAACCACGTCTGATTCCCTCATTATGTTCCATTCCCAAAATTAGCCATCTAACATAGGGTCTTTGCCCTTATCATGTCCTAAAAACATGAAATCTATTCAGGTAATAATTAGGCATCCCAAGTAGGGTGTGAGTATAACTCAGTAGACCACCACCAATGGCATTTAAAATAATATCTAGTCAATATCAGTATATTCATTTGTATAAAGAAATAAATACAATGCATAAGTAAATAGTTATCACATTATCATTTATTATTTATTTAACTGCATAAACCCCCTGGGTTCTCAAGGAGAAATGGACCTCAATACATTCTTCAGCCCGTGTCGGAGTCTGAACTATTTCACATTATCAATTCATAATTCATTTAACAAACAGGATTCTAGTATCCATTTCATTTCAATTCATGATATGAATAATTTGAACCATAATCAAATGTAACTATTTTAGGTGTAGATCTTCATATTTAGTGCCCCATGAGTATTTGGAGCATAAGTCCCTATCTCACACATCGTGAGTATTTTGAGAATTAGCCCTTTTCCCACACAGCATGGGTATTTAGAGCATCAGGAAATATCCTATACAATTTGCATGCATGCCTTTGGTCTAGAACACCATGTCTAGGACCCCATGGGTATTTATAGTGTCAATTCATGTCCCACATCATGTTTTATCTATCAGTAACATATATCATATATATCGCATATATCATCTATATTACATATATCATATGTATCGCATATATCAAATGTATCACATATATCACATTAATTAATTCAATAATTAATTAATCATAGAAACTCCATTAATTAATTAAAAAATCAATTAATCATGACAATCCCTTCAATTAATTCATCAATTAATTGGTCACATAAATTCCATTAATTAATTCAATAATTAATTAACTACATCAACAACATTACTAATTCAACAATAAGTTTATCACATTAATCCATGTGGGTATTTGGAGTGTCAGTCTATGTCCCACACCCCATTTTATCAATCAATCACATATATCACATGTACCATATGTATCACATGTATCACATATATCACATGTATCACATATATCACATTAATTAATTCAACAATTAATTAATCATAGAAACTCCGTTAATTAATTCAACAGTCAATTAATCATGATAATCCCTTCAATTAATTCATAAATTAATTGCTCACATCAATTCCAATAATTAATTCAAAAATTAATTAACTATATCAACAACATTACTAATTAAAAAATCAATTTATCACATTAATCCCATTAATTAATTCACCATTTAATCAATAAACATAATTCCATTAATTAATTCACAAATTAATTAATCTAATTACTTCTATTAATTAATTCAATAATTAATTAATCAAATACATAGCCACAAATATTCCCATAATTAATTCATAATTCATTATTGATATTCAACAATCTCAATATTCTAATAATTAATTCAATGATTAATTATTATTAATTCAAAATTCATCATTTCGATAATTAACTCACAATTCATTATCCCCAATTCCACAATTCAATACTCTAATAATTAATTCATCAATTAATTATCCCAATTCACAATTTTATTATTAAATCAAATCCAAAATTCCTCAATTAATTGATAAACCAAATTAATTAATTTAAATTAGGAATTCCAATTTCTAAATGGACCCTAGAAATTATACAATCACATACACGTAATTGATATCAAGACTATGGGATTTGAATAATAGACCACTTACTGGAAAAGTTATTAAGAAATCTCACCAAAAGAAAACCCTGATTTATGTAAGATGGTTGAATCAACAACATCAGAAGAGATCTGTACCAAAACCTAGGATCAAGATCACCCCCCAAACCCACAACCATCAAGGGTTTCACCGCTTTATCAGAAGAATGATGAACATAAGGGAACCAAAGAAAAATGAGATTAACAAGGTATTCAACACCAATCTGCAATGATCAGAGATGAATAAATCACTCCAAATTTTCTAAGAGTCTCCCTAGGGTTGGAGGAGAAGATCTAAAGCTAGAAAAAAAATGAGACTTCATCTGTACAACATGTCTAAAATAGCAGGTTAGGCATTTACATGGCGTGTAATTTAATTACACATCATGTAAATGTTTTTAATGGAATACGCCGAAAAACCTGTCACCCCAGATTTATTTTATTAAAACCCTCAAACAATTACATGACGTGTAATCCATTTACATGGAGTATAAATGTTTTATAGTTTATTTTTTGGCCCATTTCCCTTTTTAAAAAACCCAAACCTCTTTTAAAGTTTCTCATCTCACCAAGAACTCATGAAACACTTAATGAGACATACCTAAAAAAAATAAGAGATATTACAATATCCCCACCTTATAATAGTTCATCCTCAATATATACTCCCAAGTATCTCTAATAATCTAAAGTAAAAAAAAATATTGGGCCACTAAGACCATATATTTTCTTATGTCTCCCATGTTTCCTCCTGAAACCATCCATGTTTCCACATTACTCGAACTATCGACACAATCTTTCCCCTCAAAACTTTCTCACTACAATCCAATGCACGTATTGAGTGATCCTCAAAGGACACATATATCTCAAGAAAAATTTTATCCACATAGATCACATGAGAAGGGTTGGGGTGATACCACCAAATTTGTGACACATGAAAAATTTCATGCATAGAACTGTATCTCTGTGGAAGAGTCAATCTGTACACCACCGGCCCGATTATCTCCACAATATAAAATGGACTAAAAATCTTGGGTGAAATATTTCTCTATCTATGTGTCCTATGGTGACCCAATATAGGTTACACCATAAGGAATACATGGTCACCCTCTGTAAACTACATGGGTCATCTTCGTCTATCAGCATATGACTTTTGTCTACTCTAATATATATTTATACACTTCCGAATTAGTTGTACTTGATCTGATGTCTCCTTCATGAGACTCGATCCCAAAAAATCTAAATCACATGCCTCTATCTAACATAGAGGTGATCTAAATGTCCTACCATAAAGTGTCTCATATGGTTCCATCTGAATAGTTTCCTAATAACTATTGTTATAGGAGAACTCTACTAAATCCAAGTGCTTCTCCCAAGACCCACCAAAGTCAAGAACACATGCTCATAGTATATCCTCAAGTACTTGTATAGTATGATATAGATTCCCATCAATCTGTGGGTGAAATTCCATACTCAACAAAACCTATGAATCTATCACCTTCTTTTCTTAAAAAAGGGAATTCCCATGTGTGGACTTTTCAAAACCTCCACACATGGTCACCCCCCTCCCCCATGAAGAGGTAACTACCCAGAGGTAGAGCCCTAACCAGGGAAGAAGACATTACTAGCTGAGATGGAAGAGCATTCCGAAGGGTAACAGCCCAATCGGTGATGGGTCGTCAAAGCAATCTGTCAGCACAATGGTTCGCACCTCATTTTCCCCACCCAGTCGAGACCGGGAAACTCGGCAAGACGGGTGGATCCCAGGGGAGAGGCTCATCCTGAATTAAAGCATGAATCATGGTATGAAACTATATTTTGTGGAACTAGATGTATACAAACTATCTCCCAAATGTACAGTTCTCCCAAGTCATCCATTGAGAAAGTCTCCCATATAGGCAAGAAATGAGCTACCTTTTTCAAATGGTCTAAAATAACCCAAATAGCGTCGTTCTTCTGAGGCATCCCTAGGAGACTCACCATAAAATCCATGGTCACGTTGTCACACTTCCACTCTAGAATGGATAACAACTGTAGAAAACCTCTAGGTCATTGATGCTCATCCTTCACCTACTAAAATGTGTAGCATTGTGTCACAAACCCTGCTATCTCTTTTTTCATGTCTGGCCACCAAAACTGTTGACATAGTTCATGATACATTTTGGTCGTACCTATATGTACCACACACTTAGAGTCATGAAACTCACACATAAGCTTCTCTCGCATACTCGTAGTCACAACAACCCATTTCTTGATATATATGGTTTTATTCTCATCTATGCTTCAATCTAAAGGTAACACCCCACCTTCAAGGCTTTCCCTCAAGGTCAAGAACTCTAGATCCTTGTATTGTATGTTCTTGATCCATCTCAAAAGTGTAGAATCCATTTAAACTGACATGAGATTCATCTTCTATTTACTCTCCTAAACCAAAACATGCATCACAGCTAGTAAATTCATCATCTTCCACTCAACACTAGAATCATGAACTTCCTAAGTCTGAGTTTTCCTACTCAAAGCGTCATCTATACTATTTCCATTCCTGAGTGTATATTCTAGCTCAAAACTAAATTACTACATATAATCAACTCATCTCCATTTCCATAGATTAAAATTTCATTGAAAAAAGATATACTTTAATCTCTTTTGATCTGTATACATAGTAAACTTATCACCCAATAGTTAATGTCACCAACACTTCAACACATAAACCACTGCATCCAACTCGATGTTATGAATAGGGTAGTTATGTTCATGATCCCTCAATTGGAAATACTCATAAGACACAATTCAATATCCCTACATTAACAATGTTCCAAGACCTATTCCAAAAGTGTCACAATACACCATATACTCCTCACTCGGCTCAGGTAGGATCAAGATCGGTGATGATGTTAAGAACTTATTCAATTCTTGGAAGTCATCCTCACAAGATTCTATCTATTAAAAATTTATCCCCTTCTTGGTCCAGCATGAAAGCAGTGCTTCCAAATGGGAAAAGTCTTGGATGAACCTCTAATAATATCTATCTAACTCTATAAAGCTACAAATATTGAACATGTTCTTGGGATTCTCCCAAGATACAACTTCCTACACTTTCTCTAGGTCCACTGACACACCTTCCTCCGAGATGATGTGACCTAAGAAGTGTATATGATCAATCCAAAAATAAAATTTAGATAGCTTTGTGTATAGTTGATACTCTCTCAGTGTACTCAGAATGATGTCAAGATGTTGGACATGATCACCATGAGTCTTGGAGTACACCAAGAAGTCATTTACAAACACTACCACAAAATGATCTAGGTACAGATGAAATATCCTATTAATCAAGGCCATAAACACTACTGGTGCATTTTTTAACCCAAACAACATGATAATGAACTCAAAAATGCCATACCTGCTTCTTTAAGCAGTCCTCGATATATCAGAAGTCCAAAATCTCAACTGAGGATTCCCTAATCTCAATTCTATCTTGAAAAAGACAAAAAATCCTCTCAACTAGTCAAATAAATCATCAATACATAGAAGAGTATATCAGTTCTTCATAATCATTTGGTTTAACTTTTGATAATCAGCACATAAGAACAAACTCTCATCATTTTATTCTCAAACAACACTAGATAACTCTAAGGTGACATACTTGAATAGATAAATCCCTTATACTATAACTCCTCCAGCTGAGTCTTGATATCTTAAAGCTCTATCAGTTCCATTTTGTATAGTGTAATAGAAACTAGCTCATCCCTCGACATGAGCTCAATAGTGAATTCCACATCTCTCTCAGGTGGCATCCCTGAGAAATCTTCATAAAACACATCCTGAAACCGGTCCACTATAGGTCTAAAGAAATCATGCTTCTCACCTTTTTCATCTAGTAATGAACTAGCAACCTTGGTTGTGAGCTCTCCTAGTTGTTGAGTAATTGGCCCTTCTAGGCCTACCTAGGTATACCACTCTCTATGGTGGATTTAATGGTCACTCTTAGGAGATGTAAAATTCACTCTCTTATTGTAACAATCAATGTGGGATCAGTATGCAACTAAATTGTCCACACCTATAATTAGTCCTAAGCTTAACATGTCAAGAATATAGATATCCCACAAAAAATGATACTCTCCAACCTCGAGAGAACACCCTTTGCACAATAAAATGTCTCTCAAACGTACTCTTAAAGGTTTTTCTATTGTCAACACGCCACTCACGAACTCCATCTCTAGGCTCAAACCATTCCCAAGTTTTGTAGAAATAAATGAATGAGGGTAACTAGTATTAAATAAATCACTAGCTAGCATAGAAGTTAAAATAATAGTACCTCTCATTGTCGATGGTTTAACCTTGCTATCCACAAGTGTAGGCTATACTGCATGCAACTGTCATGCCCCTCTTCCTTGTGATGCAGTTTGACATCCCTGAGCTACACCACTCTACTGATATGGGCGCTCTTTCCTAGAAGTTCCATGTCCACTCCCTCTACTTCCTGAGATAGTAGAACTAAAGCTGCTAGACAGATATGGTGCAGAAGATCCCCTTCCTATACCCTGGTTCTGTCAATCTCCTCAATCACTACCTATCTGTCAAGGGTTCCTATAGAACATTTCAAAATTACCCATATTTCTACAATATTGGCACTCTAACAGTGGTTGGAGACAATGTTTACAAAATTGGACCAGTATACCACACTAGTGGAAAAGTACTCAGGTAAGATCATGAGTAACTAATGCCCCTAACTAGCCACTTTTCTTCCCACTACTATGGATAAATTTCTCATAATGATGCTTCCTCCTCTTGAATCTGCACCTCCGGATCATCCGGTAAAAACCACTTGTCCACCACTAGAATCCTCCTTCAAGTTCCCCTCACACATGAGGTCCTAATTTACCACTTCTATAAACTTATTTAATCTAAATATATTTACCTGGGACTTAATCTCACACTTAATTATATCTTAAAATTGATTTTCCACAGTAGCCTCATCTCCTTCCAACACTAGATAAAATCATTGTAAATTTGTAAAGAAACTATCATAGTCCATCACATACATAGTCCCCTGATTCAACCTCATAAAATCTGCTTCTGTCTCCATCCTCAAATTATCTGTATAAAAGTGCTCCAATAACTTCTCCTAAAAGTCCTTACACTCCATAGTCTCCAGCTATCCATCCTGATTCTAGATGTCCCACCATTGCTTCACCTGACCACGCAATATATAGGCATCCATTTTGACTCTGTTCTCAGTAGGAGCCTCCAAGTGGTCAACTATAGTCTGGATAGACTCAATCCAGAACTTATCTCCCTCAGGTCTACCCTCTCCAATAAAATTAATGGGGTGATATAACTAGAACTCCCTCATCAGATCATACATGATTTTCATAACCCACCCTGGGTCTCTTTCTATAATTTTCATGAAGCAAGAAAAGTTTTATTGAAACTTATCTCTGAATTCCTCACCCAGCACTATCGGTGCCTTAGGTTCCATCACTAAAGGGTAATCCCTACCCATGTACTTCATCCATCCTCTCAAAAAGTGTCATCATGTAGGTATATTCTCTATAATTAAAAACACACATCTCAGGACACATAACACTACTTTATCATATTTATGTTAGATAAAAATCATAATAATTCACAACAAGTCTTTTCCCCAAACCTCACCATGCGGTCAAAAATGAGGTGATATCACTACCCTTGACTATCCTACACCTGGGTCCTGGTTAAAAAGGGAAAACATATTATCACATCAAGTTTCTCATTAGACACCTCTTTATTCTTATCTTTCATCATTTAATAGTATTTTTTCAATTTCAAGTTAGAAAACATTTTTAATTTCAATTTCACAAGCATGGAAAAATAGTTCAAGTTCAACAACTTACCCCAAAAACTTTTCTCCCCATACATACCTAAAATGATGCATGTCATAATAATCATGAGTGCCTAGAATGATGCATGCAACTCAATTCTCATTCCATACTGGGCCACAAGTCAATTATCAAAAAATTTCATAAATAATAATCACACCACACAACAAGTACGTCACCCAAGGTAAAATAATATTCAACTAAAATAGAAAATATAAATAACAACAATCTCACCCTGGGTACTTAAGTTTTTTCCCATACATGGGTTTGAAACTCCCATGCACGATATCATTACTAAGCCCCAAATCTTACTAGTCTCGTATCTATATTTCCCAAATAGTAATACAAAATAAAATGAAGAGAAAATTGGGTTATGATACCAATTTATAATGTCCCGACCTGAGTGCCACACATCGGTGCCCCAAGTCAGTATGCTACGTGACCTTAGGCATGCCTCCTTGTATTCTAGAGGCTACGGACTAGCAGAAATGGTATAAATAAATCATAGGGATACTATTACTTCTTTTATCAGAGTAATACACTAGAAGAAAATAAAAAACAATAACTAAAAAACATATAACTATAAACAGAACAATGCCAATATCAAAAGATAACCCAAAACTTGAAATACAATATCAAACTGAATAGTTAAAATTCCATGCTAAAGTAGATGCCAAGTGTCAAAATGAAAACTCAAAAACAAAGACACTGACAACTCCCAAGTGAGTCCTAAACCACATATGGTTCCCTCATCATGCTCCATCCCCAAAATCATCCATCTAACAGAGGGCCTTTACCCTTATCATGTCCTACAAACATGAAATATATTTGGGTATTGATCAGGCAGGCTGAGTAGGGTGTGATTATAACTCAGTAGGGCATCACCAATGACGTCTAAAACAATATCCATTCAATATCAGTGTATGTAGTTATATAAATAAATAAATATAATTCATAAGTAAACAATTATCACATTATCATTTATTCTTTATTTAACCACATAAACCCCCAGGTTCTCGAGGACACCCGAACCTCAATACCTGCTTTATCCCATGTCGGAGTCTAAACCATTTTACATTATCAATTCACAATTAATTTAAAAAATGAGCTTTCATTATCCATTTCATTTCAATTCATGATACGACTAATTGGAACCATAGTCCAATGCCACTATTTTAGGCATAGATCATATTTTTTAGCACCCCTTAAGTATTTGGAGTATCAGCCCCTATCTCACACTTCATGGGTATTTGGAGCATCAGTCTCTATCCCACACATCATGGGTATTTGGAGCATTAGTCCTTGTACCATACAATTTTCATGCATGCATTGGGTCTAGAATGCCATGTCTAGGACCCCATGGGTATTTGGGGCGTTAGTCCGTGTCTCACACCCCATTTTATCAATCAATCACATATATCACATGTATCACATATATCACATGTATCTTTCCTTTTATAAGAGGGAATCCCCGAGAGTGGCATTTTCGAACCCTCCACACTCGAGAACCCCCCTCCCCATGAAGAGATCATCTGGAGATTCCCTAGCCGGGGAGGAGTCATTGCCAACCGAGATGACATTGCGTCCCACGGGGTAACACCTCGATCGGCGATGGTTCGTCATAGTAATCCGTCAGCCAGGTGAAGTGCGCCCATTCTACCCACCCGATGAGACACCGGGTGACCAGGCAAGACGAGTGGTACATGGGAGGCAGAAATTCCCCCAAGAACAGGCTCCCAGGAATAGAACCCCAGACCTCACCGAACACTGTTGCTATGGCCCTCAACCTTGCACCACTACGCCACCGTCGAAGCGATAAAATCATTACATATATCACATATATCAAATATATAACATGTATCACATATATCATATTAATTAATTCAACAATTAATTAATCGTAGCAACTCCATTAATTAATTCAATAATAAAATAATAATGAAAATACCTTCAATTAATTCATAAATTAATTGGTTACATCAATTCCATTAATTAATCAAATAATTAATTAAATACATCAATAACATTAATAATTCAAAAATTAGTTTGTCACACCAATCCCATTAATTAATTCACCAATTATTTAATCTTCACAATTCCATTAATTAATTCACCAATTAATTAATCTCATTACTTTTATTAATTAATTAAAAAATTAATTAATCAAACCCACAACCATAAATATTACCATAATTAATTCATAATGCATTATTCCTATTCAAAAATCTAAATATTCTAATAATTAATTCATTAATTAATTATTCTTAATTCAAAATTCATCATTCTGATAATTAACTCAAAATGCATTATTCCCAATTCCATAATTCAATACTCCAATAATTAATTATCCCAATTCACAATTCCATTATTCAATAAAATTACCAATTCCTTAATTAATCAATTAATTAACCACATTAATTTATTCAATTTAGTAATTCCAATTTCTAAATGAACCCTAGAAATTCTATAATCACATATGCATAACTGATATCAAGACTATGGGATTTGAATAATAGACCACCTACCTCAAAATTTATGAAGAACTATCACCAAATCAAAACCCCAATTTATGTAAGATAGCCGAATCAACAATAGAATAAGAGATCCAAACCAAAAACTTGGTTCATGATCAACCCCCAAACCCATAACTATCAAAGGTTTCACTACTTTATTAGAAGGAGGAATATAAGGGAACTAAATAAAAAATGGATTACCAGGTATCCAACATTAATCCTCAATGATCAAAGATGAATAAATCGCTCCAAATATGCTAAGATTTTCCCTAGGGTTGGTGGAGAAGAGCTGCAACCTAAAAAAATGAGACTTCAGCAGTACAATATGTTTAAAAAATTAGGTCAGGCGTTTACACGATGTTTAATGTGATTACACATCGTGTAAATTTTTTTAATGGAATATTCCAAAAAACTAGTCTCCTCAGATTTATTTTATTAAAACCCTCAAACAATTACACAATGTTTAATCCATTTACATGGTGTGTAAATGTTCTGTAGTTTATTTTTCAGCCCATTTTCCTTTTAAACAACCTGTACCTCTTTTAAAGGTTCTCATATCACTAAGAACCCATGAAACACTTAATCAAACATACCTAGAAAAAGATGGGATCATACAATAACCATTCAAATCTGGTTCATTTATGCCTTGATATTCTGCATGACTAGTATCATCAACCCTCATGTTCACCATCCTTTCTCAAAACATAGCCTAGACAGTTGTATCGTCTCTTACTACTAAGAATAGGTACCCTAATTTTGGGTCCCCTATGCATCGCCTCACCATAGAAGTATGTATTTCTCATTCCATCCAAAAGAACATGTGTAGTAGAAACGTAATCCCCAAAGGTGGCATCATTAAGAGAAATATATCACCTTTCCTGATATGGATTCCTAGTGTCAGATCTTCATATCCTACCTAAAAATGGTCTCCCTAGGCATAGGCCCCATATAGTTTGAGCTGTATGAATTTAAACTAAAAGGCCTAACATCCTAGTCGTATGATGTTAAAATACATGATAACGTCCTCAGCGTATGACATTAAACTATATCCCCACCCTATGCAATGAACACAAGATGCCACATATAAGATTAGAATATGATGAAATCCCTCCTACATTAGGCATCCCACATGTGTAATCCCCACACAAACATGGAATGATCCTCCTACAGTGGGAATCCCATATGCTTAAGCCCCATATCATCCTTTGATATCACTCCTTTCGTAACATAAGCATCCTTACTGCATGATGTTAAATTGAAGAGATTGGTCCAATCACATGTCCTTAAATTATACACTCAAGATACATGGGTTTTGATCCTTGAATCTAAACCGGGTACGTATGATGCCTCCATAATTTCCAATCCCAACATGCCAACATCACCATTAAATCTACATGTCTTCCCCCTGGAAAGAGAAAACTCTAAAGTGTGATCATATCCCCTTGGGATACACTCAACCTGGCTAAACTATCCCCACATGATGTTAAACCTATGACCAACCTATCCCTACAAGATGTTAAATTGATGATTAACTTGTCCCCACAATACATTAAACCTGTGACCAACCATTTTGTACAATACATTAAACCTATGACCAACAAATCCCCACAAGGCATTAAACATGTGATAAATTCATCCCCATAAGATGTTAAAATCATGAAAATCATATCCTCACAAGACCTTAAACCTATGACCCCACCAAATAAATCAGAATCTATACCTCATGCGATAAAAATGGGATGCCCAAGGTAAGAAACCATAGAAGTCTTACGCACCTGGCGCAAATTACTTCATGAAATGCATGGGATTACTTGGGTTATACACCTAATATTACTCACATATGAGATTCCATTGACTTTGAAAAAGGAATAATTTATAGGTTCCCAACAAACCTAGCATGTGTATATGTATAGATGTGTCTAATGTCACCATCAACTCCAACCATTGGTAGCTGCCATGTCGGGATTGAATTGGTGTAATTAACCAGTGCCCACCTTAATATGGAATCAGAAATGAGATTCACAAAAATGACTCAAATATATGAGGGAGAACCAGAATAGGAAATTAAATCCAAGGAGTAATCCATGTAAGGAGGAACTGATATCTTATCATCTCATTTTGATCAAGGATCTGACATCACCTATCATAGTGGTAGAGGTCGCCCACCTTTGGAAAGTGGGAATGTGGTGCAACCGGAAAAACACCATAGAGGAGGAGCAACCAAATATATGGAAGAAAAAAAAAATTAATATTAAATTAAGGAAAATAGAATCATCATGCCCAATGTGTTCCCCGACTTGAGATCATCGAAGGTGATTAGAGGGTGTTATGTGTTTAGAAGAAGAGGTCTAGAATTTATTTGATGGAGTTGTAAAAATGGATAAGTCCTAGAGTTATTTGGAGGATTTAATATTTCATAATACTTAGAAAATATTTTGTAATAAATTTATCATTTTGTAATAATTTTTCATTGAGGTGGGGAAAATTGAAAAAGGAAAGACACGTAAGACTTTGGTCCAGTTTTCATAATACTTCTGAGGTAGTTTGTAAGACATTCTGATCATGTGATAATTTTCATATCTATATTCATATGAATTTATCAATAAGTTATTAAGGATTAAAAATTGTTAAAAAATACCTATATATATCAGAAATTAATTAAGTTAAATAAGTTACATCGATGTTGCACTTTATAAAAAATGAGACTTTAAGAAGGATTTGGAAAAAAAATAGATGATGCTTGATTTATTAGTTCATTTTTCAAACTTTAAAATAGTTATTATTTTTTTTTATTCAAGATAAGAATAATGAATCAAATTTAATCTAATTCAGTGAATTAAGTTGTATTTCCACCATTAGGAGGATGGACACACCACAAAGATCCATAAATGTCAGTAGGGAAAATATTCAAAATAACTACTGATTTTATGGTGTTTATAAATAATTAAATATCTCATATTTCTTTGATATTTAAATAAATATAATTATAATAATTTAATTTACATTTGAATAATATAAAATGAGTGAAAATTTTAAAAAAAAATTGACTGATTTGAAATATGAGAATACTACACAACCTGAAAATAAGAAGTTTCCAAATTTTACTATGGAAATAATATTCATGATATTATGTAAATATAAAAGAATAAAATAAAGAAATAAATATTGTTTTTTGAGTATAGATAATTTATAACTATACAAAGAAAGATATCTTCTATGTAAAATAAAGAA
Organism: Viscum album; assembly: GCA_963277665.1. Classification (NCBI taxonomy): domain Eukaryota; kingdom Viridiplantae; phylum Streptophyta; class Magnoliopsida; order Santalales; family Viscaceae; genus Viscum; species Viscum album. The sequence continues at coordinate 134,872,960 of OY728153.1, forward strand.
GAAGACGAATAAGATATTAATGATGTCTGCATATGAATTTGATTATTAGTGTCATGGAAAGACATTTTATTAGTAATCATATAGTAACTTTATTTTGATGAAGAAGAAGACTAAGTTGAAGATCATTAAAGATATAGAATAAGTGAAAATATTATTTTTTTATCATATTTATGTCTCATGGATGATGATCATCATTAGTTTTTGGTGAAATTAGAATCCACTTGTGATATTTCTTACTATGTTCTGGTTTACTTATATCTAGTAGTGAGATGTTGTGATTCCAATGAGATGATGGGTAGCATGGTGGTAGTATTTTCTTGTGTAAGAATCACTATGGGTTCAGTAGGATTCCCATAATAACTTCTTGTGTTTATAGTGTAAAATATATGACTCAGGTGAATAACGGATCATAGTAAGGAGCAGGTACCCACACTAGGTCCAAACCTAATAAAACTTTTGTGTTCTTGGTGTTATTTTATTTTATATCATATTCAGGTAAGGATGATATCTTTACATTAAGTGGATCATATTCTAATATGTTGTAGAGGTTAATTTCAAAGAAAAGAAATTATAAAAGAGAGCACTACTCATTCAACCCACCTTCTAAATAGTGCAAACCATTCCCAAAGCACTTCAAGTGGTATTAGAGCCTCCATGTTCCCTCTATTAGATCCAAAAGTTACATAATATTTATAGTCTTAATATTTTTAATATAAATTTTATCCCCACTTTATATAGTAAGAACTATCAAAACTAAAATAATATGGTGGGGATTATCTTCTATCACTTGGATTATAAGTTAAAGATTCAAAAAAATGGGTTTTCCACCCATTGAGGGAAATATTCCAATTCCCTTTGCTAATAAGAGGAATTTTGAAGTTGATGGAAAATACAAAATTCTATTTTTATGTCTATATCAAAAAATGTTTTCATAAAAATTATGGGGATTTAAACTGATAATGAAATCTAGGATAAATTAGAAATTGGTTATGAAGGAAATGTAAAAGTTAAATAAGTGATTTTGAAAATATGGAGAAGTAGATTTGAATATGTATAGATATATGATGAAGAAAATATTGATTAATAATTTACAAGATTCAATGAAATTACTTGCAACATCAAAGGATATGGAGAAAATCTAGATGATTTCATAATTATTAAAAAGTTAACAAGAAAATTTCCAGACATGTTCGATCAAAAAATATCATCATTAGATAAAGAGGATCTTAATCTTAATGAATTGAACAACATTATAATTTCTTATGAAATGAGAAGTATCCCAACATTCAAAAATAATATCAAGGAGGAAATGGATTTTGAGGCAATGGGGAAACTCAAAATTAGAGATGAATAAGATAAAGACTCAAGTGAATCTAAATATGAGGAAGAGGATGAATATTTCAAGATAATTATGGATCTTATATCAAAGAAATTAAAAAATGATAATAGTATGTTTAAAATAAAACACACACCTAGGTTTTAAAAGTATGGTGACATTGTAAATTTTTCTATGAATTTTCTAAAGAAGAAGGATGTTGAATATTAGATAGATGAACAAGATGAAAAACCTCGGAAAAATATATAATGTAAAATCTCAAATGAAGTGAAAAAATATGGTTAAAAGAATAATAATTTCTAAAGAAGAAATAAGTTTGATTAGTAAGGAAGAATATGTTTTCTCATCAATAAAAACTAATTATAAGATGAATATATTAGAAAATTTACTAACTTTATAGCTCATGTTGTTAAATGTGAAGTGACCTCGAGCAGTGCATAAAATAAAGGATAGAAAATATATATGGTGAACATATTGAAGGCTTCACTTGATAATTATCTTGAGAATAATAATAAAAATCAAGGATAATAATATGTTAAAGGGAGGAATTAAAAATATACTGAAGGAAATTATGAAAACATCAAAAGGGAAGTATGTTATATTGATAAAATTAATAAATTCAAGCTAAAAGTTGTTGAGTAGGACAAGATGGTAAGAGATATTGAAGAAAAACTTTCTTTGAGAGAAAAAGAGTTAATCAAGAAATAATAAAAGTGACTTTAGGTAGAGAATAATATGAAAAATATCATATAATACTTCAATGATGTAGTAGAAGTCTGGGATGAATCATCACAAGCTAGGTAAAAGAGGTGTCATAAGAGGCAGAAAATTTCTAATTCTACTAAATCTCAAGATAAACTGATTACCTATAACAGTGTGGGTTATAAAATCAGATCTGGATATGTTTGGGATAAGAAGAATGATGAAAACTCCACTTTAATATTAAGAGAAGAGAAGAATATCCTAAGAATATTTTTTATCCAAAATCGTAAACACACACAGTATGTGACGGGACAAAAAAATAATATTTTATACATAATGTTTATCAATATTTAAGATCATGTTTCAAAGGTTACTACTGGTTATATGGACTGTTTTGAAATAAATCAAATACATACAAGTTTAATAGGTCACTACCGTGTAAGATACATGTGTCAAGAGGGAGCAATTCTAAGATGATGAAAAATGATTCACAAAGGAAGCAAGTTGTGACTAGAAATTAATTATCTATGCTAACACAAAAATAGGTTTGGTTGCTTGAAAAAAATAGTGGAGGAGATCAGTAAGGACATTGTGCTAAGAAGTGCATGACTACCTTCCTAGAAAATATTCTAGTGGTAAGAAAGGAATGGTAATTTAGAAAGTGATGGAAGAAAAGTCATGTTTTACAAAAGTTATATTGAAGGCTTGAAAAATAACCAAGACATGGATTATTGAATGTGGTAATTCCATGAACATGAGTGGTGCTACTAATATTATGAAGAATATAAAAAATAATTAGGGAGGGGAAGTGGATTTTGGTAATTACTATTCTCTAAAAATTTGAGGTGTTGGAACTGTTAAGATAGAAGCTCGAAATCTAAATTCAAAAGATGTATTATTTGTTGAAGGGGTGAGGCACAATCGGTTGAGTGTTAATCAACTATATGTTGATTAATATGAGTTTTTTTTAAAGAAAAAAAATCATTTATTATTAAAATTAAAAAAATCAGGTATTTAAACTATCAAAATCATTATGTGGTTCTTAGTTTCTTTCCGCATGAGTTTGTCACTGCCTGAAGGCAGCCATTTCACATTGCAAGCAGGATTGTATGCTATAGATAATTCATAAAAAGGGATATGGATGATAGGATTGTCGAGGATTCTTGTTTTCTACTTGAATCAAGTAGTTCACCAATTCTAATTGAGTATGGTGTTTTCCTACCACCATTTTCACACCACATTCATAAGAAGTTCAAGCACTGAAACTACACTCAAAAGTGTGTTATCAGCTGGTTTTTTCAAGAGTTCCATAGAGATTTATATTACTATGATGCTCTATTCCCATAAATTGTTTGAACAAATTCCAAGAAAACCAAAGAAACATTTCACATATTTAACCCCTTCAATCCAAGCCTAACCTAAATACCAACATCCCCTTCCATACTTTATTTCCACCACAAGCATAACCAAACAATTCCCAACACCATATCATCCCAAACCATCCCACTCAAGTATAAGATTCTCAATATATCAAGTAGTCCCACTCCAAATTCTACCCTATCATAATACCACCCTACCCTAATAGCCTCCCAACATGATCAAGCCTACCTTTATCCTCATCTAAGGTTACTCTAAACCCTATAACAACACCAATCCTTCCTATTCCCATAAATATATCCATATCACCACCAATCCATCCTGCCTCATTATTATTTCATTACCAATTTCCATCCCCACTATAAAACCCAATTTCTAACAAGCTTGAAACCAAATACACATGGAATCTCACAAAAAAGAGTGAGAATGTAGAATTTTTTGGAATGGTTAAGATATTTAAAGAGGAAATCTTAGAGGCCTCTATTAGGTTAGGCTATGAAAACCATCTTTTGGGTAAGTAATTAAATATTATGAAAGGAGTTATTTTGTAAGTCTAACTCTCAAATTCCAAATGGAGATGGCATAAGTATTAGTGGATAACATTTAGAATTCCAAAAGCAGTAGACTGAATGATATCAATTATAGGTGTGTAAGTAGAACATATCTCTTTCTATGAATAAATGTGGAGTGTAGATATTCAAAGAACTTATGTAATGTTTTTCATTTGAAGGATGTATAAGAAATTTTACTTGTAGTTTTGTGGTAAATGTAATGCCTAATAAAAATTAGAATTTAACATAAGAGTAAACTCATGAGAATTTCAGAAGCATGCGTCATACACGATAAGAAAAAGTTATGGTGGTGGAAGTCTTTAACCATGTAGAGGGATACCCATGAAGGTTGGAGTGAAGTGGATTCTCCCCACGAAGATCCAAATGTAGTGGTAAATAGTTTCATTGGATGGACTCTACTATTTTAATAGGTTAAAATCAATTATAGTGAACTGGATCATAATATTATAATCATATTATATTTCTTAATAAAAGTGTTTATAGTGTTACTATCATGAATTAGGACTCATGTTTAAATCACATAAATACTTATGTTATTATTTTACATTTATTTGTTCCAATCATTGTTTTATGGGTGTTCTTATTGAGGTTATTCTGAGGATAGCATTTCAATGTGGTGACTCTGGTGTGGTTGTCTTCAACGTTTCAGTGAATTGAGTACACACGTTAATTTCAGTACTTTTTTTTCACCTTGTATGTTTTAGAGGAATAACATATGGTGGTTAAATTGGACATTTCATTGGGTCCAACAAGTGGTATCAGAGCTTCGATTATAAAGCTTTGGATGACCAAACACTGGTGAAGGTGATTCATAGCTTGGTTTAACAACATAATTTTTCCCTTTTCCTTGAATGATAATTTTAGTAATGTAATATCTTTTCCCCAATTAACTTTGAATAACAACCAGACCTGGTCATGTAACGCCCCAACCCCAGTTACCCATAGTCGGTGTATTATTTTAATACATTTACATGATTATAAGGAATCAAGTCCCGAAGGACCGATCAGTTTAGAAACCTTTGAAATATATTACATACATCAAATTCACATTACAATTTCAGACATGGAATACAACATAGATAGTTCTTTGAGATTTACATTATTCACTTTTAGCTTAACCCTACATATCAATCATAATACACTTCTTATAAATCCTAATAAAATAAAACATAAGAAAGGGATGAGCTCAGATGCTCAGTAAGGGTAAACAATTTAGCGGAAGATAACATAATCAATAGGTATGGTGAATAATTTAAAACACATTCCTTTACAAATAATAAACTTGAACACTTTATGGAAGAAATATGATCTAAGTAAATAATTTAATAATAAAACATAGTCATGGTTATTCTACTAGTTGAATAACCACATGAACCGTCAATATTATTTTCATAATGAGGGAATGTATAATGCCAAACATTCTGAAACATTTTGTCAAGGCCTCAGCCAAGACATCTAAAAATGATTAAGGCCTCGGAAAAAACCATATATCAAATTGGGAAATTCCTCATCCAATTCCACATCTAATTGTCTCATGAGACCTACTGATGCATTGAGGAGCTATAGTGGGCTCCACCCGTCACTTACTATTTCCAATACATTCCTCATATGAAAAGGTTGAAACATAATATAACATTCGTATTAAACCTAGCATATGAAATGTCAATACTTTATCCATAAACCATGAATGGTATAAAAATAACACATCCATGGTCAAACATATCACAAAACCTTCAATACAATATGGAAGATTTTTTTCATAATAAATCAACTTCAAACAAGTTTAAAATCCATCAAAGGATGTTGACATAGATGAAAATGATTTGTAAAAATATTTGAGAGAATTATCCCTTTTTCATGAAAATATTTAAAAGTAACACAATTTAAAAAGGAATACATTTAAAGAAATTTTTGAAACAAAGTTTCCCAGACCACTTTGAAACTTTTTAAAGGAATTAACATTTTAAAACATTCATGTCCATATAAATAAATCCTTAAAACCATTTTGAAAACATTGACATTAATGATAAAGGTTTAGAAGAATAAATCTTTAAAACATTTAAAATAATGTTTTAATAAAATTTCCATTAAAAAGAATCCATTTTAACACACTTTTATGAAACATGGACATGGATAATAAATATTTCCCAGTAGATACTTACGTAAAAACAACCTTGTATAATAAAGAGATTGTGAAATTAACCTTTACCTTGCACTTTCCTTTGGTCGAGGGTACATTTAACCTCCTGTATAATGACCATAGTATGTTATTAAATTATACCACAACCATATTCATATTTATTATATCATAAATTATTCATTTATGACTTTATACTACCCATTTAATAATGATTTCCATGTTAAATTAACATTTTGGGTAATAAACGAATTCTTTATCGTATGTGTTTTAACTTGTTATTCTTGATCATATCATTTAGATCATGATTTAAATACTTCCAGAATATAAACCTTGATTTATATATCATATAAATTTAGAATATAAATATTTATTATAGATAGATATATGAAATGGAAGGCACTGTTTATGGAGACGGTAGGCCGTACGTACGCATAAACGTTGTTTCCGTTTTCATATCGTATTAAATGTAAGTAAGTGAATAAGATATATGTAAGTACATATATATATATATATATATCTGGTAGCATTATTATTTCATATATTACATACTTGTTAATAATATATACTTTTATAGTCATCGTTGAATGGTGAATGTGGGAATGAATCTCATCGTGTCGTGGAGACGGTAATCCGTACGTACGCACGAGTGACAATATCATTATATTGATGGTGAAATCATATGTAATTGGATGGTATATCATATATACAGAATAATTAAAATGTTATATTTATTATTTACATCATTTATACTCATTATTATACCCATCCAAATAATGAAGTGTTTGAATAACAAACTACACCACAACGTGGAGACGGTAAGTCGTACGCACGCACGTATGGTGAATTTGTCATTTAGAGGATGGATAGAATAACAAATATGGTTGTAACATATTTATAATAAAATTTCAGTATGTAGGAGGTACTTCAGTTATTACTTTGGTGTGTAAACAACAAAGAAATAGAAAGTGGAAGATGAAAGGAACTTGAAAGAGGGTGGTGAAATTATTATCTCTTCTTTGGGTGTTTCCTTTTGAGTTGATCAAAAAGGCTCCTTAGGTTGGATTTATGATAAAAGTAAGGACTCTAGGTTGATGTGAGGAAATTTGGGAGGATATTTGGTCAGGGTTTGGCCGAGCCAAATGGCTTTGGAGGTGTGATTTTGAGAGAAGGGGAAGTGCCCTTTTATAAGAGGGGTGAGGGTCACTTTAGGAAAAGATTAAAATATTAATTTATTATACAATCATTTTCGGTTTATAATGGATCCAAATGAATTTATTTATAGACTTAGGTGGTTATGGTTCTAAATAATCTCAACCAATAGTTTTTATACAAGTTTAGGTTACCATGTTAACCTTATATTTTAGATTTAACTTTTCGTTAAATAGTTTAACGTTTACCGTGTCTTCATGTATTCTTACACTATATGGTTAATAAAATTACTCTAAACATCCAAGAAAAGATCAAGTGGTTCATTAATGAAATTTATAATATTATTTAATCCCTTTTGACGAACCTTATATTTTTAGGAATATTATATCAACCAATAATATAGTATTTGTTTTAAAAATTAATTTATGTCAATTTTGACATTATTTGGTATTTGGATTTTTTGAAAGTCATCACAACTTGATTAATTCTAACAAGATACATTGAATAAACCTTAACATTTCATATTCTCATATAAAATTCTTGTATGTCATAAAAACTTTGAAATTATATTTATTTTAATATTTATAATGTCATTTATTTGATTCTTTCATTAATAAGGTAATTACTGCATCATCATTGTGTCATAAATAAATTAAATTATTTAATGTATAAAAATTATAAATAAAATACCATTATGTAGGAAATATTTTTATATTTCTAATGAAAATTTATAGTTGAATTTATCTTATGTATAACCCTATATTACAAATGGTTTAATTATTAAACTTTGAATTTAACTCTTTTAACTCTTTTTTAAATAAAATAATAATAAATGTCCTAATCTATTCCAAGTGGACCAAATAGGATCATATTTTATTCCTAAGGTTTTTTTGGTCGAATTATACTTATCCAATAGAATTGGGACATGTGTTAGGGTAATTATGATATCATTTTTACCCTTAATTACCCTATTTACTTTTAACTGTGGTAAATAAAAGTCAAAAGTAACTATTCATCAAAAATTATTTTCATCTTGTTGAACCAAATTTTACCTATTGATATTAACCATGTCTCTTGTATTTTTGAAATTCAACTCAAAAAAGTGGTAAAATTAAGTTTTATGCAAATTTGTAAATGCTCCTAGGAGGTGGGTAAAAGACGGTAAAAAGTTCAATAAAATTTTTATATATCTAAAATTATTATAAAATGACTCAAATTAATTACATAAAACTTATATAAATATTATTTATCTATTTTTACCTAAAATAAATTTAAATAAAATAAAAAATTATTAAAATAAAAAGTCGGTTTTAACTAATAACGCAGTATTTTTCACTATTCATCAAAAATTGAAAGTTTTCATAAAAATACCAAAAATTTACCCCAATATAATTTTGATATTAAAAAATAAAAAATGAAGTCTATTTTACCAAATTAAAAACATAGAAGTTTCATTTATTAATTTAAAATTAATTCCCGTTGTCAAAACCAAAAAGCGGGTTTTTAAAAAAGTAAAAACTATCAAATGATTGACATGTGTTTATGTCAAATTTAAATGTGAAATTACTTATAATGACCTAAATTGTATTAAATTATAAAAATATAATCTAATTATACTTAAAAACCTTTCAAATTCATAATTTAACACTATAAATTATTTCGATTAAAAAAGTTGTTTTCAATTAAAACCTAGTATTTTTAATTATTCGTCAAAATATGAAAGTTATCAGAAAAGTACTAAAAAATTTATCCATACTAAATTTTTATGTCCTTATTCTAAAGAAGAATTTAATTTCATTAAATTGAATATATAAAAGTGTCAAATATTGGTTTTAAAAAGGGTTCGCCATTAAAAGGTGATAAATTTTCATTTTTTGAAAAATACTTCTTTTATCTGAAAAAATGAATTTGTTCTTATATTATGTCTTAGAAACACATAATATGGATGTTAAAATTATATATAGTATATAAGATTAAAAATTCAGTTAATACTATTCATAACCGCTTTTTGAACGGCTGGTTTGGTAAGTTGTGGTGCGCTTGAACTCGGTGTTGCGTGTAGCGCAAGCTATTGAATTACTTTAATGAGATAACATACTATGAAATCTTGGGGTTTTATAGGTCACCACCATAACTCAAGCACGTCTCCCCATAGCCAAAGGATACTGACTAACAGCATGGCTCTAAGGTGATGTGGTGGGATGATTATACCCACATATCAGAGTAAAACATTGGTGTAAATAATAAAGCAGATACATCCAAAATAAGAAATAAATAGACATCTAGGCAAGAAATTAAAAATAATCAAACATAAATCATGTCATATCAAAATGAGACTATCCAATGCATGTATGGAATTCATACATTAGTATAAATCATATACATCAAACTCCAAATAATAAAAGAAAAACTGGGAAAATCCACCAAAAATGGTCCCAAGTCCTATCTTGGTCCCAAAATCTCATTATCCATTCTATAAGTCTAAATCAAGTATCTATCATAGGATTTTTTTTCCCTTATCTTTTCTTACAAACATGAATTTCTACTCGGGTACCAAATAGTGGTCTGATCAAGGTGTGGGTATGACTTAGTAGGCTACCACTAGTAACATCTATAAGCATAATCATGTCTGAGAAATATAGTGTATGTTGATGTGTATAATAAATAAAGCTACAATATAAATAATAAAACCATCGTTGAACCACGGGTTCCCAAGTGACACTCAAGATTGACCATACCGGTTTCAGTTTGGGATGGATGTATTTGTCCATGATGTATCATTAAGAAATTTTGATCATTTCTAGGTGGATTATCCTAGGAAATCAAGTAACTAGGAAACACTAACAAACTCAAGTAGAATCATCCTGATGTGTTCCAAAGGAGCATACGTCATCATTAGACCCAAGGGGGTCACCCCATGGTGTTCCAAAGTAGCCGGAATCATCGTTGAACCTAAGGGGGATCACCCATGGTGTTCTTAAGTATCAATAATCATCATCAAACCTAAGGAGAATCGCCCATAGCATTCTAAAATATCAGGCATCGGTATTTAACCGAAGGGGGTTCACCCGAAGGCATTTCAAAGTGTCATACATCATCACCAACCCTATAGGGATTCACCACAAGGTGTTCCAAACATTTATCATAATTTCATAACACAAGAAACTCATTAATAAATTCATTTAATTCAATAAACAGTAATCCTCATATAATAAACATGTCCTATAGATCCTATATAATGTCCTAGACATCCCTATCCACATGACTGGTCAAATACTTAAGTTACAGCAACCCTGGGGTTTCCATTTATTCAATTGAGTCAGGTCTCACAAAATAAACATGGACACTAAATCCTAGAGCATGTCCCAGACATCCTTGGTCACTCACCCATGGTCATATCTCAAGTCCTAGCACCCCTAGTGGTCTCACCCAAATTTACCCAAGATTTTAGGTTTAAGCGATCGTTTGTAGTTTAGCTTGGGTTGTCGAATCCTTAGAGACCTAAGAAGTAACCTAAAGACACGTACATCCTATGAATTGTTTTTGGATATGAAGTGGCCAACTTGGGTTGATTTTATATGGTTTTAAATTAAAACTAATAGACTTAAGAAAATTCAAATTAAAATAATGAGTTGATCCTAGGTTATCACTTGGGGTGTATTGGATGAAATTCTTTTTTTAACAGTTTCAACTTCTTATATTAGAGATAGGTTTATTCAAGAAGATCAAAAGACTTCATCACTTACTGGTTTAATACCAAAAAACCATAATAATAATCACCTATATACTTTGAGGATAAAATTTAGGAGCACTCCAAGGTAAAGGTTCGTATTAGCACTTGAAGTATGTGGCCTTAAAATTCAACAAGGACGAAGAAGTTTCAAAATCCTCAAATAAAAATCTCAATTAAAAGAGGTGATTAGAAATTAATGGGGTGATAAATAACATCCAATACAGCCCCTTTATACTCCTTTGGATCAACCCATAAGTGGTTTATCCCTCTATTGATTTTATGGTTTCAATGGAAGTGCAAAGTAGACTCATGAGGGAGGAAATAGAGAAGTAAAAAAAACAATGAACTAACGACCATTCCACCTTTATGTGATAATTTCACAAGGTATGGTGTGAATAAATTCACACCTTGAACCAAAGGTATCAAAGTGATATGAAGAAAAATAGAATAAGAGTAGAATAATAATTTTTATTAAGAAACTAAAGTGAATTGAACAACTTACATGTGAAAGACAAACTTGAGACAACAAAATCGCAGCATAACATTACAATGAAAGAAAGATCAAAAGATCCATAAATCCTCTAAAAACACTACCTTAAATAGGAATTTTGGGATCCTTGGGTCAAGCCTCCAATAGTTAAATTCTTCCCACTTGATCATGGTAGGCTTAGGGTGGTGGAAATCTTGTGGAACTTAGACTTTTCCACTCTTGACCTGAGGTGGCATCCAACTTGCATCCACCAAACAGACGCATCTAAATGACCGTCTATATGGCCTAATTAGAGTGGTCCATAGAAGAATAAAATGTATCTACGGATGTATCCTAACCTCCTATAAAATTTTAGTCCAAATTGAATTTTTTTTTTGCGAGATATTATTGAAATGGTGGGATGTTTTTCTGGGCCGTAGAATCCGGCCTATAATTTTATCTCCAACTTGGGCCACCTGGAACTCCATTCAAACATCAGAATTAGTTTTTTCCAATTTTTAATTAAATGTTCCCCATGATTTATTCTATATTAATTTCAATTTTCATAATTATTGGGCCTAGATATTGGCTGATACCGTAGTTTTGTGAGGATGTTTTCCAGTTTACTTCACCCAGAATGTTGTTTGTTCAAGGCCAACTTTGGTGGTCATCCAATATGAATCTTCAAGTGCTGAAAAAGTATGAATTGTTACCAATGTAATAAGAAACCTGAAAATTAAATATTAAAATAAAATCAAGATCATTGGGTACTTTAAATTTTGTTCAAAATGTACCATGTAATAGTGCATTTTAAGAAGGAATTACAATTATAATATGAAATAATGTTCAAAGTGTAAAATGCACTAAAATGTTGTTTATAAATAATAAATCACATGAATATTATATATATTAAAAATGAATATTAGCCTCATTCAGTGGCTAATCACACCCCTAACTTGATTTTTTCTAGTCCCAAACAAAATATATCTCGAAAATGTGAAATTTGAATTCCCTTTTCCAAAAACATTTTAATAAACAATGATCACCAAAAACCATTATATCAAACAACTGTGAAACCCATAAAAATATTTTAATAAAAGATATTTTCATAAGAAGATCCCAATCCCAAGCCCATTACTTTTTTCAAATTCATTTCCATATTTCATCCAATATCAATTAAGTATGAGGATGTGTTATGTATCACAATAGACATGGGGGTTCATCTTTATTCAAGGGGAAAATAACAGAAGTGATAGGTGGAATCACATTTCAATATTAAGATGAGTATTCAATTTTTTTTGCAATATTTACATGGTAATTGAAATTTCACTCAAAAGAGTCAACCCATGTAGCGAGACTTTGTCGATGACTCCTAGGCTCAAAGACCTTAGGGCACCAAGTGAAGCCCACATACTCGGGAATCATCTCGAGTTAACTCAGTCAAAAACAAAGTCAAATTACCAAAAATAGAGATAAAATTACTAACTCTAGGCAAGAAAACTATGGTGTCACGATTCCCAAGTGCTGAAATCCACGCATTAGGTCATTTCATTGCTCTATATGAAATTTTTTTTTATTTTTTTATTGAATACTCATATTAAAACTAAAATGATCACTAAACCTATGATATTTATTTGGGGGACCCCATGAACTCAAACTAATACCCCACTATCCAAAGGACGTGCGTTGTGATCTCTTTTTTCTATTTGGATGAAAATATAAATGATGAAATTTCACATTAGATAGCCACACTTTCCAAAATCTATTCCCATGAAATTATACATGGATTAAAATTAGAATCAGGGCATGCTAAATTATTTGATATTTGGTTTTAAAGTGTACGATGTGTATTATCATGTTCAAGGTTAAAGAAATTTTTCCTTCCACACATTTTTTTATGCACACAAAATTAATTATTTTTTTTTCATTCTTTTCACCCCCCAACTTAGAATAACATTTTCCCCAATGTTTAAAGAAAATAAAATTGAGAAGTGTGTAGAGGTAGGTAAAAGGAATTCTAAAAGGAATTTTCAATATGAGGATCATGGATTAAAGTCACCTGATGGTTGAAGTTGAATTTCTTGCTGCTCCAATGTAGTCCTTTGATATCCATGTCACTTGCAGAGTTCCCTAGTGGAAAAAGGAAAAAACAAACAAACAAAACAATATATATAGATATATATATTTATTCATATAAAAAAAGTGAAATATAATTATATATACAAAAAATATAGAATAAGGAAGCACTATAAGATGTAGGTCAGTGGTAAGCGTGCACCCTTGTCTCCCTTCAGTCCCGGGTTCGAGTCCCCGTAGCTTCACCGGTTGTGACGGGGTTTGCCCCATGACCTACGATGTGTCCTTTTAATTTTTTATTATTATTTTTTTTGTATTTTTATTTTAACCTATAAACACATAAAAATAAAATGAACCGATCATACATTGTCTTATTTTAAAATTTTTGGGTAAGGTATTACTCAAGGATCACACCACGTGACACGGATGAATATGGCGCTCCCCTTTCATACCCATCCATACTCATAATAGAATAACAGGTCAAGAGTCTATTTTTTTTAAATATCAAAATGATTCATTAATCCTATTTGAAAAATAAAGATGATTCAAAAAGATTGGAAATATGAAAACCATGGGTTGCCTCCCATGCAGTGCTTTTGTTTAACATCGTTAGCCCAACATGGATCCTAAATCTATCAATTTTTTCATGGTTCATAGGTTGGCCCAGTGAACTCAACCTCTATTTCCTGTTCATTGAATGGTTCAATGAATGGTTTTAACCTGTGACCATTAACCTTGAAAATGTGACCACTTATGGGATCCGGAATCTTTAATACCCCATGGGGGTACACATGATGAACTATGAAAGGACCTAACCATCTAGACCTTAACTTTCCCGGGTGTAAATGAAGTTGTGAACTATACAAGAGCACGAATTTTCCCAGATCAAAATGTTTGACTTTTATATTCTTGGAATTGGTAGGCTTGAACTCTAGATTTATTTATCCTTGAATTTTCATAAACCTCCATCCTAAGTTCCTCAAGTTCATTAAGATCTAATTTCCTCTTTGTTTCGGCCAAAGAAATGTCAAAATTCATTTTTTTTATTGCCCAAAATGCCTTATGCTCAATTTCAATAGGTAAATGGAATGATTTTCCATAAACCATCCTATATGGTGATATTACTAGGATGTTTTTGAATGATGTACAATATTCCCATAGGGCATCCAAGAGTTTCTTGAACCAATCTTTCCTATAGGGATTGACAGTTTTTTCAAGAATTTTCTTAATCTCCCTATTCACTAACTCAGATTGACCATTGGTTTGAGGATGGTATGCATTGGAAACATTATGAGAAATATCATACTTAGACATGAGTGAAGAGAATGGGTGGTTGTAGAAATGGGTTCTTCGATCACTGATTATAGACCTAGGAATTCTAAATCGAGAAAATATGTGCTCTTTTAGAAATCGGATCACAACATGATGGTCATTGGAATTGGTGGGAATGGAATCAACCTATTTCTAGAAATAATCAATAGCTAAGAGGATGTAGAGGTATACCCTAGAGTTTGGGAAGGGTCCCATGAAATCAATTCCCCAACAATCAAAGATTTCAACGATAAGAATGGGAGTGAGGGGCATTTGATTCCTTTTGGTAAGGGATCATAATTGTTGGCAATGAGGACAGCTTTGGAAAAATTGGTAGGAATACTTAGTGAGGTTAGGCCAGTAGAAACCACTTTGGAGGACCTTTTTAGTGGTTTTCTTTGTGTAAAAGTGGCCTCTACATGCCTCTATATGACCCAATATTAGAATGGACTCTTTCTCAGACTCAGGAACACGTCTCCTAATGATTTGATCGGGACAGAACTTGAAGAGGTAAGGATTATCAAACACATAGTGTTTGACATCAAAAATGAATTTCCTCTTATCTTGGGTCCCAAGAAAATTTGGAATGTCACCCGTAACCAAGTGGTTTGCTATGTCAGCATACCATGGGCAATCACTCACAGAATAGAGGTGCTCATCAGGAAATAAATCAGACACAGAAAGGTGATGTGAGTTGTCTTTGAATTCCATCCTAGAGAGGTGATCAGCTAAAACATTTTCAACACCCTTTTTATCCTTAATGGTTAAATCAAACTCTTGAAGAAGAAGAACCCACCTAATCAATCTAGCCTTAGCATCTTATTTTTGGAAAAGGTATTTTAGGGTTGAATGGTCAGTGAAGACAATGGGTGATCCTAAGATATAGGACCTGAATTTCTCTAAAGAAAAGACAACAGCAAGAAACTCTTTCTCAGTGGTGGTGTAGTTGA
Organism: Viscum album; assembly: GCA_963277665.1. Lineage (NCBI taxonomy): Eukaryota > Viridiplantae > Streptophyta > Magnoliopsida > Santalales > Viscaceae > Viscum > Viscum album. The sequence goes on from OY728153.1 coordinate 134,888,775, forward strand.
TTTTTTCATCATTTAGGGATTTTCTTGCATAAGCAATGACAAATGGAGTTTTCTCACACCGTTGACCTAATACTACTCTAATAGCGAAGTCACTCACATCACACATGAGTTCGAATGTAATGTCCCAGAAATTATGTATATTTTTTTAATTATATGGAATTATTATGAGACCGTGAAATCTGACAGCACGTGATTTCGAGGCTCAGAGTGCCTGGAATGATCTGTCGAAGTTTTTGTTATTCTTAAATTAGCGTGCGTAGGCAGTTTTCCAAAAAAGTGGAATAAATCTTAAATGGTTTCTTAGATCAGAAATATTAGGGCACCATTACGTTCATAATGGCAGGTTTACCCTGGGTGTGACTTAAGTTTGGTCGGCGCGGTCCACCTATGAGAAAACCCAAAAATGGCATAATTGTAAATAAAATAATTAAATAAATTATTTTATTTTTTAAATTCTTATAAATCATAAATGGTAACTCAGATTGAAAATCTGAGACAACCGCTGAACTCGTAAGAGTATGATTTATTTAGGCAGATACTAACTTTGGCCGGTGGGGGCCACCAGTGAAAGTTAGTTTTTGGCTGTAAATAAAATAATTAAGTGACAATTTTTTTATTGTAAAATCCATAACTTTTAAACGGTAACTCGGATTTGAAATCTGAGAGTACCGTTGGGTTTGTTGGGGCGTTTTTCACCTAGGCAGAGTCTAACCTAGACTGGCATGGGTCGAGGGTGACTGATAATAATTTTCCGAACTTTTTTTTAGATACGTTCAGTAAACGCATGAGCGGTGTTTTCTAACTTTTGAACTAGTGCTCGGATTAAAAATCCAAAGACACCGTTGAACTCGCATCATCGGGATTTTCTTAAGGAAGGTTTAACCTCTACAGTAGTGGGTTGAGAGAAGAAGTTGGTTTTTGCATTTTTCCTGGAGGATTAAATAAAATAAATATATTTTATTTTAAATATCCCCTCACTTCTCCTTTTAAATTCTTGGTGGTGGGGACCACATGAACTCACCTTTAATGTGAGAAAACCCTTGGAATTCTCCCAAGTTAATGAGCCAACAATTAATTGATCTACTAATTAATTAAGTGGCTCCTCACCTCTTAGTTGGGGGGATCATTGGCAAAGGAGAGATTTTGGGGAGAGCCTTTGGGAGAGCCTTTGGGAGAGATTTTGGGAGATTTTGGTTGGTGGAAGAACATCCTCCAACGAAGAATGTCCTCTGAATCAAGAACGAGGATGACGTACGAGCTCAGATTGGGAGCGTGGTGTGGGAGCAATGAACGTCGACGTCTTCATCTCCTTCCTCGCGAAATCTCCAACGAACATCAAGGTAGGGGGTTTATTTTAAAGTATGATAAATATTTATTTATTGATTCCCCATATTCTTGATTCTCAATGATGATGGCCAAACAAACACGGCCATCGATCCGCACATATACCATGATCTTTTTATTTCATTCTTCGCAGGTTCTTCATGCGTTCTTCAATGCCTAATATTTATTGGCACTGGAAACACAAAGTTTTGCTGAGAGCGATATATGGACGTGAATCCCTTGACGCAAGGATCGCAAATATGCGATCGTTTAATTTTTCGGGCTTGGAACGAAGCTACAATGGCTCGTGAAAGGAGGCGGCGAAATATTTATTGGCGCTGGAAACGCAATTTTCTGTTGAGCGCGACATTTGGACGTGGAGCCCTCGGCCAGAGGATCGCGAATATACGATCATTTTATTTTTTGGGTTTAGAACGAAGATGCAGTGGGCTACGGAAGGGGAAATGTGACGGTGCGATTCCGGTGAGTCTTCAGGGCGCGGCTCCGGGTGAGGTAGACGGTGCGACGTGCTACAGTGGGGTGAGCGGGAGGCTGGGATGGAGGCGGGCCGAAGCGGTGCGGCTCCCGAGCGGTGCGACGGCCAGGCGAACAGCGGGGTGCGGTGTTTCCAGTACGCATACAGGGTGGTGCGAGCAGGGCCGTGTTCATTGCAGCAGAAGCGTGATCGACGGCTGGGAGTTGAGATTTTACATTGCTGAGCTGTGCAGCAGGGCTTGAAGATGGAAAAAATAATGAAAGAGGTTAATTTAAGAGAGAAAGTGTTGACAAAAGATAAGTTAAAAATTTAAAGAAATTAAAGATGAAATCCGTTGAATAATGGGATTCACACCAAATTGGAGAGGTGTGGGTTTATGTGTGGAATGTGAGAATTGAAGTAAATGAATTGTAAATAATAATAATAAAATAATAATGATATTATTATTTTTGGTTGTAAAACCATTTTTCGTCTGTAACTTATCCGTGCAACCTCGGTTTCACAAACCGTCAGTGGCTGTGTGACCCTAACTTCAAAAAGGAAATTATGAGTCCAATATTGGATGTAATTTTAGGTTTTTGGATCAGGTACCTAAAATGCTCAAATAATAATAATAATAATAATATATTATTAAATCTTCAACCCTCCATAACTCCTGCGTGTGACGTCCGATTGACTTACCATCTGCGAAACCGGAAACCTTGGATTGAGATGGTCCTTTTGGTATACCCCACTTTATTTTTGGATAAAGTTGGGGTATAGCCAGGTTGGATCAAACACGAATCCAATCGGGCCCTCGGGACTAAAAGGCCAATAACTTACAGATCGGGCGTCCGATTGACACACTGTCTATCGCGTTGAGACCCCTTTTACGTGGCAGTCCTTTGGGATACTTCTTTGTGGGACTTCATGGCAGTTGAAGTATTGACATGTGGCTTGATCAGTGGATCCTCTTGGAATCAAGCGAGCTTAGTGCAGGAACCCTGTAGCTGGTTGAAACATGAGAAAGGTATCCTTTGTGGGTCTATGCTCGAGGATCCCACATGGATCCGCTCTAGGAATCCATATGGGACTACTCTAGGATCCTGTGTGGGTCTACTATACTAGGATCATGTGTGGGTCTGATGATGTACTATGATCATGTGTGGGTCTATTGTACTAGGATTATGTGTGGGTATAATGATGTACTAGGATCCTATATGGGTCTACTATACTAGGATCATGTGTGGGTCTGATGATGTACTAGGATCCTATGTGGGTATGTTGTACTAGGATCCTGTGTGGGTCTGATGATGTACTAGGATCCTGTGTGGGTCTGCTATACTAGGATCTTGTGTGGGTCTGACGTTGTACTAGGATCCTGTGTGGGTCTGATGATTTAGGATCCTACGTGGGTCTGCCTATTAACAGAGTAAGATGATTCAGTAGTTACATCTAATCATCTCTACTACTGTACCTAAGTTATACCTAGTGTGAGTTGAGTCCTTACCTTCGTGGTGATACCTTTGTGGTATTCTTCTGTGTGGCATACCTGTGTGGTACTTTCTTTCGTGGTGATACCTTGGTGGTATTCTTCTGTGTGGCGTACATGTGTGGTACTTACCTTCGTGGTGATACCTTTGTGGTATTCTTCTATGTGGCGTACCTGTGTGGTACTTTCCTTCGAGGTGATACCTTGGTGGTATTCTTCTATGTGGCGTACCTGTGTGGTACTTACCTTCGTGGTGATAACTTTTTGGTATTCTTCTTTGTGGCGTAACTGTGTGGTACTTTCCTTCGTGGTGAAACCTTTGTGGTATTCTTCTGTGTGGCGTTACCTTTGTGGTGTTACCTTCGTGGTATTCCTTCCTTTTTGGAACAATTGAGCATTGGGCTATGGATTTGGGCCTTGTGTTTCCTCATGAATGAGATGGGTATACTTGATAACTTAGGTATATGTATGGTGATATACCTAAGTAGGGTTGACAATTGTTTTTATGCTTTTTGGTTTATCCTATGTGGATTTTGTGAGACCTTTGAGGGTCTCAAGGTCCCTACTGAGTATCATTATACTCACCCCTGCACGGGCTACGCCCGCACCCTGTTGGGTTTGGTGAAAATGATGGATAGTGCTAACTGAGGATGAGAGTACCAGGACTTGAGGTAGCTCAGAGGTGGACCTTAGACAAGATGTACCGTAGCGACAACTGTTCGAGAGTTTTGCTTACTGTTCAGGTAGGATCCTTGGTGAGTGTTCACAGGAGCTGTTCAGTTTACTTTTACTTTCTAGTTTTCTTGTACTTTCTAGTTGAGCTTGTATTCTGACCCCTTTTACTTACTATACACTCTCTTTTTACTATTCAGTTTACTTGTGTTCGTATCGTGCTGTGTGCTTGGTTGCATGAGTTACAGGTTATAAAGGCAATGCCTTCCCAGTTTTAGGGAATACGCCTTCAGTGCTAGTCTCCATCCTCTGGCCTATGGAAGGAGGGCTTGGGGTAGTCACGGCACGAGCCCCAAGGGATGGGTCATGACATCGAATGGAAGTTTCCAATTTGGAGATTGCATGATAGGTGGAGAGATAAGAGCTAACTTGAGTGTAGATAATGATTCCTCATATCTTTCTGTCCATAAAAATGGAGCATCTTTCACTAAAATAGCACAAAGTGGTCGAGAAATAGAGCTAAAATTCCTAATGAACCTTCTATAGAATCCTGCATGTCCTAACAAGGACCTCACTTCCTTAACAGTTTTAGGAGAGGGAAGGTGACGAATGATGTCGGTCTTAGATTTATCAACTTCAATCCCTATACCAGATACTAGATGGCCTAGAACAAGTCCTTACTTTACCATGAAATGGAATTTTTCCTAATTTATGATGAGATTCTTATCCTCGCATCTTGAAAAACCCCTTTCAACATTTAGAAGGCATCCCTCAAAAGTATCCCCAAAGATGGAGAAGTCATTTATGAAGACCTCTAAACAATCCCCCACCATGTCCGAGAAGATTCCCATCATGCACCACTAGAAGGTACCAGGGGCATTACATAACCCAAAGGGCATGCATTTGAAGGAAAAAGCGCCAAATGGACAAGTGTAGGTTATTTTTCCTTGATCCTCTAAGGAGACCTCAATTTGATTATACCCTGAGAATCTATCTAGGAAGCAATAGAATTGATGACCTGCCACTCGCTCAAGGACTTGATCAATAAAGGGCAAGGGGAAATAGTCTTTGTTGGTACAAGAGTTGATCTTCCTATAGTCAATACAGACTCTCCATCCACTACTGACCCTTGTGGGGAGAAGGTCACCATCCTTATTGGTGATCATAGTAATTCTAGCTTTCTTTGGGACAACTTGAATTGGACTTACCCACTCACTCTTAGCAATGGGGTAGATGATACCCACTTTCAACAAATTAAGAAGTTCTTTCCTTAACACGTCTATAAGATTTGGATTGAGTCTCCTTTGAGGTTGACGACATGGTTTGGATTCAGATTCAAGAACAATCCTATGAGTTCCAATGAGTGGGATAATCCTAGGAATATCAGAAAGGGTCCATCCAATTGCTTTTTTATGCTTTCTTAGGGCATCCAGAAGCATCATCTCTTGATTGGATTCAAGAGAGGATGTAATGAAAATAGGAAAGGCTTGATTTTCCCCTAAGAATGAATACTTGAGTGATGAAGGTAGGACCGTAAATTCGAAATCAGATTGGTTATCACTTTCCAAGGAAGTATGGGACTTTGTATTGAACTCGATTTCTTTATCCTGATTTCTTGATAGAATTTGTTCCTTGTGAATAGAATTTTCATCCACTAAATTAACCAGAGCAGTTTCATTAATGAGTATGGACTCAATGTTATTGATTTCACCCATGGTATCATTTATTGGTGATTCTAGAAAATCATCAATAGAGCTATCTGAAAGAGATTCAAGCCAAGGAGACAAATTTCCCTCATGTGAACAAATAAAATCAATCTCTTCTTGACTTAAACATCCTTCAGTGATCCCTTGATGTTCCTCGAGTTCACTATCAACACTACCAATCCAATTAATCTCATGTATCTCTTCATCATCCCCAATTTGAGGGTTTTCATTGTAGATGTTCAAGTCTAGACTCATGTTTCCAAAGGTTATGGTCATGTTCCCATTTTGGACTCGGATAACAGAGTTAATTGTTGTGAGGAAGGGATGAAAAAGGATGATTGGGGTTTTCTCCCTAGGACTTAAGCTTGGGTGATTGTAAATAACAATGAATTCAACTGGGTAAATGAAATTTTCAACTTTCACCAAAACATCCTTTAAGATCCCCTTAGGAACTCAGACACTACGATCAGTAAGTTGAAGAGTGACAGATGTGGTTTGGAGTTCTTCGAGCCCTAACTGACAATACATGTCATAAATAATGAGCTTCACACTAGATCCCAGATCAAAAAGGGCTTTTAAAACTTTGTTCTCTCCTAAATCAACATTGATTTATGGATATCCTGGATCGTTCAACTTTGGAGGAATGGTCCCTTGAATGGTGATACTCACATTAGCAACCAAAAGGACTTGGTTTTTATGTGAAAAATTCCTTTTAAAAGTGCACAATTCCTTAAGGTTGTTGAGTAGGTATGAATGGTTTGGATTTCATCGAGAAGTAGAATGTTCAACTTAACCTGACAGAAGATTTACCTCAAAGTTTTATTCAGTTCTGGTTTAGTTTTTCCTCTCATGTGTTGAGGAAAGAGAGCAGGTTGTTTAATTGTTTGGTGATGTTGTAGTTCCTTAACATTCTCATTGAGGTTTTCAGAATCTATGGGTGGTTCTTCATCATTTTCATGCATTTTTGAAGCTTTTAATGGTTCTAGAATGGATTTTTTAGGTTTCTCAATGTATTTTCCACTTCTTAAAATAGTTATTACTTTGAGTTGTTCATGATAGGTTTGTGTGTAACTGGATTCTCCCCTTAAAGTTGAGGATGGTACCACCTGAGTAGGCATGGATGCCTTCCTGGTTTTAATGGTTTGTAGTTCATGTTTAAAGGATTATACTTCTGAGTTCATTTTCTCCATTTGTTTACACAACTTCTCAAGGATTGGAAGAGAGATAGATTGAGTAGGGGCTTGTGCTGGTTGGTTTATCCCAGAAGGATACTTTGGTTGTTGTATTGGTTGTTGCATGGGTTACTGGATGGGATGTTGTTATTGGACTGGTTGTAGTTGGAACTGGTTATGGTTTTGAAAATTTTGTGGAGGGTAGGGGTTTGGTCCTTGCGGTTGGCTAGGTTGTTGGTTATATTTCCAATGGAATCTTGGATGGTCATTGTACCATGGATTGAAAGTGTTTTAGTACTGTGGCTTCTGAAAGTTCAGAGGATTGACCTCCACTGGGGGTCCTCCTAGAAGAATATCTTTAATGGAAGGGATGGTTTGGCAGTTGTTAGTCTTGTTGTCATGTTTGTCACAAATTGTGCAAACAAGGTCAATAGTTTGAATTTCATGGACCTTCCTAAGATCAATCTCCTCGACCTTCCTAGTGAGTGCATCAAGTTTCTCCCTAAGGCTTCCCTCCTCCATAAGTGTGTGAATTCCACCAGATTTTGGTGGCTTCTCATAGTAAGGTGATGTTCCCCGTGTTTGATTTTGTTCATCAAGGCTTTCTAGATAATCGTAAGCATCATTTGGGGCTTTGTTTTAGAAAGTTCCATTATACATCATGTCAATGAATTGTTTGTTCTCTGAACCCAACCCTTCATAGAAAATTCGAACTTGTTTTGGGATTGAAAATCCATGGTGAGGTACCTTGTTGAGTGTGTCTTTGAACCTTTCCCATGTTTCATAAAATGACTCTCCCTCTTTTTTAAAAAAGTTTTGGATGCTCTTTTTAAGTTCAATTTTTTTTGTGGTGGGGAAATTATTTTTTTGTATAATTCTCTTTGTAATTGGTCCTAAGAGTTGATGGATGATGGTCTCAAATTGTTTATCCAATTTTTAGATCGATCATTTAAAGAAAAGGAAATATCCTCATCTTATTTAATTCTAGGTGATGTGGGGGACACATGGTTTCTACAATGTCATCGAACTCCTTAATGTGAAGGTAGGGCATCTCAGACTCCATTTCATGGAATGTGGGAAGGTGGTTTAGAACATGGGGTTTAAAGATGTAGTTGGAATCTAATAGTGAATTGTGTCTAATGCATGAGGGGGAATTGGTTCAGAAAGGTGTGAGGTAGTCATTCATGGTTTGATCGACTATATTCCCCAAGTTTGGGGCTGCCTCATTTGGATTTCCATTTTGGTTCCCACTCGGGTTTATGAGTTGGTTTCTTTGAAGACCTTCCATTGAAATGGGCTCAATTTTTGACTCAGGAGTATTAGGAATATTAGGATCTAATTTAAATAGTTACTTGGGTGTACTTGACTCCCCAACCCCAGAACTATCCACCCTAACTAGATGGTTTGATTGGTCACGAGTGTAGGCTGACATGCGCCAAAAGAAAAAAAACGAGAAAGGGAAAAGATAAGAGAATTTGGATGATAAAAGAAGAAATAGGGGGAAATAGAATGGGTGTTGATATTAATTACTTAGTTCCCTATCAATGGAACCAAAATTTGTTCTCTCCCAAATTTACCCAAGATTTTAGGTTTAAGCGGTCGCTTGTAGTTTAGCTTGGGTTGTCGAATCCTTAGAGACCTAAGAAGTAACCTACAGACACGTACATCCTATGGATTGTTTATGGCTATGAAGTGGCCAAATTGGGTTGATTTTAGATGGTTTTAAATGAACACTAATAGAATTAAGTGAATTAAAATTAAAATAATGAGTTGATCCTAGGTTATCACTTAAGGGTGAATTGGATGAAATTCTTTTTTTAACGGTTTCAACTTCTTATATTCAAGATAGGTTTATCCAAGAAGATCAAAAAAATTTATCACTTACTGTTTTAATACCAAAAAAATCATAATATTAATCACCTATACACTTGGATGATCAAATTTAGAAGCACTCCAAGATAAAGGTTTGTATTATAACTTGAAGTATGTGGCCTTAAAATTCAACAGGGACGAAGAAGTTTCAAAATCATCAAATAAAAATATCAATTAAAAGAGGTGATTAGAAATTAATGGGGTGATAAATAACATCCAATCCAGCCTCTTACTACTCCCTTGGATCAACCCATAAGTGGGTTATCCCTCTATTGATTCTATGGTTTCAATGGAAGCGGAAAGTAGACTCATGAGGGAGGAAATGGAGAAATAAAAAAACAATGAAATAACGATCACTCCACCGTTGTGTGATAATTTTACAAGGTCTGGTGTGAATAGATTCACAACTTGAATAAAAAGTATCAAAGTGATATGAATAAAAACAAAATAATAGGATAATAATAACTTTTATTAAGAAACTAAAGTGAATTGAATAACTTACATGTGAAAGACAAACTTGAGACAACAAAATACGAGAATAACATTACAATGAAAGAAAGATCAAAAGATCCATAAATACTCCAACACCACTACCTTAAATAGGAATTATTGTATCCTTGGGTCGATCCTCCAATAGTTAAAGTCATCCCACTTGAGTATGGCAGGATTAGGGTGGTGGAAAGCTTTTGAAACTTAGACTTTTCCACTCTTGACCTGAGGTGGTAGCCAACTTGCATCAACCGAACAGACATGTCTAAATGACCTTATATATGTCTGAATTAGAGTGGTCCATATAATAATAAAATTTACCTCCTGATTTATCATAACCTAATATAAAATTTCATCCCAAATGGAATTTTGGTTTGTGAGATATTATAGAAATGGTGGACTGTTTTTTTGGGCCGCAGAATTTGGCCCAGAATTTTATCTCCAACTTGTGATGCCTGAAACTCCATTAAAAAATCATAATTAGATTTTACAACTATTTAATTAAATGATCCTAATGATTTATTATATATTCATTTCAATTTTAAGAATTATTGGGCTTGGATATTGGCCGATACAGTAGTTTTATTGGGATGCATTCCGGTTTACTTCACCCAGAATGTTGTTTGTTCAGGGCCAACTTTGGTGGTCTTCCAATATGAATCTTCAAGTACTCCAAAAGTATGAATTGTTACCAATGTAATTATAAACATGAAAATTAAATATTAAAATAAAATCAAGATCATTGGGTACTTTAAATGATGTTAAAAAATGTACCATGTAATAGTTCATTTTAAGAAGGAATTACAATTATAATATGAAATAATGTTCAAAGTGTAAAATGCACTAAAATGGTGTTTATAAATAATAAATCACATGAATATTATATATATTAACAATTAATATTAGCCTCATTCAGTGGATAATCACCTAGTTTCACCTCTTTAATTACACCAGGTTATTCCCAAGTCAGACACACCTCAAGGGGTGGTTAAATCTCAATCACACATGCACTGTCATATTTTAAGTCTAATTCACCCATGGGGTTGCCTCTTTAATTTAGTAAGACACTTTCCCATGTCAAACACACCCCATGGGTGGATAAAGTTCTGGTATTCTCACCACCAAGCTGTTAGTGTCCCATAGAGAGGTTCCATTTCATGATTTAGGTTTAATGATATTTAGTTTATAATTTAGGTTGAATGCACAGTAATTTTAGTGTGACCGCACAATGAAAACATCAATAAAAGGTGTAAAAATTGTGAAATATATTATAAACCACCTACCTTATACTCGTATAGTTCCACTCATCCAATGAAAACCTTTAATTTTAGCTAATCTGGTTGAAATAGAAAAATTATAAGAAAACATTGGAAATATGGAAAATGCACATAAATGATTATAACACTTTTGAAAATGGAAGAAATAGAGAAAAGGAAAATGAAGATAGTTATACTTTCCTATGGATCTCAAATGCATCTGATGGCATTCTATTCAGGAGATAAATGAGGGAGATCCCTCTATATAAGGATATAAGGACAAAGGGGGAGGGGCCACATTGTGTAGTTGTCCAAGGAGGAAGCCCTCCATTTTTTAAAAGCCCCCCAACTAAAAAACTAATTAAAAACATAAAAACCCTATAGGAGAGTTTCAGGGTTTGAATACATAGTTCATGCCATGAGTTTTCATAGTAGGGGGCTCTTCCCCTCTTCCCACCATTTTCATAGTGTTAAGTGATGCTTCATGCTATAAAAGTGTTGTAGACCTGCCTCCTTCTCCTAGAAGTCATCCTTGGCCACTCCTGATCCCCATAACCTTCAATACTAGATAAAACACATGGGTTCAAGAATAATTTAAATAGTTTCATACCTCAGAAAGGTTTGGGGTCTTACAACCTCCCCACTTTAAAGCAGTTCATCCATGAGATGCTCTCACGAACAACACCGGGCCTTGGCGGGAACCAACACCAGCCACCAAACCCACATACCTAACGCCCACTCCCATGTATCCTAATGTATATATATGTGTCGCCATTACAAATGAACCAGAGGAACTATCTTATCATGGGGAGTCTGTTCACTTTGGTCAACTATACCAATTAGATGCTCCTCAAAAGATGCACCAGCCCCAAGCCCAAAATCTTTCCAAAGACCCCACACGCAGGGTCCCACTCATACCCATGATCCATGACACCAACTTACTTTAGTTCTCAAACAATAATGCCCAAAATGACACCTCACTATGATTCATCACATGATTCACCCCCTAAATCCTGCAATGAAATATGTTCACCCCTGGAATCATGTAATGAATCGAGGTTCACCCCCTGAATCACATGGTAAAATTAGTCCCCCCCCCCCCCGCGAAACAAGACACAGAAAGGGGTTCACAAATTAAATTACATCATTAATGGACTAGATTTGAATGAAATCCTACCTAACGACATGTGTCTCACTCCACTATTCAACATCACTAGTTTACATACGATATCTTCTTGCTCTGGGCCATTTCCATCTATTTTCAAATCAAATGAATGTATAGTAAAGTCTCCTACCCAAAACTCAACTCAATCATCATTGATTCACCAGCCTCTTACTGGTCATGGTCATGCCAAAAGCTACATCCATACCAGATCCACTGCTCAAAACCTCACCAGCCCACCCACTGTGGGTCCAAATATTTCAACAAACTCTATCATGATGCCCCACTTTGGGTGGAATTCATGAATTCCCAAAACGCTGTTATTACACCTCATTGGCTGATACCACCGGTCTACACCAGTCCATTTGTCACCCAACCATCTTATCAAAACCCATAGTCTCACTCCCTAGAATACTTACAACACAAGGCCTTTTCTCAATAAACACACTGGCATGTCATCAATGAGCACTGAAGTCTATCAGACCCAATTACCCTATTAACCCACTTCCTGATATTCATACTTAGTCAAACCATCTAACCATTGTCGTATATCTAGCATTTGTCCAAAAACTGACCAGACTAACTCCATTAAATCCAATCAATTGATACCCACACTTGGGTACCTTCCACTTTCTATATCTCACATGGCCGCTTGTAGTTGAGCATCATCACATAAATGCATCCACTTTCAGGTTGGGTTTGTCAACATTTCACTTATGACATTTACTAAAAACTACTAAAAATGAGTGTCGCATGCTCAAACTGTTCATGGTGTTCTCCCCACCATAGGACCTCCTTATTGTCGATCTACAAGCACAATACTGCTTAATATCCATCATCGGGCAAACACTGGAATCCTCAATCCCAACTCATGTAACTTGAATAAGTCCTTATCTAGAGCCATGCTCAAGACTTATTAACACTATGGTGCGTCACACAACTGCTTTCCAACTTTATAGACAAACCATCATTATACATCTAGTCGTGATGGATCTAACTCAAGGTCCATGACCTTGCTCGCCAGCATGCGGCTATTGCGTTCTAATCCGCTACGAGCCTTACCTCGACCCAATAGCAACTCATAACCACAACGGTGCCCAACTCACCATAGTAGGAGCATGATTTGGTCTTATTTGACGCATTTGTTCCACATCAATTATAATGAATTAATAAGTTTTTATGGTAATTTTTTATCATAAAAATGTATTTTTAATTATTTGATGTATTCTTGAAGAAGTTTTAATATTATTAAATAATAGTTGAAAATTCTAAATTATATTCTAATTTGGTTAATTATAATGTTTTGTTTATTTTGATGATGAAATAAAAGTGATTGATTTTTTTTAATGTGTTTTTTTATTTTTTATTTTTTCATTTATTCAAGCTTTATACATTTTTTTGAAATTTATTTTTTATTTTTTTAGTTTTATATGTTATGATTTATTCTATGCGGTTAGAAAATTTAATTTGTTAATGTTTATGGTTCTTATGAATTTTTAATTGATGATTATTTTAATTTAATTTTCAAATTTGTTGCTTCCTGAAAATTTTAATTTAATCTGTTAACATTATTTTAGAATTGTATTTAATTTATTTTTATTTAGTTTTAACTCACTAATTTTATATTTTAATTATCTGTTGCGGAGGGTGAAATATTTTTTTAAGACGGTGCACAACATAGATTTTCTTCCTCCAGATCATTTTGTTTTATTTTCATAAAACCACTTTCACGGATAGAGTGAGAATCACACATAGTTCAAAACATCAATAGTCCAAAACACCACACAAATCAGCAAGATGAAATTCAAAATTCAAACTTCAAAAAACAAGATCAAATCCAACAGACTCCCGTAAATCACGCAAGTCGTCCGAACCACCCTACAACAAGTCGAGTCCTTTGCATCCGTCACCGTCATCCCGTCATCGCCAACCATTCCAGACCACAATCACAACATTGCCAAGAATGAACATCAACGCCATTGTCGTCGCCGGAGAAAAAACCAGCACCATTGTCGATTGGGGAAACCACGAACCAAAGAAACACGAATACCAGAATAAAACCTGAGCAAATCAAACCTTGGAATCAACCTCCTCGAACAGCCACACTGAAGTGACCATCGACACCAGCCCCAAGCCACAGAACCGCCGCTGAACTCCATAGAATCCACCAAAACCCTCCAACACCGTGAGACAATACTCTCGAAACTCTTCCGGGGAGAACACATTCCACAAAATAGAACCATCGAAGAAGCTAGATCAAGGAAGAACCTGACCATACGTCATCCCGTCATCGCATCACCTTCCTAACAAGAAAAAAAATGGTTGGAATGCACATATGATATTTTCTCTCACTTAGGATAATTCACAACATCCAGGAGTGAGTAAGATAAATTGGATTGTCCTTGTAAGATAATTTCTTAAGCTGACCCCCATAAGATAAATTAGATTTTACCTGCGTAAGATAATCAGGACCGGTCCTGACAATCATGTTGCCCAAGACAAAGTATAAAAATGTTAGTCCTTTAAATATGGATGGTTAAAGAATTAGACCGAATCGAACCAGATTAGAGCACACAGTTTACAAACCTAAAATTATAAATCCATTTAAACCTACATTACATGCGGACTTCAAAAAATAAGTTCAGTTCACATGTGAACCCATTCATATGTTGACCGCATAATATTAAAAAGTAAAAAACAAACAATACAAAAACATATGTTTAAAACTACATTCGTATTCCATGAAAAAATTAAGCAAAAATAATTAATAAACATAAATAAAATAAAAATAATAATTAAAAAAATGATTATAAAAAAACACCAATTGCTTATGGACAAATCAAAAACTGCAATTGAGATGATCAAATTGCAGTTGAGACGGACAAGACGTCCACGAATCCACAATTTAGATAATTTTTGAAAATTAAACAAAAGAAGTAATAAAAAATGATAATTAAAAATGATCATAAAAAAACACTAAATACCTAGAGACAAAACGCAAATTTCAATTGAAATAGCCAAATTACAGTTGAGACGAACCAGACAAAGATGAATTTCTTTAAAAATTCAGATAATTTCTAAAAAACAAACAAAATAATTAATATAAATAAAAAAATAAAAATGATAATTAAAAAATGATCATAAATAAACTCTAATAAACCATTGAGAATAAATATCAAATTGAATTTGAAACGGGCAATAAAGCTCGCTGCTCCTCCCTCCCGGTCGAGATTCAGCACGGATTAGGGCGGCGGGTGATGAGCGTGGGGAGGGAGAGGAAGAGGAGAGGGCAGCGTGGGCGGGCGGGCGAGAGGGCAGCAGGAGTGCGGGCGAGGGCATTCGGTGAGACGAGAGGAGATCGCGGCGGGAGCTGGGGGAGAAGCAGTTCAGTGCGAGCACGAGGGAGGAGAGGAGCATCGGAAGAAATTAGGGTTAAGGTGCGTGATGCTTTTTGTTGCCCGTGGGCCGGCCCTGAAGATAATTTATCTTACCGGAGCTTCCGAAACAAAATGGAGAACAATTAAAAAGGATTTCTGTATAAAGGAAGCAAAGCCCGAGATGAGGAGATTGAAGTTAATGAATTTTAAGGGGAAAATCATTCTCAGCTGGAGTTGCATCTAAGAACGAGGAGAATCGGAGTGCGAACCTACAGAGATAAGCCCACGAGGCAAGCACAAGGTCACCTAGGTTGAGAACCAACGTCGATGCTGATCTGATAAACCTGGAATGAGGGTTCGAGGTAGACCCTAGAATCCCTAATCACTGTGATTTTGAGTCCGCTTGATGTGTGGGGTTGAAGAATAGAAGTTCTGAAACGGATCTTAACTTGAACCCCCAAATCCGAGCGTCACCGCCGAAGATCACCAATTTCTGATTGGATCTGATGCCTCCATTGCCGAGGATCTATGAGCCGAGCCGTAGTCGAGCCCGATCTTTCTTACCAGATTTGAATCTGAGCTGATGAATCTAGATCCGTGCTCCCTAATCACTGTGATTTTGAGTCCGTTTGATGTGTGGGGTTGAAGAATAGAAGTTCTGAAACGGATCTTAACTTGAACCCCCAAATCCGAGCGTCACCGCCAAAGATCACCAATTTCTGATTGGATCTGATGCCTCCATTGCTGAGGATCTATGAGCCGAGCTGTAGTCGAGCCCGATCTTTCTTACCAGATTTGAATCTGAGCTGATGAATCTAGATCCGTGCTCACCGACCATTGAAGAACACTCGACGCTGTTGTTACCACCTGTGACCACTGCTGTTGAGACGCCGAGGTTGTCGTCATTTGAGGAAGAGTACCTATGCCGTTGAGGATTTTCCAGGATCTCGTTCCACTCAATCTTGAAGGAGATGACGCTGGGACTGTGGTTCCCTCTCTACATCATCGTGACGGTCGAAACTGAATCATTCGCTAAAGCCAATGACGATGTATGTCTTTTCTCTCTGAGATTTCATTTAAGGGAACTTGAGGATCGAAGATTCATATGTGTTTCATATTCGGGGGACTTAACATTGGCTCAGATGTTCATATTTGAATGTTATGGAGAGCCATCAACTTCTGTGGATTTTTGAGTATATTGGTGAAGTGGAATCATTGTGCTTGGCCCGATGTGTTGAGGAAGAACATCCAAGCATGGATTCATCCAGGTTGAAGATGACCCAGCTTGCCGGTGGTTGATGAAGATGAGCTGAGAAGCTCAAAATCATGTTGTTGAAACTAGCTTGGTTTGATGTCAGAAAATAATTTTGCTTGATAAAGAAGGTGGTAGTATAGAGGGGAGCTGCTCAAGGACCAACCAGATGTCCAAGCTCAAGCTGAGCTGGACGCACATGGAGACATTACTTAGAGATTTTCAGAAGCGAGCAGAACCAAGAGATTTTCTGGAGAGCAGGTGCTACCTTGACGATGATGAATATTGAAGTGCACTTCTGCACCTCAATGATGTCCGGCTAAATTTATAGTAGCTGAAACTAGTTTGTTTTCATGATGAAGTCTTTCTAAGTTTTCATCTTTCTTTTATTTCACAATTGTAAATCTCTTTGGAATATTGAATTTTCAAATGTGATCACTGTTTGAAGTTTTAATATTCTATCACATTGTTAATATTTTTTATCTCATTCTGAAAATGTAACATTTATGATTGGAGTTTGATAATTTCTGAATTTAGATCATTAGTTGAAGCTGAGTTCGTGTTTGAAGATGATACTCACTGTTTCAATTTCTCAATCATTGATCGATGATTGGGAGTACAATGAGTGTTCTTTGTGTTTTTGTTCTCAGCGATCGTTGGGAGCATTGATCAACTCATTTGGAATGAAGTTCTTATTGTGAGATCTCGGTTGTAGACTCAAATTAATGAACTGAATGAGACGAAATATTGAAGATTTCAATATTATCATTGAGAGAGTTACAATTGTGAAATCCATTAAAAATGATGGAGTTTGATCCATAAGAATTACTAGCTAAGTTGTTGCTGCTTCTTTCTTTCTATCCATTTCACTCTTTGTTTTCAATATGTTTTTATTTTTTTAATTTCTGTTTCCAAATCCTTGTGTGTTGAACTTAGAATTGTTTTCTTTCACATACATTTTAATCCCTTTTAGAATAAAAAAAAATAAAAGTACAAAATATAAAAACCGCGACCAAAATCTCCTATATGACATTCTCATTGGGGAAAAACCTTAGTTGGTGCTATACTACAGTAGTTAGGTTCAATAATTTGAAGTAGGTTTAAAATAAAAATGATAAAAACTCTTCGTAATTCATTTGGTTCCACGATTGAAGAGGGTGACATGGTGTTAAATAAAAAAAATCTTCTTATGAGAAAAAACAAACAAAAAGTAAAAAAATGTCTTTAAAAATTTTATACAGAATGTTTGATAACTTCGAAAATAAAAAATATAAAAATTATTACAACCTTAGGAATCAAACAATCAAAAATTAAAAAAATAAAATTTTTAATGAAATTGAAAAGTTAGGAAAAACTGAAATATCACAAAAATAAACACCAATAGAAAATTCAATAAAAATTGAATAAATTTCGAACTTTAATATGGTTGATCAGAGAACTCTAAAGGAGCTCACTACTCCTGAATTAGAGAATCAGAAAAACTGTTTAGGATGCCTGGACATTGTTCTAGAATTTAAACTTAGGTTGGGTTTGATTCATTATCTACCCAAGATTCATGGGATGCCTGGTGAGGACTCATATAAACATCTACAGGAGTTTCACATGGTGTATATCACCATAATAATTCAAGGGGTCAACAAAGATCCGGTTAATATGAGGGCCTTCCCATTTTCGTTGGTTGGATTTTGCAAAGAGTGCTTTTACTACTGACAGTCCACCTCAATATTGAGGTGGCACCAATTAAAATAATCTTCTTAGAAAAATTCTTTCCAGCATAGAGGACTGCCTCACTTAGGAATGCTATTTTTGGGATTAGAGATATCCAAAGGGAAACTCTTCACATGTATTGGGAGAGGTTTAAGAAGTTATGTTCTAGCTTCCCCCGCCACCAAATCATTGATAATATCCTAATAAAATATTTCTACGAGGGCATATTTTTTATGGATAAGATCATTATTGATGATGCGACATGAGGAGCGCTAATTGATAAGAATTGCATTGATGTTGAAAACCTTATTTCAACCATGACCCAAAATTCATAGCAATTCAGTACTAGAGGCCTTATCCATGTTAAAGTGGGTATGGAAGTGTCTACTTCCAATTCTGATAATAGTCGAATTGAGAATTAGTTGAGTGAACTTGCAAGCATGATGAAACATATGTTGACCAACTCTGCTCCTTCACAATCCCAACCTAAACTAGTCTATGTCATCCAAATGCATTATAACATTTGTTCTTCTACTGATCATTTTAATGATCAGTGTCCTCAACCTCAAGAAACTTCAGAAAGTTTTAATGAGATATTTCTTAGAAAACCTTTCCAGAACAACCTAAACCGTCAATTTACAAACCAAAATTTCCAATCCAGGCCTTTCCAAACTAATCAAAATTTCAACCAAGGCTGTAATAACAAACAGAAAAATATGTTTATCCCTAATTAACAACCAAACTATAATATCCAACCCCAAAATTCTTATCAACAACTTAGATATAGTCAAAATCAATTTGGAAACCAATCTAGTGGAGATTTTTCAAATTTTTAGAATAAAGAAAAATAGAAACAACAAGGTAATCAAAGAAACGATTCACACCTTGAGGAAATGGTTAAAAAGAAAAAAAAATCTCAACAAAAATAAGTGTTTCTACAAAACATGGCAACTCAAATGGGTTAGATGGCTATAGAAATCAGTGGATTAAAGAATTAAAAAGTGGAAATTTTTCCATCACAAACTGAAGTTAACCCAAGAGGAAGAGAGAATGTAAGTGCAATTATTTTGAGAAGTAAAACCAAGATTCAAAACAACCCAGTTTAACATAATGAATACGCACCTAAGAAATATAGTTATAATTCTGAAATTAATGGAAAATTGAATGAAGAAGTCACAAATGAACCTTCTGAATTTTTTGAACAACATGACAGACCTGTTTTATCTCCTACTGAAAACCCTTCTACTAAACTTTTTTACAACCTTCTAAACATGTTAAACTACCTACTATCCACACACCGATAGAACAAGAAATATAAAATAGAAAAAAATAAATCCAACTTGAAAGAACCGATAGGTATTTTAGGAATTTAATGAGATCTTACAAAGTGAAAAGAAAAGTTTATAATGATCTTAAAATGTATAGGTAGTTTCCGCCTTATCCTTTGGTAAGTCCTAATGTCAAGAACAATGTTGAAACTGAAATGGAAAAATAATTGATCAAAACTTTTAAAAAGGTCCATCTTAACATCCCTTTGTTAGATGCTGTTAAACAAATCCCATGTTATGCTAAATTTTTTAAGGAGATGTGAACTCAAAAATAGATGTTCAAGGGAGGTGAGAAAGATAATTTGGGAAGAAATGTTTCTTCAATGATCCAATATTCCCTCCCTATTAAATTCAAAGATCCGAGTATGTTTTCTATTCCATATGACATTGGTAATCATCAGTTTGATGGTGAAATGTTAGATTTAGGAACCTCCATAAATGTTATTCCTTAGGTTGGAGAGCTCAAAAAACCTGGTATTATTATTCAGTTGGCTAATAGAAGCTTAGCTAAACCCGTTGGAGTCATTGAAGATGTGTTGGTAAGAGTAAATGATTTTGTATTACCTATTGATTTTTATGTGTTATACATGGAAGATAGTTGATTTAGTTCACATGAACAATTTATTTTAGGAAGACTATTCTTGAAAACTGCTAAGTTAATAGTCAATGTTCATAAAAGAACTCTTTCTTTAAAGTTTAGAGGCAATTTGGTTAATTTCTATATCTTTGAATCAATGAAACACCCTATAAAGGACCATTATACACCCCAAGTTAATATGATTAACTGGTTTTACATAGAGTTGTTTCCTAATTATATTCAAGATAACCAACCTCTAGATTCTTTGGAAAATGATTTTTTAGTTGAAAATGAGTCTTCTGAAAATTTTGAAACTTGTTGTAGTGAATATTCAAAAATTAAATTTGTTTTTGGAAAAATTGCATGTTATTTTGGAATTTATGAACATTTGAAGAATATATTTTTCATGGAAAGTGATATTGAATTTGGTGAGGATGTTTTTGAAAAATTTGGAATGTATAATTATGCTGAAAATTTAGATTTTTTGTGTGAAATTGAATCTAGAACAGCTGAAACTGGTTTAAAATTTGATGAAAATGATACAAACTATGCTCCTAATGTTACTGAAAAGTCACCTCATGTTTTTAAACTTGAATCTAAAATTTATTTTGAGGATGACACATTTCTTCTTCTTGAAAATACATGTACTACTAGTCTAAGAGTTTGTAATTCTACTATTCTTGGGGGTGATTTAGATGCTGAAAAAGAATTCAAAGAACTAGAATAACCTAATTTATCCAAATTAGACAACCCACCCACTCTTGAAATTAAGGATTTACCTGGAAATTTAAAATATCCCTACTTAGAAGATAAACAAAAAACCTATTATTATTGCTATTGGGATTTCCAATAAACAAGAAAACCAACTATTAGAGGTCCTTAGGAAGAATAGGAAGGCCATAGGCTGGACTTTATATGATTTTATAGGAATTATTCCTTTATTGTGCATGCATAAGATTCTCTTAGAGGAAGATTCTAAAAATGTTAGAAAATTTCAAAGGAGATTAAATCCTACCCTTCTAGAATTAGTTAAGAATAAGGTGACTACTTTATTGGATGTAGGTATTATTTACCCCATTTCTGATAGTCAACGGGTAAGTCCAGTTCAAATTGTTCCTAAAAATGAGGATTCACAGTTATCAAAAATGAATTTAGAGAGTTAGTGCCTACTTGGTTTTCCAACAACTGGAGGGTACACATTGATTATAAGAGGTTGAACTTAGTGACTAGGAAGGACTATCTTCCTTTGCCTTTTCTTGATCAAATCCTTAAAAGGTTAGCTGGTCAATTTAATTATTTCTTCAATGATGGTTTTTCAGGTTATTTATAGATTCACATAGCTCTAGATGACTAGGATGAAAAAAACTTTCACATGTCCTATCAGTACCTTCGCTTGTTGTAGAATGCCATTCGAACTATGTAATTATCCTTCCACCTTCCATAGATGCATGCATAGCATATTTTTTAGTTTATTAAAGAATGAATGGAGGTGTTTATGGTTATTTTTATGGTGCTTGGTCCATCCTTTGAGATATGAATGAGGAGTTTAGGATCTGTGCTTAGATTTTTCATTAAGAAGAACCTTGTTATAATGTTTTAAAATTTCCATTTTATGGTTTAGAATGAAATTGTGTTTGGTCCTGAAGTGCCTAAGACTGAAATTTGGGTGAATATATCTAATTTTTACATCATATCTTCACTGTATTTTCCTAAGATGATGAGGGGTATTAGATATTTTCTTGGCCATGCTGGATTTTATAAGAGGTTCATAAAATATTTCCGCTGAACTGTTTTACCTTTGAAAATAAAAATTCAGAAATAAATTCCTTTTGTATTTGATTAGAAATATAAGCAAGCCTTTCATGAACTCAAATGGAAGCTAGTGTCACCACTAATAGTTCAACCACCTAATTGGGTCTTGCCTTGTGAGCTGATGAATTAATCTTTAAAATTATCTTTAGGGGATTTTCTTGGGTAAATAGTGGATAGGAAATCACATATCAAAACTTGTTCTTCTTGAACTCTAGATTATGCTTAATCCAATTACTCCACAATAAAGAAGGATTTTTTAGCCATTGTTTTTCCCTTGATAAGATTAGAAGTTATCTATTGGGATCTAAGGTTTTGGTTATCACTAATAATTTTTTCATATGATATCTTATTAAAAAAGATGAATCAAAACCAATGATAGTTAGATGGATTTTTTGAATTAGGAATTTGACACAGATATCCAAGATATGAAAGGAATTGAAAACACCATGGCTGATCATTTGAGTAGGATACCTACTGATTCTTTTCAAGAAAAATCTTTTGTTGAACTATAACAGATATTTTTCATAGGGAGATTTTTCATTATACTGATGTTGATAAGAGGCCATGGTTTTAAAAACTTGTGAATTGTTTATCTTTTGAAATTGTTCCAAACTAGTTTTCCAAGAAATAGGTTGGTACACTAATTTGTGAGTCCAAAAAATATGTTTGAGATGATCCTTATGGTGTTTGAGAAGTGATAAAATTGTAAGGAGATGTATCTAGAATTCAAAGATTTATCCAGTGTTGAAATTATACCATAGTTTTAGTTGTGGTTGTCATTTTGGGTCATAGAGGAAAGCTAGAAAAGTGATAGATTTAGGACTATTTTGGCCCACCATTTTCAAAGATTCTCATGAGTTATGTAGGACTTGTAAAGATTATCAATTCCAAGGAAACATTTCTTAATGACATGAGATGCCACAACAACCTTTGTTGTTTTGTGATGTCTTTTATGTTTGGGGAATGAATTTTATGGGTCCTTTTCCAAATTCCTTTGGATATTTTTACATCATTCTTGTGGTTGAATATGTGTCAAAGTGAATTTAAGCTATTCTAACTAGGATAGATGATGCTTGAGTGGTGTCACAATTTATCAAGAGAAATATATTTTGTAGGTTCGGGATGCCAATATTTATTCCTACTAACCAAGGTATAAATTTCTATAATACTAATTTGGATGCTTTTTTTAAAAGACATGGGTTTTTTCATAAAGTGTATACACCCTATCACCCTCAAATGAATGGAATGGATGATGTTTCAAATAGAATGATTAAACATATTCTTGAGAAATCTATTAACCTGAATAGGAAATATTGAAGCTCAAGGATTTATGACTCTCTTTGGGTGTATAAGACTTCCTATAAGACTTCAATAGGGTTGTCACCTTATAAGATAATTTTTGGAAGATATTTTCATTTACCCATGGATATAGATCATAAAGCTTTTTGGGCTATCAATTCTCCTAATTTGAATCTATTTGAAGCAGAAAAAGAGAGAAAGTTTTATTTTCATGAGTTTGAAGAGATAATGAATAATTATTAATAAAATTTAAGGATTTTAAAAGATAAAACCAAGGATGTTCATGAAAAAATAATTTTGAATAAATAGTTTCATATTGGAGATAAATTATTCTTGTACACTCTAGAATGAAACTTTTCCTAGGTAAATTTCATTCCAAATGGGATGAAACTTTTATTATAACCCAAGTTTTTTCCTTTTAGTGTTGTATAAATTTTTGATCTTATGAAGGATGTTCCAATTACTGTTAATGGATATCGGATGAAAAAATTTAGAGAAGGAAATATGGAACTTCCAAGGGAGGAGTTCCTTTTGTTGGAAGCTGAAAACCATTGAATAAATAGGTTGTTTCTTACCTTATTTTTTTTGGAAAAAGTGTTGGGGAAGATAATAACCTTTAATAGTACTAGGATTTTCTTTTTTATTCAAATAATTTATTTGTAGAGAATAAATTGAGCTTGATGGAAAGATGATATTCCTATTTATCAGGATGAGGAATCAACTCGAGGATGTTGTTCAATTTACCTTCCCATTGGAATAGATTCCTTTTTATCTATATTGATCAATAAAAGCTAAAGCCGAAGTAACTTTCTTCATCCCCTCACTTTCTAATCTCTGGTTACATTTTCTTGAACTTAAATTTATTAAATCTAATGTTAATAAGTTTACATTTTTAGGATTTTTCAACCTGATTGGAGGGAATTTCTAAAAGTAAATAAGGGGGAGGATTTTTGTGGATCTAAATATAAATTAAGATTCTATTTCAGAAGAGTTTTTCATTAAAAATTTTATCAATTTTTTCTATTTTTTTAAATTCTATTTATTGTTGTTGCCTTGGACCATGCTTAGAGAAATAAAGAAAAATGAAAAATAAGAATTGTTTAATGCTGATTTTTTTTCTTGAACATGCTGATTTCTATTATTAAATTGATTATTTTTATTGTGTATTAGTGTTGAAAATCTCATTCTTTTCTATAAAATTTTATGCACACTTCTTTGAACATGAACTAGTATACATATTATATTTATGAGCAGAATTTTTGAAGTGGTAACCACTAAGTAAACTTATTTTCATTCTATAAATTGTTTTTATTTATTTTTTGTGTGGTAAAACTAAATTTAGAATTATTGTAACCCTTGAAATATAATTCTTATCTACTAAATTGTCAAATATATTTTGAAGTAAAAATTGTATTCTTATGTTTATCTATATTGGATTCAAAATTTGGGATAATGTTGATCGTAAGTGTGGGGGAAAGTTCTTTCAATGTTACAAACTATTCCATAATGTACACCCATAAAAAATACCTATTTTTTTTATATTTGTTTGTTTTCAATTTTAAATAAATCAATTTTAGTGATTTTAAATTTTTCTGAAGTTTTAATTCTATATATCCAATTTAAAGAGATAAATTATTTAATACCCCATGGATTTAGTCGGATAATTCATTTTTCATTACCCTCTTAAAATGTGGTTGACTTCAGTAAAGAATTGTGAGAATGTTAAACAATTATCATTTCCCTTGAATATTTGAATTTGGAGTCAAACTCATAACATATGCATTAAAATTAATTATGAAATAAAAATCCTAATCCTAATTGAACTTTTTTATTTTAATACTTAAGATGAAGGATGAGTTATTTATACTCTCTTTTAATTTATTAAGTTATCTTATCCAAGAAGAGTCTTTAATTTATTGTGTTTTCTAATTTATGTGGGTATGTTCTCCTAGAGGTAAAGAGAAGTTTGGAATCTCAGTTGAATGAAAATTGAAATGGTTTTAGTCTGAATTCAAAATTTTAAGGTCAATCATTTTTGTAAAACAAGAATCAATTTTTTACTAAAAATATTTAAATTCTCAAGGGTAAACATTTTCACTACTTGATAAAATCCAAGGGGGGAAATAATTTTGAAAACAATTTTTTATAGCAATCCAATATTTCAAACTTAAGATTTATTTAATTCCTCTAAACTTGACATTTTTTTGAGGACAAACAAAGTTTTAGTGTGGGGGAATTTGATGTGGTCTTATTTGATTCATTTTTACGTATCAATTATGATGAATTAATAATTTTTTATATTAAAATTTATTCATAATAAGTTATTTTTAGTTATTTGATGTATTTTTTAAGAAGTTTTAATTTTATTAAATAATAATTGAAAATGATAAATTATATTATATTTTTGTTAATTTTAATATTTTTTTATTTTGATGTTGAAATAATAAGTCTTTTATTTTTTGTTATTAATGTGTATTTTTTATTTTTATTTTTGTTTCGTTTATTCAATATTTGTACATTTTTTTATTTTAAAATTTATTTTTAATTTTTTAATTTTATATGTTATGATTTATTCTAAGTGGTTAGAAAATTTATTTTTTTAATGTTAATGGTTATGTTGAATGTTTAATTTTATTTTATTTTAATTTTATTTTCAATTTTTCCCTAAATTTTTTAATTTAATGCATTAACATAATTTTAGAACTATATTTAATTTATTTTAATTTATTTTCAATTCACTAATTGTATATTTTATTTATCTTTAGTGGAAGGAGAAAGATATTTTGAAGGAAAAACACAATATATATTTTCCAAAAAAAAGAAAAAAATGGTTGGGATGCACATAAGATATTTTCACTCGCTTAGGATAATTCACAACATCCAGGAGTGAGTAAGATAAATTGGATTATCACTGTAAGATAAAAACTAATAATGAACCCCTGTAAGATAAGTTGTATTTTAACTGTGTAAGAAAATTTATCTTATGTGAGATTTCGAAACAAAATGGAAACCAATTTCAAAGGATTTTCATACAAAGGAAGAAAATCCCGAGATGCTGAGTTTGAAGTTAATGCATTTTGAAGGTAGTGGGAAATCATTCTCAGCTGGAGTTTCATCTAAAAATGAGGTGAACCAGAGTGATCAATTGTAGGGATAATCCCATTAGGCAAGCACAAGGTCACCAAGGTTGAGAACCAACATTGAGCCAGATCTAATAAATCTTGAATGTGGTTCTAATATTGACCTTGGAATCCCTAAGCATTATGATTTCAAGTCCACTTGATGTGTGGGGTTGAAAAACAAAAGGGTTGTAATGAATCTGAAGATAAATCCATATATTCAAGCACCAACATTGAAGATCACCCATTTTTTATTGTATATGATGCTTACATTTTTGAGGATTTATGATTTGAGTAACCTTCAAACTTGATCTTTCTTACTAGATTTGAATCTGAGTCATTGAATCTAGATATGTTCTACCAAACATTGAAGAAAACTTGATGCTATTGCCACCACCCAAGGATATTATTGTTGAGACACTAAGGTCATCATCATTTGAGGCAGAGTACCTCTACCATTTAAGTATTAATTCATTCTGAAGATAGAAAATAACTTTTATGGAGACTTTCAGAAATGTAATGACAAGAGAAGAACCAAGATTTTTTCAACACCTCTGATGGTGATGAAGATGAAGATCGAAGAGAAATTCTGCACCTCAGTGATGTCTAGATAAATTTTTAGTAGATGAATCTAGTCTATTCTCATGGTGAAGTCTTTAAAAGTTTTCATATTTCTTTAATTTCACAATTTAAATCTCTCTGAAATAATGATTTTTGAAATTTGATCGTTGTTTGAAGTTCTAATATTATATTAAATTGTTAATAATTTTTATTGATTTCTGAAAATTCCATATTTCTGATTATAGTGTGATGGTTTATAAATGAGATTTTTTTTCTAGATGAGTTATATTTTGAACATGATCCTTTCTATTTAAATTTCCCAATCGTCGATCGAAGATTATGAGTACATCTAGCATTATCAGTGTTTTTGTTCACTGTGATCATTGGGGGAATTGATTGACTCGTTTGGAAAGTATTTATACTTATGAGATCTCATTTCTAGGCCCAAATTAATGAACTAAATGTGATAATTTTTTTTAGATATTTTAGTCTTATCATTGAGGTATTTAAATTTGTTAAATCCATTAAAAATGATAAAGATTAACTGATCCATAAGAATTACTATCTAGGTTTCTTCTTCTTCCTAACCATTTTGCTGCTGTTTGTTTTTAATTTATTTTCAATCGTTTCATTTTTTTTCAAAACCATATGTATTGAACATATAATTGTTTTATTTCCCAACAATTTTAATCCCTTTGAAAACAAAAAATTATAAAATATAAAAATCATGAAAGAAAATTCTTATAGGGTTGTCTGATTGAGATAAAACCTCGGTTGCTACTATACTACAGTAGTTAGGTTAAATAATTTGAATTAGGTTTAAATTTTATATGAAAAAACCTCCATGATTTAGAGAACTTCCCAATTCTTTATCCATCATGCTGAGCCACTTGACGACTCGTTATTTCACCATACCCAAAGGATCATAACACTACATCTCACTTTTACCAAAAAGGTCACAACTCATACTTTATATGAGTCGATTGTCTTAGAATCATTTAATTCCTCATGAACCCATAGTCAGTTCATTACCATTTATAGAAACCTCATCTCACACATTAATCATACCCCGACTCATACACTTCCCGAAATAACCTACCCTTGTTCATACCCCAAATTCGATCTTATTATGACCAGTATACATCACTGCCTCAAGGGTTTAAACCCTCTTCCTATTGTCTCTCAAACAAGGAATATCATATCTATATGACATTATTTAATAATGGGTCATCCAGTGATCCCATCAACAACTGTGACTTTACTTTACACAGTCTAGAAAACTAAGGAGTCCAAGACCCCACAAGATCAAATTGAAACTTCATAAGGTCCAAACCATAATGGGTATCTTGGGATTGAATACATACATACCAAAATGGCCTATCAACACACTTAGAGCATAAAATGTGACCACCATGCATTTTCATCTCTTATCATGGCCTCACCTTAGGTGCTATGTAACTTTCCCAACTCAGTCTTTATATACCAAAGATTTCTCAATAACCACCCATCGACATGTTTTGTATTCCATCTAAGTCTGACACATAAAACTGAGCACCAATACTACCTTCACAAGTCTAAGATTAAGTTTCAACAACCCACCTACCATGCAGTTTAAACAAAATCCTACTAATTTTCACATGGTAAACAAGTTTCCTCATTTAACCTTTCACAATGTTTCTCAAACAACTCATGTTTCCAACCTAGAAAACCAAGAAATAATACATCTAAATGTCACTCAACTGTATGATCTGAATTGACCACCTTGAGTCACATCCCTCCAAACCTAGGATGACTCACCTAATAACATAGTTAACCATGATAATTGAATGTCAAATAATATAGCCGAAATTATCTTGGTTTGTTTTTTGTTTCAAAAAAAACTGAGGCAGTTCACTCATTCCAAGGCCAACTATGTGATCACCAGCCACCTCGAGCATCTTCACAAAACCAGAAGCATAGACTCACAATATAATCATATTAGATCGAACCATTTAGGGTAACATCAAAAATAGGGTTAGACATCCAAATTTTCATGCTCTTGTAAATCCAATCACTGACCATACTATCAAGGTTGGGAATCTACATTCATAACACACAAAGCATCTAAATGCCTATTAAAAATATTTTTTTTATCACTTTTAGTGCATAAATCTCAATTAAAATCATCTACCATGATTTTTTTTCTAATTCATCCACAATGATGATCTATCCCCTCTCTTGGTCTACCCTCATATATCATATATATATACAACAATTGTAGGAACATGTAATGTTATTCAGTCATATCACTCAACTCACCAATGTCCTGAGCCACATTTCATCCTTAAAAGTCAATTTATAGGGTATTACACTTCCTCTAGGGTTCTCATACACATATATACACTAACCATCCCACACTTAAAACATTTACCCACTCCATGGCCATCCTTAACTAATTTTCCTATACCACATAAGAAAGGAAATTATTGTCAACACATATTATCATTCCACTCAAGACCGACAACATAGGTGTCTCACACAGAAGTTCAATTCTATTCCACCTTAACCATTCTTAGATAGCCACAAATCCACAAGGGTTACTAATAGTAACATCATCTCATGGATCTCAAGGTCACAGTTCAAACCAAAGTCACAACAATTATAGCATCCCACTATGTTATACACCCCACACCGTAAAAGGTTTCATATTCTAGGCTCTCTCTCTAGTCCAATTTACCCATTCTCAAGATTAATACAGGCACACTATGTCCTAATTAAGATAACATTTCTATCAAAATTTTCAATATCACAGTTTAAGGAAAGTGATAATAGGAAAAATGCCCCACTATTCCAAACATATCACATCATAGGAATACCATATCTCAGTCACTCTCAAAAACCTCATTTTACTATAAATATAGTCAATATCATATACACATATGGTCTACCTCATATATATATATATATATATTATTCATCATATCACACTTTTTAATTTTAAAAAACCTAGAATTTTCATAATAAGGGCCCGATTAAAGGAAATATCTATTACAATTTATAGAGGAAAAAACTTTATAAATTATAATTGGAAGTTTATTTATCTTATTCCACATAATAATCAGATAAGGGATCATGTAGCACACTTTTAACCATTTTATGTAACCAAAAAATTTCACAATGGAGTCCTATTTAAATGAAATGTAAATTACAAGTTATAGAGGAGGAATATTTATAAGTTTTAATTATAATTTTATTTAGCTAACACCACATAATAATCAAGACATGTGATCACTTGACATGATTTCATCCATTTATAATATTGGCAAAGTAACATATCACCATATATTTATACATGAAAAGACCATATAAATTGATACATACACTTTAAATAATCGACTCATGTCATTGTTAGAGTAAATAACCACATGAAATCATTTAAATAACATATGAATCTTATGTGTCTACTATGAGGCATGCACACACTCTCCCTTGTTGTTTTAGCCAGGAGAAAAAATTTAAAAAACCATAAATCCAATAATAATGTGTGTCACTCTAGGTGAAAAACATTGATAGTAAAAGTGAAAAGAATTAGAAATAATCACATTCCTAGCAATGTGGACTTCTCTAATATGTGGGGCGTATACTCATAGACACAATTACCATACCATGTTCTGACAACATCCTAAATCCAACAAACCTTACCCAAATAGTTAGAAAAAAGAAAAATCCTTGATACTATTTTATAATGTCCCTACATTAGTTAACTCTAAATAATAACCAAATTGGGTTTCAACTGTGCCATAGGTGAAACTCCCCATATTCTATAGTCTACTAACTAGAAAAACAGTTCTAAGGTGGTATGGTGAGACTATACCTTCATATCATAGTCAAGAATCAATATAAATAATAAAGTAGATACATCTAGAATAAGTAGTAAATAAACATCCAAGAAGGATCCAACAAATAATAAAACATAACCAATGCCATATCAAAATGATACTATCCAATACATATCCGGTAGTCATACATAAAAAATAATCATATACATCAGAAACTTAAAATACCAAAAGAAAAAAATTGGGAAACTCCCCATAAAATAGCCCTGAGTCCTAGTTTAGTCCCAAACTCTCATAATCCATCCTATTTGTCCAAATCAAGCATCTATCATAGGGCACTTTACCTTATCCTATCCTGCAAACATGAATATGCAACACCTTAATATTTTACTATGTATCTTTCCTTTAAATAAATCTAATGTGTTCGATAGATTGTTTCACATGCAACACCAAACTAAAACGAGCCATGACATATTAGATGAATATTATTAGGAAAATTTAATAATAATAAAAATAATTATAAATAAAAATATTTTAATCTATAATAAATGCATACACAATAGGACTAAGAACACTAGAAGTTTTAAAAGGACATTTTCAATAAAATAAGTTTTTCTTTATATATAGTTTTTTCATTTAAAAGATAAATTTATTAATTTTAGAATATTAATTTTTTAAAATGAAATTAATTTTTTAATTTACCATGTAAAAAATTATCTTAGGGTGGATTTTTTATTTTTTTATAAATTAATTGATTTTTAGTTGAATAGTATAAAAAATGATGATTTCGTTAATATCATCACTTTTATAAAATTAACAAATAAAATAATGACTTAATTTTTTTGAAACCATTTTTTATATAAATATTACATTTATGAATTAATATATATATATATATTTTAAAAAAATTCTATGTTAAATTTATAAAATCCATGTATAATTTTTTGAAAACCTATGTAATATTTTACTCTAAAAAATATTATTATTCACTTATATTAAAAATTAGTTTCAACACTTATAGAAATTAAATCTAAAAAAGGGATTCCATATTTTATATCATCATTTTAATATTATATAATAATTTTAATTTCATTTTTAGGCATAAAATTTTGATCACTATGATTAAATTTAATGACTATGATAATGATGAAAGGGTTATTTTCGGGGAATTATTTTATTAATGTTGTGTAATTTTTATATAATAAATTAAATCGATATATATTATATAATTAATTTTATATTATTTTTAGAAAAATATATAAAAAAATATTATAACACATTTAATTGGTAATTAATGTTATATAAGATGAAGAACATTTAATTGTGATTTTTTTTACAACTAAATCGTTTTTCTATATATTAAATGTTTTAATTTAAAATTTAATTTTATATTATTTAGAAATATAATTTTATTATATTTATCTTAAATTTAGGATCATAATATAAATATTTTATAAATGGTATTACCTTATATTTTTAATAAAATATAAATTACTTGGGTAAAAACTAGTTACCAAGGTAAAAATAAAAATGGTAAAATTTAACAATCTAGTCGTAAAGGACTTAAAAAATGATTAAAACATGTGTGAAAATGAATATTAGAAGATTTATCAACATTAAATTACCCCCAAATTTATTATTTCCATCTTTTAGATCCATTGTCCCTTGAATAGTGCCATTCCATCATTGAAAAGTAATGGGTATTTACAAAAATGTAATTTTATTCACTTATAAAAGGAGATCACTTACACTACATTTATATACCCATTATAAAGCCTTAGATTCACCAAAAATCTAACATAGTCTATTCTAAACTCTCTCCCCATGTTATATAAGCCTTTTTCTTTCTAAAATACCAACCTAAGGAGCCTTAAGGTGTTACCCAAGGGAGGACATCTAAAGGGAGTGGTAATGTTCTCAACAAAGCTCTCTTAATTCCTTTCTTCTTATACCCCCTTAAACCAAAACTATCCAAGAAATTATGATAAAATAATTATTTATAGTATATTAAAATATTATTATACTAATTAAATATACATTTTCTACCTTCCTCTAAAACCATTCAAAAAATTAAGACCTCATCATGCATATGTGCTAATTACCACCTCAATGAATGATGCGCTTAATATTTCATCACCACATTAAACATATGGTTTTAAAATTAATTTTAAAGTATTAATATAATATTTATAAAATTATTAATATTATTTAATAATAACCCTTATCTTCCACCTGATATATGGAAAATGAACGTGTCGCTTGTGCGTACGCGCGAGCTACTGCTTTCACGAAAGTGGCGTATTTCATTTTTCACTCTAAGAATTTATTATCTATAAAACCATAATAAAATATGGTTAAAAACCTTAAAAAATTTAAATAATATCATTATGCTTATTTAATAATTATATTATGAAAAAAATCACTCTATCCATAATCACCCACCAATTGATTATAGCTTGTTCTTATTTGGGACGATATAACCACCTACATGATCAATGCTATACATTTATATCATGGATGAATATGGAAACTTAAATACTAATGTTATTAGGAATAAATGATAAAATATTTTTTTATGGTTTTTTAATAGTTATATTTATATATAATTTATTATTATTGTACCACCCTTTTGTTCATTAAAAATCATTGAAACAAGCCCATTACTAACTTCATCATCACAAATCATAACAAAAATAATTAAGAAATGAAATTATAAATTTATAAAATCATTAAAAAAAATTTATTATAGGACCTATAAAGATATTATAATGATGAAATTTGAATCTATTAACATGAATCAACACCTCCATTATGAAATTAGTACTAAACAAACAATCAAAAATAATAATTTTGGACAATTAAAATAAACTATAACTAACTAATATATTAGTAATAAATGAAAATAAATGAATTTTATAATGGTTTATAGATATGAATAAGGTTATTAAATATGTTATTAAGATAATTATTTCTATTATAAATGAACTTCAAGTGCTTCTGTGGAAGTTAGAATTAATGTAAGGGTTCTTTCATCTCAATTTTGCTTCATTAAGATATAATGTGTATTTAGAACTTATTTTCTTTTTGTGGTGTATATATTTGAATTAGATTTATTTTTGTTATAAATTTCATTAAATATAAGGTATTTAATAATCCATAATTAATTCTATATTTCATACTCTTTTGATTCAAATGATAAAAATGTTTTAAGTGTCATTGTTAATTGAAATCCCTTCATTGTGTTATAATGATCCTTATTAAAATTATTTCTAACAAGACTTGTTTCTTCCACCCTATTATTTTATTTCATGTTACTATTCATTATGATCTAGGTAAAGTGACAATTTTAATTCAAATCTTTTACCTTGATAAATTTCTTCCTCAAAAAGTATATCATTGTTGAGAATAATTATCATCCTCTTTAACGACAGTTTTCTCTCCTTGTCCACATTTTCCATTAACTCAAATGTTATCCTTTATATTTGGAATCCAAATTATGTGTTATCTTATGAGACCTTCACATTTCTATTTTCTTATTTTCAAAAATATGTTTTATTATACCTTTTACGATGTGGGTTTTCAACAACTGTATATCGATGTTGGGGGTGTGGCTCAAGGAGGCTTGTTGACCAAGGATCTGTGTCATGAGGTTTCCCAACTGGCATTGATTTTAAATTTTGAATCATTGTGGTTTTCATATATGGTATTTCAAAATTGATGTTTTGATAATTTTGTGTATGGACCTGTTCCCACTCATCCATATAAAGGTTTTTGGAAATCAAAAAAATATAATTTCCAGTCAAAGGGAATCACCCTAAGGCATTCCAAAGTAGAATACATCATCACCGAACCCAAGGGGGAACTCCCCATTACATTCCAAAGTAAAAATCATCAGCACCATACCCAATGGGAACCACCCATAGAATTCTCAAGTATCAGGCATCATCACCAAAACCATGGGGAATCGACTATGGAATTATAAAGTATTAGGAATCATTGCCGAACCCATGGGGGTTCACCCCAAGGCATTCCAAAGTATCACGCATCATCACTTAACCCAAGGAGATTTTCCCCAAGGAATTATAAACATTTAACATAATTTAATCACATGGTAAACTCATTAATAAATTCATTTAATTTAATACATATCGATCATCATATAATAAAGATGTCACCTAGATCCTAGATTTTTTCCTAGACATCCCCATACACATAACCAGTGCAATACATAAGTCATGACACCCCTAGGGTCATCTTTTATTCAATTTAGTTAGGTATCACAAAATAAACATAGACACTAGATCCTTGAACATGTCCTAAGCATCCCCATTCACTCACCCATAATCATATCTCACGTCCTCGATACCCCTAGGGTTTACTCTTTAATTACACCATGTTATCCCCAAGTTAGACACTCCTCAAGAGGCAGATAAAGCCTATACCAGGCACACAAAGTTACATTTTTAACTATAAGTAGCCCCTATGGTTGCCTCTGTAATTTACCAAGACACCAGGCCATGAAAACCCCACAGGTGGATAAAGTTATATTTTTCTTTCTATCATACTATTATTATCTCAGGAGAGGTTCTATTTCATGATTTATGTCTAATGGTATTTAGTTTATAATTCAGGTTAAATGTGCAGTAATGTCGGTGTGACCTCACAATGCATACATCAATAAATGAAAAAAAACTTATGAAATATATCATAAACCACCCACCTTATATTCCTAGGAATCCAATCATATAATAACAATCTTTGATTCAATCTAATCTGGTAGAAATTGGAAAAATAGAATAAAACACTATAAATAGGGAAAATTAACATAAATGATGAGAACACTCTTGAAAGTGAAGGAAACCAAGAAAATGTGAAGGCATGTAGTTAGACATACCCTTGGATTCCAAATTAAACTGATAGAGTTTTATTAGAGATATAAATAAGTAAGATACCTACATGGAAGGGATGAAGAACAAAGGGGTAGGGGGATCCATCATGTAGTTATCCAAAGAGGAAGCCCTCTTTCATTTTTTTAAAAACCCAAACCTAACAAAATTAGATAAAATATTAAAAAACTCATAGAAGGGTTTCACAGTGTAAATTCATGGATCACACCATGAGTTTTCATAGTAGGTGGATCCTCCTCTATGCTTGACATTTTCACAGTATGAAGAAATTCTTCATTCCCTGAAAGTTTTATACCATATAAATTTCAATTATAGGCCTAGATCCTTGTCCTTAAAGTCATCCCAAGCTACTCTCAACCCCAACAAACTTCAATAATTGGTAAAACATACATGTTTAGAAAAAACTTAAATGATTATGTACCTCGAAAAGAGTAGGTGTTTTATAGATAAATAGTTCATGATCCCTTTTACATGTTCCAAAATTTATTGGGATTTCACTATCTCTAAAAGTTATAGTGGTGGATGAGGGTAAGGTCCAAGTAGAGAAGTTTGATGAAAGGAATTTCAAATTTTGGAAGATACATATATAGGATTGTATATTTCACAAGTATCTATATATTACTTTGATGGGAACCAAACCATAAGTGATGAGGAAGGAATAATGGGAAGGGGTGGATAATAAATCACTTGTTATGATCCAGATGTCACTGACCTGGAATGTTCAGAACTTATAAAGGCTCTCACTAATATATATGAGAATATGATAACAATGAACAAATTCTTCCACTTTTGGAGGGTGTTTGATATGATAATTTTAGAATTTAAACCTATGATTGATCACATCAATGACTTAAACATCATTTGAAGTTAATTAGAATCAGTAAATGTGAACTTATATGACCTGGTGTGGGTGATGCTACTAGTTTTATCACTCTTAGAGTATTGGGATGTGATGGTTGTCTTAATGAGAAACTTTAACGATAAAACATATGTTATGGTTTCAAATATGAGAGATCTTATATTAAATGAATAAATTCATCATAAAGAGATCCATTAATATTCAATAAATTCATATTGTGTGGAAGGAATGAGATGATCCACAACATGAAAAATCCATAAGAAAGGAAAATAAAGGAGACGTTTGAGTAGGAGTATCTCAGAGGAATGAAGTCCTATGTGTTGAAATTTTGGGAATAAATAAAACCTTAATAAATATTTTGATAAAATAAGATTCAAATCCAAAATATATGCTTACATAAGTGGATTTTAAAACCCCGTATGAGAAGATATGAGTGGTATTCTACTGTGTCACCAGTTAACTTGATTATTTGATTATAAACATTAGAGTCTCATTTTACTTTGTATATAAGAGAGAAAGTATTAGGAATTATACTTCTAGAAGATAAGACATGGTACACCTTGCAGATGGTGTATCTTTTTAGTTTGAATGCAAAGGTGATGTTTCTATCTGGACAAGGAATTGAATCTTGAAAGAGTTGCAAGGAGTGAAACACATAACATAATTAAGGAATAAATTAATTTTATTTGGAAAACTATATGATATAGGTTTTTGTATGAATTTTATGGATAAATAATGGAAAATTACATGTGGTTACATAATGGTGGCCAAATGAGTGAATGATGAGACTTTATTACTCACAAGAGTATTGGAGGGTACAATACATGTTGGATGGATAAATTTCAAAAAGTTATGTAATAATTGTCTATGTCACTTGAGTGAGAAAGGTGTGAGAATCCTAATTTCTAAGAAAATGTTGAAATTCAGAAGTATAGATTATATAATATGTGAATATTGTGTCTTTAGTAAGTAGAAGAAGGTTTCATTCCAAACAGAAGGTATGACACCAAAGAACCTAAAGATATAATTGTTTCATATAGATTTATAGAATCTAGATTTGGTTAGTTCTCATTTTGGGTCACTGTATTGTATTACATTCAGTGATGATATAATATAGATGTTTTGGGTGATTTTAATCAATAAAAATTCTATGATATTCATAAAATTATGGTGAGTCATGGGGGGAAAGTGTAGAGGCCCATTTTTTCCCTTGTATGATTTTGTAATATTTTTATATATATTTATTGAGCTAGGTGCTGAGACAACATGAGATTCTGAGACCCAGTGTGTCAAAAATTAATTTTATAAAAATATTGAATATATTTTATATTGTGCACGTGTAGATTATTAAATAAAATTGGATAAATATTAAAAGAAATCTCAGATCAGAAATCTGAGACCAAAGTTGAGTCTGTAATGTAGTTTTTATCCTAATAACAACATAAAATGAGTCGGTGTTGTGTGTTTAGACTCGTCACTCGTTGGCGGTACATTCAATGGATTAATTAATTATTAAATTGATTAATTAATTTATTTTAACCTAAATGAAAAACCTATAAGAATAATTCCATGGATAATCCTCTAGGGTTTTCGACATAAATCTTGAGATAATTCTAGAGCTTCCCTTCCCCCTTTCATCGGAAGATCACATCGAAGGACGGTGAAACTCTGGATTAGAGTAGATCAGAATGATGTGAACACAACTGATCATACTACTTCATTGGTGAGAACATTATTCATAAGTGAATGATCCAATCTGATGTAGGGCCATTTATTTGTGAATTTTTATCCCCATTTTTCTTTTTATTCGATTATTTCCTGAATGAGTTTATGTTTTCAACACATATTCCACGGTTTTTTTTTGAGATTCTTAAATTTTATCTTTATTTTTCTCATTTGATTCCCATGTAGAATAATAAATATTATTGAACCTCATTAAAAATATTATTCCTTGTTGGATAAGGAAATCCATCTTACCTTGTGGTGGTTGGCGGTAATGACTGATTATGGTTTCAATGTGGGAATCAGATAGTGAGGGTTGACTCAAAACCGATCTAAACATGGGAAACACATGGTGACTATCTGATAGTGGTTGGATGATGATGGTCATCATGATGGGTTATCTGGTTGAGGGGATGCTAGCAAGGAGTCTGTCCGCATGTGCTAAGAGGCACCACGTGCGAGGTGGAGGTGTGACGACTTGTCGTTGAGGCTGTAGGGTAGCAAAAATCAGGGTTCCACTTACTAGCGTCGTGATCTTCGGTGATGAAGCACATTTTACAGTTGAGATATGGAGGCTATGGTTAGGGTTGAATCTAGTTTTAAGTTAGAATAAAATTTCAATAATAATATTATTAAATTATAATAATATTAAAATAAAAGAAAAAAATGGGTGGAATAAAATAAAAAAAGAAAGAAAGAAAGAAAAAGAAGTCTAGGGGCGGCCCGCACGCTGCACAAGCAAAGGGCAGGGGGGTCCACCATGGATTCCCTATTATATTTTTTATATAAATTTTATTAATATAATAATAATAATAATAATATTATTATTATTATTATTATTATCATTATAAAAACATTATTTCCGACATAAGTCCTCCATACGACGTCTATTTGACGAACCGTCTGCGACAGCGTGACCCTGGATTTGAGATGGTTATTTTAAAACCAATGATGGATATTTAATTTGAGCTCATGGATTGGGTGAAAGAAATTTATAAGAATAATAATTATATTATTATTATTATTATTATTTTGAAATATTGTATCTGACATATCTTCTTTGTATGATATCATAAGGATGAATTGTTTGTGGCATTGTGACCCTGATATTGAGATAGTCATTTTGATGCCAATATATAGTATTTAATTTGAACTCATACCTTGGGCCCATGAAGAACTATTTGTACATTAGATGGTGAAATGTGACTTTTTCACTAGGTTTTCAATTTTGGAAAGTGAATAGCCTATCCTGAGCATTTTTTTCAAGAATATTGCAACAATGTGATCCATTTGTCCATTTAGGCTTGCTTTTATAGGAATATTCATAAAATTATGTTTTCCCATTTGAACTGATGGAAAACCATATGCGTTCTCCATACTTTTTGTTGAGACATGTCATTTAGTACCCTTACACGCTGTGTAGTACTACATGGGAAATGATCTATGTACCATATAAGGACATGGAAATGATGATGAGTGGGACCACACATTGTATGGATTCCCTCACACACTATGTGCCCTCTTGGTTACTTTTAGGGAACTTCAAGGTTTCATATCTCCTTCGTTTAAACTCATTTTTGACTCGTAAGTTGTCTATCTTGAGTTTTTTTCCACATAAAATGCAATGTTACCCTCCATTATGGATTTATAGATACAATTTATACTTTTTTGGGAATGACGCTTGGATAGATGACACTTAATGATGAAAATGATTGTGTAGGATCACCAGATACTTTCCATGTAGACCCTCCAATAGATATGGGTAGTGGAGTCCTCGACACTTTCTAAGTAGACTCTCTAGTAGAGCTGGGCAGTTGAGTCCTTGATGAATTTCTAATGGGTACCCTCCATTAGAGAAAGGTAGTGAGGTCCTCAATGACTATTAGAGAAAAAACCTCTTATTTTACAAGAGCATGGGTGCTTTACCTAGAGTTTGTGGCTCCTCGAATTAGTGGCACAATGAAGAGGCATAATTTAACTTGGATGATTACTTCTAGGAAAATGTGTAAGATACCGAGCATCGATGATGGACTTTTGGAACTTTTGGATACTCTTATTCTTGGTCTGAGTTTTGATATTAAGATCTAATTCCTCTCTAATTTTGGTTTCCTTAATTGAGAATATATATATATATATATATATATATATTCTTATGTATTAATACCCTTGTACTTGGTTACTCTCCTCACATGAGAGGTGAAGATGCGTGGGGTATGCCATGTGCTTTATGTGTTTAGATTATCATAGTTGGATGCTTCTACTCTCTTTCTATAGGTGTTGAAGACTCAATCTATAGTTCATATACTCATTGTAGTGAGACCCTTATGCTTGTAAGAGGTTACTTTGACTCATGGTTTGGGTTGAGTTTCTCTCTTTAACTGTATCTTGCATCTACTTTATTTATATTTCTATTGTATCTCTTACTACCCCCCTTCAATTTTTTGGGTGTCCTAATAGGTATGTATGTGGTCACCCCAGCACAGGCTTTGTGTGTACGTGTCATGTCTTATGCAGATGATAGACAGGTCAATGATGACTTTAGAGGAGCTTAGCGATACCTAGTACTTTGGACCATGTATGGTGGTCATAGATTTAAGCTCAGAAGTTGGGATCTCTCAGTAGTTTCTTTTTATAGATGTTAGGTTATGACATATTTCTGGTTGGGAATGTATTTTTCCCCTTTACTTTTTAGTTTTCACTATCGTACTTTCTATATTGTCTTGAGGTATTACATGCATGGTTTCTCCCTCATATTTTTTTTCTTCTTTTACTTTTACTCCCTCTACACTTCTGAATTTAGATGGATGTGTGTGTGTTCATACAGGTACTTAGTCAAATGTGTTATCATGTTAGTTATGCCTTCAGTTCTTTTCACCACACCCTGGCCTATGGAGGCAGGCTTGGGTTAGTTGTGACTTGAGCCCTGTCTTGGGATAAGGTTGTGATAGATTGGTATCAAAGTAGATCATTCCTTAAGGCATTGTATTATATAGTTTCCTTATGAGTATTTGGTTGGGAATAGGGAAATAATATTAGAGTGTCTCAAGTGCGGCTCTCAGTCCAGGGAATCTAATGATGGTGAGGGTGGCCAATGTATCCATTCACTAGGACCTTGACTACTTGCTTGTCAACTCGGCATATTGAGAAATTGGTTGTAGGGATAAATGGTAGATGCATCATATAATACTGAGTCTTTAACTATCCTCCTTGAGTCAGATCCCAATTATATATATATATATATATATATATTCTCATCTGACTATGGTACGTCTTGATGACTTTCAATATGCCTCCGTGACAACATCCAGTGAGGATACCCGTTTTGGATCATGATGATGATCCAATGAGTGAGGAGGCCTTAGTTTATAGTCAATCCCATGAGATTCTTCCTCTAGGTGGGTAGGTAGAATCACCACCACCTATCAATTAGCAGATCATCCTAGTAGAGTAGGTTGAGGATGCACATAAGATTAACGCACATTGTGAGTTCCATCACCAAAGGTGTAACATCCGAGGTAAATATATAATATTACATTCTAATGTTTATCAATATTTGTGAATAAAATGTTAATACTATAAAGGGAATCCTATGCTCGATGGCGTACCCAATACGCAACAACGAATTTATTTGAAATCTTACATTGCACACTAATAATATAATAATATTATAATAGTTAACGCCTAACCATTATAATGGAGAGAATGAACAGAAATAAATACAAAATGATTACATATGTTTGTTAAATATTTTTACATTTATCCAACAAATGTTAGAGGCTTAAAATGCAAATGAATCCAATTTTAAGCATAAATCTTCTAATATTCTTTAAAAGGTCGATTAACCGCCTTTTGATGGAGAACCCTTTTTAAATATACTTTTGACAATTTTATATGTTGTATTTGAAAAAATAAAATCCTTCTTTAGAATCTGGACATCAAAATTTAATTTGTGTAAATTTTTGTTATTTTTCCGATAAAGATCATTTTTAGTGAAAATGTTGCATTTTAATTCAAAACCTCCTTTTAATCTGATTTATTTATATGGATATATTATCTTTTTAATTGATATTAAAGTGTATTTAGAATATATTTTTACCATTTAATCCAATGGTGGTCATTGGAATTAATTTCACTTTGAAACCGGACTTAAACTAGTGTCAATCTTTTAATAGATATTGTTTCTTAAAAACAAGCTATTTGTTTTGACAGCGGGAATGAATTATTAAATTAATTAATGAAACTTATATATTTTAAATTTTTTAAAATAGACATCATTTTTGAATTCGGAATATAAAATATAGCTTAGGGTTAATTTTT
Organism: Viscum album; assembly: GCA_963277665.1. NCBI lineage: Eukaryota > Viridiplantae > Streptophyta > Magnoliopsida > Santalales > Viscaceae > Viscum > Viscum album. Next base: position 134,931,046 of record OY728153.1, read on the forward strand.
GGTATTTTTCTGAAAAACTTCAATTTTGATGAATAGTGAAACCACTAAGTGGTAGTTAAAGAAACTGATTTTTCATTTAAATGAAACTTTACCACTTCTGTGATTTGATATTAAAAAATCCGACATACATGGTTGTCATTAGGAAGTAAAATGTGGTTCAATGAGATTAAAATAATTTTTTGGTGAATAGTAACTTTTAAGTTTTATTAATCGGGATTAGAGGTAATTAGTGTAATTTAAGGTAAAGATAATGTTATAATAATATGAAATGACCTTGAAAAATGCCCTAACATTATTGGATGAGTCATTTCCGACCAATACAATCCATGGGTCAACTTGGAGACCCCATGAAGCCACTTTGGTTGGCAAATGACATTAATAACTTTTTATTTAAAGTTAAAATTAAAATGTCACAAACATGTATTATTTTACAAAAACAATTTTTACACGGCGTTATACAAGTAATATTTTTGACTATAAATATTCATTAGAAATATAAAAATATTTCATACATCATGATAATTTTTTTATAATTTTTAGACATTAAATAAATTATTTTATTTATGACACCGTGATGATGCAGTGTTTACCTCATAAATGAATGATTTAAATAAAATGAGAAGATAGGGTGAAATCTAAGTATTAGACTTGTCAAAAACCTATTGGATGGGTGGATTTCAAAACCTTATCACCTTATCCTCGAAATATATCCTTTTTGGACCTTTAAAATCCGAAAATAATTTTATAATAAAGTAATATTTTATAACTTTCCAAGAGTGCCCCTACTCTTCTCTTATAAAAGGCCTCCACCACTACCACCTTTCCCACACCTCTCAAGCCTTTGGCTCGGCCAAAACCTGCCCATTTAATCTCTACACATACCTCTCTTCATCATTGAAGCCTCACCTTTTGCAGAATGCTCTTCAAGAAACCCTTTTGGTTCAAACCAAGAGGAGTTACCCGATTTAAAGGTAATGTCTTCACTTGTGTTCTTTTGTTTTATTTTGCTTCTCCAAACCCCTAAACTCTTTTTATTCCTTTCTTTTGTAACAACAACAGTATCTTAAATATACTAGGATGTTGTTATGTGAATTATTCGAGCCACCCTTACACACACCTCCGTCTAATGGTTAAAGAACATATTGTTTCTGTGGATGGCGAATTACTACCTCACGAAACGATGATTGTTCAATCTTCTCTTAACACCTTTCATGGTGTACATTATGATGTCACTGTATTTTATATATGATATATATGGTATTTATGTTTTTCATATTCTTATGTATTTTAAATTTAAAACATACCTTTATGCTTTGAATGTTGTACAAATGAGATAATTTCATACGAGGAAGCGTGGACTACCGCCCCCTCAAGTGATGTGACTCGTTCATGCAATACATAGAATGTATAAAGAAAGAAATTAATGAACTTATGTGACCTATAAAACATATATATTATACTGGAATTATAATATATATATATATATCTCAATTATTTTTAATTTTATTAATATGTCAAAGAAATGAAAGTAGCGTTCATGCGTACGTACGGCCTACCGTCTCCATGAACTGTGAATTTCATTTATTTTTATCTCCAAATGTTATGGAATAGTATAAAATGAATATTTACTGGATATATATGATATTTAAATCATTAATACTATTCTGGAGATGATTTACTTATAACTACATGGACAATCATTTTCAAACAAGTTCATTTTTGACTCATGTACCAAACATCGACAAAAACGTCTGATATGAACTCACATTATTAACCAATTATTATAACATTATAATATGTGATATGAACTGAATAATAATATTTAAAGGAGTAACTTAAGAAATTATAAATTTACCAAAGTTTATTATTCAGTAATATAAAGAAACGAACAAGACAAGTCGAACTTGAGGTAAGGGATCCTACCCCTCTTTTTCTTTTTAAGTACACTCTTTTATGTAATTCCTTTTAAGCTAATATTTCTTATGATTGGGATGTTATTTTATATTAAAATTACTGTAATTTTTATGTTAATATGATGAGAGACCCTATTTTCTCTCATCAATCCATTTTGGAAGTTTTGAGTGGCGCCGTTAGGCTGCCGAATTTTCGTAAGGGATCCTACCTCTCTCTTTATTTTTAAGTACTCTTTTTATGTAACTTACTTTAAGGTCCTCTTTATTATGTTGGGGGATGTTATTTTATATTCCACTTGCTATAAATTTTATTTTAATATTATGAGAGACCTTATTTTATCTCATCAATCCATTTTTGGAAGTTTTATGTGGCGCCGTTAGGCTGCCGAATTTTCATAAGTGGATTTTCATCTCACTTTTTATTCCCGTGAGATTCATGCTACATTGGCCACTATTTCCTTTTGTTTGGTGTATGTAATGCCCATTATTTTACTATTTTTATAATATAATCTCATTTATGGGTAGTTACATCTTCATTGTATGACCCTTCTTTCATGGGGGTGTACGTTTCAAAAGTTGCCCAAATCGGTAAGGGAACCTTTCACACTCCTCTTTTAAAAAGACTTATTTTGTTATGACTTTTAATTTACATCTTTTTTATTCTGGGATATGTTATTCTATATCATTATTGATGTAAATTTTATGTCTAAGTGATGAGATACCATTTTCTCTCTCATCAACTAATTTTATGAATTTTAAAGTGACGCCGTTAGGCTGTCGAATTTTACCAAGGGAACTTCTTAACCCAATTTCGATTTCTTTGGGTTCAACATATAGTTATTGAATATGTCATCCTTTAAATATGTGTGAATGAACTTTGATTGTTTTACACTTAATATCCACATATATTGGGTGTATTTATATCTATCACACATAATTATGAGATTGATTTATCCTTAATTTTAAGGATACCTTCTTTAGAAGGGATTTCATCTCATTTTACATTTCTATTGAGACTTCATTGTTGTTAAGCACCAATTCACTCTTATATGGTGTATATACTGTCCTTTGGAATATTATATCCTGAATCCATTTATTCTCATGATATAATAAAGTTCTGATTAAATGTTATTCCTCAATTATTGTATTCAAGTGTCTCTAATTTTGGTAAAAACCCATTAACTAAAATATCGCTTTAAATGTTTTAATGATTTGTTCTTATTAATATCCTTGTTTTCAAAATGGTTTTAAGGATTTATTTATATGGATATTAATGGTTTAAAATGTTAAAATCTTCAAGGTGGTATGGGACACTTTGATTCAAAAATCTCTTTATTGAATGTTTTAAATGGTTTTGAAAATGGTTTTTTTGAATGGATTCATTATTTCAATATCTTAAAATGTTATATTGTTATTGCAATTAATGAATGTTATCTTTCCTTTATGCTTAAGTTATGTGCTATGATTATGTTTGTTTTCTTGGGCATTGTTTATGAAAATGGGTGGTTCCGTGATAAACTAAGGGCGGGTGAGCCCGATATAGCCCTCCAATGCATTGGGTAACGCGAAGGGGTTAAACGTTAATGTTTCTCCAAAGAGATTTAGGGAATATACTATGATGGGTATTCAAAATGTAACCATGAGGGTTACTCCCTACGTAAGAATGTTATGAATGCCTCAAGTTACCTTTATTCCTTATGATTTCTATTGAGTTATGCATAAATCTTATGATTTCATGAGGTATATTAAATTTCTTATGTTTTATGAGTAAAGTATGATTTCATTGATTCTTATGTATACATGGACTGATGTTTTCTTTCTATACTGTTATAACCCTTACTGAGATTTTTATGCTCATCCCATGTTTTTGAAATGTTTTCACAGGACATAAAGTTGAATAGGGTCAAGAATGGGATCAAGGAAATGTCAGGCTGTCTAAAACAAGGAACTAGACATGACTCTTTTGTTCAAGAGTTTTTATTTTTGTGAAAAAAATGGAAGCTGAGTAGATGCGTCTACTTTGTAATCTTTGAGATGTAATAGTTATGTATTAATTCTCTAAAACTATAAACCTGAAAAGATCCTCAATGTGAATTATTCATTTAATTCAATAATAAGTAATGTTTAAGGCTGGGCTCTTATAGTTGGTATCAAAGGATGGTTTAGATAAATTTATAGGTTAGAGTGTTAAGTGACAAGTTGTGTATAACCACAATGGTTAATATATTAGATAGAGTCATTGTTATTTTTGAAGGTTGGAATGAGTTTGAGATAACTCGGATAAGTATATCTTAGTTTTTATCTTCCTATTTAGTACATAATGATTTTGTTGATATACTCACACTGACATTTCTGGTTTTAGTAAATGGATGGATCTAGCAGGCACCAAAGTGACAATGGGTTTGAAGGAAACAATGGTGGTTCTCTGATTAAGAGACTAGATGAAATGGGGGATTCAATGAGAAATATCGTGGTTATTCTAAACCAACTATTAGGAGTCATGATCAACCACTTGAACTTTGGTGAGTTCTCTAATGCATCATGTATGAGAGAACCAACTCGACATGGAAGTTCAGGTAATAATTATAAAGGCAACCATTGGGTTTTATATGATCCTTACTTTTGAGGTAATTATGGGTTATTATACATTAGATGGAATATGAATGACATGAGATAAAATTGAGGTTAAATTATGTTATGGTTATTTTTGAAGATTTTATCTCATTTTGGAGAATGTTTTAAAAATTATATAGTTTTGGAAAAATGACAACTTGCAGACCGTGTGACAACCTGTCGCGTCAGACAAAGCTGCGAGAATCGAACCCACAACCAAAGTGAGACTGGTATTTATCGCCTACCACTAGACTACGTGAAGTCCCTGGTTAGTTTGACTAATTATATTTAGTTAGATGATTTTATGAATCAAGAGTAAGTTGATTTTGGGTTATCTATGGAAATTATTAACCTATCATGGAGGATATGTCATTAGGTTAATTACTTTTCAGTATGAGACTTTAAGAGGAACTGATGTTATTTGGAGATAAATGTTAATTTGTAACTTGGGAGACTATGTGATTAAATCCTTAAAATATTTGGATTTAAATCTTAGTTGGGTTTACTTTGAATAATTTTATGGACAAATTGTTTATTGAATGGTCTTTGTTGAACATTGGGTTTTGTTTGAAAAAATTTGGAGATTAGGTGTAGTTTTTCTTTTTGTAAAAAAAAATTACCCTTTTGGGTATTATCTGATCTTGTACTAAAATTTTTGGTTTGGTTTTGGTTGAGATATAAAGACATGGGAAATATATAGTTCTCTTTTGTGGATTAAGTGATTCTCAAGAAGTTGATTATAGTACTCTTAATGCGAACAAGTATTCCTAAATACTCATCTTTTGGAGAAAATATGAGTTTGATTAAGGAATCTAGTAAAAGTTGAAAGTCTACGTGACAAGTAAGTATGTTTCATTATGATTTAGTTAAGCTCAAAAATAAATTCCTCAATGAAGAGTAACTTAAAACAAAAATGTTGTCTGTTAACTTTTCCTACTGGGGAATCAAATACCGTTTAACCCATCAAATGGTTGTGATTTTCTTGTGGTTAACTTTCTCCTAGACATGTTTACTATCACTCTCCATTAGAACATGACCCTTTGTTTTCTCCTCCATATCCATATTTTCATACTTGGAATCCTAGCATGGGTTAACTTGTGTGACCTTTGTACTTCTCTCCCTTTCTTTTAAAGTGATAGTTTTACTGACTCTCGTTCCGATGTGGGACTATCAATGAGGTTTCCAAGCCCAATTATGAAATTGCGGGGACACAATTCCCAAAGGGGGGGGGAAGGATGTAACATCCCGGGTAAATAAATAATATTACATTCTAATGTTTATCAATATTTGTGAATAAAATGTTAATACTACTTTAAAGGGAATCCTATGCTCGATGGCGTACCCAATACACAACAACAAATTTCTTTTAAATCTTACGTTGCACACTAATAATATAATAACATTATAATAGTTAACGCCTAGCTGTTGTAATGGCGGGAATGAACATAAATAACTACAAAATGATTACATATGCTTGTTAAATATTTTTACATTTATCTAATAAATGTTAGAGTTTTAAAATGAAAATGAATCCAATTTTAAGCATAAATCTTCTAATATTCTTTAAAAGGTCGATTAACCGCCTTTTGATGGAGAACCCTTTTTAAATATACTTTTGAAAATTTTATATGTTGTATTTGAAAAAATAAAATCCCTCTTTAGAATCTGGACATCAAAATTTACTTTGTGTAATTTTTTTTTTATTTTTCCAATAAAGATCATTTTTAGTGAAAATGTTTCATTTTAATTCAAACCTCCTTTTAATCTGATTTATTTATATGGATATATTATCTTTTTAATTGATATTAAATTTTATTTAGAATATATTTTTACCATTTAATCCAATCGTGGTCATTGGAATTAATTTCACTTTGAATTAAACTAGTGTCAATCTTTTAATAGATATTGTTTCTTAAAAACACGCTATTTGTTTTGATAGCGGGAATGAATTATTAAATTAATTAATACAACTTATATATTTTGAATTTTGTAAAATAGACATCATTTTTTAATTTGGAATATAAAATATTTCTTAGGGTGAATTTTTGGTATTTTTCTGAAAAACATCAATTTTTGATGAATAGTGAAACCACTAAGTGGTAGTTAAAGAAACTGATTTTTCGTTTAAATGAAACTTTACCACTTCTGTGATTTGATTTTCAAAAATCCGACATACATGGTTGTCATTAGGAAGTAAAATTTTGTTCAATGAGATTAAAATAATTTTTTGATGAATAGTAACTTTTAAGTTTTATTAATCGCGATTAGAGGTAATTAGTGTAATTTAAGGTAAAGATAATGTTATAATAATATGAAATGACCTTGACACATGTCCTACCTTTATTTTATGAGTAATGTAAGACCAAAAAAATCCATGGGTCAACTTGGGGACCCCATGGAGCCACTTTGGTTGGAAAATGACATTAATAACTTTTTATTTAAAGTTAAAATTAAAATGTCACAAACATGTATTGTTTTACTAAAAAAATTTTTACATGGGGTTATACAAGTCATATTTTTGACTATTAATATTAATTAGAAAGATAAAAAAATTTCCTACATCATGATATTTTTTTTATAATTTTTAGACATTAAATAAATTATTTTATTTATGACACCGTGATGATGCAGTGTTTACCTCATAAATGAATGATTTAAATAAAATGAGAAGATAGGGTGAAATCTGAGTCTTACACTTTTTACAAACCTATTTTATGGGAGGATTTAGAAACCTTATCACCTTATCCTAGAAATATATCCTTTTGGGACCTTTAAAATCCGAAAATCATTTTATAATAAATTAATATTTTATAACTTTCCAAGAGTGCCCCTCCTCTTCTCTTATAAAAGGCCCCCACCTATACCACCTTACCCACACCTTTCAAGCCTTTGTATCGGCAAAACCCTGCCCATTTCATCTCTCCACATCCCTCTCTTCATCAATGAAGCCACACCTTTGGCAGAATTCTCTAAAAGAAACCCTTTTGGTTCGAACCAAGAAGAGTTACCCGATTTAAAGGCAATGTCTTCACTTGTGTTCTTTTGTTTTATTTTGATTCTCCAAACCCCTAAAATATTTTTATTCCTTTATTTTGTTACAAAAACAGTATATTCAATATAATATTATGTTTTTATGTGAAGTATTTGAGCTACCCTTACACACACCTCCGTCTAATGGTTAAATAACATACTGTTTCTGTGGATGGAGAATTACTGGCTCACGAAATGATGATTGTTCAATCTTCTCTTAACACCTTTCATGGTGGCCATTATTATGTCACTGTATTTTATATATGATATATATGGTATTTATATTTTTCATATGCTTCTTTATTTTATATTTAAAACATACCTTTATGCTTTTCATGTTGTGCAAATGCGATACTTTCATACGATGAAGTGTGGACTACCGCCCCCTCAAGTGATGTGACTCGTTCATGAAATACATGGAATTTATAAAGAATGAAATTAATGAAATTATGTGACCTATAAAACATATATATTATACTGTAATTATAATATATATATATATATATCTCAATTATTTTTAATTCCATTAATATGTTAAAGAAATGAAAGTAGCGTTCATGCGTACGTACGGCCTACCGTCTCCATGAACGGTTCATTTCATTTATTTTTATCTCAAAATGTTATGGAATTGTATAAAATGAATATGTACTGGATATATATGATATTTAAATCATTAATACTATTCTAGAGATGATTTACTTATAACTACATGGACAATCATTTTCAAACAAGTTCATTTTTGACTCATGTACCAAACATCGACAAAAACGTCTGATATGAACTCACATTATTAACCAATTATTATAACATTATAATATGTGATATGAACTGAATAATAATATTTAAATGATTAACTTAAGAAATTATTAATTGACCAAAGTTTATTATTTAGGAATATAAAGAAACGAACAAGACAAGTCGAACTTGAGGTAAGGGATCCTACCCCTCTCTTTCTTTTTAAGTACACTCTTTTATGTTATTCCTTTTAATATCATCTTTCTTATGATTGGGATGTTCTTTTATATTACTATTACTGTAATTTTTATGTTCATATTATGAGAGACCCTATTTTCTCTCATCAATCCATTTTGGAAGTTTTGAGTGGCGCCGTTAGGCTGCCGAATTTTCGTAAGGGATCCTACCTCTCTCTTTATTTTTAAGTACTCTTTTTATGTAACTTACTTTAATATCATCTTTATTATGTTGGGGGATGTTATTTTATATTCCAATTTATGTAAATTTTATGTTAATATGATGAGATACCCTATTTTATCTCATCAATCCATTTTTAAAAGTTTTATGTGGCGCCGTTAGGCTGCCGAATTTTCATAAGGGGATTTTCATCTCACTTTTTATTCCCATGAGATTCATGCTACATTGGCCACTATTTACTTTTGTGTGGTGTATGTACTGACCATTATTTTACTATTTTTATAACATAATCTCATTCATGGGTAGTTACATCTTCATTGTATGACCCTTCTTTCATGGGGTGTACGTTTCGAAAGTTGCCCAAATCGGTAAGGGAACCTTTCACACTCCTCTTTTAAAAAGACTTATTTTGTTATGTCTTTTAATTTACATCTTTTTTAATTTGGGAAATGTTATTATATATCCTAATTGATGTAAATTTTATGTCCAAGTGATGAGATATCATTTTCTCTCTCATCAACTAATTTTATGAATTTTAAAGTGACGTCATTAGGCTGTCAAATTTTACCAAGGGAACTTCTTAACCCAATTTCAATTTCTTTGGGTTCAACATATAGTTATTGAATATTTCATCCTTTGAATATTTTTCAATGACCTTTTATTGTTTTACACTTAATATCCACTTATATTGTGTGTATTTATATTTGTCACACATAATTATGAGATTGATTTATCCTTAATTTTAAGGATACCTTCTTTATAAGGGATTTCATCTCATTTTACATTTCTATTGAGACTTCATTGTTGTTAAGCACCAATTCATTCTTATATAGTGTATATACTGTCATTTGGAATATTATATCCTGAATCCATTTATTCTCGTGATATAATAAAGTTCTGATTAAATGCTATTCCTCAATTATTGTATTCAAGTGTCTCTAATTTTGGTAAAAACCCTTTAACTAAAATATCACTTTAAATGTTTTAATGATTTGTTCTTATTAATATCAATGTTTTCAAAATGGTTTTAAGGATTTATTTATATTAATATTAATTGTTTAAAATGTTAAAATCTTCAAGGTGGTATGAGACACTTTGATTCAAAAATCTCTTTATGGAATGTTTTAAATGGTTTTGAAAATGGTTTTTTTGAATGGATTCATTATTTCAATATCTCAAAATGTTATATTGTTATTGAAATGTGGGAATGTTATATTTCCTTTATGCTTAATTTATGTGCTATGATTATGTTTTTTTTCTTGGTCATTGTTTATGAAAACAGGTGGTTCTGTGATAAACTAAGTGTGGGTGAGCCCGATATAGCTCTCCAATGCATTGGGTAACGCGAAGGGGTTAAACGTTAATGTTTCTCCAAAGAGATTTATGGAATATACTATGATGGGTATTCCAAATGTAACCATGAGGGTTACTCCCTATGTAAGAATGTTATGAATGCCTCAAGTTACCTTTATGCCTTATGATTTCTATTTAGTTATGCATAAATCTTATGATTTCATGAGGTATGTTAAATTGCTTATGTTTTATGAGTAAAGTATGATTTCATTAATTCTTATGCATACATGGACTGATGTTTTCTTTCCGTACTGTTATAACCTTTACTGAGCTTTTTATGCTCATCTGAAGTTTTTGAAATGTTTTCACAGGACATAAAGTTGAATAGGGTCAAGGATGGGATCAAGGAAATGTCAGGCTATCTAAAACAAGGAACTAGACATGACTCTTTTGTTCAAGAGTTTTTATTTTTGTGAAAAAAATGGAAGCTGAGTAGATGCGTCTACTTTGTAATCTTTGAGATGTAATAGTTATGTCCCAATTCTCTAAAAATCTAAACCTGAAAAGATCCTCAATGTGAATTATTCATTTAATTAAATAATAAGTAATGTTTAAGGTTGGGTCCTTATAGTTGGTATCAAAGGATGGTTTAGATAACTTTAGAGGTTAGAGTTTTAAGTGACAAGTTGTGTATAACCACAATGGTTAATATATTAGATAGAGTTATGGTTATTTTTGAAGGTTGGAATGAGTTTGAGATAACTTGGATAAGTATATCTTAGTGTTTTTCTTCCTCTTTAGTACATAATGATTTTGTTGATATACTCACACTGACATTTCTGGTTTTAGTAAATGGATGGATCTACCATGCACCAAAGTGATAATGGGTTTGAAGGAAACTGTGGTGGTTATCTAATTAAGAGACTGGATGAAATGGGGGATTCAATGAGAAATCTCGTGGTTATTATAAACCAAATATTAGGAGTCATGATCAACCACTTGAACCTTGGTGAGTTCTCTAATGCATCATGTACGAGAGAACCAACTCGACATGGAAGTTCAAGTAATAATTATAAAGGTAACCATTATGGTTTATATGATCCTTAGTTTTGAGGTAATTATGGGTTACTATACATTATGATGGAATATGAACAACATGAGATAAACTTGAGGTTAAATTATGTTATGGTTATTTTTTAAGATTTTATCTTGTTTTGGGGAATGTTTTAAGAATTATATAGTTTTGGAAAAAGGACAACACGCAGACCGTGTGACAACCCATCGCGTTGGACAAAGCTGCGGGAATCAAACCCACAACTAATGTGCAACTAGTATTTATCACCTACCACTGGACTACGTGAAGTCCCTGGTTAGTTTCACTAATTATATTTAGTTAGATGATTTTATTAATCAAGAGTAAGTTTATTTTGGGTTATCTATTGAAATTATTAACCTATCATGGAGGATATGTTATTAGGTTAATTACTTTTCAGTATGAGACTTTAAGAGGAACTGATGTTATTTGGAGATAAATGTTGATTTATACCTTGGGAGACTATGTGATTAAATCCTTAAAATATTTGGATTTCAATCTTAGTTGGGTTTAATTTGAATAATTTTATGGAAAAATTGTTTATTGAATGGTCTTTGTTGAACATTGGGTTTTGTTTGACAAATTTTAGAGATTAGGAGTAGTTTTTCTTTTTGTAAAAAAAATACCCTTTTTGGGTATTATCTGATCTCATACTAAACTTTTTGGTTTGGTTTTGGTTGAGATATAAATACATGGGAAATATATAGTTCTCTTTTTTGGATTAGGTCATTCTCAAGAAGTTGATTATAGTACTCTTAATGTGAACAAGTCTTCCTAAATACTCATCTTTTGGAGAAAATATGAGTTTGATTAAGGAATCTAATAAAAGCTGAAAGTCTTCGTGACAAGTAAGTATGTTTCATTATGATTTAGTTAAGCTCAAAAATAAATTCCTCAATGAAGAGTAACTTAAAACAAAAATGTTGTCTGTTAACTTTTCCTACCGGGGAATCAAATATTGTTTAACCCATCACAAGTTTGTAATTTTCTTGTGGTTAACTTTCTCCTAGACATGTTTACTATCACTCTCCATCAGAACATGACCCTTTGTTTTCTCCTCCATATCCATATTTTCATACTTGGAATCCTAGTATGGGTTAACTCGGGTGACCTTTGTACTTCTCTCCCTTTATTTTAAAGTGATAGTTTTACTGACTTTCGTTCTGATGTGGGACTTTCAATGAAGTTTCCAAGCCCAATTTTAAAATTGTGAGGACGCAATTCCCAAAAGGGGGTAAGGATGTAACATCCTAGGTAAATAAATAATATTACAATATAATGTTTATCAATATTTGTGAATAAAATGTTAATACTACTTTAAAGGGAATCCTATGCTCGATGGCATACCCAATACGCAACAACGAATTTCTTTGAAATCTTACATTGCACACTAATAATATAATAATATTATAATAGTTAATGCCTAGCCGTTGTAATGGCGGGAATGAATAGAAATAACTACAAAATGATTACATATGTTTGTTAAATATTTTTACATGTATCCAATAAATGTTAGAGGCTTAAAATGCAAATGAATCCAATTTTAGGCATAAATCTTCTAATATTCTTTAAAAGGTAGATTAACCACCTTTTGATGGAGAACCCTTTTTAAATATACTTTTGACAATTTTATATGTTGTATTTGACAAAATAAAATTCTTCTTTAGAATCTGGACATCAAAATTTACTTTGTGTAAATTTTTGTTATTTTTCCGATAAAGATCATTTTTAGTGAAAATGTTGCATTTTAATTCAAAACCTCCTTTTAATATGATTTATTTATTTGGATAGATTATATTTTTAATTGAGATTAAATTTTATTTAGAATATATTTTTACCATTTAATCCAATGGTGGTAATTGAAATTAATTTCACTTTGAAATTGGACATAAACTAGTGTCAATCTTTTAATAGATATGAAAACACGCTATTTGTTTTGACAACGTGAATGAATTATTAAATTAATTAATGAAACTTATATATTTTTAATTTTTTAAAATAGACATCATTTTTGAATTCGGAATCTAAAATATATCTTAGGGTGAATTTTTGGTATTTTTCTAAAAAACTTCAATTTTTGATGAATAGTGAAACCACTAAGTGGTAGTTAAAGAAACAGATTTTTCGTTTAAATGAAACTTTACCACTTTTGTGATTTGATTTTTAAAAATCCTACATACATGGTTGTAATTATGAAGTAAAATGTGGTTCAATGAGATTAAAATAATTTTTTGGTGAATAGTAACTTTTATGTTTTATTAATCGCGATTAGAGGTAATTAGTGTAATTTAAGGTAAAGATAATGTTATAATAATATGAAATGACCTTGACACATGTCCTAACCTTATTTTATGAGTCATTTCCGACCAACAAAATCCATGGGTCAACTTGTGGACTCCATGGAGCCACTTTGGTTGGAAAATTACATTAATAACTTTTTATTTAAAGTTAAAATTAAAATGTCAAAAACATGTATTGTTTTACTAAAACAATTTTTACATGGGGTTATACAAGTCATATTTTTGACTATAAATATTAATTATAAAGCTAAAAAGATTTCCTACATCATGATATTTTTTTTATAATTTTTAGACATTAAATAAATTATTTTATTTTTGACACCGTGATGATGCAGTGTTTACCTCATAAATGAACGATTTAAATAAAATGAGAAGATAGGGTAAAATCTAAGTCTTACACTTGTCAAAAACATATTGGATGGGTGGATTTCGAAACCATATCACCTTATCCTTGAAATATATCCTTTTGGGACCTTTAATATCTGAAAATCATTTTATAATAAAGTAATATTTTATAACTTTCCAAGAGAGCCCCTCCTCTTCTCCTATAAAAGGCCCCCACCTATACCACCTTACCCACACCTCTCAAGCCTTTGTCCTAGCCAAACCCTGCACATTTAATCTCTCAACATCCCTATCTTAATCATTAAAGGCTCACCTTTTACAGAATGATCTTCAAGAAACCCTTTTGGTTCAAACCAAGAGAAGTTACCTGATTTAAAGGTAATGTCTTCACTTGTGTTCTTCTGTTTTATTTTGCTTCTCCAAACCCCTAAACTCTTTTTATTCCTTTATTTTGTTAAAAAACCAGTATCTTCAATGTACTAGGATGTTTTTATGTGAATTATTCGAGCTACCCTTACACACACCTCCATCTAATGGTTAAAGAATATACTGTTTCTGTGGATGATGAATTACTGCCTCACGAAACGATGATTGTTCAATATTCTCTTAACAATTTTCATGGTGGCCATTATTATGTCACTATATTTTATATATGATATATATGGTATTTATTTTTTTCATATGCTTCTGTATTTTATATTTAAAACATACCTTTATTCTTTTCATGTTGTGCAAATGCAATAATTTCATACGAGGAAGTGTGGATTACCGCCCCCTCAAGTGATGTGACTCGTTCATGAAATACATGGAATGTATAAAGAATAAAATTAATAAACTTATGTGACATATAAAACATATATATTATACTGTAATTATAATATATATATCTCTCAATTATTTTTAATTCCATTAATATGTCAAAGAAATGAAAGTAGTGTTCATGCGTACGTACGACCTACCGTCTCCATGAACGGTGCATTTCATTTCTTTTTATCTCTAAATTTTATGGAATAGTATAAAATGTATATGTACTGGATATATATTATATTTAAATCATTAATACTATTCTGGAGATGATTTACTTATAACTACATGGACAATCATTTTCAAACAAGTTCATTTTTGACTCATGTAACAAACATCGACAAAAACGTCTGATATGAACTCACATTATTAACCAATTATTATAACATTATAATATGTGATATGAACTGAATAATAATATTTAAAGGAGGACCTTAAGCAATTATAAATTTATCAGAGTTTATTATTTAGGAATATAAAGAAACGAACAAGACAAGTCGAACTTGAGGTAAGGGATCCTACCCCTCTCTTTCTTTTTAAGTACACTCTTGTATGTCATTCCTTTTAATCTGATCTTTCTTATGATTGGGATGTTATTATATATTAATCTTACTTTACTTTTTATGTTCATATGATGAGAGACCCTATTTTCTCTCATCAATACATTTTGTAAGTTTTGAGTGGCGCTGTTAGGCTGCCGAATTTTCATAAGGGATCCTACCTCTCTCTTTATTTTTAAGTACTCTTTTTATGTAACTTACTTTAAGCTCATATTTATTATGTTGGGGGATGTTATTTTATATTCCAATTTATGTAAATTTTATGTTAATATGATTAGATACCCTATTTTATCTCATCAATACATTTTTGAAAGTTTTATGTGGCGCCGTTAGGCTGCCGAATTTTCATAAGGGGATTTTCATCTCACTTTTTATTCCCGTGAGATTCATGCTACATTGGCCACTATTTCATTTTGTGTGGTGTATTTACTGCCCATTATTTTACTATTTTTATAATATAATCTCATTAATGGGTAGTTACATCTTCATTTTATGACCCTTCTTTCATGGGGTGTACGTTTCGAAAGTTGCCCAAATCGGTAAGGGAACCTTTCAAACTCCTCTTTTAAAAAGACTTATTTTGTTATGTATTTTAATTTACATATTTTTTATTTTGGAACACGTTATTATATATCCTTATTGATTTAAATTTTATGTCCAAGTGATGAGATACCATTTTCTCTCTCATCAACTAATTTTATGAATTTTAAAGTGACGTCGTTAGGCTGTCGAATTTTACCAAGGGAACTTCTTAACCCAATTTCGATTTCTTTGGGTTCAACATATAGTTATTGAATATTTCATCCTTTGAATATGTTTCAATGACCTTTGATTGTTTTACACTTAATATCCACTTATATTGGGTGTATTTATATCTGCCACACATAATTATGAGATTGATTTATCCTTAATTTTAAGGATACCTTCTTTATAAGGGATTTCATCTCATTTTACATTTCTTTTGAGACTTCATTGTTGTTGAGCACCAATTCACTCTAATATGGTGTATATACTGTCCTTTGGAATATTATATCCTGAATCCATTTATTCTCATGATATAATAAAGTTCTGATTAAATGTTATTCCTCAATTATTGTATTTAAGTGTCTCTAATTTTGGTAAAAACCCTTTAACTAAAATATCACTTTAAATGTTTTAATGATTTGTTCTTATTAATATCCATGTTTTCAAAATGGTTTTAAGGATTTATTTATATGGATATTAATGGTTTAAAATGTTAAAATCTTCAAGGTGGTATGAGACACTTTGATTCAAAAATCTCTTTATTGAATGTTTTAAATGGTTTTGAAAATAGTTTTTTAGGGAATATACTATGATGGGTATTCGAAACATAACCATGAGGGTTAATCCCTACATAATAATGTTATGAATTCCTCAAGTTACCTTTATGAATTATTATTTCTATTGAGTTATGCATAAATCTTATGATTTCATGAGGTATGTTAAATTGCTTATGTTTTATGAGTAAATTATGATTTAATTGATTCTTATGTATACATGGGATGATGTTTTATTTCCATGCTGTTATAACCCTTACTGAGATTTTTATGCTCATCCTAAGTTTTTGAAATGTTTTCACAGTACATAAAGTTGAATAGGGTCAAGGATGGGATCAATGAAATGTCAGGCTGTCTAAAACAAGGAACTAGACATGAATCTTTTGTTCAAGAGTTTTTATTTTTGTGAAAAAAAAGGAAGTTGAGTAGATGTGTCTACTTTGTAATCTTTGAGATGTAATAGTTATGTCCTAATTCTCTAAAACTCTAAACCTGAAAAGATCCTAAATGTGAATTATTCATTTAATTCAATAATAAGTAATATTTAAGTCTGGGTCCTTATAAAAGGCCATTGAGGTTTTGTAGCGATCCAGATCCTTAGGAAACATAAAATTGGTTAGAGTCAGTGGTCCATGTTTTCAAGCTTATCTGGACACCAACAGATCATATGGTTGTGCTGTCATCCAGTATTTTCCACAGAGTAACAGGGTTTTAGTGGAGTCTAGTTACACAGATGCATGATGAGTTGGCACACTCATGGGCCCACTTCCAGTAGCTATTATACGGGGAGTACTACCCACCTACTTGTGCTAGGTCTAGATTCAGGAGATTATGGAGGTATAGTAAGGAGGGATGATGGTGTTTGAGTATACAGTGAGGTTCACAGGCCTTACCCGGTACTCCCTTGACATGATCTGCAATGGCTACTTCTGAGCATATAATTTTGAGCAGGGACTTCGCAGAGAGATATGTTATAGTGTGGTGCCCTTGTGCATCCCCACCTATGATGAAGTGCTGGGGAAGGAATTGGTAATAAAGTTATTTATATCAGAGGGATTATAGATAGATAGAGCTGGTAATGGGCATCAAAAAGCTGAGTCATCTATGGTAGCTAGTAGACATTAGTCTGTGGGATTTCAACTCAATAATTCCTTTTGCAATCAGGCTCAGGGGTGAGGTCATGCACTGCAGGGAAAACACAGAGCACTAGGGAATCACAAAGAGGGTTGGTGCTATGATTATGATGGGAGAGGTCAGATAGCACATGAATTCTCGACTAGACTAGCTGAGGAGTGAAAAAGATAGATGACATACCACCATAGTTGAGGCAACACTGTTATTATGGACCTCCCATTAGAGGTTAGGGTGGTCCCCAGGGAGAAAAATCTTGCATAGGAGTAAGAGGATCTATGTGTGGTGGAAACCCCTATGAGATACTATCACCACTACCAACAGGATCCCCAGGCCAGGTTTAGGGAGCCGGCGGCTGGGGCCATGGATAGTTGCAGGCTTTGGAGGCTTATGACCCCACTACACACAAGATGATCAGAGGAACCATCTACGTATTTTATACTATTAATTCAGTATTTTTAGGCACATGTTACATTTATTTTTTCATCTCTATAATTATGATGCGAGAGATGGGGATCCCAATTGAGGTTCTATCCCAACAAATTCATCATGAGGTTCCTACAGGGTACAATTATTTTGCATCTTTCATCCTTCAGTAGTGAGAGATATCTCTTGGTAGAGAGAGGTTCATGTGGGACCTTTTTTTCATCATGATGGAACCTTATGAATTCATCTTGGTTATGTATTGGTTGTCCATGTTCTGAGCCCATGTTGACTATCACCGAAGACAATTCAGATGCCTACGCACTAATGGTATGAGATTCTCTTTTTCTGGTGAGAGGGATCTCATGGAAGGGTGAGAGGTTTTCTGTGATTAGGAGACTACATCCCATCACCCATCAGTTAGTGAGTGCATCCCTTGGCATAGTAGGGTCTTCAATTCTTTCATTCATGGAGGATTATATTAGTGTATTCCCCAAGGATGTTCTGGGACTACGTTCGAGGAGGGAGATGGATTTTTTCATCGACTTGCATATTGGGACCACTTTGATATCTTATGTGGCATATTGGATGGCCCCTGACAAGATTTGGAAGATGTGGTTACAGTTATAGGACCTTTAAGAGAAGAGTTTCATTAGACCTAGTGTGTCCCCCTAGGCAGATCCAGTATTGTTCATGAAAAAATAATACAGGAGCATGCATTTTTTCATGGATTATCATCACCTGAATTAGGACACGATAAAGAACAAGTACCCCTTACTAAGGATTAATGACTTATTTGACTAGTTTTGAGGCACAATATGGTTCTCAAAGATCAATCTCAGGTCTGGATACCACCAGTTGAGGGTTATCAAGGATGATATTCCAAATCTAGCATTTTTATATCACTACAGACACAATAAGTTCCCAGTGATGCCCTTTGGTGTGATGAATCCCCCCACTATTTTTATAGATTTTATGAACTATGAATTCCAAACATACTTGGACCAATTTTTAATTGTATTCATTGAAAAAACACTCATCTAATCTAATTCATAAGTGGAGCATACATAACCCTTGAGGTTGGTTCTAGATTTTCTTTGAGAGCACCAACTATATGAAAAGCTCTCTAAGTGCTAGTTATTGATTCATGAGGTTCAATTTCATGGTAATGTCATATATGAGCATGGTTTATCCTTATACCAAGTGAATATCTATGCATTTATTTCTTAGGATTCACCCAAGAGCGTGTTAGAGGTACGAATCTTTCTTGGTTTGGTGGGGGTACTACAAGAGGTTTGTGACAAACTTCTCCAGGATTGCATCCCCTTTGACTACCCTAACGTGGAAAGGGAATCTGTTTAATTGGTATGAACAGTGCCCAAGGTCCTTGGAGGAGCTATGGATGAGGCTGAAAAGTGATCCTGTGTTGAGACTACCATAGGAAGGCATTGAGTTCATAGTGTATTGTGATTCCTTAAGAGATGGGACCGGTTTTTTGTTGATGAAACAACTAGAAATAATCACATATGGGTCAAGGTAGTTGATACCCCATGAGTAGAACTACACAAATCATGACCTATATATGGAAGCAACAGTCTTCTCCCTAAGGATGTGGAGGCACTACCTTATGAGGGAGTGCTTTTTGGTTTACTCATACCATCAAAGTCTTAGGTAAGTCTTTATGCAGAGGGACTTAAACCTGATATAGTAGTGCTGGTTGGTGTTCTTGAAGGACTATGACTTAGAGATAGTCTATACTCTAGGGAAGGTAAACGTATTAGTATATTCCCTTAGTAGGAAGTCTCGGTCTTGCTTGGTGTAGGATTCTTCAGATTATTTTTCCTCCTTGAAGTTGACCTTGGTGGAGCAGGAGGGTACAACTTTTCTATTTCATATGGTGTTGAATAGTTTGATTATTGAGTGTGTGAGATAATACCATCTTGGATAAATCTTTTGTGAGGTCTTACATGTCCAAATACCCATAGGATACACACTAGATATATATTTTAAATGAGGGAATCATTTCGTCATTTTCTAGGGATAGACGGTGGTTCTAGTCATGATGCGAGAGGAGGTGATGTGAGAGTTTCACACTTCTCCCCTAGAGGTATATAACTATGTGGGGAATATGTAAAGATACCTTTGGTGATATTTTTGGTGGTTCACAATGAGATAGACCATAGATGAGTACGTCTCTCAGTGCCTCATTTGTCAGCAGGCAAAAGCTGAGCACCAAGTTCTGGCAGGTTTGTTTCAAACCCTTAAGATCCCAGAGTGGAAGAGGGATGACATATACATGGATTTTGGGATAGGATTTCCTTGCAAATCAATAGGCCACGATTCCATCTGGGTGATAGATGACTGACTCATGAAGTTTACGTACATCCTTGCTATTAGGGATCAGAGTTCAGTGGAGAGTTTGGGGCAGTTGTACGTACGGGAGATCATTCGTCTTCATGAAGTCCCCTTAATGATATTCTCTAATCATAACGCATGGTTTATGTCACAATTTTAGAGAGGTTTGTTGGGGAAATTCAAGACCCAAATGAGGATGAGTACAACCTTTCACCCCTAAACCGATGGGCATACCAAGCACACTATCCAGGTGTTGGAGGATATGCTGAGGGCTTGCATGTTAGACCTTGTCCAAAGCTGGGAGGATCATTTTCTCTTGGTAGATTTTGTGTAAAAAATATATACAACTATAACATTGGAATGGAACCTTTTGAGGCCCTGTAAAAGAGACCGTGAAGCTCACCCTTATGCTATCCAGATACTGGAGAGACATCTCTTGTGGGTTTAGAGATGGTTCAGGTAACAAAAGAGAAGGTCCAAGTCATCCGTGAGCAGATGAGGATGACCCAAATTAGGAAGAAATATTATGAAAATTGATGTCGTAGGCCCTTATTGTTCGATCAGGGAGACCAGGGAGACCCAATGTAGAGTGCTGGAAATGTTTCTTACCACCTTTCCATACCCCCACAGCTAGAGCGGGTACACAACATCTTCCATGTGTCACAACTGAGGAGATATGTTCATTAAACCATTCACATCATCAACTAGGTATAGATGGAAATCGAGAATGGATCTACATTCATGAATCACCTGGTGGTGATCGAGGATCAACAGGAGAGGACTCCGTGTGAATGGACTATCCCCTTGGTTCACATGTTGTAGTATCATGAGAATGTGCATGAGAGTGGAAGTTTCAGATGAGGGATAATTATCCCAAGTTGTTTGTTTAGTTTTTCTTTTTGAGGAAAAAAATATTGATGTATAGAATGATGTAGAGATCCAGTTTTTTCCTTGTAATAATTTTAAATATTTATATACATATATTTCTATAGTTAGAAACTGAGACAAAATGTGATTTTGAGGCCTAGTGTGCATGGAATTAATTTTATAAAAATATTGAATACATTTTATATTGCACACATGAATCTTATTAAATAAAATGGGATAAACATTAAATGAAAGATCAAATTTATAAATCTGATACCATATTTGAGTCTAGAATGTGGTGTTTACACTAAACACAATATAAAAAGAGTTAGCACGGGGTGTTCAAACTCCTCGCTCATTGGCCTTACATTCAGTGGATTAATTAATTATTAAATTAATAAATTAATTCATTTTAACCTAAATGAAAAACCTATAATAATTCTAAAATGGAGAATCTTTCTAGGTTAGCTGCATAAAGACTAGGATAATTCCAAAGCTTCTCTTCCTCCTTCCATTGGCGGATCACATCAGACGATGATGAAACTCCGAATCAGAGCAGACCCGGACACAAAGAACGCAATTAATCATCCTAATTCATTAAAGAGAACATTATTCATCATTAAATGATCCAATATTGATATAGGTATATTTATTTGGTAATTTTTATCCTCTTTTGTCTCGTTGTTTGATTAATTATTGACCGGGTTTATGTTTTCAACACATATTCCATGATTTGATTAAGATTCATAAATTTGTTTTTTATTTTAGTTATTTGATTCCCATGATGAATAATAATAATTATAGAACCTAATAACAAATATAAATCCTTTTTTGATGAGGAAATATTTTTTCCCTTTTAGTGGCTAGCGGATGTGACCGATTATGGTTGCAGTGTGGGAATCGGCTGGTGACAGTTGACTTAGAACCAATCTAAACATGGGTGGAACATAGTGAATGTATGATAGGGGCTGTATGATGATGGTTGGAACGACATGTCATCCGGTTGAGGGGAGAATGGTACCAAATCTAGCCACATGTGATAGGAGGTACCATGTGCGAGGAGGAGGTGTGACAGCTTGCCGGTGAGGCTGAAGGGCAGTGAGATTTGGGTTCCATTTACCGGTGCCATGATCTTGAATGATGAAGCGTGTTTTTGAGGCCGAGATATGAAGGTAAAGGTTAGTTTTGAAGCTAGTTTTAAGCCAAAAGATGAATTTTATAATTACATTATTAAATGATAATAATATAAAACTGTAAGAAAAACAAAATGGGTTGGGTGAAAGAAATTCCTAATAATAATAATAATTATATTATTATTATTTTTGTTGTTGTGAAATATTATATTGGACATATCTTCTTCATATGAAGTCAGAAGAAAAAACTGGCTGCAGCTTCATGACCATGATATTGAGATGGTCGGGTTTTTAATTCAGAATTGTGGATCAAGCCAATGAAGCATCATTCATGCATTATATGGTGAAATGTGAATTTTTCACTAGGTGTTCGATTTGGGCGAGTGAATAGCCTATCCCAAGCAATATTCCATGAAGATCATAATGGTGTGATCTGTTCGGACATTCAAGGGCTATTTTCAAAGGAAT
This sequence comes from Viscum album, assembly GCA_963277665.1. Classification (NCBI taxonomy): domain Eukaryota; kingdom Viridiplantae; phylum Streptophyta; class Magnoliopsida; order Santalales; family Viscaceae; genus Viscum; species Viscum album. The sequence goes on from OY728153.1 coordinate 134,953,824, forward strand.
ATTAGTGAAATTAAAATTTTACCCTTTAAACCGATGACGAGGCTCATGTGTTCATAAAAATTTTAGCCTAGACATATCATGTAATACCCTAACACATCATATAGTACTATATGGGCAGCGAGTTGTGTACTGGATAGGGACATGACTAGGTAGATGAGAGGGACCACATGTCATGTGGATCCCCTCACATCACGTGTACCCTCTTGGTTTCTATGAGGAAACTTCATGGTTTTCTATCTTCTTCATTTGAATTGAGATTTTAGCCTATGAGTAGCCTATCCTGAGTGTTTTTCCATGTAGAACATCATGGTATCCTCAATTTTGGATTTTGCGACATGATGTGAACTTTTTAGTGCATGAATCTTGGCTAGGAGATGATCAAAAATAGTAGTGATCATGCATGATCATAAGAGAATTTCTAAGTAGACCCTCCAATAGAGATGGGTAGTGGAGTCCTCGATGCTTTATGAGTATACCATCAAGTAGAGTTATCCATTGGAGTCTTCAATTATTTTCGAGTGTTATCCTCCAGTAGAGCTGGGCAGTGGAGTCCTCAAAGACTTTCTAAGTGGTACCCTGCAGTAGAGCTAGGCAGTGAGGTCCTCGATGACTATCAGAGCAGAATCCTCCTATTGTACTAAGGCATGAGTCCTCTGCCTTGAGTTTTTATCCCCTCGACTGTGCAAAAAAGTGAATAGGCATGGTTTGACTTGGATGGTTACTTCTGGGATGATGTGTGAGATGTTGGGAATTATTGATTGACTTTTGGAATTGTTGGATACCCTTCTTCTTGCACTGAGTTGTGAGATTGAGGTCCCTTTCCTCTCTCATTTGGGTTTCTTTGACTAAGAATATATGTATATATATATTATTTTATATCCATACCCTTGTATTTTGTTACTCTCCTCCCATGAGATGAAAAGACATGCGGGTTATTCCATGTGCATTTTGTGTTTAGATTCTTGTGGTTGGATGAGTCTATTATCTTGCTATAGGTGGTGAAGACTCGACATGCAGTTCATCTACTCATCGTGTCGATCCCATTATTCTTATAAGATGTTACTTATACTCTTGGTTTGGGTAGAGATATTCTCTTTGACTGTATCTCACATGTACTGTATTTCTATGTCTGTTGTATCTCTTACTACTCCTCCTTCACCTTTCAAGGCACCCTACTCGGTATGTATATACCCACCCATGCATGGGATTTTCCCACACATGTTTTGTCTTATGCATACAACAAGAAATTTTACAGTGAATTTAAAGGATATTAGGGATACTTGGTAATTTGGACCGAGTATGGTGGTTGCAGCATGGAGGTTAAGAGTTGAGAACTCTCAACAGTTTAATTTTCCATTTTTTTCAGGTTGGTACATATTTGTGGTTGGACATGTACTTTTTCCTTTTAATTTTCAGTTCTCACTACCATAATTTTTGTACTATCTATAGTTTTTATATGCATGGTTGCTCCCTTAACCTTTTGATTCTTTTACATTCACTCTCTATGCACTTATGCATTGAGATTTTTGTGTGTGTGCATACAGGTACTAGGAAAAGGCCTCCTCGTGTTAGTTATTCCTTCGGCACTTGTCTCCACCCCTGGCCTATGGAGGTGCGCTTGTGGTAATTGTGACTCAAGCCCCGACATGGGTTGAGGTCATGAAAAAACGAGATCATATGAAAACTTAAGTGTTTGAGTTCTATCAAAGGCATGGAATATAAAAGCATGGAGTTTTAAAGGTTCTTCTAGAAGAAGGTTATACTGTTTGAGAAGACCATACAAGGTACTTCAGAACACAAAGGATTCATATAAAGGATTAACCATACATTAGTTGATAAGAAAAGGTGTATGATAATTCAAACTGGCTTTCCAAAGGAGTTTTGGGTGGAATAGTGAACTATGCAGATTACTTGATCAACATGAGTCCATCATATTTGCTAGGGAAAGAACTTCCCATGGTCTAATAGTATGTAATAAAGTGTCAATTTACCTATCTCAAAATATTTGGTTCAGTTGCCTATGTCCACATTAATTCTAGAGAGTGAGACAAGCTAAAGGGTAAGTCCTGGTAATGTAACTTTATTGGGTATGCCGACTATAACTCCCTAGCCTAGAACACTCATATGAGATAGAGGGCCACATGGACTCAAGCACTCATCCTTGTATGTCATAGGATGATAACTTGTGGTAATAACTTAATCCATATAGTGGGTATACTATGCCATAGAATCAGAGTAATAAAATAATGAAAAATAACTAAAAATACCCATCACATCAGAATCAAAGTATGAAAAATACATTAAACAATGATATAATAAATAACTGTTGTTATATAGACACATATTCATATAATACACATAAAATGATCACCCAATTGGATGATCACACATAAAAATAAACCAAAAAATACACACAACAGACCTACTACTATCCACAATCCTCAACACACCCTATATCCAAATACCTATCGATATTTTCCAATGCAATCCTTTACACATATTGTGCTCAATATGAAAATCAGACATAAGATCTACACATGCTCCAGGGTTCCCATGTAGGGTGTGATAAATACATCTTAGTAAGATCTCACCAAGTTAACCTAGTATACACCATAATATATGTTTATGTACAAGGAAATTAAACATGTCACACTTGGGTGTTGAACATTGTGTATTGACCAGGCCACCATGTATGCCTACAAATCAAGTCACCATGTGCTAACTAAGCCAAAATGGAACCTAACTATACCTTATTTGGATAAAATCCATAAATAAACATGTTTACTCATGCTATCATACACATAACTTACCTGTACTCAAGGACTCAGGGTAGGGAGTTATCTAAGTCATAACTACTGCATGAAGGGGAATGGTAGGGGCCTATGTCCAAACTCTGTACTCACCCTCTCACCCAAGGTGGTCCCACGTCTAATACCTGGCCTCTACTATCTCACTCATGGTAGGGTCCATCTATATCATGTATCACACACCAATATAGACCCCATCTCACTCTTGGAGGTCTAGTCATTCAGTCTCACCTCACAACAAATATTTAACTCCATCTCACTCATGGAAGTCCATCCTAGGATCTTGTAATGTCACATCTAGGATCCCATTTAACCATGGAATTATAATCATCCAATCCTTGGGTTCAACCATATTATTTATGGATGGACTATCATTCTCAATCCAACCATCTCACTCATCGATGACCCGACCTCATCTTGATTCAACTATCTCACCCATTATTATCCACCACCAACACCATCTCACTCATGGTGAGTCCAGACCTATCTCAAGACACATAATCTTACTCATGGTTGGAATAGACTTCACATTCATATCAAGGAATCCACCTTAACATGATAGTCCCACCCTTGATATCTCACTCATAGTGGGGAAAGTCCTCAGGATCCATAACCAATATTGGAGTATGTCGCCTATAAAAATCCCAAGAAATACACATAGAATCTCATCCCATTATACAACTCAACATATCATCTCATCTATGTATATCTTTCAGTTATTCTCTTACATCACCACACATGTCATCTCAACCATCAGGGTATCCCCTAGGTTACTTCATACCCATCTCGGTATCTACTCATCGATACTAATTCACATCTATCACCCATTGTTAACACCAAAACTTGTAGGATCATCCAAACCTTGGACACAACATGCATGGTCTAATTCTGATCCAAAACCCCTTGTAATACCAATGATAAACCCGAAAAAATCCCACAATCTAGACTGTGTTTCATCTCGCATATCCTAAGGTATCTCTCTCAACACATAACTCAAAGGAAACCCCTTTATATCATCCTACACCAAGTCCCAAATGACTTCTCTCACTCCAAGAAAACATCATGACTCACCTCCAACCTTGGGAGGGAGTTTATTATCACTCAAAAGACACACAATTGTCTCACCCATCAACGCTCATCCCCAAGCCTCACATGGATACCCACTAGTTATAGGAACTCAACTAAGATATTATGTATCTACACTTGTACCCCAAGACCCACCCAAGGCCTAACAACAATTCATAAAACACCCTCTCTTTTTGGTGGAATAGTCACTAGGAAATCCCAAACCAAAAAAAGTGTATAAAATCACACTTCTAACCTATAAGAGGCTCATATCCACCCTACATCTTCTACTAGGGCACTCTCATCCTTTAATTAACATACCCAAACCCATGAAACATGCACGCAGTAGTCAATTATGCATAAATAGGCATATAATCTTATATTATAGGGACCAACTACCTCTAAAATAGAGTTACCATTTTCACTAAGACCTATCAAGCCTCATCCATGCTCATTCATGCCTCTCCCAAGCTTGTATCGCCACTCGAGCCCTATCTCATGCCACAATTCCATAATAATTAATTATAAAAAATTATAATTAATAATTTAAAAGAAATAAAAATGTGTATTCACCATAAATAACACTACACATCACCACCACATAGAAACTATATCCAACGACATGCGATCAACCACCCAGGACATCCTCTAACCAAGCACATGAAAGCCCCATCTTGTTTAAACAATTTCACCATGATCCAGTGAAATTTCCCCCAAACCTCAGCTGAATATTGAACAAAATTCAAAGGATATAATGTTTAATGATAATGGAAAAAACATGGAAAATCTTACTTCTAATTTCTATTATAAGGATTTCGGAATCACCCAAAGATTTAGGGGATTGAGAGAGAGAAAGGGGGAAGGATGATATGCTGAAATGGCCTCCTCCCATCGTTCAAAGCCCCCAAAACTGCCTAAGACTCACATAAAAAATAAAAATAATTCCTCATATAAAAAAATACCCATTCCAAATTCACAGTGTGAATAGGAGGGTTCACAATGCGAAGATTCAATTTTCTCGACAAATTAAACATGTGAATAGTGGTTCGCAACATGAATCACTCCTATATAAGGGAGGTGGCTCTACCTCCTTAATTTTTAGTGAAAACCTCATTCCATATTTATTTTATAGAATAAAGGATACCTATTTAAGTGTCCACACTTATTCCTAAAATCATTCTCCGCACGAATCCTCTTGGGTTATGAAGAAACCTACATCTGGTTGCTAAATTTCAACATTTGAGCCACCTAAACTTTCTCCAACACCAATCTGAGCCCCTAAGAAACTCACCAAAACTCATACCACATCTAGAATCATAATTTAAGGATATATAAACATTCAGAAACTTGATTTGAGTTCCAATTAAAGGAACATCCCCAACTCCAGATAAACAATTCAAATTCCTTATCAAAATAATGACTCGTAAATCTATGTGTCATTACAAACTCCTCACCATAGGGCTACTCATCCTCAAGAGGAACATCATATACCTATATTCACCACCAAAACACAGCATGAAAATAAATTCACTGAGAAATCACCATGTTCCATCTATTAATGCCAAACGTTCTTCTGATGCGCAACTCAAAACACTAAGGTACATTATTTACCAAATGTTGAGCCACCCACTCATAGTCAATGAAAAATCCAAGAGAACACTCAAACGATTATTCTTGAGGATAATGTAAATCCCCACTATACTAATTCACTCACCAATTTTGATTTTATTCCATGATGCTCCCCACTATTGGAATTTCCTACAGAAAATGCTCTTCTAGTGGTCCAATGACCCTCCGACGACATTTCAAAAAAATTCCCCTGATGTTGTTTCAACCTCACAACATCTAATTCAATGAAAAAAACACCCATCATTCATCATTTGGTTGATCTCTTCCAAAAACACTCGACCACACCCACTGATGTGTCATTTCACTACCCCATCACGATTCCTTAACTCATAGAGGCATCAAGATATCTTTTAATTCCCTATACTAAAGTCTGAACCCAACTATCACTGTAAATTCCTTGTCATATCACCAACCATTTATTCTTTCCATCAAGCTCACCTTGATCACTAGTGCACCTCCTATCATAACCCCTCTATCAATAGGTACCCCTCCTAGGATAATAATTAAGGAAGATAAATAATTAACCCTGAGTTATACCTTCAGTAGGCCTCAAGTTGGAGACTAGAATAAAGGGTATAAAAAATATGACATATAAAAGGCATTAACCTCAATATATTTTATAGGATTGGGAGATAAGACATCAATAATAAAGAAACTTTATGACATAAGTAAAAGAGGAAACCATTTCCATCCTAATATACATGTGTAAAGTAAACAAATATAAATATTCATTAAAATAAATTCCAAAATAAATCTTAATGAAACAACCCAAAACCAATTCTAAAGTCCAAGAAAGTATTGTTCAGCACGGTCCTCATGGTCCTATTGGAAACCTAAAAAATAATTTTTATATACGTGTGTATAGAATAACATGTATACTCAATAGGATCATAACCAAGGTCACTCATGCACATGTGAAAAGAGAATATTACTTCACCAATGGGTAAATTGGAAAACCACTAACACCTAAATAGATCAACTAACCAATCCCATCCTCATTATGGAATGCTCACCAAATAACGCATCCAAATATAATAACATATTATAAATCATATTGATAAATAGGGTAACCATCACCACTTTCCCATCAATTTTCCACTCTCATTTCCCAAATTCATATGTCCTAGAACACACATACCTTCCATAGATTCTTTTCCAATGGAACTTTGGAAACCAAATCGTACAAAGAACCCTACATGAAACTGGTCATTAAATCCTACCTGAAGACAACCGGGCAACCAAATCCTGTCATAACTGATGCCACATATCTAAGACAATAATATATCAAGAACATGGAGGAAATAAACCTCATTCCATCATTTTACTATGAATGAACCCCAATATGAACCATATCATCGATCTCATCATCCTAACTATAAGTGAATTATATTTGAAATCCATCAAAACTCATGCATAAGAACCACACTTGGATGAGATAATGAGGATATGGGGTAACCATCCATCCATCATCACCACCTTGAATATTGGAAAAAATACCCCCCAAACATTTGGGTGTCAGCATATAATACTTGATGTGGGTGGGGTTTGTATATAAATCACAATTAAAGTACAATATATAATAGTCACAAATGTAATCCCAACCTATGGGTTCATAACACGATCACCTTAACAACTCAAAATGTTACCACAAGTCCAGACGACCTTAGCTAATTTCACTACTACCTCTAAATGCATTACACCACACAATAGTAAGCCAAAAACCAAAAAACACATTCTTTATTTCCATTTCATGTTAATCCATTTCTATATTTTTCAAATTATCAACCATTCATCTTTATCAAGATCATTTTTTTTCATGTTTATCAATAACCACATTAACCTCACCCTCAAATTAAGTTTAATATTTCATTAGTCATTCCAACCCATTCTACTTCAGTTTCATCATTAACATTTTATTCAATCACTACTGAGATACTAGAACAACACAAAAAATATCAAACAATCCATCTTATTCACATCAACAACCCCAAATCTCAACCACCATATACCACAACCACTTCAAACCATAAACACTACACATATCAGCCACCAAACATCATAACCACCAAACATCACAACTACTGCACATCACAATCACCACACGTCACAAAAAAAACACATCACAACCACCACACATCAAAACCAACACAAGTCACAACCGCTAAACATCACAACCACTGATTGTAACAACCACCACATGTCAAAACCACTACAAATCACAACCAATGAACATAAAAACCACCATACATAACAACTATAATTCTTTACATAGGTATTTGATAACATTTTTTTATTTCAAGGGTATTCTTAAATAAATCCATGATTCCATGGGAAACCCATTTATTATTTGGATATATGTTCTTATCTTTTTCCATGTGTGGTGAGTCAATTCAAAAAGAAAAACAAGTTTCAACAATTCAAAAACCACAAAAAATACCAAAGATCAATATAAACTAGAGCTGAAAATAAAAGAAAACATGCTCAATCATATTGGAAAATCACAAGAACAAATAAAACTCATATGATTTATCCCTTTTACCTTACAATTCAGTAAAACCAATTAATTATCTTTATTAATCCAGTGTGTACCATTTACTCAAATGAAAAACAAAATCATGACATCCCCACATGTATATATAAAAAAGTAAATACAAAGGACCCATACCTCAATTAGATCATTCAAATTTGTTGTGAATGTTTATAACAAGAGGAATACAACCACCAAGAACCACAATGAAATGAAACACTTTGACCAACCTAGATCATAACAGCCCACATCATTCTATTACCAAATAATTACCAAAACCAATGGTTCCCTTGATATTGTATTCAATAGATGAAGAAATGAATGAAAATCATAGAATATAAGGGAATAAAACTCACCTAGAATCAACAAGTATTGATCTCCCAATTCAGGGGTTGTAAGTTGATGAGAAGGGGATGAAATAACTCCTAGGGATGCATTTGGATCTCACAAGGACTGAGATAAAAGACTACAAGAAGTTAGGATTTAGAGGGTCTTGAGAATTTATAAGAAAACTCAAAAACAAAAGATCACAGCACAACATCCCTCACTACAATGTAATGGTACTAACAAAGGATAGGATTATGGTGCAAGGGAAGGGACCATTATGCAATGGGGATGGTCAAAGACACATATAAGAAATATGAAGTGGTCCATACCATAGATTCATTAAACTAGGTAAGAGACTATGGAATAATCAAAACCACAATGTTTTAGATTCAAACTACCAAGAAGAAGGTTATTTACAACCAAGCTCTACAACATTATTACCCCCAAAATGAACAAACCATAAGAATACCTCCTTTGGGACTCCACTCCATAGCCTACCCATCTACATCATAGATATGAGGAAAATGGTAGAACCACCAAAACTACACCTATAAGTCCTCATGTTGTAGCCGACCTATCCATGCCATAGGAACCAACTTTAGGGTGCAACAAAATCCTCCATGCCACAAAATCTTTCTCTAGCTTAAATATCATATAAAACTCCACCATAAACTCCCCACATCCTTCAAAACTCCCCCTAAACACCACAACCACCTGAATTCTCAAAAATTAATCGGTGTAGAAGCTCATAACATTACATTAGATACCTATAAAATTATTATCATTCATGATAATCAAAACTAAAGATAAAAAGGGAAAAAAGAGAGGTCTGAACTGCCATCTCATGAGATACCTCTTAGGGATCTTGTTATAACTTAAATTCTAAAACCATATCACACTAACTTCAAGAAACATCTTTTCTTCACAACCATCTGCACCATAATTTCAACCTCTATACAACTCAAGCCAATAACCACCTAAACCATCACAAAACAGTACCTTAATCACATAAATCAAGGAAATCAACCTTCTATATCAAGATATTTTTTTTCTTTGGGAAACACTGACTGAACCACATGGTTTTAAAATGTGTCATAATACAACACATCTTGATACGAAAGGGTTTTCCCATTTTAATACACTTAATGATTTGGTATACATTATCATCAGGGAAAATTAACTTTTCATAAATCAACAAGATTTAGTCATCACATCATCAAATAAAAAAAACAAAGAAAAAAAACAAAGAAAAATTCATAACAACTATGGGTACTGGGCTATATATTCATATCACGCTCCCAAGTAATCCCCTCTAAGACACCATACCTTCATATAAGATTAACCAAAGGACTGGTTCATCTATATAGAACCTTCCATTTAAGATCCTGGATCTCTTCTAGCCACTCAATGAATGTCACATCATCATCTATATCCAACTGTACCCATTCAATGACATGGGAGTCATCATGGACATATTGAAGAAGTTGTGATATGTGGAAGACATCATGGATCCTATTTAGCCATGGTGGAATTACCAACTAATATGCCACCTTGATAACATTAACTAACACCTAAAATGGTCTAACAAACTAGGAAGAAATATTACTCCCCCTACCAAACCTCCATTTCCCATGATGATGAGAAACCTTTAAGAACACTTGGTCTTAGACCTCAAAATCCAAGGGTATCCTCCTATGATCAACATAAAATTTATTCCAGTCCCGCACCACCTTAATACTCTAATGGAATACCTATTCATTCCCTTTCATTATATGAACTACATCAATACTGAGAACTAATGACTTCCTAACCTCAGTATAACATAATGGAAATTGAAACAACCTCCCATAAAGCACATCAAATAGGGCCATAGAAATGAATGAGTGGTCAATTTTATAATAAGTAAACTTAAAAAAATGAAATTTATTTCCCTAGGAGTCACTAAAATATAAAATAAATACTCGAAACATATCATCTAGTGTCTGGATGGCCCGCTCCATCTTTTCATTAGTATGAGGGTGGAAAATATAATTGAGGCATAACTGAGTGAAAAAATTATGTTGCAATACTCTCTAGAATCATGAGATAAAATGAGAATCCTTCACTGAGTCAATAGTCATAGTAACTCCATAAAATCACATGACCTAATCCACATACCTATTTTTCAAAATATCCATGGAGCATGACTCCTTGATTTCTAAGAAGTGAGATGACTTCTTTGGTTGATCCATAATTACCCAGATTTAATCGCATCCTCCTTGATGTTGGGGTAATCCCATGATAATGTCTATAGATATATCATCCTACTTACATTCAGGAATATCCAAGGGATGTAATAAACCACCAAGGACATGATGTTCTTCTTTTCTATACCTAGCAGACCAGACAACAAGCTAAGAACTCTACCACTGATTGTCTGATCTTAGGCCACCAAAACAAAATCCTCAAACCATAGTACATATTATATACTCCTTGGTGAATTACTAAATGTGAGTCATGAAACTCATCAAAAACCCCCTCATGCATCACCAATGGGATGAACAACCTCATATAAAACAACACCCATTCTAATCATCCTTCAACCATCCCTATGGGGAATCACTATATCCAAAATGATCATGCATCACCTCCACATCTGAGTCTCACCACTGAGACTACTCCACCCACTACATAATAGAATATTGTACTATCATTTAAAATAATAAACCTCCATCATAAAATATCTATGTATCTAGATTCATGACCACCAAACCCTCCATCGCCCTCTAGGTATATCCGAACACATGAACAAAATCCTTTCATAAATTTCTACTCAGTGTGTTAGCTAAAAGATTACCCTTTTCTAAGGTGCGAGACACATCAAATTCATAGTCCTAAAAAAACTCCAACCACCTATGTTGTGATAGATTAGGTTATACTGAGAGAAGATATACCTCAAACTCTTATGATCGGTAAAGACCAAAATGTGTAATATGATGAGGTAGTGCATCTATAACTTTAATGCAAACACAAACACTACCATCTATAGATCATGGGTAGAATATTTATGATTACAGCTATATAAATACATAGAACCCTAAGAGATCATCACCTACCACTTCATCAAGATGCACCTTAAGCTTGGATGGGAAGTGTCATAGAAAACCTCAAACATTACCCCTTCCACTAGAAATTAAAGAATAAAATAATTGATCAATATCCACATCAGGTATTCAAATTCTACCTTACACTAATAAATCTAGATAAAATCTTGGTATTTCTTAGTAAAATATATTAATGAGGTCATAATCCATGAGAAATCAGACACAAAACTATGATAATATCCCACAAGACTGAGGAATCTATGAGCCTATAACACATTTTTGGGAACTTATTAAGAAATATCTACCTTGATCATTGATGATTTCATAAAAATACTCTATTAGGACACAACATTATTGATGAGATTAACCTAATGAGTCCAAAACTTTCACCTGTATAACTTTCTATAGAGTTGGTGGTGTTAAAGTACCAGTAAGATAGCTCAGATATGGTTGAAATGGTCTTCCTATGACTTTGAGTGGATAAATATTTTTTCTATGAACACAACTAAAATAGGGTTCAAGAACTCATGGAACAAAGAGTTTATGAGCCCCATGAACATAACCCATGCATTCATGACACCGAAAAGTATGAATACAAACTTGAAGTTCCCATACCTACATTAGAAGGTAGTATTTGGGATATCTTTCTCCTTAACTATGAACTAGTGATATCCTGACTATAGATTGATCTTAAGGAACCAAATAGATCCTCTAAATTGGTTAAAAAGACCATAAACCCTCATTAGTGGGTAATGAATCTTTATCATCTCCTAATTCAGACTTCAGTAGTCTATACACAACCTTAAAATACCATCTGTCTTCTTGGGGAATAACATCAAATCACCCCATTGATGACACACTAGGATGGATGAAACTATTATGAATCATATAATCTATATAGATCCTCAAATACTGCAACATAGAGGGTTTGATTTTATAAGGATCCATTGAAATTAGAGAGACACCCAACAACAACTCTATCCCAAAATCAATGTCACGTTGAGGGAACAATGTTACAACCTCATTGAGAATTTTTTTTAGAAATTCCTCAATAAATATAGAAGCCTCCACCATCCTAGAAACTTTTAATATATCTAAAAACTCTTATATTAATGAAATAATGGGCTCCACACATCTACTTTTTCTATAACAACCTCGTTCTCTGATGAAAACTGCATGTTGACCATCTATATACAATAATGTGACCTTATTCTAGAAGAAGTATATAAATTTATGAATGGAATACAACTAATCATTGTCAAGGATGAAATAGTATGGTCATATATATATTAAGAAGAGATCCCTACATGACTAATGTTTCTCGATCATCAGTCTACACCCTCGATACACATCAAGCAAGTTAGTCCGGCCTCTTACTAGAATAGTCAACACCAAGGGCATGGGAATCCACTCCATGTCTAGTCCCAAGAAAAAAAACTAAGGTGGGTTCAACAAATGAGGGTTTGGAACCTGAATAAAACAAGTAATAAAAAAGGGTTGAAGATAATATAATAATACCTCTGATGATATATAGTCCCTCTAATGATGGTACTTTCATGACATGTAACTGTCCATGCCCGAATCCCCTGCCTCACTATTGAGAACCAACTCTATGGCTATTCTCAGGTCAGGGTCCCTAAATATGGTGAACAACCTAAGGATTAACCCCATATATCCCATATCATATAAAAAAAATCATAGTCTTGATATCTCTACTACTAAAATGACATCGTTGGTGGATTTTTTTGAGGTTGATTCCAAACTTGACCACTCTCACTATGCTGAGAAATAAGAACAACTTGGAACTAATACCAGTGATGACCATGAACCAAAGAGATATAGAAAACTATCCCACCCCCTAAGAAAATTATGGAAGCTAATAGACCTAGAAGGATGAAAAGGATGCTGCTGGGGTTGACTCTCCACTGGTTGGGACCTCAAAGACTTTGGAACCTAAGATCCTCTACTAAAAACTCCACACCTCAAGGGACCCTACTGGTTCCCCTCTCATAGTAACCCCCATAATGAGTGAATGAACTAGATCACCTATTATTTCTTCTATACATCTGAAAGGCGCTGTCATGGGTGCATTCAAATGATGTTCAGTTTTGGGTTACTTAAGTGGAGCGAAGTGGCTGACCAAGGTTGTCTCTCAAAGGAGGAAGGAAATTATAACAACTTCTTAAAGGTATTCTAAAAACACAATAAAAAGAATAAAAAAAACTACTTATAAGGATGGGTTTTTTTATCATTTATAAAACTAGAATAATTTTTCTGGATGAAGATTTCATTTTTCTTGTTTTTATTTTTGAAATGAAGTTCGATTAAAAATACACAACACGAAGATGTTTTTAGACAATATTTAAAAGGCACAATCGATCTAACTCTACATCTTCACTCAATTATTTTTCATTATAATTTAAATTAACATCCAATCAATTTTAACCCTCTAATTTTTTAACCCTTTAACTCTATGGGAGTTAACTTAACCACAAAGATGAAATTACTTAAACCCTAGGCTAGCTTCAGAACACCCAATTGCAGCACCGTACTTTGATTGATGTTCTAAAGTTAGCATATGGTCAATAGATAATTAGAGCACATATACATTATGGAAATTTGGACTAATTGAGTTTAGATATTATATTTGAACTCTAAAAACATATCTTGTGTGGTCTTGTATTACTAATTAAGTTTGCACTCTCATAATTTACACAAAATCTCGACCTTGCATGTTTTTTCTTTAATTGTTCAATTTATTACTAAGTTTCTTCTAATAAAACAACTCAATTAATTAATCATATTAATTGAATTATAGTATCTCATTGATTCAAAATAAATGAATGAATAAGGTAATAGGAAGATCGATTACTAAAAAGAGCTACTCTTCCATGGGCGGTGTAGTCATCGTGGAGACATTTTTCATGAGCAAAAGGATTGAAAGGGTAGAACCCAATATCGTCTCCACATTTGATTATAAACAAATTAGGAATATTAAGAGAAGATGAAAAAGGAAAAAAAAGAAGATTAATTGATGAAAATTTTAAATTACAAGCATGAAATCAAAGAAATGCAAAGAGGATGTAGGAGAGGAGAGCCTTTTTGAAAGAGATGTTTGCACAAGGCCTTACTTATTCCAAGTGTTATGAGGGGCTCCCAAGAGACAAAATTTCTGAAACACATTCCCAATTACTCTAACAGACCTCCAAAATAGTTAAAAACCCATTTAAATAGAGTTTTTGATGTCTAGGGTTACATTACTTTTTTTTAAGTGTGAAATGAAAACTCGGCCAAATATTTTATTCCAAGTTTCACTGCATAGTTGACCTCAAAAACGCATGAATTGGCCGGAATTATATAAATATTATTTGTTCATAATTATGTTCCTGATATTACCTCAAAATTTAGGCTCAATCCAAGTCTAGATGAAAAATATATGGCCCACATAGTGAAGTAGTGTCCAATTTGGATGGTTTATTCCAACTTTGTATTCATGGCCCATTTACTCCACTCAAATGCACGATTCGACTCCCATGTCCTAAATAAAATTTGTATCCCATTAATTCAAGAACACAATTACAAAATTTGAAGTCAAAATATTTTATATAACAATATTTATGCCCAAAATACTATAGTAAATTTTAAAAGGGTAAAACATGATTTTTTATCAAATTTTCAAATGAATGGTCTAATCCAAAATATTTCATAATTGATCATATTTAGCATAATGTGAGAAAATTATATCATTTATTATCAATAAAATATTCAATAAAATTGTGTTTTATTAACTCCCCCACACTTACCGTTTGGCACTCCTGGGAAAAACCTCATATCAAGTAAATATCAATATCAAATCAAAAACAAATTTTAAAACACATATCCTTGAGATCCAATAATTCCACACCAAGAAAAAAAAGATATCATGCCTAAAAAAACATTATTTAAATTTATCTATTTATATCATTCAATATATTCCCACTTCATTTATATTCCCATGCACAAAACACTTAACTGAATTGAATTTTCTCTTATCACACAAATGTAATTTTTTAGCAATGTCTTTCTCATCCAAACTCATACAAGGGTCACCATAGGCTTGATAAATTACTAAATTGAACCCAATATGAGTCAAGGATATATGTTTATCATGAGTACTTTTCAGGGTTATCCTATGGCTTTCGGTTGGTATGATTGAGATGTGAAAAATTCTGAGGCCGAATGAGGGGGGTTTGACTATTTTTGAAGAAAAATGCATTAGTCTAATTTTCACTTAAATATGGTCTCCTCCTCACACCTCTTCATATCAATTAATCTCCATCACCTTGAGGACTCATGGAAAATTTACACCATTCATAATTTTAGGAACAAAAATGTTAATCCCCTCAAGAATTATTTCCTTGAAAGATCTAGATAGGCATAACTTTCTCTCTCTATTATAAGCTCCAGAAAGGCACAACGTCACTTATCATGAAAGTTCCAAAAAAGGCACAAATTTTAATATGATGTTTTTATTTAGTAGTAAACACATATTTTCAGAATTTAATTTTCCACCCAAATTATCACAGAATGTGGTAGAACAACATAAGACAACTTCCCCCACACTTAAGTTCAACTATATTATGCAATTTCACTTCAAGAGTTGTTTGGATAGGGAAAATTGGCTTGTAATGTGGCTAACCTAATAGGTTGATCATGGATTCTAAGAGATACAAGGATTAAATGTTCAGGGTATGCCATTATAAAAAAATATTCTTTGAAATAGGGGCTTTAATACCAAACAAATGCCTCAGTCATTTAAACATAAGTACCTAAAAATCTCAAGTTTTGACAAGAATAAATAAAATTCTGGTTAAATCAATCAAGTTTTTGTTCTCTAAAGAAGTGAGGTGAATGTGAAGAATATGAAAAGAATGTTTCAGAAGCCTCACATGAAAGTGATTTCAAATATAAAGATAGTGAGTAGTGGCATGGGATTCAAAATTCAGAGTACTTTTCATGAAATTACTAAAGATTTGAACTTGAAACAAAGTTATATTCAGTATTCATTTAAGCTTAGTTTCATGGGAAAAATTGTTTTACTTATTGATATGGATTTCAAAATGGTTATGAGAATCATTTCATCTCAAATTTTTTAAAAACACACAAAAAAATGAAAAATAAACACACAAAACTTAAAAAACACACATTTTTTTTGTTTTTTTAAATCATTGAAAAATAAGAAAACAATTGAAATTACTAAAATAAAAGGTTCCCTCCCCCACACTTAAAATATTTAATTATCCTCAATGTGAACCCATGAGATGATATATGCACATGAAATGAAAAATTTTAAATATGAAAAATAATATAAAAGTGAAAGGGTTAGGAACAGCCTACTATGCTCAAGTGATGATGGGGTCATGCAGTGTGATGAAATCCACTACATCAGTAGGAAGTCCCTCAATGTATTTCTTTAAACGCTGCTCGTTGAACGCAAATCTCCTTCTTGTGTCCTCTTGTGTGATCTCTACTACACCATAATAAAAAACATTAGTTACAACATAAGGACCTAACCATCTGGAACACAACTTACCAAGCATCACCTTCAGTCATGAACTTTAGAGAATGAATTTATCTCTAACATGAAACTTCATTTGTTGGATCATTTTGTCATGAGATGCTTTTGATCTTTCCTTATAGATCCTTGAGTTCTCATATGAAGACAATCAAATCTCCTCAAGCTCTTGAATTTGCAGCTTCCTTTGGATTACAACTTGGGATAAATCCATGTTGCATTTCTTTATAGCCCAATAAGCACAATGCTTAACTTACACAAGGAGATGATAGGACTTCCCAAAGAAAATATGAAATGGAGACAAACCAATGGGATTCTTGTATGCTGTCCTATAATCCCACAATGCATCATCCAAATACTTGCTCTAATCCTTCATATTTGGCTACACAGTTTTCTCCAAAATTTGTTTCAACTCGCTATTTGAAACCTCATCTTGGACATTTGTATGGGGGTGGTATGGTGTTGATGTTTTGTGTGTCACCCCATACTTCTGAAGAAGAGAAAAAAGATTCTGATTACAGAAGTGTGTCCCTTATTCACTGATGATAACCTTCAGTACTCTAAACCTGCAAAAAATCCATGCTTTGACAAAGTACCCAACAACATGATAATCATTAGTCCTATTGGCCTTAGACTCCACCCATTTACTTACATAATCAACAACAACCAAAATATAGAGGAAAACAAATGAACTAGGAAAAAGACCCATAAAATTGATTCCCCATACATAAAAAATTTCACATAATAGTATGGATTGTTGGGGCATCTCGTGTATCCTAGAAATGCTTCCCGTGTGTTGGAAACGTGAGCACGACTTAAAAAACACATGGGAATCATGTAATAATCTAGGAAAATACAATACAGAGTCCAAAAATTTCCTAGCTATCCGTTGGGGTCTAAAGTGTACACCACAAGCAAGTGTATGGAAGAATTGCAGAATAGACTCAAACTCATGATCAGGAACACACCTCTTAATAACTTGGTCACTATACATGCACCATAAGTAGGTATCATCCCACACATAAAATATTGACTCACTCTTTATTTTTTGGACTTGATGTTTCTTTAAATTTTCAGGTATTTCAGAGGCAACAAGGTAGTTAACTAAATCTGCATACCAAGGATGCGTATCTGAGATGGAATAAAGATGCTCATTGGGAAAAGTGTCCCGAAGTGGTACCTGGTCCAAGGTGTCATCCTCTAGTGTATGAGTAAGAGTACTCATGTGGTCTTCCACCATGTTTTCCGAACCATTATTTTCCTTTATCTAAGTATCCAATTCTTGAAGAAGGAGCATCCATCAAATTAGCATGGGCTTTGCATCTGGCTTCTTCAAGAGGTACCTCAGAGCTGCATGGTAAAAAAACAACTATTTTAGAGCCCAATAAATATGAACGGAATTTATCTAAAGTAAATATTACAACAATAAAATCATTTTCCATGGTTGTGTAGTTTGATTGGGATGAATCTAGTGTCCTCAATGCATAGTCAATCACATGTGAGCATCCCTCCACCATCTGAGATAAGACATCTCCAACCGCGAAGTTGGAGGCATCATACATAATATCAAAAGGAATCTCCAATTGTGTGGGATGTATGATCGGTGGAGTGATCAGACACTTCTTTATCTCATCAAAGGAAGTACTGCAATAATCATTGAACACAAAATCAGAATCCTTTTGAAGTAATCGTGACATAATAAGATAAATATTACTAAAATCTTTGATGAAGTTCCAATAAAATCCTGAATTCCCTAGGAAATATCTAACATCCCACACACATAAAGGATATGGTAAGGATGAAATAATATCTACCTTAGATCTATCAACCTCTATCCCATGTCTTGATACTACATGCCCAAATACAATGCCATGCTCTACCATGAAATGACAATTTTCAAAGATCAAGACCAGATTCTTCTCAATACAACAATTAAACACCTTTCCCAAACTAGAGATATAATCATCAAATGAAGACCGATACACTGTAAAAGCATCCATAAATACCTCCATGCAGGTCTCAATAAAATCAGAAAAAATACTCACCATGCATGGCATTGCAAAGTCCAAATGGCATCCTTCGGTAGGAAAACGTACCGAATGCTCAAGTGAATGTTGTCTTCTATTGATCTTCTGGAGCAATAGGAACCAAAAAATATCCTAAAAAATCTATCCAAGAAATAGTAGTCTGTTTTCCCAATTAGTCTCTCAAGAATATAATCAATAAATGGGGGGGGGGATGGTCTTTGTAGGTGAACTGATTTAGTTTCCTATAATCAATACACACACGCCAATTGTTTTTCACCCTATTTAGAATTAACTCTTACTTTTCATTCTTTACAAATGTAACACCACTTTTCTTAGGCACAACCTGAATAGGACTCACCCACTGGGAATCTGAAATGGGATAGATTATACCTGCCTCGAGCAAATTTTCAACCTGTTTTTAAAAACCTCCAAAAGTGTTGGATTGAGTCTCCCTTATCGCCACCTAACCGGTTTAGCCCTGTCCTCCAAAAAATTCCTATGCATGAAAATGGAGGGGCTAATACCTGATATTTCATCCAAGGTCCACACAATTTCCCTGATGTTCAACCTCAAGAGATTCAAAAATTTGTCTTCATTTTCAAAAGGGAGATTGTTAGCAATGATAACAAGTAATTTCTCACCACTTAACACGTATAAGTATTTGAGATTTGGGGGAAATGGATTGAGTTCCAGTGTAAGGGGTTGTGTATGGATGGAGACATAGAAGAAAATGAAATATGTGCACAAAGAGCATCGGTTTCAGAATATACATCATCAACATAAGAGAATAAAGCATCAAATCCATCATCATACTCAACTACCATGTCATAATTAGAGTTTACATGATCAAAATAAGAATATGGTTCCATTTCAAAATCAAATATAATAGAGTTTTTTGTATTATAAATAGGTGTGTAAGTACTCTTAGACATCAAAATAGAACCAATAATCATAATCTCCCTATTCATAGGACAATAAAATTCCATGGGGTTTTTATATGGTGGTTCAAAATGGGAGATAAAAAATACAGAATGATCCTCTGAGGGGAACTTCATGGAATTCATAACATTAAATATTATGACTTCATCCCCAAATTCCCTGGAAAGTGTACCCTCATTGACATTTATGATCGTTTTTGCAGTTTTGAGGAAGGGTCTACCTAAGATAATGGGACAATGAGAACTTACCTGGTCATCTTCCATGATAAACATGTAGAAATCTGCTGGAAAGATCATGTCTCTTACCCAAACAAGTACATCCTCAAGGAATCCCACTGTATATGATATAACACTATTTTCCAACCGCACCACTACTCTCATTGGCTTCAGCTCACCAACCTGCAAAAAAGAGAAAAGAAAGTGAGGCAGCACATTTATGGAAGCTCCTAAATCACAAAAAGCATCAGAAAAGTTAAACTCCCCTATAGTGCATGGTATGGTGAATGTACCTAGATCCTTACACTTTGTTGGAATTTCTAGAGTTGGTGTAATGAGTGATGACACATTCCTTCCAAGATTGATCCTCTCATTTCCCTTGAGCCCTCTTTGATTGGTACAAAGTTATTTTAAGAATTTGTCATACCTTGGTATTTGTTTAATGGGTTCAAGTAAAAGGATGTTTATCTCCACATGCTTGAATGTGTCCAAAACTTCTTTTCACATCGCCTCCTCAATCATCTTCTTCGTTTGTACAACCCTTTTGGGAAATGGAAGGGGTTTAGGAGGAACATCATAAATCTTTTTCTTACCTTTATCTTTCTCTTTTGGTTTCTATTCAGCTGGTCTTGAATGGGGATTCTACAGATTTGAGGTGAATCCCGATGGAATGGTAGGTATATATGTGTCATTCATTTGCTTCCCACTTCTCAATGTGATGGAACTAACATTCCCCTTGGGATTTGGAGTAGGTTGGGAAGGTATATATTTATAATTCTTACTTACCAGTTCATGGAGGGAAGTGGCAATCTGGATCATTTGAGTCTTTAACTCCCTCCGCTCTGAACCATGACTCTTCAGCTCATTATGTTGATTAAGAACAATTTGCTTCAAAAGGCCATCAGTGTTATAATCTACCTTGGTTGGGGTATATACTTGTTGAATTGTCGATGCTTGAGATTCAAATCTTTTTTGGGGTTGTTGGAAACCCTGCTGGTAAGGTGGAGGCTGCTAGAAGTTTTGTTGAAAAGGGGGCCTTTTTTGTTGTCCAGAGCCATAGATCATGTATGATTTATCCTTCCACCCTTGGTTGTATGCTGGTGCAAAGGAATCAAATTTTTTTTGGGGGTATGTCTATTGTTGCTGCTGATATGGTCTCCCTGGGAATACTGCTGCGCAATCCTATGTCTCTTGTAGTTGTGGGCAACAGTCAGTTGGGTGGATTGTATTAGTGAAATGCCACAAGGCCTTGAAGGAGGGGGTTGGGATGTCTTTTTAGCCAAAGAAATATGTCTCACCATAGTTTTTAATTATTACAACTTGGTATCAATCAAATGACTTTCAAGACAATAAGGACTTACCTGATGTACTCCCCTGACATGAGGTTTACCTAGATCACAAAATTGATGAGATTTTTGGGCCATCTTTTCGATCAACGCACGTACAACTATTGGTGTCTTGTCCACCAATGATCCTCCAGACACAATATCCACCATGCTTCTCTCAATAGGTGTGAGTTATTCATAGAAGTACTGGATGAGGAGCTGCTCACTAAATTGGTGATGTGGGAAGCTTGCACACATCCTCTTGAATTGCTCCTAGTACTCATACATTAACTCCCCTTGGGATTGATTTATCCCAGAGACATACTTACAAATGGAAGTGGTCTTTGATGCTGGAAAAAATTTCTGCAAGAAAAGACTTTTCAAATTGTTCCAACAAGTTACATCTTCATGTTGTAAATAATGCATCCAGCCTTTTGTAGCTTCATCAAGTGAAAATGGGAATTCCCTTAGTTTGATTTGATCTTAAAAAAAATTTCATGCTTTTAAGGTTGATCAAACCACATTAAATTCTATAAGGTGTTTATTGGGATCCTCACCAGAGAGGCCATGAAATTTTGGAAGCGGGTGAATTAATCCAGATTTCAGTTCAAAGTTTGATTCAAGATTTTGGTATGCAATGAAATTTAGTTGATAATTGATATTGTAACGCCCTGACCCCAGTTACCCAGAGTCGGTGCATTATTGTGTAACATTGGCATGATCACAAAAGATCAAGTCTCGAAAGACCTATTAGTTTAGTAGTATTGGAAACACTAGATACATTCATAAGTCTTACATTACATCATAAAGTAAAAAAAAAACTAATCCTATATTCAAATCCCCTCATACTATCCCTGCAGGTCATTCATAATATACTTCATCACATCCTGGAAAAATTAAAACATTGAAAGGGGTGAGCTCAGATTCTCAGTAAGGATAACAATACAACGGAAACTTTCATAAATAAACATAAACATTTAAGGCAATGTATAAATAAAAAAAAAGCCTTTTAAACTTGAAATTCAGCATAATATGAAAAAAATAAAATGAAATAATTCCATTTACTTATTCACATGGATATTATACTATTCGAATAATCACATGCAATATCAATAACCACTTTCATAATGATAGAATGCATAATGCCAGACTATCATAACCACGTAGCCAAGGCCTCGTGCCAAGACTACAAATAAGATTTTGTCAAGGCCTCATGCCAAGACACTAGTTTGTCTCATGAGACATACCAATGCATCGAGGAGCTATAGAGGGCTCCACCTGTCACTTATTTAGTCCAATGCATTCATCATATGAACAGGTTTAAACATATCATAAACCATAACATAATCGTATCACATAAAACATGCATAAAGGAAACATAACATTTCCAAATTTCAATCACAAGTTATCAATACAACACATTGATATAATAAAACATTATAAAAACCACTTTCAATACCAAAATAAAAGAAAAGTAAAACTTGGTATTTATTTTTCATTTTAAAAAAATTTATGGCTTGTAGAGGAAACCGAAACTCAAATAATGGTCACAGCGGCAGAGAAGTCATTGTCGCCGCATACGTATGACAAGAAAAAAAATCCCTTTTTGTCATTTAGTAAAATTCTTCATATAAAAATATTTATTTTGAATAAGCGTAAAAGTAAAAGGGGTTTATACATAGTATAAAAGAAAGTTGTGTATAAAACAAAATATGCCTCAATGAATGGAGATTGAGACGAAGTCCCTTAAAAAGATAATTTTTTTAAATAAAATAGATATATTATGTGTATTCAATATAAGTACACATAAAGAAAGTACAAATACAAGATAGGACATAATAATATCATGACATAATTTGAAAGTGGGAGATTAACCCCAAGAACGGAAAATGGGTTAAGAATTTCCCTTACCTCGTGTCCGACTTGACTCGATCGTTCTTTAATCTCCTGAATAATAAACTAGAGTTAATTTATATTTGCTTAAGAACCTTTTTCATTTTAATTATTTCTTTTATATCACTTATTACCATGTTATGAACATTATGTAATTATTTAAGTTAATAACAGTCATTTTGTCGATCTTTGGTACTTGAGTCAAAAATAAACTTCTTATAATTACAAGTTGTTCATGTGGTGAAATATACATTATATCCAGAATTATATTCATTATTTAGATATCATATATATCATATATATCCAGTATATACATTCATTTATAATATTACATAACATTTAGAGGTAATAAATGAAATGCACCGTTCATGGAGACGGTAAGCCGTACGTATGCATGAACACTACTTTCATTTCTATTTCGTATTTAATGGAATGAAATTATAATTATATAAATGTATACTACAATTCCAGTATAATATAATGTATAATACCATTTAATCCATCCTTTATATATCCCACATATGGCATTAACGATTCAAATCACTTTGAGGGTGTGGTAGTCCGCACTTCCTAAAATGAAATTATCACGTTTACCCATAATGGAAATCATAAAGGTATGCCATAAATGAAAAATACAGAATAATAAGAAACAAAACATAATATATATCATATATAAAAATAGTGTCATCATAATGGCCACCATGATAGGTGTTAAAAGAAGATTGAACAATCATCGTTTCGTGAGGCAGTAATTCACCACCCACAGAAACAGTATGTTCTTTAACCATTATACGAAGTTGTGTGTAAGTGTAAATAAAATAATTCTCATAAAAAAATCCTAGTATATTTTATATACTGGTGTTGTTACAAAAGAAAGTAATAAAAAGATTTTAAGGGGTTGGAGAAGCAAAATAAAACAAAAGAACATAAGAGAAGACATTACCTTAAAATCGGGTAACTCTTTTTGATTTGAGCCAAAGGATTACTTGGGAAGACTTCTGCCTAAAGTGAGGATTCTAGGAGTAAGATAGGGAAGTTTAGAGATTATTTGGGAAGAGGTTGTCCGAGCCAAATGGCTTTGATGGTGTGAATAAGGTGGTAGAGGTGGGGGCCTTTTATAAGAGGAGAGGAGGGACACTCTTGGAAAGTCATGAAAGGTTACATTATTATGAAGTGATTTTCGGATTTCAAAGGTCCCAAAATTATATATTCTGAGGATAAGGTGATAAGGGTTCTAAATCTACTCATACAATAGGTTTTTGAAAAGTGTAAGTCTTATATTTTACATTATCTTTTCATTTTATTTAAATCGTTAGTTAATGAGGTAATCGCTGCATCATCATGGTGTCATAAAAAAATTAATTTATTTAATGTCTAAAAATTATAAAATAATTACCATGATGTAGGAAATCTTTTTATCTTTCCAATTAATATTTATAGTCAAAACGTTAACTTATATAACCCCATGTAATAATTGTTTTAGTAAAACAACATATGTTTGTGACAATTTTATTTTTACTTTAAATAAAAAGTTATTAATGTAATTTTCTTACCCAAGTGGCTACATGGGGTCCTCAAGTTGACCCATGGATTTTATTGGTTGGACATGACTCATCCAATAAGATTAGGACAAGTGTAAAGTTATTTTCATATTTTTATACTATCATTTTTACCTTAAATTTCAATAATTACCTTTAATCGTGAT
Source organism: Viscum album (assembly GCA_963277665.1). NCBI lineage: Eukaryota > Viridiplantae > Streptophyta > Magnoliopsida > Santalales > Viscaceae > Viscum > Viscum album. The sequence continues at coordinate 134,978,920 of OY728153.1, forward strand.
TAATAAAACTTAAAAGTTACTATTCACCCAAAAATTATTTTAATCCCATTTAACCAAATTTTACATCCTAATTAGAACCATGTATGTTGGATTTTTGAAATTCAATTCATAGAAGCGGTAAAGTTTCATTTAAACGAAAAATCAGTTTTTAACTACCACTTAGTGGTTTCACTATTCATCAAAAATTGAAGTTTTTCAGAGCAATGCCAAAATTTCACCCTAAGCTATAATTGATATTCCGAATTAAAAAATTATTTCTATTTTACAAAATTACAAACATATATGTTGAATTAATTAATTTTATAATTAATTCCCGCTGTCACAACAAATAGAGTGTTTTTAAGAAACAATATATATCAAAAGATTGACAATTGTTTATGTCCAATTTCAAAGTGAAATTAATTATAATGACCACCATTGGATAAAATGGTAAAAATATATTCTAATTATAATTTAAAACCACTCAATAGTATAATTTATCACTATAAATTATTTTGATTAAAAAAGTTGTTTTTAAGTATTTTTCACTATTCATAAAAAATCGGAAGTTCTCAGAAAATTACAAAAAATTCAACTTAGGATAATTTAGATATTTAGAATACAAAAATGAATTACATATTGAAATATAAAATTTATATAATTTCAAAAAGTGGGTATTACTATTCATAATGGCTACTTTGATTGGTCGCGGTGTGTTAGAACTCGAGGTTGCGTACAACACACGCTGCTCTATTATTCAAAGAGAAGCGTACCATGGAAGCTTGGGGTGTTACAGATATCAAGTGCAGACAATTATCAAATGGTTATATTAAGTTCATTTCCATTATTTTCAGCCATTTTTTCTTCTTTTATGTTTGAATTTTAATTGCTTCCAATTTCAATGATCTTGGAGTGGAGGAATTCTCCTACTGGTTGAATGTCGAAACTTCCCATAGACCAAGAATGTCTCATTTAAGCCCAAAGGCTACGTTCAATATCAGGGTCAATATCTAAGAGATATTCGAGATTAGTTCATGTCAAAAATCAATGAAAGGTAAAAAGGAAATGATGAAAATTAGACCATAATAAAAAGAAAAGAAGTTTGATTTGGTCCGATAAAAATAAAAGAAGAGAGTAAGAGAAAAAAACTTGAGAAAGGGGAAACAAGAAAGAAAGAGGAGAAGAAAAGAATTAAATAAAAAATAAAATAAATACCTCTATTTGGTTGAATAAATTACCTGCCTCCCCTGAAATAGTTCTAATTTGAAATGCAATATTGTGGGTGCTTTCAAATGATGTTCGGTTTTGGGTTACTTAGGTGCAATAGAGTGGCTGACCAAGGTGGTCTCTCAAAGGAGGAAGCAAATTATAAAAAATCTTAAAAGTATTCTAACAATAAAATAAAAGAGAATAAAAACAATACTTGTAAAGATGGGTTTTTTTATCTTTTATAATACTATAAGTAGTTTTTTAGTAGAAGATTGCATTTTTTTGTTTTTATTTTTGAAATGAAGTTCGATTAAAAATACACAACAAAAATATGTTTTTTTAGACAATATTTAAAAGGCATAATCGATCAAACTCTACCTATTAACTCAATTATTTGTCATTATCATTTAAATCAACATCCACTTAATTATAATCCTCTAATTTTTTAACCCTCAAAACCTAAGGGAGTTAACTTAACCACAAAGATGAAATTACTTAAACCATAGACTAGCTTCAGAACACGCAATCACAACACCCTGCTATGATTGATGTTCTAAGGTTAGCTTATGGTTAGTGGTTAATTAGAGAATATATTCATTATATAAATGATGATTAATTGAGTTTAGGTAATATATTTGAACTCTAAAAACTTATCTCATGTGGTCTTGTATTACCGATTAAGTTCACACTCTCATAATTTACACAAAATCTCGACCTCGCGTGTTTTTGCGTTAATTATCAAATTTCTTACTCAGTTTATTCTAATAAAAAAACTCAATTAATTAATAATATTAATTTAATTACAGTAGCTCATTGATTCAAAATAAATGAACAAATAAGGTAAGAGATAGATCGATTACTAAAAAGATCTACCCTACCATGGGCGGTGTAGTCATCGTGGAGACGTTTTGCATGAGCAAAGGATTGAAAGGGTAGAACCCAATATCATATCCACTCTTGATTCCAACCCAATTATGAAGATTAATATAAGAATAAAAAGGAAAAAAAAAGATTAATTGAATAAATTTCAAATTACAAGCATGAAATCAAAGAAATACAAAGAGGAGGAGGGAGAGGAGAGCCTTTTTGGAAGAGATGTTTACACATGGTATTACTTCTTCCAAGGGTTGTGAGGGGCACCCAAGATAAAATCTTTTGGACACAACTTTCCAATTCCTCGAATGGACCTCCCAACGAGTGAAAAAAACATTTAAATAGAGTTTTTATGGGTAGGGGTACATAACATTTTTTAAGTGTGAAATGAAAACTCGGACAAATATTTTATTCCAAGTTTCACTTCATATTTGACCACCAAAAAGCCTGAATTGTCTGGCCTTATAGAAGTATTATTTGTTACTAATTATTTCTCAGGTCTTCCCTCTTAATTTTGGAACAATCCATGTCTTTCTGAAAAAGATACGACTCATATAGTGAAGTGGTGTCTAATCTGGATGGTTCTGTCCAACTTTGTCTTCATGGCCCATTTACTCCACTCAAATTTATGATCCAGCTCCATGTCTTAAATATAATTTGTATCCCATTAATCCAGGAACACAATTACAAAATCTTAAGTCAAAATATTTTACATAACAATATTTATGCCCGAAATACTACAGTGAATTTGAAAAGTGTAAAACTGGAATTTTTATCAAATTTGAAAATGAATAATCTAATCCCAAATATTTCATAATTGATCATATTTAGCATAATGTGAGGAAATTATATCATTTATTATCAATAAAATATTCAATAAAATCGCGTTTTATCAACTTCCAAATACATTAGAAATTTAAATGGGGTAACTGTATATTAGATAAGAGGGGAAAGTGCCTCCTCAAGATGTCACGCATGAGACTCCTCATCGGGGAAAAGATCAGGGGTGAAAGAAAAAATATCCTTGTACTTTATTCCAAGATCCTGCATAGACATACTCCCATACTATACAGACAACATCTCATACCTCTTTACTACCTCCAATCAGAACTCCTTCTATAAGTCTATCCAAGAAACATCCACCTCATTCCTCTCCCTAAGAGACATTTTCCCCCACTGATGAGTTAAACCTTTCATCTCACTGACTGCTAATGGGATCGAGTACTCTACTTAGGTCCAAATTAGACTAAAATAGATCTCAATATCCTTTAATTATCTCCAAATCAGATACAATACCATCATACTTCTCTAAATATTTTTTTTAAAAGTCACACAACATTCTCTTCCACTGATCATCCTTCTCATCTGGATCAACCCTTCAGTGGTCAACCGAGTTAGTCTATTAAACCTCACTATCCTAAACTACATGAAGATGATATATAATATCCATAACTGAAAGAGAAAACAAATATTATCTAAGATCAATAGAATGCAATTTTATTAAGGTTCATTAAATTAATTCATTTCAGCTACCCAATACCACCTAATTTAGGTACGAACAAAAAAAATCATGATGTATGTACTTATCCTAGGTCTTTACCCTCCAAGATGCACCACCTCACTTAGTCATTCAATAGACTCAAAGTCCTTACATCAGATCATGAGGGTGGGGGGTACTGAAATCCCATATCCTAGATAGTCTCTCTAGACTAAGTTATGAACCATGATCAACTGAAACTATTAGCCTACCAAACCATGTAGTCCTCATAGTTAGTATATATAAAATTCATCTTATATTTAAACCTAAAATTTTGATGATACTCCTTCATAACCCAATCCATACAATGGTACCCCTATTTTTCTAACAATTAAGGCTGATAGATAATGAACCGTAAGTCCCACCTTCAGTATATTGTAAAAACACTAGGAGTTGTAGTGACAAAAAAGATTTAGCGATGAAGAAAAGATATAAGAAAGAATCACATAGTATATAGGGATTCAAATGGTTCGGGAATAATCAATAAATCCATCGAGAGGTATAAATATCACTATAATCCGAGAGTATAAATACCTAGAGTATCAGAGTTTCACACATAGAAACCCTAGACCGAAATGGGATAATAAATAAGATAAAGTGTTGTTCCACCAACCGCATGAAAATTATGCATTGCTATAGTGAATGAAAGTTGGAAGTCTGCATCACTATAATGCCACAACCACCTATGTCTAAGCTTCTATAGTCACCGGTGGATTGAAGTCGATGGAACTACAATATGGGTTGCAAGAATTTGTCCCAACATCATCAAAAATAGATCGGGATTTACCAATCCAACATAGTAGGCCTTGAGTTTTAGATTGGAACTGAGGGTATAAACATATCATATATAGAAGAAAATAGCCTCAGTAGATTAAGTAGGATCAGGAGATATAATATCAACCATCAAGAAACTCCATGAAATAAATAAAAGTGGAGACCAAAACCATCCCAATTTGTATGTGTAATTTGAAAAAATGAAAAATTATCCAAAATAAATAGAAAATAAAATCAAAGGTAGTGACTCAACAACAACTCTAATGTCCAAGATATTAATGCACTAAACGGTCCCCATAGTCCTCCTAGAAACCTAAAAAAATTGTATATATATATTTGGTTTGAGTATAATATGTATACTTAGTAGGATCATACTGATGGTCTCTCATGAATATGTGAAAAGAGCATACTAATGCACCAATGGGTAAATAGTATAACCAATAACACCTCAACCAGTCAACTATCCAATCTCATCCTCACCATGGTATACTCACCAAATAACATATATAATTATATTAATATAATATAAATCATATCGATAAATAGGGTACCCTTCACTGCCTTCTCACTAATTTTACAGTTTGATGCCCCAACATTGTCATCCTAGTGCTCCATACCTTCCATAGAATATTTACTAAAGACACCTGGGAAAATCATTTTACTAATCATGCCATGTGAAAATGTTCACCACATATTACCTAAATACACTTGGGAAACCACATACTCCCATAACCTCTTCCACATATCTAGGATATTATGGTATCATGAACATTTGTTTCATCCTCCTACCATGCATGAACACCATTATGAACCACCTCATAAATGTTATCATCCCAACCATAAGTGCACTATATCCACAATCCATCACAACCCATGTATAAGAACCTCACCCAAAAGGGAGATCAGGGAAGAGGGGGAAGCCATAAATTTATCCTCACCACCTTAGATGCTGGAAAAAAACCTATGCCAATATTTGGGTTTTGACACGTAGTTCTCAACATGGGTGAGGTGCATATAGAAATCACAATAAAATTAAAATATATAATAGTCACACACAAAAAATAAACCTATGGGTACATAACAAGAGCACCATCACAAATCACAACATTACCATAGGGCCGTACAACCTCCACCACTTTCACAACCACCTCTAAATGCATTATACCACACAAAATCAATCCACAAACCACAAACCACACTCCTTATTTCCCATTAAATTTAATTAATTTATATATTTTTACAATTATCAACTATTAATCTTTATCATGCTCATTTATTTTATGTCTATCAATAAAAAATTTATCCTCAGTCCCCATTTTATTCCTTTAGTTCATTGATCATTCCAACCCATACCATTTTGGTTTCAATATTAACATTTCATTACATCAATATTGGTCTACTAGAACAACACAATATGTATCAAAAAATCCATCTTCCTCACATCAAAAACCCCACATATCAACCACTACATACCACAACCACTCCACATCACAACCAAAACACATCTCAACCACCACACATTAAAACCACAACACGTCACAACCAGAGAATTTCATATAGTTAACCAATAATTTTACACATATTATTACATTATTTTTAAACATAAATATCCAATGATTTTTACGTGAATATTATGAGTCCTACTATCTTTATAAGACATGGTTCATAATACATAAAAATGAAGATAAACCATGGAATCCTGATTTTATTCTGCATAATCAGTTCAAAAATCTATTTGAGCTCCTAAAACTGAAAAAGATAACCTAGGGAATACACAAAAGAAAAATACGAGATCAAAATAATTTTAAATGGATAAAAAAGATAAGGAAATATAACACGCAAGTAAAAGGTATAACATGATATCATAAAATAGAAGGCTCATGAGTAATCACATGGAAGCATAAAATAAAAAACATGGAATCATAAGAACATAGAAACATAGGAAGTTTGGAAGTAATGCAAAACATAAAATAATAACAAGTCAAGTCTAACATTAAAAAAAACATCACGTTGTGTACATAGTACCATAGTGGATTAGGTTTACTCCCTAAATCCCATACATAACGCATCATGAGACAAACACTTTACCCAATTAATTAGAGTGTTATCTAGAGCACTCATCATAACATATTCATGATTAATTATGCCACAAAATAAAATCAATCATAAGGCATAAACATTAGAATTTCCCATGGAAAGAAAACGGATTGTATAATATTGTCTCATATCCTAATCAAAAGATATTTATTAAAGAAGTTATCTGATACATGATCATAAGGCATGTATTACCCCATCAATGGAAGGTATAATAATATATATATATATGATAGACATATTGATTAGCTAAAATCATATACACATTTTGTACACATTTATTTATTTTTTATTCATTATTTATTCAATAATGCACAAGGTTTTGGTTTATTTTTTCAAAAATAAGAATTTATAAACATAAAGGATGAAATGCTAAAAATTTCCAAAAATAGGCTTTACATATCCTATATCACATACACGAGGTGTAAGCCTCATTCTCAACTGCCTGAAAGGCTACATGAAAACCCATGAAGACTATGGATGACGTGAGGATAATACACAATGTGTAAATCCATTACATGACATGAAAAATTCAATGTTTGGAATCCCTACAAAAGTGAATCGCATACACAAAGTGCAGATATTTCACAATGAATAAGTTTCGAAGCCTCTCCTAGGAAAAGATATGAACTGATTCTTCAAATGGAAAAGTGGATCTCAATTACACGGTGTAAAGCCAACTTAAATGACATGAAGATATCGAGACCCAAGTCATTTAAGCCAGTACATGACATGAAAGTCTTGAAAACTATGTACTTATCGAGGCTATTTATATTTTCAGCACACTGTGTGCAATAGGAGCTTCACAATTTTATTTTCTCTCTCATTTTCTTCCACTGTTATTTCTAGTATTTCACCAGTTTTCATTATAAATAAGATTTATTTTCTTCATTTCATTGTTTTATTGAATCATTATGGGTTTTTAATCCTTATATATCTATTATTTTCCATTTCAATCTCTCTTTACTTTTCAATTCACATTTCTGCCACCTCCTTCCATTCTTTATCAAATCTAGCACAATTCTTAATTGTTTCTTCATTAATAGTAAGTTTGAGATTGTTTTTTATTATGGATTTCTCATTATACATTATTTCATTGTTTGAAGTCAGTTTCTAATTAGATTCACATTGTATGTAATTTTTTGATATTTATACCTGTATATTTAATCCTATATTGTATATTTTGCAACTATTTTATGATTATACACAAAATGCTTAATATTTAATTGCGTCCGATCATAACCTCCATGCATGAATAATACACCTAGGGTTAGGGGTCGAGAGTAGGGGTGTTTCCAAACCTAATGAATCTTTATATTGAACCCTGGTAACCCTATGGCTAGTAATTAGGTTAATAATAATTGTTTATCACATTTTTACACACAACCTTGACCATGAGAAGTGCGATTGAATGAACCTAACCTAATTGGAGTTGAGAAGGACTATGAATATTAGCCTGTGATTCTTTCTGCATATAATCCAATCATAATTTACTTAGGTTTTAGGCTATATCCTGACTATGGGGTAGTTTTAGCATAGGTAGATCCAATTAGTTTAACCAAAACAAATTGGTGAATTTTTCACCATTTCATAGCCTAATCTATAAGACCATTCCAAGTTAAATCTAAGACTATATTTTTCCAAGAGCCTTGAAATTGACCCTAATCCCTTATTTATTAATTTAAGTTAAAGAAAAACTACCTATCATAGTAAATCATTAAATATGAAGAGTGAAGTGACTAATACTTCCAAGGGTTTTATTATATTGGTTGATGACCTACCTGTAGTCATCATGGGGATGACCCCATACTGCCACTTTACTATGCCCTAGTAGTAGGTATAGTTTGAGAATATAAATTCTAATTTGATATCAGCCCATGAAAATTCAACAACGAGCATGGATTATTTTCTTACCATAATAGACTCATGTCTAGTATGATCCAGAGGTGGTTAATCCCACTAATAATCCATGGAAGCTTGATGACATAGCTACCAGTTCTTTTAGGAGGTAGAGAGCATCTCAGTATATGGAAGAAACTACTTGATATTTTGTTCATCTTTCTGATAAAGATGTCATTGTTAGCGCTTTATTTTAGTAAACCAAAATTTTATTTTTTTCTTTATTTTCATTCTTGTATTTGGATTTTTGTTTTTCATTTTAGTATCATTATTGTTCATAGGTCATTATTGAGCTTCACTCTACCTACATATCTGCATGTATCTAAGCTATTTCTCAATTCTATTTACTGTGGGAACCTACCCATTTCACTGCTTTCATATTGTTTAAACCATGTGGACTAATGATTTATCTAGTGAAAGATATTTCTTTCAAAAAAATTATTCATGTAGCCCAATTTGAAATCATCATCCACCAAGTTTACCCATGGTATGACACTCATCATAGAAAGATCTCAATTCCATAAATCCAATTTCAAAATTTCCATTGCATTTTTTATGATATATATTTGATATATCTCCCATAATACTTTCCAAGATAGTGTAGACACATTCTCATTTTAAGTGTGTGGGAGTCTTTCTTGAGATTTTATATCGATACTCTTGGATTATTGCATGTTTTCACCTATATATGGGACATTTTTCATTGAAAGCATGATTTAAAATAGAAAACTCATTGCAACCATTTATATAAAAGATAAATTTATGTTTGAAAATTTTTAAATCCATGTTTTACTCCTGTTTAGATTTTTATAAAGATTACCGAGTTTAGTAATTTAATTCAAATTCAAAATTTTTGAAATTTCTTTTGATTGACTTAATACTCGATTTTATACCATGATTGATTTCCAGTTATTTTTTTATAATCTCATTCCAAATAGGATTCTAGACCCATGTTTTTGTATTCTTTTATGAGCTTATTTCTTGAGAGAAACCTGTGTCATTTAAACCTATCAAAAATCACATTGATGTCTTATTAAAGCTATTAATGAAAATATAAATTTATATTATGATTTAGAAAATCTTTGTTGATCAAATTTTTCCTTAGACCCACCTTACATATTTTTTTCTTTAACCTTTAGTTTCCATGAATAACATTTTTAAGATGAATCCATTTCAATCCGATTATACCTTCCTACCCTACTCTTGGTATTATGCATGATTATCCATCGAACAAGTGTGGGAAAATATACGATTGATGGATATGAGATATAATGATTGAGAAGATTTATTATATAATTTACACTATAAATATATAATATGATCTATGATTACTCTTGGAATTTTACACCTACCATTTTCCTTTGAAAAATATTAAAAGTAAAAGAAAATGAAAGAAGAAGATTTTGGGTTGTGTATTAAGAAGGTCAAAAATCACTATTTACAGACTGATGAATCCTCTAATGGATCATATGTGGTTAGGGGATGTATGTGATATCTGGCATGAACATTAATTTTGAAAAAAAATAAAAAAATGACTAAGGTAAATTTTTTATACATACTTGATATACTCATGGATCGACTTTGAGATTCTTGGAGCATGGACACCATTTGATCATATAGGATCCACTTCATTGCACTATTTATCTTTATCATGAATTATAATTTTTATATTACCCTCCTTTTGAGTTTTATTTTAACTTTCTACGCACCTTCCCTCAGACTTAGATTCATATAAAACATTTTTTCTGAATTCATCGTGATTGATTTTTTATTTTCCTTTATGAAGTGGAGATAATAGAACTAATGAAAGCCTATGGTTAAGAATATGTATTAAAGAAATTAGAATAACTCTTGTTGTATTTTTACCTATAGTTATGAGATAAAATTAATTGTGATGTAAATTGAAAAATGGGTGTAGAATTTAAGAAACAGTTATGAAATTGCAATTCAAAGAATAAAGAATATAGATAAAAGAACATAACTATGAGGCACGAATGATTTTCTTTAGAGGGTTGATTATGGAGGACCGAATTTTTCCATTGACACTCATTTTGATTTTCTTGGTTATAATGAATGCTTCCTGTTTTAAAATTTTTTCTTTTGGAATCCTTGCCGAGATGATTTTTTTCTTGAGTACAAGCAATTGTTTATGTGTGGGGGAATTTGATTCTCTAAAATTATATATAAATTTTGAATAAATTTATTTAATGTTTATTTTTGATTTATTTGATAATTCACAGGTTTTTGGTTTTTTTACAAAGGAATTAGGAATTCTATACTTAAATGAAGAAATGCTAAAAAAACATCCAAAAATAGGATTTACATGCCATGTATCACAAAAACGATGTGTGGGAATCATTCGTAGTGTGCCTATAAGGATTCAAATCAACTTGTAAATCCTCTACATAACATGAATAAAATACACAACATGTAATTCCATTACATAATGTGTGACTTTTAAAGTTAAAAATACTACCAAAACTTAAATAAATACATGAAGTATATAGATTTCATGATGTGAAAGTTTCTAAGCCTCACCCGTTCAAAGATATGAACCAATTATTCATCAAAAAAAGGGGATCTCAATTACATGGCATGAAAAAAACTTACATGATGTATAGATATCGGAACCCAAGTCATTTAAGCTAGTATAATATGTGAAAGGCTTTCACATTGTGTACTTATCGAGCATATTTATATTTTCAGTGCTCCATATGAAACAAGTGATTTATAATTTTATTTTCTATCTCATTTTCTTCCACCATTCCTTCTAGTTTTTCACCCATTTTCATTCTAAACAAGATTTCAATCCTTCCATTTATTTTATTTATCAAATCTTTATGAGTTTTTATTACTTATACATCCAGTATTCACCATTTCAATCCCTCTTTCATTTTTAATGATCATTTATATCACCACCTTCCATTCTTCATCAAAGATTTTATAGTTCTTCATCATTTATTCATTCCAAGTATGTTTTTGATTGTATATTATTTTTTTCGATTATGGATTTCTCATTATTCATTGTATCATCATGAAAAGTTAATTTTAGATTAGATTCAAATTTCATTCAATTGTTTGATATTGTTTTTTCATTTCTAATCTTGGATTGTATATTTTTCAACTATTTTATGATTATGCATATCATTCTTAATATTTCCTTGCTATTGATCATAACTTCCATGTGTGGCTAATCCACCTATAGATAAGGGTCGAGAGTTGGGGTGTTTCTAAACCTATTGAATCTATATATTAAACCTTGGTAACCCTATGTCTAGTAATTAGGTTAATAATAATTTTTCATCACATTATTTTACACAACCTTGACCATGGGAAGTGCGATTGAACAAACCTAACCTAATTAGAGTTGAGCAGGACTATGACCATTTGCCTGTGATTTTTTCTTCATAGATGCCAAGCGTAATGAACTTAGGTAGTCATTTATACCCTAATCATGGGATATTTATGACATAGGTAGATCAAATTAGTTTGACCAAAACCAATTGGTGACATTTTCTCCGCTTTATAGCCTAATCCATAGGACCATTCCTAGTTAAATCTAGGATTATATTTTATCAAGAGCCATGAAATTAAACTTGATCCATTATTTGTTAATTTGAATTAAAAAAAATAACTAGTTTAGTAAAACATTAAATATTAATAGTTAAAGTGAGGAATATATCTAAGGGTTTTGTTTTATTGGTTGTTGACCTACTAGAAGTCCTCGTGGGATCGACCCCATATTACCACATTATTATTCCCTAGTAATAAGTGTAGTTTGGGATAATAAATTATAATATGATCCCAGCCCATGATAATTCAATGACGTATGCAGGTGAGTCACATATATAAAAAATATAGAATCATTACATAAAATTAAAGAGATATAAATTTAGTTAGAGAGAGAGCGGTCATAACCTAAAAAAAGGTGGTTTAGAGAGATTATTTACCTCAATCCCATCACATGTGTTATTTATAATCCAGAATAATAAAATTATGTTAATTTTTTACTTTCATAAGAACCATTTTCAATTTTATTATTCCTTTTATTTTATTTATTGTCATGTTATATTCAATTAGTTAATCATTTAGGTTCATGTCGGACGTTTTGACGATATTTTTCTCATATGCCTAAAATCACTTTTGTAAGTTGGATAAGGTGAAAGAGATTATTAATTAATCATATATATAAAATAATCATGTCATAATAAATATTTTTTTACATAAATTATTCTTTTAAAACCAACCATGAAATATGGTTATAAAAAATGAACTATGTTACAATCATAGAGACAGTATGTTTTATGCACACATGAGTAACATTTCCATTTCTCAACAATCATGATGAAAATTAAGTGTTATTTTTTATTTTAATAAATATAATTAAATCATAAATATTATATTATTTTGTTAAATAAAATTATATATACTATTCATGTGATCGGGTGATGAAAAATGAACAACAACACTTCGTGGAGGTGACAATACACACTAGTGCACGAACTATGATATCATCTTTTAACAAATAGAAAATTAATAATATATATGATATATTAATTTTCTATAATTATAAATATTTCATTAATATCTTAAATATAAATTTAATCTATCATGATAAACATCTATGATAGGTGATTATAGAAAATAAATTACACTAGTTCAAGAGGTGGTAGTCCACCATACACACAAAAGATGGTTTCATTTACCTTTTCATGGAATATGATATAGATTTTGGTTATTCCATAATAAAATATAATTATATTATAGATAATTATTCTATTATATCATCACGTTTTAATAATATTTGAAGGAGGTGGAAGAAGAAATAAAACTAAATACTTAGTTAAGAACGATACCTCTTTTTCAAACAACCTCTCTGTGTTTGTACCAAAAGCCTTTCTATAAGGGTTTTATAATAAAGAAAGGCCTCTAGTATGTGTTAAGGGAATTAAATAATGTATTTTTTATTATAAATTTGATGAATCAAAAGAATTTTGAAATGTTGAGAGGAGGTTCTCTTTAATAAGTGACAAGGTGTGGTATTTTTGTAAATACCTAAAACTATTCAATAATGGGAAGTCACTATCAAACCAAGTGCCTCCACAATTGATAAATTAGGAAGTAGAGGAAAAATAAGTTTTATAAACAACTAAAATATTAAAAAATAATTATTTTTTAAACATGTTATTTTCTTTACCATTATGGTTACTAACTTTTACCATTTTATTTTTCACCATGGTAACTAGTTTTTTTACCTATGTAATTTACCCTTTAAGAATAAAAATAAAATGAGACATATTAGATAATTTGAACCCAGTAATTATAAATATTAAATAAAATTTATCAAATAAAAACCATATGTGTGTGTAAAATTATTTTTAACACAAGCGCATGTAACGCGCAAAGCTCCATTTTACCCTTAACCGCAGTAGTTAATTTTTACTATTGTTACTATTCATTATGAAAAAAAGATAAACTTATTAAATAATATTAATTATGATTAATAAAAATAATAAATCCATTTATAAAATTCAATTCACACAAGTGATATAATTGAATTTAAAATTAAACCTGTAAAACGCGATGGAAAACGTTTTTTCAAGAAAATTCATTTTCCAAGAAATAGATGATCTTATATTAACTCTATGAATAACAATAGTAATTATAGGAATTTAAATTGATATAAATGTATATATAATATAAAATTTTCATTTAAATATTTCCTTATTATAAGTATTTTTATTAATTAAAATGGATAAACTTTATGCACTTAAAAACAGCATACAGAAAACCGTGTTTTTGAGCATAAAAATAAACTTATATAAAAATGATGAAAATTTATGATTCAAATGAAATTAATTATATTATTATAAAATAAAATTTCTCATACATAAAATTAATACCAAATCCAAAATATAATGGTGCTTTTTAATTATTTAGTTAATAATAATAAATGACATTATTTGAAAAATCAATAATTTTCGATATTCACTAAAAATTAAATCATCCCAAAATTTTACCCTAAGTTAATTTTAATATATTTATTTAAAAAATTAATTTAATTTTATCAAATAAATTTTATAAAAGTTATAAAAAAGAATTATAATATTTTCTCACAAAAATAAATACAAATAATTTTAGAAGAAAACACATTTTTTGAAGAAAAAAATGTCTTTATTAAAAATTGAGTGATTATTTCCTAGTAATTTGTTAATAAATTTATATTTATTAAGAAATTTATATATATTTCATAGATAATTTAATACTATTTATACCAACCAATTTAACAGTTAGGATATAATGGTCATATTTAAATAATCATAGTTCGTTTAGGCTCGATGTTTCATGATGTATACGCTATCGAACAACATTTTATTTTTAAAACAAATATTGGGCAGTTACATTATTCCCCCCTTGAATAATTTAACACTCAAACTTTTTTATTACATAATAAGGTGAAAATATGTGAGGGTACTTCTATTTCATATCTTCCTCCCATTATCATGTTTCCTCTTTGTATTTATGGTTCCCCCATAGTTCTTTGACCAAGTGAGTAATCCTGTTACGTAGAAAATTATATCAATGGTCTAATATCTTAACTATCTATTCCTCATAAGAGATATCATTTTACAGCTGTACCACCTTTTAATTTAGTACATTTGAGGGATATGGTTTATACTTATTTAATAGGGATACATGTAATACATCATGTACTTGAGAAAGGGTTGGTGGGAGTGTTAGTCAATAATCCACAACTATGATGTGATCAAAAATCTCAAATGGGTCAATATAACTAGGGATTATCTTTCCCTTATTCTAAAATATCATGACTCTCGTCCATGAAAATATGTAGAGAAACACATTATCCCTAAGACAAAACTCAAATTCACGTCGATAATCATCAACATAGCTCTTCTATTGGCTCTGAGAAGTCTTGGTGTGTTAATGAGTGGTCTTGACCTTTTCTATAATTTCCAAGACCACTCCATGCCCCAAAATATTGAGTTCACTTACTTCATCCTACCACACAAATCTTTTACATATCTTCCCATAATGGGATTCATATTGATCTATTTGGATTCTTGGGTGAAATATATTATTGTATGAGAACACGACTAGAGGAAGATGTTGATTCCATCCTCCTTTTAAATCCATCAAGCATGGTCTTAATATGTCTTCCAGTGTATAAATAGTATACTTATATTTTCCATTAGTTTGGGGTGATATGTTGTTCTGAAGTTTAAATCAGTATTTAGAGCATGTTAGAGGCTCTTACAGAATGAATAGGAAAATATCGGATCTTAGTCAGATATAATCTATAGTGGTATTATATGAAACCTCATTTCCTCTTTGATGTATATCCTTACAAATTGATCAAGTGAAAGTTCCTCTCAAATTACAATGAATTAAGTAGTATTTATAAGATGATCCACCAAAACCCATATGTAATTATATCCTCTTGATGTCTTTGGAAGACCAATAACAAAGTCCATGGTGATGTTTTACCATTTCCATATAGGTATGGGTAATACTTGTATCTTCCTCATAAAATTTTTCCTTTCATTCTCCATATGATGACATAACAGAAACATTGCTATATATTCTTTTAACTCCTTCTTCATATTGTCCCATTAATAGTGTTACATTTTATTTCTCCCTAAGTGAATGGATAAGAACAAGATATGTGCATCATTCAAAAAATACGTCATTATCTCATGATTTTATGGTACACATAGTCATGACCCAAATCTTAAAAATCATTCTTCATCAATTTCAAACTCCAAGAACTTAACTTTTCTTAGAGCTTCCATATTCTTCTAAATTTCTACATCATCTTTTTGAAAATAATTTATCTTCTCTGGAAGGGATAGTTTATCAATCATTTGGGAATGGAATGATGATGTTCTTTCCTTCACGATTCCAATTTCCATTCTTTTCAAGTCTAAGAAGATTCAATCCTTTCCAATTCTCATTAGTGATAAGTTTGTTAGATCCTTTCTACTTAGTGCATCTACAAATTTGTTTTCTTTCTTGGGATGATAATGGATCGAGTAATAATATTCCTTAATCTTTAACCATATTCTTGGGTGTTTATTAATATCATTATGTGTGAATATATATTTTAATATATTTTAATTTGTATATATTTCAATCTTATACCCATAGAGATAATTTATTCATATTTTCAATGAAAATATATCTTTACCCAACTCCAAAACACATGTTAGATAGTTATGTTCATGAAATTTCAACTACCTTGAGTCATAGTCTCTCACTTTATCATTATACATTAATATACAACCCAAAACCTTCTTCAAAGCATTGTATATCCCAAAAAAAGTTCCCCACATGAGGTAAGAATGAGGACCAATGTAGCGATGAGCCTCTTTTTCAACTCCTTGAAGATATATTCAAAATCATTGGTTTAGAAAAAATTTAACCCCTTTTGTTTTAGTTTGGTTAGAAAGTTTGAAAATCATGAGAAATTTCTCACAAATAATCTGTAATATCTAGCTACTCCAAGGAGAATACAGATCTCTATTATAGATATTGGTTTGGTCTACTCCTTAATTTCCATTATCTTATAAAGGCCCATAGATATACATTTGTTTGGTAAAAATATACCCTAATAATTATACTTCCTTTATCGAAAACATACATTTATTGTACTTTTCATATATATTTTCTTTTTGCGAAGTCTTTAGTATAATATTCAAATGATTCTCATACTCCTCATCTCTTTTAGAATATATTAGAACATCATCTATAAATAATACCTAAAATTTTTCAAGGTAATATCTAAAGAATCAATTTATTAATTACATAAATATTATTAGAGAATTATCAAGTCCTAAAGGAATCAATATAAACTCATAGTGTACACACCTAATTTGAAAACAAGTTTTGGAAATATCTTCCTTCTTTACCTTTAATTGGTGATATCCAGACCAAAGGTCAACATTATAGAAATAATGGGCTCCACATAGTTGATAAAACAATTCATTTATCTGTTGTATGCGATACTTGTTCTTTATCATGATTTTTTTGAGTTTATGATAATTAATACAGAGGTGTATTGAACCATCCATATTCTTGAAAAAGAGGACTGAAACACCCCATAGTGAAGAACTAAAATGTATAATACCCTTTTCTAGATTCTCTTTTAATTGATTTTTCAACACTTATAACTCAATTATGGACATTATTTAAGGATTATTCAATACGGATAGAGATCCAGCTATAATTTGAATTTAGAACTCAACCTCTATGTTAGGATGAAGACCAGGAAACTCTTTTGGGAATACATCAGTACAATCCATCATAATGGGAATGTATTTATGCATGATTATCTTCGTTTTCTCAATAATTTGGGCTAAATATTTTTTCTCATAAGTCAATAATATCCATTCTTGAACGGAAGATTCTATGGTAGATTCATCCTCCCCTTTACACTTTTATAGAACCAGAGGATGACTTGGGACATGAAGAGTGATTTCCTCTCACAAAAGTTGGTGTTGGATTAATATAAGGACAACCTATGCATTCCCATTACAACATCAAACAACACTAAAGGAGGTAAGATGATATTTTCTATAAGATTTGGTCTACAAAAATTGACCATGTAAGAGTTATATACTTAAGAATTAACAATTTATCTATTTTTTATTCTCACAGATATATAAATCCCCAAGTTTCGAGGTGGTGTTTTAATAGTTATACTAGACATGAAAGTTATAAAATAATGCATAGAACTAGAATCAAATAGTACATTCACTATTATTGAATTAATTACAATAGTACATGTCACCACATCATTGTTTAGATCCAAATCATTAGTAGTGATAACATATTCCCTTCCTTGTTCTTTAGGCCTTGGAGGTTGTTTTCATTGATTGTCTCTATTAACCCTTGGGTAGGGAATTTTCATTCATAATTCATGTGTTTTTTCTAGTGAAATAACTACACCACAGGCTGATTATTGATATGAACATTATTTTAATATTCTATATTATTGGGATTCTTAATTTCCTTTTAGCATCGATTAGCCTGATTCCCTTGTTTTCCACATTTGAAATATCTTCTGGTTCCCTTAAGATAGTTTCGAGGGTGCTTCTTCCCACACATTTTTCATGTGGGATGTTGGGTTTTCTTTCCTCCATGAGATTTATCTATTGATACTCCCAAAGAAAACTCTGTTTTACATTTTTTTTCTTTAGTCCCACAAGACAATTGAGATCCATTGATCTCCATATCAACATTGAGGGAACAATGGAAAATCTATTA
The DNA here is from genome assembly GCA_963277665.1 of Viscum album. Lineage (NCBI taxonomy): Eukaryota > Viridiplantae > Streptophyta > Magnoliopsida > Santalales > Viscaceae > Viscum > Viscum album. The sequence goes on from OY728153.1 coordinate 134,997,569, forward strand.
ATAGATGTCAATTTCACAAATATATAATGATTTTTAGACTTGGATTTATCCCACTAAATAAATGGTCTACCTTAATTTAATTATTTATGAATAATCTAGAGGTGTACCATGAGATACTTGTAACATTTCCCTCATACACCCTAATAAACTCATCTTCCTTTTGCTTCAGTCCGAGGAACTCCCTATCCATTTTAAAATGAAGTGTTTAGGGAAAATATTTATTGAAAAATATTTTCATGAAGTATTTTCATTCCATGGAATCAATATCCTCTTTATAATTTGGGTTCTTGATCAATTTACAACATAGATCAGCTTCTACATCAATGTGATAAATAGTCAGCACAACATTCTCTTACTGTGTGAATTGGAAGACAAAGAATATATTATCAATAGAGTTAATACATTGTTCTTCATTGAGTAGATCAAAATATCCACTAAAAGTTGGATATATTTGTGATATAAAATATTCAAATTCAACTTTCTCTTTCTTAGTATGAGGAGAGAATTCCACATGATTCAAGTTATTGTTCATAAATTGAGCTAGTTGAGCCTGTACTACCATGAATTTATCATCTCCTGATCCTATAAGGTTATAAATATCATTGGGTAAACCATCAAATTACCTATCACATTATTAGTTTCCATATTCTCTCATACTTCCTAACATTAACAAATATAAAAATATGAAAATACATTAACATACAAAAGGGAAACTTATAAACATATAAGGAATAACTAACAAATGATAAGTGTATCCTGAATTATGAGTATCTAGGTTTAAATCTATGTTATCCATGTTAATGTTTCCTATTAGTTCTTCAAAATAATTAATTTTTTCATGTCCTTCATAATGGTTTGTAAAGAGTTTGTGAATTTCTAAAAAATATCCAATGGGAGTGTCAAACCATGTATACAGCAATGACACTTTGTTGGGAATCAAGCGATAAAAGAGTAAAACTCCAAGGCACCATTTTCATAGTTATTAACCCTTGGTACAACTATGCCATAAACACATTCACTTGTAGTATCTAGTTTGGGATAAAATTTATTGGAAACCACTCACTCTATCCTTCACCAAAATTAATGGATATTTTCTTATACTTTGGATTATCCATAGAGTTATCACTAATGTATTCTATTTCTAACCCACAAAAATAACTAAACCATTATTTGATACCAAATATAGTGACTCAAATCTTTTACACATATCGTTACATGATTTTTAAACATAAATATCTAATAAGTACAACCCAAAGATCATGAATCCTAGTTTGTTTGGAATAATAGCTTTATAATACATCAAAAGGAAACTAAAACATAAAATATTTTTCTCAATAATGAGCTCCTAAATCCATTTCAGATAAAAAAACTACCAATGATGACTTTAAGAATACATAAAATAAAGGTTTTACCTCAAAAGTCATGTATGGTAATTAACATGATAAGGAAACATAACATGCAAGTAAAAGGTATAACATGATATCATAAAAGTGAAGGATCACAAGTAACCACATAGAATAATAACATAAAGAACATGCTATCATAATATCATATAAATATAGTAAATTTTGTAGCAACACAAAACATAACATAAGCATAAGTCAAGTATATATTCCAAGACAACATCATATGGTGGACATATCCCCATAGTGGATTAGGTTTACTCCCAAAATACCATACATAACTTTTCATGTGAAAAAATATTTTCCCAATGAATTAGTGTGCTTTTTGGCCACACCCATCATAAAATTTTCATGATTATTTTTTCCACAAAAAAAATTAGTCATAATGAACACTTATTATAATTAATCATGGAAAGAAAATGGGTTGCATAATCTTGTATAATATCATAATCAAAAGAGATTTATTAAAGAAGGAAATTTTGACATGATCATAAGGCTTGCATTTCCCCATAAAATAAAGGGATAATAAGCTAGGTATATATGTGAAAGACATATATGTAAAATTTATAAGCATTATATAACATTAAAGAGAGAGATAAAGTGAGTTAGAGAGAGAGTGGTTATAACCCAAAGAAAAGAGTGGTTTATAGAGATCCCTAACCTCAAGAATGACTTGTCATGTGGATTCATTATCTTCATGAATAATAAAACTATATTTATTATTTACATTATTAATAACCTTTTTCAATTTTATTATTCCTGTTATTTTATTTCTTATTGTAATGACCCACCAAATTCTCATTGTCTTGAGAGCTCAACGAGTCATTACTTGGCCTTAAGAGGCATCCCCAAGGTGCCAAAGGCTAGAAATAAATGCTGAAGGGTTTAAAAAAAGTGGGGGATGATTTACCCTTTTAGAACATACCACAGATTCAACAAACATAACAAAAATAATCAACTAAAGGATGTATGATAAAAGATAAGACAACTCAACCATTTATTATATCATAAACCAACCAAGAGTACCATAGCGGAAACCAACACTAAATCAGAGTAAACAACAAAAAGACAACCTAAAAGACTACAAGACGACAACCCAACTCCATACTCCACAAGCTCCAAGCTTCAACGTCACGAACCAGGCCAAGTATCACGAAGTAGTGCTATAAACATCTGACACTTTACCTTTTCCTGCATCCCAGTATATGACATCTGTAAAATCACCAATGTGCTAAAGCAGGGGGTGAGTAATGAAACTCATTAGGTTTTCCCTGATGAATTCCCAACCCATGCCTCTAGGATAAAACATGTTTGAACATTTATATAAAACAATTTATATAAAACAATTCCAAAATAGTTCAAAATATAACACGTTCCATGTCAAAACCATTTTCCAACAAACCCATCTTTCTCAAGAAAAGCAACCAAGCAAAGTTTCCAATCAACTTCACATTTCCATTTTGGCACATTCATTCCATTTCAAAAATCCACAAAAACAACCATACATGCAACCTGGACCTCCCTATACTCATGAGTGGTGAGTTATCCTTCCACTAATACATCACTTAGTGGACTACCTTGATGGGGGTACTTCACGACCTTATCCGTCCCAACCTATTGATGGGGGGACTTCTCACCCTTATCCATCCCAACCTATTGATGGGGGGGGGGATTCTCACCCTTATCCATCCCAATGCATATGAACACACACCACAACCCATGAAATCCATGCCCAAAACCAAGTGTGTTTAAAACCTTTCAATAAAGCATCACCCTTTTATTTAAAATCATTTAATTCAAGCAGTAAAACCATAGCCAATTTAAAATCACCATTTTAAATTTACTTCTACAACCACATTCTAAAAACACACAATTTTCATCACCCGTTACTAAAAAGGGGGTTTCAACCATTATTTCACAGAAGATAAACAAACCATTTCAATCAAGGAAAACAAATTTAAACTAAGCATTCAAGTTCTAAGAAAGAGGAATCGAGAGTGAAGCCACCTACCTCAAAGGTTTTGACTAAAACCCTAACAAACAGAGAACACACAAGAAAACCGGCCCGATTCACCAAAGATCCTCCTTAGATCTCTTCTCCTAACACAACCAAGACCAAAAATCATCATGTTTTGAATCCACACACTTATATCTACCCATAACAGGCATAGATCTAAGAAACAGAGAGAAGAGGAGAAGTAGATCTAAGTAGATCTGAGAAATCAAACAAGAACAGTCACATACCTCAAGAATCCGGCTTCGAATCGCCAAGAGAAGCCTTCATATCACCTCCAAAATGATGGGATAACCTTCCTTGACCTTGGGAGAACCAAAATCCCGAGTTAGGGCTACTTAGGAGATTTAATGAGGCAATTAGATGCAAAATGAGTTAGATCCACAATTTAAGGATCTAACTTTATGTGACCGCATGGTTAGTCCGCATGGTTTAAAAAACTGTGCTCTAAACGTGCGTTAACTACTGCATCAGCCACCCTTCTCACACGGTTTGGCCACACGGTTAGAAAAACCATGCACTGATCGTGTGAAAGCCACTGCCTCCTTAGTTAGCCACACATGGTTTGGCCGCATGGTTTAGACAAACCATGCGCCTCCTGTGCGACTTCCCCTTTGCCTCAAAACATCATTCCAATGTCTCCCGAATCTCCCATTAAACACCCTTAACTTTAAAACCATGAAAAACATCAATTAGTGGTTACATACCAAAAACCGGGGGTACTACATTCTCCCCACCATTGGTATTTTCGTCCCTAGAAAGTAGAAAACCTTCACCCAAATAAAAGAGTTCTGGCCATTGCTGTTTCATTTCCCTTTCACATTCCCAAGTCTCTTCCTGAATCTGACCATGTTGCCACAAAACCCAGAATAGACCGATGATTTTTCCACTCAAGACTTTATCCTGACTATCCAAAATCTACATCGGGATATGTTCCAACAAAGCATCTAGATCTTGGTCAACTTGATCCCATCTGATCATATGGTCAGGATCAGGTTGATACTTCTTTAACTGAGATACATGGAAGACATTGTGCACTGAACTGAACCATGGTGATAATGCCAACCAATATACCACCTCTCCAACCCATTCCATTATCTCAAAAGGTCGTATATATTGAGGAGATAATTTTCCTTGCTTCCCAAAACGATGATGTCCAAGCCTTGGAGAGATTCTCAAAAAGACATGATCACCCACTACGAATGACAACAGTCTTCGACGGTGATCTACATAAGATTTATGAAGACTCTGAGCTATCTCTATCCTCTTTCTAATCAACTGAATCTTTTCCATTGTTTCTTAGACAAGGCTCGGCCCGATTAGTTAAGTTTCACCAGTTTCCACCCAGCATAGTGAAGAACGACAAGGACGCCCATACAGTGCTTCAAACGGAGCCATGTGTATCGAGGCCTGATAACTGTTATTGTATGAGAACTCCACTAAGGGTATATTCTCCTCCCATGAGCCACCAAAATCTATTACATAGGCCCGCAACATGTCTTCCAACGTTTGTATCATCCGGTCAGATTTCCCATCCGTCTGAGGATGATACGCCGTACTCATCGTCAACTGAGTTCCCAGGGCTTGCTGTAATGATTTCCAGAATAAGATGTGAACCTCGAATCTCTGTCTAAGACTATAGAAACTGGTACACCATGACTCTTTACCACTTCTTAGATATATATTTTTGAAAGATCTTCCAACGTATGAGTTTCATGAATCAGGATGAAATGGGCCGACTTGGTTAGACGATCCACTATCACCCAAATGACATCGTGTTTCCGGACCGTTCTTGGAAGACCTGTAACAAAATCCATTTCTCTCTACTCCCATTTCCACACTAAGATAGGTAAATATTATAACATACCAGCTGGTCTCTGATGCTCTACTTTAACCTGATGACAAGTTAAGCATCGCGAGACAAACTCAGCCACCTTCCTTTTCATGACGCTCCACCAAAACTGCGCCTTTAATGCCTTATACATCTTCTGTGTACCCGAATGTACAACCCATCTTGAATGGTGGTAAACATGAAGGAGTTGTTCCTAAAAAACCATAGGTACAACCATCTGATCTATGAAACACAAAACTGAACTCCCATCCAGCTTCCATCCCTCAATGGTCTCCCCACCATTGAGTTTTGAACTCATTGCAACATAGTCTACATCGGATGCCTGTGCCTCCTTTACTATCTCCACCAAATCAGGAACAAGTGTAGTTGAAAAGAAAACAAAAACATCACCTCAGTTTTCACATTCCACATGCATGTCGGCTAAGACCGACATCATCTGCCATTCATCTGAAGCTTCCTTTGCCAACTGAGCATACGACTTCCTGCTTAATGCATCGACCACTGAATTGCCCTTACCTGGTGTATACATTAAGTCAAATTAGAACATTTAAAGATAATCCATCCATCTCCTCTGCCTCATATTCAAATATCGATGTGAGAAAATGTGTTTCAAGCTTTTGTGATCCGTAAAAACAATAAATTTCTCACCAAAGAGATAATGTCTCCATGTTTTCAAAGTATGGATGACTGCAGCTAACTCCAAATCATGTGTTGGGTAATTTTTCTCATGCACTCTCAAATTCCTTGAACCATAAGCAACAACATGGTATCTTTTCATGAGAACACATCCCAACCCTAATCCTGAAGCATCGCAATACACCACATATCCTTGCCCAGATTCTGGCAAGATTAAGATAGGTGTAGATGTAAGGTGAACTTTCAACTCTTGAAAAGATCTCTGACATTCATCAGTCCATTGAAATGCACTTTTCTTATTTGTCAATGCTTTCATACGTGTATCTAGTCTTGAGAAGTCATGGAAAAAGTGTCGGTAATAACTAGCTAGACTAAGAAAACTTCGTATTTCAAATACATTCTTTGGCGGTTTCCATGAAAGAACAACTTCTATCTTTTCTGGATCCACTGAAACACATTTCTCAGAAACAACATGGCCCAGAAAGTGTACCTCTTGTATCCAAAAAGCACACTTTGATAATTTGGCATACAACTGATTTTCTCTCAAGATTTCCAACACTATCGCCAAGTGTTTCTCATGCTCATCCCTTATTCTTGAATACACCAATATGTCATCCACAAACACCACAACACAAGAATCCAGATATTGTTAAAATATCCGATTCATCAAATCCATTAAGACTACTGGTGCATTCATTAGACCAAAAGTCATGACTACATATTTGTAGTGGCCATATCTGCTTCTGAAGGCTGTCTTCGGAATATCCTCCTTCTGAACTCGCAACTTGTGATATCCTGACCGCAAGTCAATCTTGGAGAACCACTGAGCTCCCCTTAATTGATCAAACTGGTCATAAATGCATGGAAGTGGATATCTATTCTTTATCTTAACTTGGTTAAGTTTACGATAATCCACACATAGCCTCAAAGTTGCATCTGCTTTCTTTATAAACAAAACTGGTGCTGCCCAAAGAGACACGCTTGGACGAATGAAACCCTTGCTTTCTAGCTCTTCTAACTTCAATTTAAATTCCTTTAAATCCATTGGTTCCATCCTATAAGATGGAAGTGAGATAGGACTATTCCCAGGAAGGAGATCAATCGTAAAATCCACTTCTCTTATAGGTGGTAATCCTGAGATGTTTTCAAGAAAAATATCAGGAAATTGATCCACCACAACTGGAAAACTATTTTCTGAATTCTCTTACAATGATTCCAAAGTCAACGATGCCAATTGGTAAGAAATTGTTCCCACCATTGGTGCCAACAAGCTCTTTGCACCTTTCTTTACTACCCTCTCTCCTCTGAAGAGATGCTCCATGCCGTCCTCAGTCGTGAAACTAACCATTCTCTTATAACAGTCGAGGTGAGACTTCAACCTTGTCAACCAATCCATACCTAGGATTATATCATAGACATCCATCTCCAGCACAGAGAAATACCATTTCAACTCAGCTCCATCAACAGTTATAGCACATGCTCTACACATGAAGGCTAGAAATTCTCTTTCACTAAGAGGAGTTTGCAGTTTCAAGACAGAAGGCATCATTTCTAGTTTTATGTTCAGAAAATCAGAAATATGAGAATCAAGAAAGGAATGTGATTCAATGGTATCAAAAAACACTTGCACAAAGGTAGAATTCAAAAGAATCATACCTCTAATTTTTGATGGTGTAGCGTGATCATCAACAATCATCTGCTCCTCTCCATAAAATTGCTTCATTGCTGCACTATTCTCCTTGTTGCCTTGCTGAGTTTGCCCTGGTTGAGGGGTCATGGTATTCTTGGAATCAAAACAACTAGCTCTATTCTGCTGGAGAGACTGATTTTTCTGTCCTCGCCCTGTCAAAGCATAAGATGCTTGTGACACTTGAGAAGTGTCACGAACACCTGACCATGGAGAACTGCAACAATATCGTTGAAGATGCCCCATCTGCTTGCAATTGTGGTATGCTCTCGGTGGTGCTGTACATTCTCATTTGATGTGATTAGTCGAACCACATTGAAAGCAACCTTCTTTGCTCTGGGGTCGTGGAGGAAGGTTGACTGATCCCACTGTCTGGTTATGATTTTCACTCCGACCTTGGAAGTAGGTGTCCCTCTTTAACTTGTTCCCAGCATTGGAGTTCCCACCCATTCCCATTGGTATCATCATGCCTACTCCTATCGATCCTGATATAACACGTTCAACAACTGTTGCTCTGTTCACCATCTCTGTATAATCCGTAATACAGAGCACCACAATCTTCAATCGAATCTCCTACCTTATCCCCAATTCAAAGATGCGTGCCTTCAAAGAAGAACTTGCCGCAAAATTTACTATAAGTGTCTTGGAATAATTGTTTTAGTGTTGGGTACATAAGTGTATTCAATGAGATTTGAAACATTCTAGAAGTGTATTCAAAACACTTATGTACCCAACACCCTGGTAACTTGAAGTTCAACATAAACGGGTTAGCTATGTCTTTTTATGCTATACATTTTAAGTTCCGACAATACTACTCCTGTCTAAGATGATCACCCTAGGAATAGACAAGAAAGAATTTCAACTCCAGGACCAACCACATCGATGACCACTTGTTAGGCAAGGACCGAACAAGCTGATACCATTTGTAATGACCCACCAAATTCTCATTGGCTTGAGAGCTCAACGAGTCATTACTAGGCCTTAAGAGACATCCCAAAGGTTCCAAAGGCTGGAAATAAATGCTGAAGGGTTTCAAAACAAGTGGGAGATGATTTACCTTTTTAGAACATACCACGTAACCAAAAACCATAACCAAACTAATCAACTAAATGATGAATGATAAAAGATAAGACAACTCAACCATTTATTTTATCATAAACCAACCAAGAGTAACACAGTGGAAACCAACACTAAATCAGAGTAAACAACAGAAATACAACCTAAAAGACTACAAGATGACAACCCAACTCCATGCTCCACAATCTCTAAGCTCCAACATCACGAACCATCCCAAGTATCACGAAGTGGTGCTATAAACATGTGACACTTTACCTTTTCTAGCATCCTGGTATATGACATCTGCAAAAGCACCAATGTGCCAAAGCAGGGGGTGAGTAATGAAACTCAGTAGGTTTTCCCCGATGACTTCTCAACCCATGCCTCTAGGATAAAACATGTTATCACATTTATATAAAACAATTTATATAAAACAATTCCAAAACAGTTCACAATATAACACGTTCCATGTCAAAACCATTTTCCAACAAACCCATCTTTCTCAAGAAAAGAAACCAAGCAAAGTTTCTAATCAACTTCACATTTCCATTTTGGAACATTATTCCATTTTAAAAATCCACAAAACCAACCATGCATGTAACCTGGATCTCCCTATACTCGCGAGTGGTGAGTTATCCTTCCACTAATCTGTCACTTAGTGGACTACCTTGATGGGGGTACTTCACGACCTTATCCGTCCCAACCTATTGATGGGGGGACTTCTCACCCTTATCCATCCCAACCTATTGATGGGGGGTACTTATCGCCCTTATCCATACCAATGCATATGAACACACACCACAACCCATGCAATCCATGCCCAAAACCAGGTGTGTTCAAAACCTTTCAATAAAGCATCACCCTTTTATTGAAAATCATTTCATTCAAGTAGTAAAACCATAGCTAATTTAAAATCACCATTTTAAATTTACTTCAACAACCACTTTCCAAAAACACACAATTTTCATCACCCGTTACTAAAAAGGGGGTTTCAACCATTCTTTCACAGCAGATAATCAAACCATTTCAATCAAGGAAAAAAATAGAAACTAAGCCTTCAAGTTCTAAAAAAGAGGAATCGAGAGTGAAGCCACTTACCTCAAAGGTTTTGACTAAAACCATAACAAATGGAGAACACACAAGAAAACCGGCCCAATTCACCAAGGATCCTCATTATATCTCTTCTCTTAACACAACCAAGACAAAAATTCATCATGTTTTTCATCCAAACACTTAGATCTACCCATAACGGGCATAGATCTAAGAAACCGAGATAAGAGGAGAAGTAGATCTATGTAGATCTGAGAAATCAAACAAGAACAGTCACATACCTCAAGAATCTGGCTTCAAATCGCCAAGAGAAGCATTCAGATCGCCTCCGAAATGATGAGAGAACCTTCCTTGACCTTGGGAGAACCAAAATCCCGAGTTAGGGCTGCTTAGGAGCTTTAATGAGGCAATTATAGGCAAAATGAGTTAGATCCATAATTTAAGGATCTAACTTTAGGTGACCGCACGGTTAGTCCGCACAGTTTAACAAACCGTGCGCTAACTGTACGTTAGCTACTTCCTCGACCACACTTCTCGCATGGTTTGGCCACATGGTTAGATAAACCGTGCACCGACCGTGCGGAAGCCACTTCCTCCTCAGTCAGCCATGCACGGTTTGGCCGCACAGTTTAGACAAACCGTGCGCCTCCCGTGTGACTTCCCCTTTGCCTCAAAACATCATTCCAATGTCTCTCGACTCTCCCATTCAACACCCTTAACATTAAAACTGTGAAAAGAATCAATAGTGGTTACATAATAGAAACCGGGGGTACTATACTTATCATTTTATATTAAATTACTTAATCATTTAGATTCATGTAAGACATTTTGAAAATATTTGGATCATATGTTCAAAATCATTGTGGTAAGTTGAATGAGGTAAACGATATTATTTATTCATAATTTATAAAATAATAATCATGAAATAATTAACATTTTTTATATCTATTTTACTTTTAAAACCAACCATGAAATATTGTTATGAAAAATGAATTATGTTACAATCATGGAGATGGTAGGTCATATGTATGCACGAGTAACATTTTCATTTTTCGATGATCGTGATGGAAAGAAGGTAAGTGTTATTTTATCATTCAAGAATTATAATTATATAACAAAATATCATATTATTTATTTAAATACATGTATATGTACCATTTATGTGATATAATAATGAAAAATGAATCACATTACTTTATGGAGGTGACAATACTCATGTGCACACGAATGATGTTATCGTCATTTAATGAATGAAAATTTAAGAAAATATATGATATGTTAATTTAAAATAATGATAAGTATTTAATGAATATCCGAAATAAATATTAAATCTTTAATCATAAATAGGAATGATAGGTGGTGATGGAAAATGAATTATATCTATTCATGAGGTGGTAGTCCATCGTACATACGAACGATGTTTATTTCTCATTTTATAGAAGAGGATATGGATGTAGATTATTTCATAATAAAATATAAGTATATGGTAGATGCCGATTTTATTATATTATCATGTTTTAATAATATTTTAATGAGGTTTAAGGATAATTAAAACAAAATTATTAGTTTAGAAGACACCTCTTCTTCAGACAACCACTTTGTGTTTGCACAAAAAGCCATATTAGGTGGGTTTTCAAATCAAACCAAGACCTATAAAAAATGTTAATGTAATTAAAAAATTTATTTGGGTAGGAATTTTACAAACGAAAAGGCTTTTCAAGTGTGTATAATAGAGGATAATATGTGCCCTTTTATAAGTGAGGAGCGTTATTTTTGTAAATACCAAAAACTATTCAATAATGGAAAGTCACTCTCAAAAATAGTGACTAAAAATTTGATAAATAATGTATTAGAGAGAATATAAAATAGATAAACACCTCCACCATTAAAAAAAAATATTTTTTAAACAAGTTATTCCTGTTACCTTTATGGTTACTCACTTTTACAATTTTAGTTTTTACCACTGTAACTAGTTTTTTTACCTAGGTAATTTAACCATTAAGCCTAAAAAATGAAACTTATTAGATACTTTGGAGACAATAATTATAGATATGAAATAAAATTTATAAAATAAAAATCATATCTGCATGTAAAATTAATCTTAACACAAGGTCATGTAACATGCAAAACTTTGTTTTACCCTTAACCATGATAATTAATTTTTACTAGTTTTACTATTCAATATAACAAAAAAATAATATGAAATTACTAAATAATATTAATTATTCCAATTAAAAATATAGATTAAATTTTATCAAATTCAATTCACATAATTTTTAGAAATTATTTTAAAATTAAATCTATAAAACGCTATGAAAAGCGTTTTTTAGAAAAATGCATTTTTCATGAAATATTTGATATTATATTAACTTTATGACTAGAAATAATCATTATATGAATTAAAATTACTATATATAGATATATAATCTATAAATTTCATTTAAAATTTTCCTTACTATGGGTTATTTTAATTAATTAAAAATAGTTTGCAGAAATCCTACTTTTTAAGCATAAAAATAAACTTAAATCAAAATCATGAAAATTGTGGATTGAAATGAAATTAATTAGATAATTATAAATAAAATGGTTTATATTACAATCCAATTCCAAATCCAAAATATATTGGTAATTTTAAATTACTTGATTTAATGAAAAGAAATGACAGTATTTGAAAAATTAGTAATTTTCACTATTCACTGATAAATCAATCATCCAAAAAATCCACCCTAAGTTAATTTTTATATCATGATTTCAAAAATGGAGTTCATTTTATCAAATACATTTTTTAAAATTTCCAGAAATTCATTATAATATTTTCTCCTAAAAATCAATAAAAATCATTTTTGAAGAAAATATTTTTTTAAGAATAAAATATCTTTGTTAAAGATTAAATTCTTATTTACTAGGAATTTATCAATACATTTATATTTATTAGTAACTTTATATATATTTCATAAATTATTGAATCCTATTCATAACCTCTAATATAATTTCTAGGTTATAATGGTCATATTTAAAAAAAATGGTTCATTTAATCTCGGTATTGTGTGTTGTATACACTATTAAACATAGTTTTTTAATTATAGGGGTGTTATACATCACAACCATAGCACATAACAACCATCACACATTAAAACTACCACATGTTACAACCAACACATGTCACAATAACCACACGTCACAACCACCACACACCACAACCACCATATGTACCAACCACCATGCTTGACAACCACCGCACATCACACCCACTGCATATCACAAATTTAGTTCTTAAGAAATGGATTGCATAAAAATTTATTATTTCAAGGGAATTCTCACAAAAAATAGAGATTCTTTGTGCTACCAATTTATTGGCCTGGTGTACATTCTTGTTCTTTTTTTTATGTGGTGAGTCAATTCAATAAGAATAATAATGTTTAAAAATTCTAAAGCCATAATAAAATACAAAAACTCAACATAAGACAAATCTTTAAAGAAAAGAAAGAATTCCAAACTATATAGTAAAATCAAATGAAAAATTAAAAAACATATTATTTCTCCCCTTTCCCATCCAATACAATTAAAAAAATTAATTATATTCATTAAGCTAGTGAGTACCATTTACCCAATGGAAAGAAAAAGTAAGATTTCCACACATGTGAATCTAAAGGAGAAAAGATAAAGGATCCCCTACCTCAAACAAAGATTTAAAATTTGTTATGCAAGGTTGGAATAAGATAAAGATGACCACCAAGAACCAAAATGAAAGGAAACACTTTGATCAACCTAAAATATAATATCCCACATCATTCTTTTACTAAATAATCACCAAAACCCAAGGTTTCCTTGAAATTAGTCTTCTCTGGATGAAAAAATAGATTAAAATAGGGAATATAAGGGAATAGAACTCACCCATAATCACTAAGGATTTATATTTAAAGTTTTAGGTTGGATGCTGATGAAAAGTGGTTGAAATACCTCCTAGGGATACACCGAGATCTACCAAGGACAGAGAGGAAATACTTGAAGAAGTTAGTGTTCACATGGGCTTTGTAATTTATAAAAAAACTAGGAAACATAAGATCACTGTGAAACACCCATCACTATGACACAAGGGTGCTGACATAGGATAGGATTACGATGTAATGGAGGGGACCATTCCATAGTGGCGATGGTCAAAGTTGTATCCAAGAAAAATGGAAAGGTCTACACCACAAATCTGATAAACCAAGAAAGGGACTATGGTGTAAATGAAACCACCTCACCATATATTCCATCCACTAAGAAGAAGTCCATACCATAACCCAATTCTACAGCGCATATACCTCAAAAAAGTTAGAACCACAATAATCCATCCTCTTAGACTCCATTTTATATCCTACCCCTCCACACCATAACTATTACAAAAATATAAACCCCAAAAATCAACCTCCAAGTCCCTACACCATAGTCAAACTCCCCACACTCTAGGCACCCACTTTACAGTGAAACATAATCCTTAACATAGAAAAATACTTCCCCAGATGAAATCTAAGAATTGAATCCACCATACACTCCAAAAATACCTTTTAACTCCCCATAAACACTACCGACATCTAAATTCTCAAAAATTAATGGGTCAAGTAACTCAGACCATTACACCTTTAATCTGACTCACTCTCAGATCACACCAAAACCACCTTGAGCCTAATTCCATCACATTGACTCCACTCAACATCACATATGAACATTGAATTTTGTATTTATAAATGAACCAGATAAAATAAGATCTCCCCACACACTATAATACTGGTGTCACCTCAACCATCCACTGACTGGTCTTGTAATTCCTTACATCCATACGCGGTTTTGGAGTTTAGGTAAAATATTGAATTTTCAACTAATGGATGGGACAAATTTTGAATTGGATGTAAATGTTTTTTATAAGATTATAAACACCTTAAAAACACATTTTAGGCATGAATTAGGGCTATAACAGGCCAAGGAAGAGATCTAAGGTCTTTGGGAAGTACATGAGACAACATCATGCTATTTTAGTCCTATCGGCTAGCCAGTGGGATTTTAATGGGGAGGCCGTTCTACCTAGGTTCACTGGCTGGCCAATGATCCCACCAATAGCCAACCAGTGGGTTTTTATTATATTTTTAAGAAGGGTAAAAGTTTAATTTACCCCCTTAATCCCTTTATTTTCTATGTTACAAATGGCCAACATTGGGTCTATTTCCAGGCACATAGGGGGCTCTCTGCCCCTCTCCTAGTCCATAGAGGCTCTCCCCCAAATCTTGGTCATTTATGTTGTATTATTTCACATTGGAAGGACCTTGATGATTCTAATACCCCTAAACCTTGTTTTATTTTTATCTTTCCAGAATATTCAATTTTTTATGTGGGTTGTGCCTTATTTTCAGGGTGTTTGTCTAGTTTCTCCATATATTCTATTTTAACTCAAACCAAAAGCTGATACCAATGAGTATAATATGACATTGATAAGACATATGACCTCATAAAATTAACCCATAGTGTTTCTTGTTTTCTGAGTGAGACCATGGGTGGTCATTCCAGCTTTATCATTCTTAACCTAATTTAAATTAAATATATAAGTTGATTAACCTTATTCAATGCCTTGTATATCACATCTTGAACTATAGTAATTGGTAAGTTAAATAGGATGGTTAGCAAGGAAAATTATTTTCAAGTGGCTTGATGTCATTTGATGCCTAAGTTGGGTTTCTAAAATATTAAATGGGATTATAGGTTATAATCTATAGTTGTGAAATATAATTTCACAACCATCAATATTTTAAATGGTTTGGATTTAGAATTGGATATAATGTAATAAAACTGGTAATTGGATAACCAAATGGTATTCTTATTGAAATGGTAAATTTATAAGTGGTGATAAAAATGTAAATTTGGAAATGGTTCTTCAAATGGTACCTACATAGTTGGTGTTTTAGCTTGGTGTTTTAGCTTAGTATTTTTAAATGATAAACGGAAATGATATTTTAAAAGTGGGATTGTGAAGGGTAATGGAAAGGATTGATGTTAAAAAGGATTTTGAAATTATTTTTGATAATGGAAATTTAATTTTTTTCATAATGAAAGTGTAACACCCTGACCCCAGTTACCCAGATTCGGTGCATTATTTTAATACATTGGCATGATTACAAGGAATCAAGTCCCAAAGGACCGATCAGTTTAGAAGTCTTGGAAAATAGATTACATACATGAATGTTACATTACACTTTCTAACATACAACACAACATAAATAATCTTTTGAGAACGCCATTGTTCCCTTAGCTTAACCCTACATCTCAATCATAAAACACTTCTTGGGATCCTGGGAAAATGAAACATTAGAAAGGGGTGAGCTCAGATGCTTAGTAAGGGTAAATAATTTAGCGGAAGCTATAAAATTTTATGGTAAGATGTGTAATAAAAAGAACATCCTTTTAAACATAATATTGAACATAATATGGAAAAAATACATCAAACTTTACCATATTAACATGCACATGGATATTCTACTAGTCAAATAATCACATATAATAACTAATATCATAATGAGGGAATGCATAATGCCAGACTTTCATAACCACATAGTCAAGGCCTTGTGCCAAGACTACAAACAAATTTTTTTTCCAAGGCCTTGTGCCAAGACACTAGTTTGTCTCATGAGACCTACCAATGAATCGACGAGCTATAGTGGGCTCCACCCCTCACTTACTAAGTTTAATGCATTCCTTATATGAAAAGGTTTAAAACATAACATAAACATTCGTATTAAAACTAACATACGAAATGTCAATACTTTATCCATAAACCATGAATTGTATAAAAATAGCACATCCACAGTCAAACATAACTCATTCGATACAATATGGAAGATTGTATTGTATCAGATTAACCTCAATCGAGAACAATGAAGGATATTTACATAGATGAAAATAATCATCAAAACTATTAGAGAGAAATATCCTCATTTTTCTTGAAATCATTTAAAAGTCACACTATTTTTCAAGAAGCCATTTAAAAATAGATTTTTGAATCAAAGTGTCCCACACCACTTTGAAACTTTAAAAAGGATTTTTAATTTTAAAACTTTAATGTCTATATAAATAAATCCTGAAAACCATTTTTAAAACATGGACATTAATGAGAAAAATTTAGAATAATAAATCTTTAAAACATTTAAATTGATATTTTAGTTAGAGTTCCTAACCAAAAGAGAGACACTTGAATAGAAATAATTGAGGTAATAAAAACTTTTTAATATCATGATAATAAATGGATTCAAGATATACTATGTCAAAGTACATTATATACACCAAATAAAAGTGATTTGGTGTATAACAACAAAGAAATCTCAATGGAATGTAAATTGAGATGAAATATCTTATAAAGACCATATATTTTGGTTAAGGATAAATCAACGAAATAATTATTTGTGGAAAATATAAATACACTAAATATTATTGGATATTCAGTGTAAATAAATTAGAGGAAATTCATACATATTCTTTTAAAAACAACACCAATGAATTGGATATTTAACTCAACAAATAGAGATTGAGTTAAAATTACTCTTATCAAGTTCATATCGATGACTTGAGAATTTATCAATGGAGTGATTATGTGTAAAAAAAGTATATCCCTAGAAAGGGGAGTGGGAATTATGACACAATAAAATGAATAGTGATTCTACACATAATCTTGGAGTAAAATAATCAACAAAGTATGTGTAAAGCCGAATGAGTGGAAATTGAAATTTCAAATTCCCTTATCGATTTGGAAACTTACGAAAAATACAAACATGAAAGAAGTATCATAAAATGATGATTTAAATATGAATAAATTAAAGTATATTACACAATGAATACAATCATGGGCAGTACACACACCACATAGAATAAATAAGTGGTGAACAATGGAAATATCACAGAATTAAAAGTGAGATAAGAAACCCCTTACCTCAAGTCCGAATTGTCTTGTGTGTTCCTTGTTCTTCCTGAATAATAAACTTAAGTTAATTTCTACTTGATTAAGAACACTTTTCAATTTTATTATTCCTTTTATAACACTTATTACCTTTCTATAATAATTAGTTAATTATTTGAGTTCATATTGGATATTTTATTGATGTTCGGAACTTGAGTAAAAAATGAACTTGTTATAATTACAATTTGTCCATGTGGTCAAAAGTCCATTATCTACAGAATGATATAAATGATTTAGATATCATATATATATTATATATCCAGTATATATATGTATTTATAACATTATATAACATTTTGAGATAAGAAATGAAATGCACCTTTCATGGAGACGGTAAGCCGTACGTACACATGAACGCTACTTTCATTTCTATTTTTTATTTTAATGGAATTAAAACATAATGATACATAGGTATATTATAATTACAGTATAATATCATATGATATATGTTTTAAATAATTTAATTAACTCTATCCTTTATACGTTCCATGAATGTTAAGAATGAATCATATCACCTTAAGGGGGCAGTAGTCCGCACTTCCTCAAATGAAATTATCGTGGTCACACATATTGGAAAGAATATTGGAGTGTTTTTAAATGGAAATTATAGAAGAATAGAGAAAACATAAAAATAATATACATAATATATAAATACATTTCCATCATAATGGCCACCATAAGAGGCGGTAGGAGATAATCTAACAATCATCGTTTCGTGAGGCGTTAGTTTGTCATCCACAGAAACATTATGTTCTTCACCCATAGATGGAGGTGTGTGTAAGTGTAGATCAAATAATTATTATAAAAACAACATAGTATATTGAATATACTGGTGTTGTTACACAAGAAAATAATAAAAATAGTTCATGGGGTTGGAGAAGTAAAATAAAAGAAATGAATTTAAGAGAAACTGTTACCTTTAATTTGGGTAACTCCCTTTGGTTTGAACCAAAATGACTTCTTGAAGTGCCTTCTGCTTAAGGTAAGGATTCTAGGTGTAGGAGAGGGATGTAGGGAGCTGAACTGAGTATAGTTTGGACGAGCCAAAATGCTTTAGAGGTGTGAATAATTGGTTGTAAGTGGACTCTTTTTATAAGAGAGAGGAGGGGCTCTTTAGGAAAGTGTGAAACTATTATTTTATTATTAACTTATCTTCGGTTTCAAAAGGTCCAAAACACATTAAAGTAGAAGATAAGATGAATAATATTCTAAATAAAATCATATAATTAGAATTGGACATATTTTGGATAATATTTTAATCATTATAATCTTATTTATTTAAATCATTTATTAATGGGGTAAACATTGCATCATTATTGTGTTATAAATAATTTAATTTATTTGATATCTAAAAATTATAAAAAAATACCATGATGTAGGAAATAGTTTTATCTTTCCAATGAAAATTTATTGTCGAAAATATAACTAATATAACCCTATGTAAAAATTAATTTACTAAAAGATATTTGTTTGTGTCATTTTTGTCTACTTTAAATTAATTAATCTAAAGAGTCATTATCATTCTCAAGTGGCTTCATGAGGTCCCAAAATCGACCCAAGGATGCTCAGGGTCGGCCATGACTCATACAATAAGGCTAGGAAAAGTGTTAAGGTAATTTTTTATAACTATAATATACTTTTTACCTTGAATTACCCTATTTACCTTTAACCGCGGTAAATAAAAGTCAAAAGATACTATTCACCAAAAATTATTTTCATCTTATTGAACCAAATTTTACTTCTTGATATTAACCGTGTCTCTCAGATTTTTGAAATTCAACTCATAGAAGTGGTAAAATTTTATTTAAATGTAAAATTCACTTTTTTAACTACTACTAAGTGGTTTCACTATTCATCAAAAATTGAAGTTTTTCATAAAAATACCCAAAATTCAGCCTAGGATTTATTTGATATTCCGAATTCAAAAATGATATATATTTTCCAAATTCAAAACATAAAAGTGGCATTAATTAATTTAAAATTAATTCCCATTGTTAAAACAAATAGCATGTTTTTATGAAATAATAACTATCAAAAGATTGACACTTGTTTATGTCCAATTTCAAAGTGAAATTAATTCCAATGACCAACATTGGATTAAATGGTAAAAATATATTCTAATTACACTTTAAAAAAAATTAGAAAGATAATCTAACCATATAAATAAATTATATTAAAACACAGTTTTGAATTAAAATACAATATTTTTCACTATTCATCAAAAAAATGAATTTTATCTGAAAATTACCAAAATTTTACCCAAAGTAGATTTTGATGTCCTGATTATAAAGAAGAATTTTATTTTGTCAAATATAACATATAAAAATGACCAAAACTATATTTAAAGAGGGTTCTCCATCAAAAGGCGGTAAATCAACCCTTTAATGAATATTAGAGTATTTATGCTTAAAATTGAATTCCTTTATTATTTTAAGCCTCTAACTTTTATTGGATAAATGTAAAAACATTTAACAAACTTATATTATAATAATTTAGTTAGTTATATTCATTTCCACCAATACAATGGCTCAGCGTTAAGTACCTTTTAAAATAATAATATTATATTATTAGTGTGTAATATAAGATTTCAAAGAAACCTATTGTTGTGTATCGGGTAAGCCATAAAACATAGCATCCCCTTTAAATTAAAATTAACATTTAATTCAAAAATATTAATAAATATGAAAATGTATTATTCTTTATTTTCCCAAGATGTTACATCCTTCCCCCCTTTTGGGAATTGCATCCTCGCAATTTTAAAATTGGGCTCAGAAAATTCATTAAAAGCACCACATCGGAAAAAGAGTCAATAAAACTATCACATTAAAATACATTAATAGAAGTAAAAAGGTTAACCGAGACAACAGATACTAGTATTCCATGAAAACATGGATATGAAGGAGAAAACAAAGTGTCAAGTTCTGATGGTGAGTGATAGAAAACATTATTAAGAGAAAGTTAACAATAAGAAAATCACAAACTTGTGATGAGATAAATTGTCATTAGTTTCCTAGTAGGAAATGCAAACAGATAACGTTTTTTTTTATTTTAAGCTCCATTTAATAAATTCGAGGAATTTATTTATGAGATTGACTAAGAACATAAAGAGATATACTTACTTTTTAAGTAGAGTTTCATTCTTTAATAAATTTCTACCACCAACTCATCTTTTTTTTCAAACTATGAGTATTCAAGATGACTTGGTCAAATCGGAAGAGCTAGAATCAACTTCTAGAGAATCACATGATCCACAAAATATAAAAAATATATTTACCCTACCTTTAGAGATTAACCACCACCAAAATGGTTAGTACAAGATCAGATAATCCCCAAAAAGGATAATCCTTTAGAGAAAGAAATACTAATCTTAATTTCTAAAATTAAACCAACAATATCCAAAGTTCAATAAATACCATTAAATAAATAATTATCCTTAAAATCCATCAATATAATCTAAACTAATTTTGAAACCCAAAACATAGAAGAATTTGATTATAGAGTCTTCCACATTAAATTGTATCTCCAAATGAAATCTACTACTCTTAAATTCACATACTTAAAAGCAATTGACCTAATCACATATTCTCTATTATAGGTTAATAATTTCCATAAATAACCCGAATCACTATAAATCCACAATAAAAACATAGATAAAAATCCACCATCACTCCTCAAATGAAATACCATAGTATTCTATTTTCCTTGGGCATATAGTGTTCCCAACAAATCAAACATCTTCCAAATAACATTTATCACTTAATCACCAAATCATTTTCCTATACTAAGGGTATTCATTTCATAAGACATAAGATCCCAAATCAACTTATTATTGATCAATAAAATCATTTAACTAACAATAATTAGTCACACTTACCAGGGACTTCACGTAGTCTAATGGTAGGCGATAAATCCCAATCGCAATCTGGTTTTTGGTTCGATTCCCACACCTTTATCCGATGCGATGAGTTGTCACACAGTCTGTGTGTTTTCCTTTTTCAAAAACTATATTTTATAATGTTACCAAAATGAAATAAATTCCTCAAAATAACCATATCATAATTTAACCACAAATGTTATCACATACCTTTCATTTTCATCACAAAATATAATAACTTGTAATTTCCTCAAACCCAATGATCATATAAAACCAAATGGATATTTATAACTATATCCACAAGATAAAAGATAATTCTTTCTCAATTATCATTTTCACATGACAAACTGCAGGGTTACAAATACAAGAGAAAATTATTCCAAAGTAATCCCATCAACAAGAAGCACTAATACTTTTAAAAATTTATCCAACCATTTATTTCCACATAGCTTCTTCTTTGACCAAGAAAATATCCTATATAATAGGGCATTAACTCGGGTAATGGCTAGGTCCCCTACATTTACGACAAATGACTGTAAATGGATTCTTGGGACCATTTTTATTTTATTCCATAGTACTCTTCATTTTTCCTTGGAAATTATTCACTTTATGTCCTTCTTTCCCACATGTAAAGCATTTCTTTATTCCATTGAGACAATTTCCTGGGTTTCTCCTTCCACATTTCCTGCATGATGGAAATTGAGTATTCTTTTCTCCATGGTCTCTACTGCTGGATCTCTTATCATTCATCACCTTTTTCTTCTTTGTTGATTCCAGGAGTTGGTTAATATTTATGTTGTTGATCTTATTTTTGGAAAACTGATATGGTATGAACACAATATTTTTTATGCCTATCAACATTCCATTTTGTTTCTCATTTCCACCATAGTTCCCACCTTGTACATCATCCTCAAATTTAATATGACTTCCTTGGAATCTAGCCATTGACTAAAACTAAAAAAAATTGTGTGAGTAAGAATAGTCATAAAATTATTTAGAAAATATCATCACACCTTATTTTCAATAAAAAACACCCTATTATTAACCAAGGTTACTTATTTTCATCTTATATTAAAATCCTTCAAATCGTGTTGTAAAGAAAATGTAAATTATCCTAAGCATATCCCCTGGGAGTGTCATAACCAAGAGTGCAGCAAGACCCATTGTCGTGCACCAGTTCCTGTTTGATTCTAGCTCAAAGTGGTGTTTTCAGGTTTTACCCCTAGATACATCTATGCCATAGCTGCCTCTAACTACTCGCATCCAGTCAGGGATATATTTCTTGGAAAACTCACAAAATCTCTACAATACCAAAATTTTAGGAATCTCTTCTATACTAACCCTCAAAGTCTATCTTAGGGTATATTCTCTAATCAGAGTTTATCTAAATCTAGTTTCCAAGGATTGTACTAAACCTCCCTCTGATACCAAATATAACACCCCGACCCCAGTTACCCAGAGTCAGTGCATTATTTTAATACATTGGCTTGATTATAAGGAATCAATTCCCAAAGGACCTATCAGTTTAGCAGTCTTGGAAAATAGATTACATACATGAACGTTACATTACACTTTCTAATATACAACACAACATAAATAATATTTTGAGAAAGCCATTGTTACCTTAGCTTAACCCTACATATCAATCATAAAACACTTCTTGGGATCCTGGGAAAATGAAACATGAGAAAGGGGTGATCTCAGATGCTCAGTAAGGGTAAATAATTTAGCAGAAGCTATAAACTTTTAAGGCAAGATGTGTAATAAAAACAACAGCCTTTTAAACAAAAACTTGAACATAATATGGAAAAAATACATCCAACATTACCATATTAACATGCACATGGATATTATACTAGTTTAATAATCACATGTAATAACTAATCTCATAATGAGGGAATGCATAATTCCAGACTTTCATAACCACATAGTCAAGACCTCGTTCCAAGACTGCAAACAATTTTTTTGCCAAGGCCTTGTGCCAAGACACTAGTTTGTCTCATGAGACATAACGATGCATCGAGGAGATATAGTGGGCTCCACCCATCACTTACTAAGTCCAATTCATTCCTCATATGAAAAGGTTTAAAACATAACATAAACATTCGTATTAAAACTAACATACAAAATGTAAATACTTTATCCACAAACCATGAATTGTATAAAAATAGCACATCCAAAGTCAAACATAACTCATTCAATACAATATGGAAGATTGTATTGTATCAGATTAACCTCAATCGAGAACAATGAAGGATATTTACATAGATGAAAATAATCATCAAAACTATTAGAGAGAAATATCCCCCTTTTTCTTGAAATCATTCAAAAGTCACACTATTTGTCAAGAATCCATTTAAAAATAGATTTTTGAATCAAAGTGTCCCACACCACTTTGAAACTTTTAAAAAGAATTTTAATTTTAAAACTTTAATGTCCATATAAATAAATCCTCAAAACCATTTTTAAAACATGGACATTAATGAGAAATATTTAGAATAATAAATCTTTAAAACATTTAAAATGATATTTTAGTTACAATTCCTAACCAAAAGAGAGACACATGAATAAAAATAATTTAGGTAATCAAAAATTTGTAATATCATGAGAATAAATGTATTCATGATATACTATGTCAAAGTACATTATATACACCTTATAAAAGTGATTTGGTGTATAACAACAAAGAAATCCCAATGGAATGTAAATTGAGATGAAATATCTTATAAAGACCATATCCTTAGGTTAAGGATAAATCAAAGACATAATTAAGTGTGAAAAATATAAATAAACTCAATATTATTGGATATTTAGTGTAAATCAATCAGAGGAAATTCACACATATTCTTGTAAAAACAACACCAATGAATTGAATATTTAACTCAACAAATGGAGATTGAGTTGAAATTACTCCAATCAAGTTCATATCGATGAATTGAGAATTTATCAATGGAGTGATTATGTGTACAAAAAGTATATCCCCAGAAAGTGGAGTGGGAATTATGACACAAGAAAATTAATAGTGATTCCACACATAATCTTGGAGTAAAACAATCAATGAAGTATGCGTAAAGCCGAATGAGTGGAAATTGAAATTTCAAATTCCCTTATCGATTTGGTAACTTACGAAACATACAAACATGAAATAAGGATCATACAATGATGATTCAAATATCCATAAATTAAATTATATTACACAATGAATACAATCATGGTCAGTACACACACCACATGAAATAAATAAGTGGTGAACAATGGAAATCTCACAGAATTAAAAGTGAGATAAGAAACCCCTTACCTCAAGTCCAATTTGTCTTGTGTGTTCCTTGTTCTTCCTAAATAATAAACTTAAGTTGATTTATACTTGATTAAGAACAATTTTCAATTTTATTATTCCTTTTATATCACTTATTACATTTCTATAATAATTAGTTAATTATTTGAGTTCATATTGGATATTTTATTGATGTTTGGAACTTGAGTCAAAAATGAACTTGTTATAATTACAATTTGTCCATGTGGTCAAAATTCCATTATCTCCAGAATGATATAAATGATTTAGATATCATATATATATATTATATATCTAGTATATATATGTATTTATAACAGTACATAACATTTGGAGATAATAAATGAAATGCACCTTTCATGGAGACGGTAAGTCGTACGTATGCATGAACACTACTTTCATTTCTATTTTTTATTTTAATGGAATTAAAAAATAATGATACATAGGTATATTATAATTCTAGTATAATATCATATGATATATGTTTTACATAATTTAATTAACTCTATCCTTTATACGTTCCATGAACGTCATGAACGAATCGTATCACCTGGAGGGGGCGGTAGTCCACACTTCCTCAAATGAAATTATCGTGGTCACACATATTGGAAAGCATATTGGTGTGTTTTTTAATGAAAATTACAGAATCATAGAGAAAAAATAAAAATAATAAAAATAATATATAAATAAATTTCCATCATAATGGCCACCATACGAGGCGGTAGGAGATAATTGAATAATCATCATTTCGTGAGGCGTTAGTTTGCCATCCACAGAAACATTTTGTTCTTCACCCATTAGATGGAGGTGTGTGTAAGTGTAGCTCAAATAATTTTTATAAAAACATCATAGTATATTTAATATACTGGTTTTGTTACAAAATAAAGTAATAAAAAGAGGTCATGGGGTTGGAGAAGTAAAATAAAAGAAATGAATTTAAGAAAAATTGTTAACTTTAATTTGGGTAACTCCCTTTGGTTTGACCCAAAAGGACTTTTTGAAGTGCCTTCTGCCTAAGGTAATGCTTCCAGGTGGAGGAGAGGGATGTAGGGAGCTTAATTTATCAGAGGTTGGACGAGAAAAAGGCTTTATAGGTGTGAATAATTGGTTGTAAGTGGTCTCTTTTTATAAGGGAGAGGAGGACCTCTTTAGGAAAGTGTGAAACTATTATTTTATTATAAACTTATCTTCGGTTTAAAAAGGCCCAAAACACATTAATGTCGAAGTTAAGATGACTAATATTTGAAATAAAATCATCCAATCAGAATTGGACATGTTTTGGATAATATTTTAATCATTATAATCTTATTTATTTAAATGATTTATTAATGAGGTAAACACTGCATCATTATTGTGTCATAAATAATTTAATTTATTTTATGTTTAAAAATTATAAAAAAATACAATGATGTAGGAAATATTTTTATCTTTCCAATTAATATTTATAGTCTAAAATATAATTAATATAACCCCATGTAAAAATTAATTTACTAAAAGATATTTGTTTGTGTCATTTTTGTCTTCACTTTAAATTAATTAATCTAAAGAGTCATTATCACTCTCAAGTGGCTCCATGGGGTCCCAAAATCGACCCAAGGATGACCGGGGTCGGAAATGACTCATAAAATAAGTCTAGTACAGGTGTTAAGGTAATTTTGTATTATTATAATATACTTTTTACCTTGAATTACCCTATTTACCTTTAACCATAGTAAATAAAATTCCAAAGTTACTATTCACCAAAATTTTTTTCATCTTATTGAACCGTATTTTACTTCTTGATATTAACTGTGTCTCTTGGATTTTTGAAATTCAACTCATAGAAGTGGTAAAATTTTATTTAAATGTAAAAGTCACTTTTTTAACTACTACTAAGTGGTTTCACTATTCATCAAATATTAATGTTTTTCAGAAAAATTCCCAAAATTCAGCCAAGGATTTATTTGATATTCCAAATTCAAAAATGATATCTATTTTTCCAAATTCAATACATAAAATTGGCATTAATTAATTGAAAATTAATCCCCATTGTGTAAACAAATAGCGTGTTTTTAAGAAATAATAACTATCAAAAGATTGACACTTGTTTATGTCCAATTTCAATGTGAAATTAATTCCAATGACCAACATTGGATTAAATGGTAAAAATATATTCTAATTACACTTTAAATCAAATTAAAAAGATAATATAACCATATAAATAAATTAGATTAAAACACCGTTTTGAATTAAAATACAGTATTTTTCACTATTCATTAAAAAAATGAATTTTATCATAAAATACCAAAATTTTACCCAAAGTAGATTTTGATGTCCCGATTATAAAGAAGAATTTTATTTTTTCAAATATAACATATAAAAATGACCAAAAACAACATTTAATGAGGGTTCTCCATCAAAAGGTGGTAAATCGGCCCTTTAATGAATATTAGACTATTTATGCTTAAAATCGAATTCCTTTCTTATTTTAAGCCTCTAACTTTTTTTGGATAAATGTAAAAGCTTTTAAAAAACTTATACAATAATATTTTAGTTAGTTCTCTTCATTTACACCAATACAATGGCTCGACGTTAAGTACCTTTTAAAATAATAATATTATATTATTAGTGTGCAACATAAGATTTCAAAGAAACCTGTTGTTGTGTATCAGGTAAGCCATCAAACATAGCGTCCCTTTTAAATTAAAATTAACATTTAATTCAAAAATATTAATAAATATGAAAATGTATTATTCTTTATTTACCCAGGATGTTACAGAAAGTGTTAAATACAACTTTTTGTCTTGTTTTTGTATTTGGTTATATAGAAGTGATTTTTTATGTTATATTTTTTAAGTGTATGAATTATTGTGATGGTTAAATTGGGGTAAAAATATACTCTTGGGGACACTGTTATTTATGGTTAAATAGGGATAAACATAACCTCTTGGGGATGCTGATACTTATGGTTAAACATAAGGTAAACATGACCCCTGAGTAGACGTTGGGGCTCTAGGGTTGGGTATATTACCCATAGTTTGCAGTTTAGTTTAGGGATGAATATATTACCCCTAGTTGGGAGATGATTGTAACATTCATCATGATGTTCTTAGAGAAACCTTGATAATGGCCAAATTAGGTATGTATAGTTCCTGTGGTGAACCCGACCCCCTAGTTATATGTTTGTTAATGGTGTTGTTTTAAATTATTTTAAAATAGATGTGTTGTAACTATTTATTTGAGAATCTCTGCATGCATTTTCTATCAGACTAGTTATATTTAAGGATGTTGTGGGTGGTGGACTACTGAGTATTACTCACACCCTTCTCGAGTCACCATGGAACTTGGGCACCCAAGCATATACTGTTCTTGTACACAAGTGTAGATTTTAGGTAAGGCTCAATGTTGATGCATGTTTTTTGGTTTCCTAGGTTGGCGTTGGATGATGGTACTCAGAAATACTCAAGAATAGTTGGGGATATGTTTTTAGCCTCATTTTATTTATTTTTTCTTTGATACTGCTTTTATATGATCCTCTCATTGGGGTTTTATTATGTATGACACATTCATTTGATATCATATGTGATATTTGATTATATGTCATCACTTTCCCTAGTTATGATGTTATATCTGGATGTTATCAATTTAATTTAATTTTTATATTACTATACTATGATATGAGGGAATAGTCTCCCTATATTTTCTTTATAAGATCTTATTTCTAGTTAGAAGCCTCTTGCATATTGGGAGGCATGACTAACGTCTTGTAGCATTTAATTAGTACCGGAGCTAGTGATTAGTTTAGGGAAGTGGGGTGTTACAAGTCTCACTACACCCACAACCCTTATAACATGAGGTTTAATCACCCATGACTGATATGATTCTCCCCACCATAGAGGTATCGTTATCATCAATTTCTGAACCCAAACACTAATCTTCATAACCCATGTTTCATCCATTACTATACACAATGACCAGACATGACCATCCCGCTCATTCTAAAGCATTGATATAAAACAAAAAATTATTCTTGTTTTTATCCTACCTAGAAAAAAATTCTTTAATATCCAATAGTGTACTCTCCACTATGTGGATTTCCTATACCACTCATCGAGCACTGATCCCAACATAACCCATCACCATGACTCCCTTATAAAACCCATGTTAAAGACTAAACCCCGTGTGATCATTCCCATGAGTGTATCACTACAACACTACCATCATGGAACCACTTGAGTTCATCCACACCCCAAGAAATTTTCAACAGTGCCACATACAACCTATTCACCAACCCATCAACCATCGTATGACATAATTGGGCATTGCATGTAACTACCATGCACCTACCGTCTTATAATGATAATTTTATTTAAAATTTGTAAAAACAACCACTATCCTTCTATAAAATCACATTAGTCCACCTAGAATGCTTTTGTAGGTTTTCGATCATGGTCCCACACAGTTTCACTCAAACCCAATGGCTATATTCCCTCGCAAAACCCGATCACACAACTTGAATCATGCTCCCATGAGTCACATCCCATCCGAACTGGGATCAGGAACCTAACCCACTAACCATGCCTTACAATATGTCAGTATCATCTAATAGGTTGAGGAATCTCTCTCATCTCAAGGCTAACAACATGATCAACCTCCACATATGTTTCGTTCAAAAACCACAATCATAAACCCATGCTCAACTAACCTAGATAAAACCATATACGATCTCCACTCACCATCCCAAAGAAACATTTCTAGAAAAAATAGGTCCATACATCCAACTAATCCTGCCCTATGAGACTAGCCTCGATACCAAGAGCACCTCCCATGCTCTACATCATAGCCAAATTCATATCACTCATGCCTTTATATAACCCACTGGGATATCCACACAACCAACTGGTACTATTTAGTAAAGTGAAACCAAGATGATAAATGGAAATTTTTCATAGAGTTTGTTATTGACACTTTAATTAATCATACCCCATCCTCAAGGAAACAGATGTATGTCCTGGAATAACTACTCACACATACCATGGTTGTACCAACCCACTAAGGGTCTCTTTAAATCTCTTGAATAGAGGGACTATATAGACACCATAAGATAATGTCCGGTGCCAAGATCCACATGAACTGTCATCATAGAAAATAGCAATGTTTAGATGAGTAGAGTGCCACCAACATGATGTATGAGAAAATTCCATATACATTTTTGTTAACAATTTAAACAACCAAACCCCTATTGTCAGAAATCAACCACACACAAGCTTGTGCATGTCATGTAAATACCATATTCCAAATATGATTAATGTATATAAACCTCTTTCCAATGATTTAAGATCCAAAACCATACATAGTAACTCTAAAAAATTAATCATATTTAATAAACATCTCATCCATAACATCACAAATTGTGAACAATAATCCTATCACCCTGGTAATAAGTACTTCAAACAGAAAGGTGTTTATGATTCAAAAGTACGAGGTATATTATAAGATTCATCACATTCTTAGACCACATGTCTACCATCTTTCAAAATCATAAAAAATAAAATAAAATCTATAATACCATTTTGTAACATCCCGAACCAAATTTTTTGTCTCAGCCAGAGTGCCACATGGCCTCAAGCATGCCTCCCCATACTCCATAGGATACCAACTAGTGGTGAGGGCCGAATCTGTATAATGAGGAGAATATGAATACAAATTATAGTAATAAAATAGTGTAAAATAACTAAAAAATACCCATAAAATAACCATTATAGTACATAGAATAAAATAAAAAAACTCAATAATAAATAAATATTGTCACACAGAACCATGGCCATAGAATACACATAAAACAATTGCCCACTAGATCAATCAAACATAAAAATAAACCAAAAAAATAAACGCACTCGACCTACTGTTATACCTGAGCCTTAACATACCCTATCTCTAAATACCCATCAAGATTCCCCAACCTGATCCTCTACACATCCTATAATAAACTTGAATAGTAGACAAAAGTATGAACGGGCATTGGGGTTCCTATGAAGGGTGTTATAAATACATATAATTAGTGTCTCAATAAGTTCCCATGGTATAAACTATTAGATATGTGTATGCATGATGAAAATAAACATGTTTCCCAAGCATGTTGGACATCGTGTGATCTCCAGTCTACCATGACTCCTTGTGCGTCAGGTCACTGTGTGTTAACTAGGCCAACACGACACCTGACCATACCTACTTTGGTGAAATACCATAAATCCACCTGTTGAATCATTCTATCATCCAAATTGTAACGCCCCAATATTCCATGGTACACTTCTCTTTGAATGATACAATAGCGTGTGTTGTACGCAACACTGAGTTCAAGCGCACCACGAACTACCAAACTAGTCGTTCAAAAGTGGTTATGAATAGTATTAACTGAATTTTAAATTTTATATTATACTTATAATTTTAGAATCTATATTATGAGTTTCTAAGACATAATTTAAGAATGAATTCATTTTTTTCTGATAAAAGAAGTATTTTTCAAAAAATGTAATTTTACCGCCTTTTAATGGCGAACCCTTTTTTAAATCCAATATTTGAAACTTTTATATATTAAATTTGAAAAAATAAACTTATTCTTTATAATTGGGACATAAGAGTTTAGTTTTAATAAATTGTTAGTGTTTTTCTGATAACTTTCATATTTGGGTGAATAGTGAAAAATACTATATTTTAACTGAAAACAACTTTTTTAATCAAAATAATTTATAGGGTTAAATTATAAATTTTAATGGTTTGGAAGTATAAATAGATTATATTTTTAACATATAATCAAATTTTGTTCATTGGAAGTAATTTCACTTTGAAATTGGTCATAAACAAGTGTCAATCTTTTGGTAGTTATTATTTCTTAAAAACACACTTTTTTTATTTAACAACGAGATTTAATTTTAAATTAATAAATTAATCTTCAATGTTTTGAATTTGGTAAAATAGACTTTATTTTTGAATTCATAATATCAAAATTATCTTAGGGTTAATTTATGGTATTTTTCTGAAAACATT
This sequence comes from Viscum album, assembly GCA_963277665.1. Lineage (NCBI taxonomy): Eukaryota > Viridiplantae > Streptophyta > Magnoliopsida > Santalales > Viscaceae > Viscum > Viscum album. Next base: position 135,029,440 of record OY728153.1, read on the forward strand.
CAGTTTTTGATGAATTGTGAAATATACTAAATTTTAATTAAAAACAAATTTTTAATCAAAAATTATTTATAGTGATAAATTATAATATTGAGTGATTTTAAAGTATAATTATATTATATTTTTACCATTTAATCAAATTTTGGTCATTGGACATAATTTCACATTTAAAGTGGACATAAGAAAGTGTCAATCTTTTGATAGTTATTATTCCTTAAAAACACGCTTTTTGTTTTGACAATGAGAACTAATTTTAAATTAATTTCTTACACTTATGTGTTTTGAATTTATAAAAATGGATTCCATATTTAGAATCAGGAGGTCCAAATTGTGTAAATAGGTAACTTTTATTTTTAGACATTTTGAATAATTACTTCGGTAAATATTTTATTTACCATGCTTAAAGGGTAAATCCAGTAAATAAGGGTAAAAAATAATATTATAATAATATTAAATTACCCTAAAACGTGTCCTAACCCTATTGGTTGATACATTTCCGACCATGGTCATCTTTGGGTTTATTTTGGGACCCAATGGAGCCACTTGTAAGTGATAATGACACTTTATATTAATTAAGTTAAAGTCAATACAAAAATGACATAAGCATATATCTTTTAGAAAAACAGTTTTTACATAGAGTTATATATGTTATCTTTTCAACTATAAATATTAATTAGAAATATAAAAATATTTCCTACATAATGGTAGTTTATTTATAATTTTTAGACATTGAATAATTAAATTTATTTATGACACAATGATGATGCAGTATTTTCCTTAATAATGAAAGAATCAAATAATTGGTATTATAAATGTTATAATAAATATAATTTGAAAGTTTTTGATGCCATAAACGAATTTTATTGTTTAATATGAAATTTTTTGATTTATTAAATGAATTTGTTTTGAATTAATATAGTCATTAAGACTTTAACAAAAATCAATTATTAAATAGTGTCAAAATTGACATAAAGGAGTTTTTAAAACAAATATTATATTATTAATTAATATAATATTCCTAAAAATATAACATTCGGCCAAAAGAATTATATGATGATATTTATGTCATTAATGAACCACTTGGGGTTCTCTTGGTAGTATATAGTAATTTTATTAACTATATAATATAAAAATCTAAAGAGACATGGTAAATGTCAAACTAATTAACTAAGAGTTAAAACTAAAAGATAACGTTAATATAGTGACCCAAACCTATCTAAAACCTATTGGTTGAGTGTTTTTTGACCTATAACCATCTTAACCATTAAATAACCCACTTTGGATCCATTAGAAACCGAATATGAATTTATTATAAAATAATATTTCTATCTTTTCCAAAGGTTCCCCTCACCCCTCTTATAAAAGGGAACTCCCCCTTCTCTCAAATTCATACCTTAAAAGACATTTGGGTCGGCCAAACCCTACCCAAATATTCTCTAAAATTCCATCAATTCAACCTATAGGCCTTATTTTGATCATAAAGACAACCTAAGAAACCCTTTTGATCAAATCAAAGGGAAGAACCCGAAGAAGAGGTAATGTTTTCACCACCCTCTTTCAAGTTCCTTTCTTCTTCAACTTCTTCTTTATTTGTTATTTACATTATAAAATAATAACTCCAGTATCTTATATATAATATTATGTTATTATAAATATGTTACAACCATATTCAGTATTCTATCCATCCTTTTAATGACATGTCACCATACGTGCGTACGTACGGCCTACCGTCTCCACGTCATGGTGTAATTGTTATTCAAAAAATTATTATTTGAATGGGTATGATAATGATGTGTAATTGATGTAAATAAAAAAATAACATGATAGTGATTCTGTATATATGATATACCGACCAATTATATATTATTTTAATATCAAAATAATGATATTGTCGCTCGTGCGTATGTACGGACTACCGTCTCCACGAACGTGATGAGATTCATTCCCCATCGTATCCATTCAAGTCTAATTCTCATTTGATGATTAAAAATAATGTTTAAGGACTTTATATCATTCTTGATATGAATAAGATACAACCTATCCTTAACAAAAACGACTTATGTAACAAAACATATAAAAGAAAACGAGTAAGTTAACACCCGAAACGACGATAATAGTAAGATATTATTAAAAAAGAAATGTTAAAAGATCATATATGATATAATTTTAATGTATATGATTATTGTATAATTTAATAAAAAATGTTTCACCATTATATAGGAGGTTAAACTACCCTCAACCAAGGAAAAGTACCAGGTAAGGGTTTATTTCACAATCTCTTCATTATCTGAGGTTGTTTATACGTAATTATCTACTGGGACCTCTTTATCATCTACATCCATGTTTCTTAAGAATGTATTTCAAATCATTATTAATATTTTATAGACTATGGGTTAAAGTCATTTATACCTTGGTTTGACTTTTTATAAGATGTTTATAAAGGAATCTTTCCATCATTTTCCAAACAAGGACCTTTTTAACCTTTTCGACATAATTAAGGTAAGAATGTCTTTTTAACTTATATGGAGTGTGTGGCTATTTTATTCCATTATAAAATCATCAAATATTACCTTAAAAGATTATAAGAATATTTTCAAAGTAAATATTTTCTTTTATTATTATGAAACTTTTAAATGATTTCGAAAAAAGATATATGTCTCTCGAATTGTTTTGATTTCATATATGTCAACATCTTTTGATGGATTTTAAGCTTATTTGAAGTTGATTTATTATGATACAAAACTTCCTTTAGTATTGAAGGTTTTTTGATATTATTGACTGTGGATGTGTTATTTTTATTCCATTCATGGTTTATGGATAATGTATTGACATTTCGTATGCTAGTTTTAATACGAATGTTTATGGTATGTTTAAACCTGTTCATATGAGGAATAAATTAAACTTAATAAGTAACGGGTGGATCCCACTATAGCTCCTCAATGAATCGGTAGGTCTCATGAGACAAACTAGTATCTTGGCACAAGGCCTTGACAAAATATTATTTGTAGTCTAGGCACAAGGCCTTGATTATGTGGTTATGATAGTCTGGCATTATGCATTCCAACATTATGAAAGTGGTTATTGATATTGCATGTGATTATTTGAATAGTATAATATACATGTGAATAAGTAAATGACATTATTTCATTTTATTTCTACCATATTATGCTGAAGTTAAAGTTTAAAAGGCTTTTGTTTTAGTTATACATTTCCTTAAATGTTTATGCTTATTTATGAAAGTTTCCTCTATATTGTTATCCATACTGGGCATCTGAGCTCACCCCTTTCTATGTTTTATTTTTCCCAGGATGTGAAGAAGTATTTTATGAATGAACTGCAGGGATATTATGAGGGGATATGAGTGTGATCTATGGAGACAAGATGTTGTTTTAGTTTTTCATTTTATGATGTAATGTAAGGCTGATGAATGTATCTAGTGATTCCAAAACTACTAAACTAATCGGTCTTTCAAGACCTGATCTTTTGTGATCATGCCAATGTTTTGTAATAATGAACTGACTCTGGGTAACTGGGGTCAGGGCGTTATAGTTGGTATTTGAGGAAGTTTAGTACAAACCTTGGAAGCTATATTTAGATAAAATCTGATTAGAGCACATAGACCTAAGATGGACTTTGAAGAATAGTATAGAAGAAATTCCTAGAATTTTGGTATTGTAGATATTTTCCGAGTTTTCCGAGCAATACATCCCTATCAGGATATGAGCAGGTAGAGACGGCTCTGGCACAGATGTACCTAGGGGTAAAACTTGAAAACATTGCTTTGATCTAGACTCGAACGGGAACTGGTGTACGACAATAGGCCTTGCTGCACTCTTGGTTACAACACTCCCGGGGGATATGCTAAGCATAATTATTGTTTTCTTTACCAACCATTATGAAGGGTTTATGATTATATACTTCCCCAAATAAAATATTTTTATGATTATGGATTATATCCATAAACTGTTCAATTTATGTTAGGTATTTTACAAGTTTGGAATTATTCATTGCAATTCATAAACTGACCTAGTGTATGACATTGTATATAAATGGAACCCGGTAGAAGGAATGTAAACTGCTGCAATACATATGATCCAAAGAGTATGAAGGATCATATATTTCACAGTATTAAGCCAAAATTTAGAAGGGAAATTGTATCCCATGTATTCTCAACATATGAAGAAATAATATCATGTGTTAAAAAGATATGTAAATAATTCTCTGAGTCCTATGGATTTTAAGGGAAGAAAGAGAAGAAAAGGATGGAAGAGAGAAAGATGGATAAAGGGAATATGGAAAAGAAGAATTTTCGCATATGTGATAACTGTGGGAAGAAACACCCTAGAACTTTCCTGAAGGGAATGAGAGTTTGTTATAAGTGTGGAGAAAAAGGACACCATGTACGTGACTACAAGGGTATGAAAAAGGTTTCAAATGTACAAAGCTTCATCTGCAAAGAGTTGTGACACTACACAAACCAATGTTAAAATAATTAGAGTATGCCCCAAAAGATGCTATTGGATAATAATCAAGTTATGATACTACCACAGATGAGGAGGAATGATTAAAGTTCTTATTTTGTTATTAAAGAATTATGTCATTTGAGTGTTGTATTAATGATGTACTGGTTATAATAATTATAGAGTATATAAGGATTGTACTATAGTACTATTTCATTAAGGACTTGAGATTGTGTGGAACCAAGAAAAGTGACTCAATAACAGGTTAAATTTTTGGAAAATATATGGTTGTGAGAAAGATAAACCATAATATGGTTCTGATACTGAGGTAGTGATAATACATGTTTGATTTGGATAAATTATATTGGATATTCTCGACTACCTTGAAACTGATTAATGATTTGTATATTCCATCATTGTTTGAGTTTACAACATTTTTGGATAGAAGGAGTATATCCTGTATTCTATAAGGAATAAGGGATCATGAATGTAATCAATAAGGTTTTATGATAATTCAGGATGTTGCAGTGTTTTAATGGAATATATGATGAAGGCGTTCACATGTTATTACGTGGAAAAAAGGATCTTCATTGTGTTTAACTTCCTTATAAATTTTTCACTGAGAGTTTGGACAGAAGTATTTTGGATAAGTACAAAGGTTGGAATGTATTATATTTTACATTGGATACTATTGTTAAGGTTGTTTTTGGATATTTATAAAAAGGACAACACGCAGACTGTGTGAAAACCTGTCACGTCGGACAAAGCTGCGTGAATCGAACCCACAACTATAGTGCGATTGGGATTTATCGCCTACCACAGGACTACGTGAAGTCCCTGTAGTGTATAATGTAGTTTTTTTAAGTTCTGATAGATGAATTATAAATTTATTTTTGGAACCCTATACGGTTAGGACAAATAGAACATTTTTTAGTTCTATTACCTTTTGGAGTGAAAGATGGGTTTGTGGTAAAAATTTAGTAAAGAATGAATGTCTACATGACAAGTAAGTATATTTCCTTACGTTCTTAGTAAATCTCATAAATAAATTCTTCAACTTTATGAAAGGTAACTTAAAACAAAAACTTTCTCGGTTAACTTTTCCTACTGGGGAATCAAAGACTGTTTAACCAATCACAAGTTTGTGATTTTCTTATAGTTAACTTTCTCCTAATCCTATTTTCTACAACTCTCCATTAGACCTTGATGGTTTTTTTCTCCTCCATATCCATGTTTTCATAGAATCCTAGTATGGGATATCTCGGGTGACCTTTGTACTTCTCTTTCTTTCTTTTAAAGTTATATTTTTCTTAACCCTATTTCCGATGTGGGTTTTCCAAAAAGGTATTTTTTATTTTCAACCTTTTATTTTTAAAGAAAAATTTCAAATTGTGGGGACACAATTTATTGAAGGAGGGGAGAATGTAACACCCCAAGCTTCTACGGTACGCTTCTCTTTGAATGATACAATAGTGTGTGTTGTACACAACACTGAGTTCAAGCACACCACGACTTACCAAACTAGCCGTTCAAAAGAGGTTATGAATAGTATTAACTATATTTTAAATTTTATATTATCCTTATAATTTTAGAATCCATATTATGAGTTTCTAAGACATAATTTAAGAAAAAATTCATTTTTTTAGATAAAAGAAGTATTTTTCAAAAAATGAAATTTTACCGCCTTTTAATGTAGAACCCTTTTTAAATCCAATATTTGAAACTTTTATATATTAAATTTGACAAAATAAAATTATTATTTAGAATCGGTACATAAGATTTAAGTTTCAATAAATTTTTGGTTTTTTTCTGATAACTTTCATATTTGGGTGAATAATGGAAAATACAATATTTTAACTGAAAACAAATTTTTTAATGAAAATAATTTATATGGTTAAATTATACATTTTAATGGTTTTTAAGTATAAATAGATTATATTTTTATCATATAATCCAATATTTGTTGTTGGAAGTAATTTCACTTTGAAATTGGTCATAAAAAGTGTCAATCTTTTGGTAGTTATTATTTCTTAAAAACACACTTTTTTTTGATTTAACAACGGGATTTAATTTTAAATTAATAAATAAAACTTATATGTTTTTAATTTGGTAAAATATAATTCATTTTTTAATTCAGAATATCAAAATTATCTTAGGGTGAATTTGTGGAATTTTTATGAAAACATTCAGTTCTTGATGATTAGTGAAAAATACTAAATTTTAATTTAAAAACACTTTTTTAATAAAAATAATTTATAGTGATAAATTATAATATTGAGTGCTTTTAAAGTAAAATTATATTTTATTTTTACCCTTTAATCCAATTTTGGTCATTGGACATAATTTCACATTTAAACTGGACATAAGAAAGTGTCAATCTTTTGATAGTTATTATTCCTTAAAAACACGCTTTTTGTTTTGACAATGAGAATTAATTTTAAATTAATTTTTGCCACTTATGTGTTTTTAATTTAGAAAAATGGATTCCATATTTATAATCAGGAGGTCCAAATTGTGTAAATAGGTAACTTTAATTTTTAGACATTTTTAATAATTACTTCGGTAAATATTTTATTTACCATGGTTAAAGGGTAAATCCGGTAAATAAGGGTAAAAAATAATATTATAATAATATTAAATTACCCTAAAACATGTCATAACCCTATTGGTTGATACATTTCAGACCATGGGCATCTATGGGTCGATTTTGGGACTCCATGAAGCCACATGTAAGTGATAACGACACTTTATATTAATTAAGTTAAAGTCAATACAAAAATGATATAAGCATATATCTTTTAGCAAAAAAATTTTTACATAGTGTTATATATGTTATCTTTTCAACTATAAATATTCATTAGAAATTTAAAAAGATTTAATACATAATTTTAGTTTATTTATAATCTTTAGACATTTAATAATTAAATTTATTTATGACACAATGATGATGCAATATTTTCCTTATTAATGAAAGAATCAAATAATTGGTATTATAAATGTTATAATAAATATAATTTGAAATCTTTGATGCCATAAACAAATTTTATTGGTTAATATGACATGTTAGGATTTATTAAATGAATTTGGTTCGAATTAATAAAGTTACTAAGACTTTAAAAAAAATCAATTATTAAATAGTGTCGAAATTGACATAAAGGAGTTTTAAAAACAAATATTATATTATTAATTAATATAATATTCTTAAAAATATAAGGTTCGGACAAAGGACTTATATGATGATAGGTATGTCATTAATGAACTACTTGGGGTTCTATTGGCAGTATATATTAATTTTATTAACTATATAATATAAAAATATAAAGAGACAAGGTAAATGTCAAACTAATTAACTCAGAGTTAAAACTAAAAGATAAGGTTAATATAGTGACCCAAACCTATCTAAAACCTATTGGTTGATTGGTTTTAGACCTATAACAACCTTAAACTTTAAATAATACACTTTTTAGACATTATAAACCGAATAGGAATTTATTATAAAATAATATTTCTAGCTTTTCCAAAGGTGCCCTTCACCCCTCTTATAAAAGGGCACTCACCCTTCTCTCAAATTAATACCTTCAAATCCTTTTGGCTCGGCCAAACCCTGCCTAAATATTCTCTAAACTTCCCTCAATTCAACCTAGAGGCCTTAGTTTGATCATAAAGCCAACCTATGTAGCCCTTTTGATCAAATCAAAAGGAAGAACCCGAAGAAGAGGTAATGTTTTCACCACCCTCTTTCAAGTTCCTTTCTTCTTCAACTTCTTCTTTATTTGTTATTTCCATTCTAAAATAATAACTAAAGTATATTTTATACACTATGATGTTATTATAAATATGGTACAACCATATTCAGTATTATATCCATCCTTTGAATGACATGTCACCATACGTACGTACATATGGCCTACCATCTCCACGTCGTGGTGTAATTGTTATTAAAAACATTATTATTTGGATGGGTATGATAATAATGTGTAATTTATGTAAATAATAAACATAACATGATAATTATTCTTTATATATTATATACCATCCAAATATATATTATTTTAATATCAAAAGAATGATATTGTCCCTCGTGCGTACGTACGGACTACCGTCTCCACGAACGCGATGAGATTCATTCCCCATCGTATCCATTCAAGTATAATTATCATTTGTTGATTAAAAATAATGTTTAAAGACTTGATATAATTCTAGATATGAATAATATAAAACCTATCCATAACAAACACGTCTTATGTAACGAAACATATAAAAGAAAATGAGTAAGTTAACACCCAAAACGACGATAATACTAAGATATTATTAAAAAAGTAATGTTAAAAGATAATATATGATATCATATTAATGTATATGATTCTTGTATAATTTAATAACAAATATTTCACCATTATACAGTAGGTTAAAATAACCTCAACCAAGGAAAAGTACAAGGTAAGGGTTTATTTCACAATCTCTTCATTATCTGAGGTTGTTTATATGTAATTATCTACTAGGACCTCTTTATCATCAACATCCATGTTTCTTAAAAATGTATTTCAAATCATTCTTAATATTTTATAGACTATGGGTTAAATCCTTTTATACCCTTGTTTGACTTTTTATAAGATTTTTATAAAGGAATCTTTATGTCTTTTTCCAAACAAGGTCCCTTTTAACCTTTTCGACAGAATTAAGGTAAGAATGTATTTTTAACTTATACGGAGTGTGAGAATATTTTACGCCATTATAAAATCGTCGAAGCTTCCTTTACAAGCATATAATTTTTTTTTCAAAGTAAACGTTTTCTTTTTATAATTATGTAACTTTTAAATGATTTAAAAAAGAGATATTTCTCTCAAATAGTTTTGATTTCATCTATGTCAACATCCTTTGATGGATTTTAAGCTTATTTGAAGTTGATTTATTATGATACAAAACTTCCTTTAGTATTGAAGGTTTTGTGATATTATTGACTGTGGATGTTTTATTTTTATACCATTCATGGTTTATGGATAAAGTATTTAAATTTCATATTCTAGTTTTAATAAGAATGTTTATGTTATGTTTAAACCTATTCATAAGAGGAATGAATTGGACTTAATAAGTGACAGGTGGAGCCCACTATAGCTCTCTGATGCATCGGTAGGTCTCATGAGACAAACTAGTGTCTTGGCACAAGGCCTTGACAAAATATTATTTTTCGTCTTTGAACAAGGCTTTGACTATGTGGTTATGATAGTCTGGAATTATGCATTCCAACATTATGAAAGTGATTATTGATATTGCATGTGATTATTCGACTAGTAGAATATCCATGTGAATAAGTAAATAAAATTATTTAATTTTATTTCTGGCATGTTATTCTGAAGTTCAAGTTTAAAAGGATATTGTTTTAGTTATATATTTCCTTAAATGTTTATGCTTATTTATGAAAGTTTCTGCTATATTGTTATCCTCACTGGGCATCCGAGATCACCCCTTTCTTTGTTTTATTTTTCCCAGGATGTGAAGAAGTATTTTATGAATGACCTACAAGGATAGTATGAGGGGATATGAGTGTGGTCTATGGAGAAAATATGTTGTTGTAGTTTTTCATTTTATGATGTAATGTAAGACTAATGAATGTATATTCTGATTCCAAGTCTACTAAACTAATCGGTCTTTCGAGACTTGATCTTTTGTGATCATGCCAATGTTTTGTAATAATGCACCAACTCTGAGTAACTAGGTTCGGGGCATTACACACATAACCAAGACCTTACTTTAGGAATCGAGGTAGGGAGTCATCCAAGTCTTGAACACTACTCAAAGGGGTAGGGTAGGGTCCAATGTCCAAGCTTCAGACTCACCTTCTCACCCAAGCTGGTCTCTTATCCAATACTAATACTCCAATATCTCACTCATAATAGGGTACATATATATATATATATCCTTCATGATATTATAACCCATACATGATCACAGTCATGGTGGTTTATCCGATATCAAATCATAACACATCCCGGAATCTATCTCACACATAGAAATATATCATCTAATCTCATCATGTCACATCTAAGACCCCATATAACACATGGTTTTATGATCATATGATCCTTGGTTCCAACCATATCACTCATGGATGGACTATCATGACCAATCCATCTATTTCACCCATAGATGCCACAAAATTTTCTCAACTCAACTATCTCACTCATGGTTAGCCATTAACAATACCATCTCACTCATGGTGAGGCCAAACAGATCTCAAGTCACACCATCTCACTCATGGTTAGCCAAAAATTCACCTATGTATCAAGGAGTTCAACTCACCAAGACTATATCATCCACACCATCACACTCATAATAGAGAAATGCCTCAGGATACGTCACCCAAATCTGAGTCCATCACCTATCACAATCCCAATCAATCTACATAGGTATGTATCTCATCACATATCTCACTAAAAAATATCATCTAGGATAAGTCCTCATATTTCCTCTCATATCACATAACATCTTGTATCTCTCATTAGGTTGTCCACTAGGGTCCTTCAGAATAGTCCCCATCTCTACTCATCGACACCAAATCATTTCCATCACCCACCGGTGACACCACAACTCATAGGCTCATCTTGACCTTGGCCATATTATATGAGGTCAAATTCCTATAAAAAACCTCCTATAATCCCAATCCAAAACCTGAAAAACACCCATTACCCACACTACATATCATCTCACATATCATAAGGGAGATATCTCAATCCAACACTCAGAGAAAACCCCTCTTTTTAATCATACCTCACGTACTAAAAGAATTATCTCACTCCAATTATACATCAAGACTCACCTCTAACCATAGTAAGGAGTTCCTCATCACTCACAAGACACACAATTATCTCTCCTATTAACACTTGGACCCAAGCCTCTCATGCCCATCCAATAAGTCTAGTCACATACTTATTCTACTTCACATATTATCCCATACCCCAAGAGATTCCCAAGGCCTCAACTAAACCTGAATAACCCCCACTAACATTGGATACATAGTCATCGGGTGATCCCAAGCCATCTAAATTGCTTAAAATAACTCGTCCAGCCTATAAGAGGTTCATATCCACCCTACCTCTTCTACCCGTGCACTCTCTATCACTAATTCTCACACCTAAACCCATGAAACATGAACATAGTATACAATCATTTATAATCATGCATATGATATTGTATTATAGGGACTAACTACCTCTAAAATTGATTTAACATCCTTACTAAGTTTCAATAAGCCTCATCTGAGCTCATCCATTCCTTGTCTAAGCTCTTACCACCACCTGAGCACCTATCTCATGCCACAATGACAAAATAATTAATTATAAATAATTATTATTTATTATTTAAAACAATTACAAAGCCTTATTTTCCAAAAAAATCCACCACAATTAATCTTCTCACCAAAAATGCTTCCAACAATATGCGATCAACCTTCCAAGACATCCTCTAACCAATCCACATGAAATCACCATCACACTCAAGAAATTTAACCACGATCTAATGAAATAATCATTATAACCTAGCCCAAAATCAAACTAAAACCAATGGATAGAAAAGGGGAACAAGAACGTAGATAAAAATGGACAATTATGCATCTACTCATTATTAAAATGCATCTAGAACCACCCCATACTAAAGGGGAAAGAAAGAGGGAAGGGGGTAAAGAGGACCAACCTAAATGGACACCTTTCATTGCTTAAATCCCCCAAAACCCCAAATCATGATATAAATATATAGATCTTATGTCACCTAAAAACACACTTAGGTTTCATTTATGGAATGAATAATAGGGGTCATGAAATAAATATCTGTTTTGCTTGAAAAATTCATGATGTGAATAGAGGTTCATGACATGAATCACTGCTACACAAGGGAGATAGATCTTCCTCCCCATTCATAGTGTAAAATATCACACATCATTCTATTAATGATGTGGATTAAAAATATTTAATGGTTTTCCCCTCATCCTACAACCATTCATGGGATGACCCCTATTGGGTTTCCAAATATCCTACTATAGGTTGGTTAATTTCAACACCCAGGCCACCAAACCCTACACCAATTCTCACCTAAGAACCTAAGGTAATCACAAAGCCTTAAATCATGTCCAAAGTCATCATTTTAGTAAGTTAAAGCACTTATAATACTAATTAAATTCTCAATTGAAGGAATAACCCTAGATCTAGATAAAAAAATTCAAATCCCCTCACAAAATAATTACTTGGAATTATGTGGGTCATTATAGTGATAAAGGGTTTGGTTTTTGACTCTGGGAAAATAAATCTTATAATTTTTTTATAAGTAAATTATTTTATCTTTAGTGAAGAGATATTATATAAAGGTACAAATCCAATAGAGGCTGCTGATGAGATCTAAGTATTGGAAGATGTGGTTTGACTGAATGGAAGTCTGAAATTTATGGATGTTTTAGAAAATTTAGGGAGAACCATAGTTTTGGAAGCACCATACAATATAGAGGATTTTCAATAATGAGGTTACATTTTTATGGTGTTTCTAAGATTGTAAGTACTATAGATCTCATGGAATTCATAAGCTTAGGGAAGATATTTGGAAGGTGAAGTTTTGAAAGTAGTGGTTCTAAAAGGAGATGAGTTGTAGAGCGAGTTGAAATGATCTAAAAGGAACATGAGTCAAGTGAAAATATAGAAAAGTGATCTTCATCACTTTATTATCATGGATTATAGATAATATAATATCATTGAATAGGTTTACACTCTAAAAAACTAAAAAAAATGAGATTTAGTCATGAGGGATGAGATTGATTCCTTATATGTGACCAAAACATGGGAGCTAATAGAAAAGTCCACTAGGAAGAAATTACTTATAAATAAGTGGGTTTATTGGATATAAGAAAAAGGGTATGTTAGAATGGGTTTCATGGAAAGCCTATTTTTGAATGGATTTCAATAAAAAATAGGTGTATATTTTTATAAGATCTTTTCTTTTATTATTAAAAATATAACTATTTAGATGGAAACAATATGGTTGAAATGAAAGGAGTTAATCTAGTGTTTGTTGTGAATACTTATTTTTCCTCATGGGGACTTAGATAAATAAATTTATATAGGGAATATATAAGGTTTTATAGAGAAATAGAACATAAATCTTTTGTGCAAATTTAAATAGTGTCGTTATGGATTGAAGTAAATAACAATTAAATGGAATTGGAAGTTCAATATCTTTATGGATGAATAAAATTAAATATAAAGTAATATTGATCATTACTATTACTAGGTTTATTATGATTGGAGTTTCATCATTCTACTTATCTATGTTTATGACATGATTATTTAAAATCTAGTAAAGGAAATGATTGATGAACTGAAATATGAATTATTCAGAAGTTCTGAGATGAAGGATCTTGGTATAGTTAAATAGATCTTAGGGATGTAGATCTTAAGGGACTTAAATTCTAGAACAATGTTCCCAAGTTTTTCTAACTGTATCCTGGAATTGGATGAACAATTCAATATTAAAGAGGTGAAAGTGATTACTACACCCCTGGAGAAACATTTCAATTTGAGTGAAGAGAATACACAATGAAAAAAAGTTTGGATATAGTTCATGGAAAAGTTCCACTATAAATAAAAAGTTGAAATCTTGATACATTTCATAGTTTTACTCGATCGTACATTAATAAATAAATAAGAGTTGTTAGTTTATTCATTGATAATATCAGCAGATAATATTGGGAAGATGTTAAGTGTATCCTATAATATTTAAAGACTTCAGTAAGTTTTTCTCTTTACATTGAAATAGATGAATTGTTACAAGGGATTATGGACTTATACTTTAGATGTGATAAAATACATAGAGGAGAACTACAAGCTAAGTGTTCAATTTTAAAGGAATTTCTATGAGTTGGATGTCAAATATTCAACCGATAGTTTCACTTTCAATAATGGGAGATGAGTACATTACAACAATGAAATCTTAGAAGAAATTGATTTGGATAAAGGGGATGTTGGAATATCTTAGGAGGATGTAGAAATTTGAAATTTTATTCTTTTATTTAAAAAGTATAATACACTTTGTTGGTAATATGATGTTTTATTATATGAAAAATCACATTCAGTTGAACTACCACTTCATACTAAAGTTTTTAGAGGAAAAATTGTTGGATCTATGAGAGATATATATAGATTGAAATCTAGAATATATATTGACAAAGGTTTTAGATGTGTTAAGGATGTTTTGTGCCTCAGTCAAATTTGGATAACTAGAAGCATAGTGGGGAAACCATGTGGTTGAATGGAAGTTCTGGATAAAAAGAAGGTTTGTAGAAGATAATGGAGGACATAGTAGTTAATCCTATAAAATGATTCTTAAGTGTTAAATTATTAGGTTCATATATGAAAACCATTTTCTAGATAAATAAATATATCTTTCAAAAGAAATGATTCTAGAAATATAACGTCTAAAGTATGAATAGAGATTGTGGAAGCAGTATCAGCTACCATCCAAAAATACAAAAGTAGCTGACTAGAAGATGTCAGTCGGAGGTGGGAAATTGGAAGATATCTCTTTCTATGAATAAATTTAGAGTACAAAGACTGAATAATATAATGAAATTTTTAAATATGAATTTATTTTTTATAAAATATTCATGAATATTTAAGTAAGTTATTAAAGCTATGTTTATAATGAATTAGAATGTTTTTTGGGATTATTTTAGGGAGATTGGAGGATGTTATTTTCGTAGAAGAAGAAGCCTTGAATTTTTGTGTTGGAGCTAGAAAAATATATAAGTCTTGGAGTTTTCATAGGGCATTGATATTTTGTAATAATTTGTAGAAATTTCATAATAAATTTAACATTTTGGAAGAATTTTGAGTTGAGGAAGAGAAAATTGAAAAAGGAAAGACATGTAAGACTTTGGTCATGTTTTCATAAGACTTCCAAGGTACTTTTTAGGACTTTCTAATCCTGTGATTCTTTGACTATCTATATTTTTAATACTTTAATAATGATTTCATAATACTAATAATTTTTTATAAAATGTATTTACAGGATGAAAATAGACAAATGATAATAACTTATATAGATGTTACACTTTACAAAAGACGAGACTTTGAGAAGGATTTGAAAAAAACTAGACGATCCTTGTTTTTTTTTGTGTTTTAAACATCACAATAATTATTATGAGTATTTATTCAAGAAAATAATATTGAATCAAAACAATGATAATTTGATTAAGCATGTGGAAGATATGTCTCAAGGATGTTTGACATGCCGTGAAGCTACATGTATGAAATAATGGAAAATATACAAAATAACAATGGATTTTGTGGAGTTTTTGAAAAAAAAGATATCCTTAGTTTCTTAAAGATTTAAATGATGACCATGAAAATAATTTAAAATGTGACTTTCATAAGGAAAAACTAGAGAGATTTTCAAAATCCATTGGCTAGTTTGAAATATAAGAAGATTGTGCTACATGAAAATAATAATTTTTCATATTTTACTATGGAAATAATATTTAATATATTATATAAATATAAAATATGTAAATTAAGAAATTGGTATTTTGAGTATATAGATCTCAAAACTATGTGAATAAATAAATATTATATATCAAATAAATAAGAATAAAAAGAGATCCACAAGGGATGCATATGATTTTAATCATCTATGTTGAAGTGAGAAAGTTTATGGCTAATCATCTAGTTAATTTATTTTTGTGAAGAAGGAGACTGAGTTGAATATCATTGATGATGTGAAAGAAGTGAAAAAATTCTTTTTTGATAAAATTTAAGGCTCATGGAGGAAGATTATAATATCCCCCAATCTGTAACTACCTCATGTGGCCAGAAAGGGTTAGTTACAAGACCTCAAGCATGCATCCTTGTATTCTAGAGGCCACTGATTAGCAGTGATGGTGTGAAATGTATAGTGGGGGAGAATATAACCCTGGTATGAAGTGTCATAGTAGTAGAAATGATTAATAATAAAATGGAAATAATCCGAGTAAGACATTGTAGAAGTCAATAATAAAAACCAACCGGATAATCTAATAAATAATAAAGTAATAATGTAATGAAGTGCCATAATGTAACTAAATTTCATGCTAGAGAAATATAAAAAAAAGAATAGAAAACTCAACTAAAGAATCAAAATATCAGGTCATGAAGCCCATGTTGGTCCCATCTCCAAACTCTATCCCAACCACAAACAATCAATCAACTAAAAAGTCATTTTCCCTTGTCCAAACCTGCATCCATATAAGCATCTCGGGTACCAAACAACAACCTGAATAGGGTGTGAGTATAAATTAGTAGGCCATCACTAATATGTATAAATAAAAATAATTTGATAAGATATGTATGCCATACATTGATAAACAAGTTTATTAATTTATTCAAAAATTAATAAAATACAACAACAACCTACTTCAGCACCATTCCAAAATAACTCTGATCATGTCTTAAAACCATGCCAACCACAATCATATAACCAAGGTAAAATAACCTGCTTCAGTACCATGCCAAAATATATCTGAGCATGTCTTATGAACATGCCAACCATAACCATATAACCATGTCTTTATCATAACAATCTGAGTAAAATCCTTATAAGCATTACAACATTTCAGGTCAAATCCCTATAAGCAATACAACATTCTAAGTCAAAGACCTATAAGCATCACAACATTTCAAGTCAAAGCCCTATAAGCATTATAACATGACACTAGGCATAGCCCTCTCTTTATAAGAATTATAGTATGGGACTGGTCTGAGCCCGCTCAATATCAGAATTATAGCATATACGCGTGAAAGTGCCAGGTCTTTTCCTGATATATAAGCATTAAATCATAAAACATAATTACTATCATATAGCATGGATATCACAATATCACATCAAAATTATCAATGGTTAATTATGAAAATTACCATTCTTCTTTCATATGCCACTTTCAATTCAATTCATAGTTGATTAAAAATTATATAAATAAGTAATAAGCCAAAATTTAGAGATTTTATAATAATAAATCACCCTATGTCACATGCCATGCTAAACATAATTTAAGAAATTTTGCATTTCAATTATATTCATGGTTTTCTCACTAAACATGTATCCATAAGATAGTTAGAAATCCATTTGAAACCAAAGGAATTCAAGGAATAATTCCATTTGTTTATTAAATTAATTTGGGATCACGCAATGATGATACTATTAAAATTCTGCATAAACATAGAAATTATCAAACCACAGGGTTAAGATTTAGACCCCCCTACCTTTAACTGATGATCCAACAATGCTTATAATGGGAAACTCCATAAGGAAGAAGGTGGGGATTATTAAAAAATAGGTTCCAAGATCAAAACATGGATTTCTCACACAAACAAGATGTCCAGATGAGAAGTTGGCACTCCAAAATTGCCTAGAGAATACTCTAGGGCCGAGAGGAGAGGATCTGTAGTAGATTTAGAATTAAAATCATCTGAAAATCATGTTTAAAATAGTAGGTTGGGAATTTTCACTATGTGTAATGTGGTTACACATCATGTAAATTTTTTTAATAGAATAAACCTAAAAAATCATCAAATAAGATTTATTTTATTAAAAACATAAAACAATTACACAATGTGTAATACCTTTACATGATGTGTAAATGTTTTTTAGTTTATCTTTAATCCCATTTCCCTTTTAAAAAAACTAAACTTATTTTAAATCTTTTCAACTTACCAAGAACCCATGAGATACTTAACTCATTTATACCCAGACTCCATTAATTCAAACAAGTATATATCCCCAAACTTTAGGTCATTTTCCCCAATAAAGGCTCTCATTATTTGAAAAAGACTCAACCAACAAGGCTCAAATGAAAAAATAAAAGATAATCATACATGGAAAAATAAGGGAACTTACAACCTCCACACCTTATAACAACTCATCCCTGAGCTACCCAAAATGTCACTATGAGGTCTCAATGAACAATTCTAGCCACTATGTTCACATATCGGACTCCCTATCCTAGGTGTCCTATGAAACTCCCCCATTATTCCACTGCACCCAAACCAAATATATATTCATTCCCTGATGATATTTCGTAATATGATCCAAAACCCACATTGGATGATCCTTAAAGGACGCATCAACACAAAGTTTGATGTATGATAATTTTTTCACATGGGAAGGGTATGGATGATATGTTTGTAGTTGTGACACATGGAACACATCGTGCATGGTACAATAGCGATGTAGAAGAGCTATATGGTAAACTACTAGATCAACCCTTTCTATTATTTTAGATGGACTAACAAACCTGGGCACTAGATTTATCTATTTTATGATATGGAGTTTCCCTAACCTAGGTGATTCTTGAAGGAAAACATGATAACTAACCTTGAATTACATATGTCATTTCCGATGGTAATCATATGATTTCTTCCAACTCTGCGTGGTCACCAACCTTTGTATGGTCAACTGAACAAGTTCAGATGTCTCCTGCATAAGACTAGGCCCAAAAAGTGTTGACTCGCCTACCTTCATCCAATAGAGGAAAATGAAATGACCTTCTATACAAAGAATCAAAATGGTCCATTTAGATCGATTACTAGAATCTATTATTATATGAAAACTCCACGAGTTTCATATGTTGCTCCCATGAACCACTAAAATCCAAAACATAGGCTCGTAACATATCCTATAGAACCTAAATAGTTTGTTCAGATTGACCATCAATATGTGGATGATATGCTATTCATAAAAGAACTCATAATCCCAGGGATTTTTGAAGACCCTTCTAGAAACATATTCTAAAATGAGGATCTCTAAATAAAACAATACTTCTCAGAACACCATGAAATTGAACCACCTCATGCACAGAAATATTTCCCAGATCTTCAACTATGAAGGTTTCTCTAATAGGCAAGAAGTGGGATACCTCAGTCAGTTGATCCACCAAAACCCATACAACATCATTCTTATGAGTCATCCTTGTTAATATTGTCACAAAATCCATTGTGTCATAATCCCATTTCCACTCAAGAATGGGTAATGTCTGAAAATTTCTAGTTGACCTATGATGCTTGACTTCCACCTGCTGAAAAGTGAAGAATATATCCACAAAGATTTCCACCTGCCTTTTCATTCCTAACCACCGGTATTATCTATGGAGATCATGATACATATTTGTTAAACTAGGATGCACCGCCCATATAAAAGCATGAAAATATCTCATAATCTCCTCGCATATGCCTGTAGGAACCAATACTCATCCAAAAAAATGGAATAGAATTGAAACTTCCAAGAGACCATCCTAATGGAATCTCCCAACCATATAATTTATCTCTCATAAATAAGTCCTCCGGATCGAAAAACTAATTGGTCTTAATTTGGTCCAAAAGAATGGGTATAACATATGTAGTAGTTAAAAATACTCATCCCTAAGATTTCTAAACATCCAGATGCATGTTTTTAAATAAGTTCATTATCTGCCACTCACTGTAAGACTCCCTCACTACCTCTGTCTGTGTCTTTTGACTCAAAGTTTTGGTAATGAAGTTTCCCTTTCCTGGTGTATATTCCAATTCAAAGTCGAAAGACTAAAGATAATCGACCCACCTCCTCTACTACAGTTTCAAGCCTCACTAATAAAAGATGTACTAGGCCGGATGAAGCCTTTAGATTCAAGATCTTCGAACTGAAATTTCATCTCCCAAAGCTATTACGGTTCTATTCGATAAGGCTGGATAGAAACTGGATTTTCTCCTAGCACTAACTTGATCATGAAATCGATATCTTACTCAGGTGGTAAGCCATAGAAATCATCAGGGATAACATCCTAAAACTAGTCTACCACTAGAGGAAAATAATCATTCTGCATTCCACCATTATCTAGAGAAAGACCAACTATACATGTTTTTAGATAATCCAATCTTCACTAAATTGGTCATGCATGACCATCCTAGAGATCCCAATCACCCTAGTAAGAATACATGATTCCATATGAAGATTTGAAGGTAACTATTCTCCTTTAATAGTAAACATGAGACTGGTATATAACTAACCAATCCATACACATAATCAAGTCAAAGGCTGTCATTTCCAACACGAGAGGTTCCCAAAAGAAGCGATAACCACCAATATCTAGAGAAAACACCTTAAAATATTTGATATTATATGACTGCACTCCCAATTATGTTGTAAATGGTTAAAATAACATCTAAGATTTCCATATCCAAGACCAAAAAATTTTCAAAAAGAGAAGATAGAAAAGAATGTGATGTTGTTGTATCAAACAAAACACAAGCTAAGGTAGATGATACAAGAATCGTACCTCTGACGATAAATGGTCCTGCATCCACATTATCCAGAGTAGTTAGTATAATGTACAACTAACTTATCCCTCTTCCCCAGACTCCAGTCTAAATAACCTAAGATAAATCCCTTGTTTAGTACTTTTTCTCATGCACTGGGGTACCATATCCCTTGCCTCGGCCTGAACGGCCTGTGGAACTCCAGCTACCTTCTTTTTGAGGGGTAGCTGAGCCCCTTCCCAACTTTAGTGACTATCTTGATCCTTTTCCACTAGCCTGCTATGGAAAGTTCACATTAAAACTATGAAGATGACCCAATATTTCATATATATGACACTCGACTGTGGGGTAAGAACACTGCGGGTGCTTATGAACAAACTTTCCTCACTGATAGCATTGGAATGGAACAATATTTTTGAGATAGTAGTCCACTACCCTGACTTCTCAATCCATTACTGCTTTGGAAAAAACTGTTATAATGACCCTTCTTATCACTAGAAGAATAACTCCCATATCACCCTACCGAAACAGCCTAACCTTTGATCGGGTCCTCTCTCAAATTCCTTCCCATGATGAGTGTCTGATTCATCAAGTCTTCAAAGCTGCTTAAATGGAAAACGTTTACCTTCAACCTGATCTCATAACAAAGACCCTCCTAAAAATTTATTTTCCTAGAGATCTCATCAGCTTCCAAAGATGTCACAAAGCACTATTGGTCGGTAAAATGTTCAACATAGTCCAACAACGATAAAACCTCCTGCATCAGATGCATAAACTCGTGGGATTTTTTTATCTCTCAATCTTTTGGTATAGATATGGATCAGAAATTTGTCTCAAAGTCCTTCAAATATAGCTCATCCTACTTCCCAGCTTCCTCTAGAATATCCTACCAATGCTTGGCAGGTCCACGAAGCATATACGCGCAAACTTCACCCTTATATCTGTGGTGTCTTGAGATGCTTGAAGATTGTCTAGATTGACTTGATCCAGAATGTGGATTCATGGGGTCCCCCTTCCCCAGTAAACACTACTACTAGAAAGTAGAATATTTGCGATGGTGTCCCATCGCAAAAGGTCATTTGTGATGTGACCCCATTGCAAATGCCCCATTGAAGAAAAGGGCGTCACAAAAAGATTTTTTTGCGACGACCCGTCACAAATAGTTTCCCTGAGATTATTTAAAAAATAGTATTTATGACTGGCTATCGTAAATATCTTAAAAAAATAAAAATTGAATAAAATAATATTATTAATAAAAATAAAATAATATTCAATAATAATAATAATAATATAAATAATATTAATATAATAATAATAAAATATGAAATATTATTCATATTATTAATATTAATAAAATAATAATAATATTATTTGTAAAATAAAAAAATAAAAAAATAATATTTTTAATAATAATATTATTATAACAATAATAATAAAATAATATGAATTATATAATAATAATAATATTATTAATAATGATAAAATAATAATATTAATATTAGTAAAATAATAAAAACCTTAATATTCGTAAAAATAATAAAAAAAATTAAAAAAATAAAAAAATAAAAATATTCAATAAAGTAATAAAAAATAAAGAAAATAAATAAAAAATAAAAAATAAAATATTTTCAACAATATAAAAAACACACTTTATAGAAATGTAAATAGTTAATATTACAAAAAAATTACATTCAAAGTTTTTATCATGAAAAACAAATATATTATTGGGTGTCCTCTGGAGGAGCTGGAGGAGATGATGAAGAGAAATCTATCCCTAAAACATGAGTCAGATGTCACATGTACACCATATGCTTATGTTTCTTGTGCTGCCGTCAACACATCTCCTCTTAATACTGTTGATGTGGTCGTCAAAGCTCTTCCTACTGCTGCTACTGCCATTGATGCATCTCCTACTGCTGCCATTGATGCATCTCCTCCTGCTCCCTATGAATACTCTCTATAAGCTCACTCTAAGCTCATAGCTACTCCTGATAATGTTCAACAGATGATGATGACTCTCCACGAGCTCCTCTTGAGTTGGACGCCGACATCGTAATGGTACCATAATAACTCTCAAGCGTCAATCGAGAGCCGATACCAAAACTTGGCATTTCTTGATGGCATAGTGGGTCACTTGTATCCATGCTGTCTCATCAAATCGGTAGGCACTAGTCTGATCTTCGGTCTCAGCTGGACTCTTAGTCTATTTCTGAGTCGTCGCGACCTCATATGAGTCATTCAATTTCAATTTAAAATTAAAATAGTTAAAATATTATTTTTATTTAATTTTAAAACTCAAAAAGAAATTATACTCACTATAACATGACACTAGTGATCACCACTAATTTCTCTAGTGACCGGATCATTTTACATCCTTCTATAAACGTCGAACAAAATAACATCTGGCTATTTGATTACCTATTTGAAAATAAAATAAACCGTTACATTTAAAGTTATATAAATTATTTAAAAAAAGTACTTACCAAATTATCCCTGTGTGTACTAAATATATGACTACCGACTCGATGTCTCACATCCTATCTCCCCCAGTTTTGTTGAACTAATGATGATCTCCTATGAAAATTTCTACCCAACCAGTGTGAATATAATCCATCCCAAACCTAAGATGAAATGTAATCATTTCAGTGGGTGTGACAGGACTCATCAAACTCTATCACTCCTGCTACGTTAGTGATTTCTTTCTCAAATTGTGCAAAAACTATCAGCAACATTCACGAATAAAACCCTATCATGCCATCCAGATAGCCTCATGCATGCTATCATCTATGAGATACCATAAACCCTAAAAATAATTTATAATATCAAGTTATTAATTAAATAAATTTCAAAATAAATATTATTTATTTACGTACCATCTAGTGATCGAACATATGGTGATGAACATCAATGAGAATCTCATGCTATGTTACCTGAGCTTTAGAAAAATAATTGTTTAATATAGCACTCTCTTTTCCAATATCTATATGGGAAAATCTGAAAAAAATAACAAATAATCAAAAAATTAGTATATAAATAAATTAATGAAAGCTAACTAAAATACACAAGTAAGTATACATCCTCATGCATGGATTGAAGCCAAGGCGTGGATGTCACTCAGGGATAGGGCCAGGAATCATTAATCACGCAAGACCATGCCCCCTCTAAGTACTCCCTGGACTACCAGCAATCTGAGGGTCAAATGATCCAACATCATTCTCATCCAATGGTAGATCAACCTCATGCAACTGAAGAAACGGATCCTCATCCATCTGAAACATGAAATGATTGTTGTTAACAAATAGTTAAAAACAAATATTATATATAGATATTTATTATATATGATTATAATCAACATTTAACTATTTCAATGTTCATCTTAATCCTCATCTTCATATCCAATGATGTAAATGTCTTTATATTCCTCCTCAGCATCCTCAATTTCCATATGAGTTTCAATTTCATCATCTCTTTTCATTTGAAGTTCATTTGCAACATCATTAAAATCCCCATCACCATTAACCCTTAACTGTGGGGGTTTGATAATCGATATTCATGTCTCTTCATGAAAAATATGGTTTTGGAGTAGTCTCTTGAAAAATTTCAGTTCCTTGTGATTTAGTGGAACCATATTCACTTTGAGTAAATTGATTTTTCTGAGATTTAATTTTTATCAGGCTCCACCAATCACCCAACTCTTTCAAAGCAGTAGAATAATTTTCATAATAAATTTTATGTGATTGATGATCCAGTAAAAATGGTTCATTTACTGTAAGAAGACTTTTATATTTAATATCAATGATTCTATGGGTCAGATGAACACACAAGCCTCTCTTAGTATCCAACCACTAACATTTAAACATCGTTATGTAATTTTGTCCCAGATAACAAAATTCAATAATTTCATCCATCATGTCATAAAAGTAAATTTTAGTTTCTATATGATGAGATCCTCTCAATTATACACCACTATTCATTGTTTTTTTGATTCCCCATATGCATATATATGAAATCTAGAACCATTAATGACATGTGTATTATAATATTTAACCATTTTGGATGGTGGGTTACTCAAGACACACAATCGATTATCAATTTTATCAGCATGTTGAGATACCTGAAATTTTTTAAAACAATTATCAATATAACAAGTAATAAATTGATTTTATATGTTAAACCATAAATAATTTGTGTTACCAATTTTTAAAACTAGTAAGAAAAATTATTTTGTCAACGTTCTTCAAGAGCATCAGCTGTAATTTGTGGAAGCTGTTTCTTGATATGATTATTATATAACCAAAAAATAAAATAAGATTAATTTACAATAATAAATATTATAGAATAAGTGATAGGATCACTCATAGTAGAAATGGTGTTATTTATTCACAATTGAGAAAAACATATGTATGAGATTTGTGATTTTTATCATCTGAAAACCATCATTCATGAACTCCACCGAAGCTAAGTTCAGGACGATTAAAAACTGATAATTGATTTCACTTTTCATCATTAACATTTCCCTCGTTATGGACCATGTGGTTTTGTTGTGAGGGATATTTAGATTCAAAATAATGAGAGTATAATTTTTTTTTCCTCTTTCAAATAATCTTCTGCAATTGAGCCTTCAACTGATGATTTGTTACATACTTTTTCTTTCAATTTCTAAATGTATCTCTTGAATGGGTATATCCATCAGAACTGTATCGAACCTCCACATTTTTCTTCAAGAAGAAAATTTAATATAAAATGTTCCATTGAGTTAAAGAAATTTGATCAAAATATTTTTTTCCAGTTTACATAAAATTAAAACCACATCTTCTTGTAGTGTGCTTAGTGCATTGTAGTCTATTGTCACCACCAAAATGTCTCAGAAAAAATTTGATATGTCTGTTATCGTATCCAAAATCATAGAATTCAGAAAACCTATTACTCTAATCATCATATGTATTTCCATTATAACATTATAGTCATGAATTTTAAATCTGATAATATGACCATTTCTGACACATCTGACCAAATTGGAAACATAACCATCTAGAAGTCTCAAATATGAAATCCAATGACAACATAATAATTTATTTTATTTTTATAATGTATAAACTACTTTTGGATTCATTAACATCTATGATCTAACATTTTCAAACAGTTCTAGTTCTAGTTGCCTATAAATTTGGGAAATATATAATCATACTATTACATTATCTTTGGTCTTACCTGGTGTATCCAAAACTATATGAAATAAATTATCAAAATAGTTCTTCTCAAGATGCATGAAATCCAACATGCGACATACCAACAAATCATACCAATATGGAAGATCCCAAAAAATGCTTCATTTTATCCAATTGTGTTCTTTCCCAAGGCTATAAATTTTCTGTTGGTTTATTGTTGGTCCAAATGTGATGTGAGGTAATTAAGAGATAATTGATTTTACCTATATACCCGAGATCATTGTTTGAGGTTCTTATCTTTCAATTTTACCTTTTCTTAAATGATATTTGTTTCTTTGAAATGGATGATCAGTTAGAAATAATCTATGATGATAGTCGAAAAACATGGGTTTTTTCCATTAACAAGCACAAATGCTTTACTATCTCTCATATAGTACGAAATGATTTTGGATCATCTATACTCTATACAGATAACATGATATATGCTTGAAAGTCAGTAATTATCCACATCAATTTAGATTTTAGTAGGAAATTCTATTTTGTAGCAGCATCATATGTACTGAAACCATTACTCCACAATGAATTTAACTCATCAATCAATGGTTTCAAATAAACATCAATATTATTTTTCGGATGTCCTGGAAATATTAAGGTCAAAAAGATATATGGATCCTTCATCAAAATCCAAGGAGGTAAATTTTATGGAGTTATAAAGACAAGCCAACATGAATTCTAACTACTGTAGGAACAAAATAGATAGAAACCATCAGTAGAAATACCTAATCACACATTTCTGGATTTTAAAGAAAAATACAGATTCACTTTGTGAAAATGTTTCCATGAATCACCATCATAGAGATGATTTAATCTTTTACTAGTTGAAATATTGGTTTTATACCATGACATCGATGTTTCTGTGTTCTGAGACATAAATAAACACTCCAATCTGGGTGTAAGTAGGAAATATCTCAACTATTTTACAGGAATCAATCCAGGATTTTCTTTTTGAGCCTCTTTATAACTCAATTTTCCACATGTGGGAAAACTATCCAATAACTCATTTTCACCATAATATAAGATACAATCATTTGAAAATGAATAAATCTTCTAATAACAAAGACCTAGATTACGAACCTGCCTCTTTCTGTCATAGAAATTTTTAGGCAACACATTTCTTTCAGGTAACATTGTTTTAACCAAAGAGAATATCTGATTAAAACAGCTATTTGAAATTCCATTATCTGATTTAATAGCCATAAATTTTTTAATTGCTTTGTGTTTTCTTATCTTGCATTGAATGTATAAGGCTTCCTCAATGGACCTCAACAACTCATAAAATTGAGATGGTTCCAACTTAGGAGTTAAATCAATATCATCAAGAGTTTTTATTTGTTGAAAAAATGGAACTTCCACATCATGTACTAAATTCTAAAACCATGATGAATCCAGAATGAAATTATTAGTATCTTTTCTAGAACTGCGTTCACCATGTTTATACCAAAAAATAGAATCTGGTTGAAAACCAAAATGCAATAGATGACCTCCAACATTGTAAAATGTTTCAAATGTCTTTAGATCATATTTTTTACAAGGAAACTTAATTGTCCCATCTAAAACAAATTCTGATTTTAATGATGAAAATGATAAGAAAACTTCAATACCCTCAATATATACAGGATTTTAAATTAGAACTATTTAGATTTTTGCATTGATTTATCCAAGAACGATCATCTAATAATGACTATTTTCTAATTCCTTGTTCTATATTTATCTAAAAAATATAAAATAATTAGTTTTTTTAATAATTTGATATAAGACAAACACTATTCAAAATAAAGAAGAAATTTAAATTCACTTTTCTAGAAATTTTTAACAATTTCTATTATTTCGTAGTTATTTAGTGTATTTTTTTTTAAATTTTTACTAATATACACTAATTTATAATAATTTACACTAATTACCTTTAATTATTAGTAATTACAACTAATTTATACTAATTAATTCTAATTATGAACTGCACAATTTCCTGTGGATTGGCGATATATCTTTTGCCTGATGGCTCATCTCCTTACAAATTTCTCCGAATGAAATCACTATGAAAAATATGTTCCAAAATACCAATATCATTTTTCATATGCATGAGAATGGAGAGTGTAGGTGCCTCGTCGCGCTGATGTCCATTCTCGTGCATATAAAAATGGCTATCCGTATGTCAGAGAAATTTTTTCATAGTCATTTCAGTTAGAGAAAGTTTCAAGAAGTTGAGTTATTAGAAAAAAGAGCCTCTTTTTCCTGACTACTCATCTCCATGCAAATTTCTCACACCAAAATTAGTATGAAAAATTTGCTCTGACGTACGCATATCAATTCTTGTGAATACGAAAATGGATATCCGTAAGTTGGAGCAGATTTTTCATAGTGATTTCAGTGAGAGGAAGTAGCAGGGAGATGAATCGCTAAGCCAAAGGAATGCCTCCAATCCACTAGAAACTGTGCCAATTTATTTCTAATTATTGCTAATTATTTCTAATTATTGATATTTATTGCTATTTATTATTAATTATTTCTATTTATTTATAATTATTGCTATTAATTATTATTTATTTCTAATTAATGCTAATTACTGCTATTTATTGTTAATTATTGCTAATTATTTCCAATTGTTTCTAATTATATTTAATTATTGATAATTATATCTAATTATTGGTAATTATTGCTAATTATTTCTAATTATTGCTAATTATTGCTAATTATTCTAATTATTGCTAATTATTGCTATTTATTACTATTTATTACTATTTATTACTACATATTACTATATATTACTATTTATTACTATTTATTACTAATTATTACTAATTATTACTAATTATTACAAATTACTACTAATTATTACTAATTATTACTAATTGTTACTAATTATTACCAATTACTACTAATTATTAGTAATTACTACTAATTAATTCTATTTCAACCTAATTATTCTTAATTATTCCTAATTAATACTAATTAATACTAATTAATCCTAATTAATCCTAATTATTACTAATTATTACTAATTATTACTAATTAATCATTATCATTAATAATTATTACTAATTATTTCCAATTAATCCCAAATATTACTAATTATTACATATTAATCATAATTATTACAAATTATTACTAATTAATCCTAATTATTATTAATTATTACTAATTATTACAAACTATAACTAATTATTACTAATTATTACTAATTATTACAAATTATAACTAATTATTCCTAATTATTACTAATTATTCGTAAATATTACAAAATATTTCTAATTATTACTATTTATTAATATTTATTACTATTTATTCCTATTTAATACTATTTATTACTATTTATTAATATTTATTACCAATTATTACTAATTAACGCTAATTATTACTAATTATCATTATTTATTACTAATTGTTTTTATAATTTCTACTATTTTTACTAATAATTACTAATTATTACTATTTATTACTAATTTTTACTAATTATTACTAATTATTACTAGTTTTTACTAATTATTACTAATTATTAATTTTTATTATTAATTATTACTATTTATTACTAATTATTACTATTTATTACTATTTATTACTATTTATTACTAATTATTACTTGTTATTAGTAATTGTTACTATTTATTACTATTCATTACTAATTATTAATATTTATTACCATTTATTACTAAATATTACTAATTATTACTAATTATTACTAATTATTGCTATTTATTACTATTTATTACTAATTATTACTAATTAATCCAAATTATTACTAATTTTTACTAATTTTTACTAATTATTACAATTTAATCGTATTTATGACTAATTATTACTAATTATTACTACTTATTTCTATTTATATTACTATTTATTACTAATTATTACTAATTAATCCAAATTATTACTAATTTTTACCAATTTTTACTAATTATTACAATTTAATCTTATTTACGACTAATTATTACTAATTATTACTACTTATTTCTATTTATTACTATTTATTACTAACTATTACCAATTACTACTAATTATTACTAATTATTACTAATTATAACAAATTATTACAAATTATTTCTAATTATTACTAATTATTTCTATTTATTACTAATTATTACTAATTACTGCAAATTATTACTAATTATTACTAATTATTCCTAATTAATCTTATTTATTACTAATTAATCCTAATTATTAGTAATTAATCCTAATTGTTACCAATTAATCCTAATTATTACTAATTAGTCCCAATTATATCTAATTATTACTAATTATTTCTAGTTATTAGTAATTAATCCTAATTATTACTAATTATTACTAATTATTACTAATTATTACTAATTATTACTAATTATTACTAATTCTTACTAACTATCTCTAATTATTACTAATTATTCTTAATTATTACTAATTATTGAAAATTATTCCTAATTATTTTTTATTATTCTTTATTATTCATAATTATTACTAATTATTCCTAATTATTGCTAACTATTACTAATTAATCCTATTTATTCCTAGTTATTACTAATTAATCATATTTAATCCTAATTATTACTAATTAATCATATTTAATCCTAATTATTACTATTTAATCCCAATTATTACTATTTAATCCTAATTATAACCAATTAATCCAAATTATTACTAATTAATACTAATTATTAGTAATTATTCCTAATTATTACTAATTAATTTTAATTATTTCTAATTAATCGTAATTATTACTAATTATTCCTAATTATTACTAATTATTCTTATTTGTTACTGTTTATTACTAATTATTCTTCATTACTACTAATTATTACTATTTATTACTATTTTTTCCTAATAATTACTAATTATTACTAATTATTACTAATTACTTCTAATTATTACTAATTATTCCTAATTATTACTGATTAATCATATTTATTAATAATTTATTACTAATTATTTCTAATTATGACTAATTATTTTTAGTTATCACCAATTATTACCAATTATGACAAATTGCTACTATTTATTAATATTTATAAATATTTATTTCAATTTACTACTTATTAACGCTAATTTTTACTTATTATCGCTAATTATTACTAATTGTGACTAAATATTAATAATTTTTCTAAATAATATGAATGACTACTAATTAATAATAATTAATATAACTATTAATTAATACTTATTAATATTAATCACACGTATTTTTAAAAAAATTAATGCAAAATAAAACAATGTAATTCTAATTTAATTTAATTGAAGCTAATTAACAATAATTATAACCAATATCAAGTAAAATGAATTATCTGAAAAATAAAAAAATTGATAAATACATTAAAATTGAATCTTTCAGAGGATTTAAACTGCAAATATTGCTCCGATTTAAAATTCTTAACTTAGAAAAATATTGAGAGAGAAAATTTAAGTAGAGAGAGAGAGGCGTAGAGAAAGGAGTGGAATGAGAGGATACACGGATGAAGGTATATATAGGTTAGATTAGTTGTAACAAGATTATTTACGACATGTCTTGTCACAAATACTAACCCCCATATTAATTAGGGGTGATGGTTAAAAAGGTATTTCCGACGGGACCTGTCGTAAATAGCAATCTGCCGACATACTATTTGTGACAGGAGAAAAATTTCGTCGCAAATACTAAAAAACGTCATTGGATATTTGCGACGGGCTTTTATGCCCGTCGCAAATACCCTTCCCACGGTTTGGCGTGGAATTCACGCCAAACCTTATGCAATGGGCACCGTCTACCTGCCGCAAAATAACTAATTATATGTGACGGGATCCTTCACCGTCGCAAATACATTGTCTCAAATACCCATTTTTTCCGTAGTGCACGAGTGGATACTACATTTGAAACTCTTGTCAGCTCAGACATCGAAGGAACAATACAAACAGTCTCACTTTTCAAGGATCGCATGACCCTTAGGAAGTTGCAGCGAAGCTGAACATCAATTTGCTCCTCAAGAACTATAGGAATTTCTGATTTAGCTATGTTAAGAGCATGCTGATTTTTACTATTCTGACGCTCATGTCGAAGATGATGAAGAGACATTTTCTCTACAAGACAAATGCACACCTTAAAGAACTGGCTAGTAACAAGGTCAACCCAACATGTGATTGCAACAGAGAATCGGTAACTCTTGGTCTCTCTAGACATGCCTTACAAGCATTTTAGCATGACACATCAAATCATTTCTTTTATCCCGTGAGATAGATATCTCATATAACAGTTCAACATAAAATTATATTTTAAATGAAAATTAGATATTCCCCTGACATGAAAAATGCATGTCAATATATCCCTATGTTCCTACTATGATGCATGTATTCTCATCCCATGCCATACTGGGCCACGAGTACAATCTCTAGAAATAATAACATCATAAAACAATAACCTCACACAACATGTGAATCACCCAAGGTGAAATAACATTAACAATAACAAGCACACAACACAAACAATAGTCCCATCTCTTGGCACTCAGATTTGCCCCATACATGGGTTAGCTACTCCCATGCACAAGCTCATTATCATTTCATGACACATCCAAGTCTCCTTTCTACCATTCCCAAAAAGTAAAGTAGAAGAAAAGAAAACCTGATTCGCTGATACCACTTTGTAACATCCCCTAATCTGGCACTCTCTCATGTTTCCAGAAAGGGTTGGTTGTGAGAACTCAAGCATGCCACCCCATACGCTAGAGGCTGTATACTAGCAACGAGGGTGTGAAATGTATTGTAGGAAGACTATACCCCCTGGTACGAAGTGTCATAGAAGTAGAAACAATTCCTAATAAGATGGAAATAATCAGAATAATACATTGTGGAATACAACATTAAAAACCATTTGGATAATCCAATAATTAATAAAGGAATAATGTAATGATGTACTGAAATGTAACTAAATGTCATGCTAGAACAATACAAGAAAAATACTAAATGACTCAAATAAAGACTCAAAATCCTGGGTCCTAAACCCCACATCGACCCCATCTCTAAAATCCAACCCAATCTCAAAAAAGAAATGAACTGCAAGGCCCTTTTCCCTTGTCCAAACCCGCATCCACATAATCTGCTCAGGTACCAAACAGTGCCCCGAATAGTGTATGAGTATAACTCATTAGGTTTACATCACCGTGTCTAAACATAACCAGTCTGATAAGAAATGTACGAAATAATGTGATAAAAGGTGTATTAATTAATTCAATAATTAATAAAATACAACAAAAACCTACTTTAAAAACATGTCAAAATAACTATGAGCATGTATTACAACCATGCCAACCAAAATCATATAACCAAAGTAAAATAACCTACTTTAACACCTTGCCAGAATATCTTCGAGCACGTATTATGACCACGACAACCACAACTATATAACAATGGTATTGTCACAAAAATTAGGGTTAAAGCCAAATAAGCATTACAATATTCTCAGTCAAATCCATATAAGCATTAAAAAATTCTGGGTCAAAGCACAATAAGAATTACATCATTGGACTGGGAATAACCCTCTATATAAGCAATATAGCATGGGACTGAGCAGAGCCTGCTTAATATCAGTATTACAACATATAAGTGTGAAAGTACTAGGGCCATGCCCAATATATAAGGATTACATCATGTAACACAATTCATGTCATATAGCTTGGATATCAAAATATCACACAGAAATTCTCAATGATAAATAATTCTAATTGCCATTCTTCATTCATAGGACACATGAAATTAAATTTAGAATTTATTAACAATTATATAAATAATAAATAAGCCACAATTTATGGATTTTATAATAATAAATCATCCTAGGCCACATGTCATGCTAAACATACTTTAATACATTTTCCATTTCAACTATACTCATGGTTCGCTCACCCAATGGGTATCCATAATCCAGCCAGAAATCCATTTGAAATAAATTCACTTCAAGGAATAATTTTTTTCTTTTATTAAATTAATTTGGGCACATACAATGACGTTGCTATCACAATACTTCCTAAACTTAGAAATTATAAAACCATAGGGTTAAGATTCAGACCCCCTTCCTTTAACCGATGATCCAACAACACTTCCAATGACCAACTCCATGAGGAATAAGGTTTGGATGATTATAAAGAGGTTTCTAGATCATAATAATGATTTCTCACACAAATGGGGCATCCAGAAGAAAATCTAGCACCCCAAAATCTCTTGGAGAATACCCTTGGGTCAAGAGGAGAGGATCTTCAGTGGATTTAGAATGAAAATCATCTGCAAAGCATGTTTAAAATAGTAGGTCGATAATTTACATGGCATTTAATGTGATTATATGTTGTGTAACTGTTTTTAATGGAATACACCAATAAACCAATCGCCACAGATTTATTTTATTAAAACCCTCGAACAATTACATAACGTGTACTACCTTTACATGATGTGTAAATGTTATGCAGTTTATTTTTCATCACATTTCCTAACCAAAACAAACATCTTTTAAAGCTTCTCAAATCACCAATAAACCATGAAACGATTAACCCAATTATACCTGGACTCCATTAATCCAAACAAGCATACATCCCTAATTTTAGGTCATTTTTCCTAACAAAGTCTCTCTATCTTGAACAAGACTCGGTCACCAAGGCTTAAATGAAAAACATGGAGAGAATCACACCTAAAAAAATGCGAGATATTACAACCTCCCACATTATAATAGCTCTTCCATGAGCTACCCCAAGCATCACTATGAGGTGTCAAAAAATAAGTACAAATATTGTTTTTTTATATAAGAATTTATCTCCCAGGTCTCCTTTTGTACTCACCCATGCTGTCACTGTACCTGAACCAATGGTATAGTCCTACCCCGAAGTTATTTTTCACTATGATCTACAACCCATATTAGATTCTCCTCAAAGAATGCAACAACACAAAGATTGAAGTATACTATGTCTATCACATGACAAGGGTCTGAATGATATATTTATAGTTTCGACATGTGGAACACATCATGCACAGAACTGTAGTGTTATTGAAGGGCTAAATAGTACGCTACTGGACTGACCCATGTCACTATTTCTAAAGCCCCAAAACACCTAGTCGATATCTTTCCATGTTTCTTGATACAGTGCTACCCCAAACTAGGAGACACCCAAAGGAAAACATAATGACGAACCTTGAATTACACAGGTTTTCTTTGATAGTAAGCATATGATTTCTACCTACTCTGCACGGTCACCAAACATTGTATGATCAACTGAACCTGTTCAGATGTCTCCTGCCTAATACTAGGTCCAACATGTACTAACTCACTTACCTCTATCTAACAAATAGGAGAAAGGCACAAACATCCATATAGATCCTCAAAATGTGACATTTGGATCGACGCATGGAAGCTATTATTATATGAAAACTCCAAGAGTTCCATATGTTTCTCCCATGAATCACCAAAATCCAAAACATGGGCCTGTAACATATCCTATTAAACCTGAATAGTCTGTTCAGATTAACCATCAGTTTGTGGATCATAGGCCATGCTTAAAAGAACTCATGATCCAAGGGATTTCTGAATACCCTAACAGAAACATGATGTGAAATGAGGATCTATTTCTAAAATGATACTCCTCGTCACATCGTGCAACCGAACCACCCCAAACATGTAAATATTTCATAGATATTAAAATATAAAGGTTTCCATAATAGGTAAGAAGTGGGATACCTTAGTCAATCGATCCACCATAACCCATACAACATCATTCTTGGGGATCATCCTCGGTAATCCTATCACAAAATCCATTATGGAATCAACCCATTTCCACTCAAAAATGGGTAAAGGATGCAAAATTCTAGCTATCCTTTGATGATTAGTTTTCACACACTAAGAAGTGAAGCATTTTGGAATGAAGTTTTCCACAAACTTCTTCATTTCTGGCCACTAGTATTTTCTACATAGATCAGGATACATCATTGTTAAACTAGGGAGCACAACCTATCTAAAATTAGGGAACTGCCTCATCATCTCCTTATGCAAGCTTGTAGAAACCCATACCCAGCCATGGAAAAGGAGATAATTTTCATTGCTGAGAAACCATCATGATGTCCTCTCCCCACTATATAATTTTTCTCTTAGAATTGACCCCTTCGGATCAGAAAATCATTCAGTCTTAATTTGGTCCAAAAATCATGGGTATAATAGATCTTGAAGTTAGAGCTACTCATTGCTATGATTCTTGAACATCTAGATGCATGACTGCAAATAGGTATATTATCCTCCACTCATTACAAGATTCCCATACTACCTATTTTGGTGTCTTTCATCTCAAATAATCGACAATGATGTTTCCTTTTCCTGGTGTATATTCCAATTCAAAGTCGAAAGAATGCAGATACTTGACCCACCTCCTCTACCATAGGTTCAGGTCCCACTAAGAAAAGATGTACTAGGACATATGAAACCATTAGATTTTAGATCTTCCAACTAAACATTAAACTTATGAAGCTCTACTGGTTCCATTCATTATGGCGGTATATAATATATCTCTAATACTGGAATTGACTCAATCGTGAACTCGATATCTCGCTTGAGAAGTAATCCATAGAACTCATCAAGGAAAAAATCCTGAAAATGATCTACCACTAGAGAAAAATAATACTAATAAATTACAACATTATCTATATGAAGAACCTCTATCTAAGCCGTGAT
This sequence comes from Viscum album, assembly GCA_963277665.1. NCBI lineage: Eukaryota > Viridiplantae > Streptophyta > Magnoliopsida > Santalales > Viscaceae > Viscum > Viscum album. The sequence continues at coordinate 135,066,059 of OY728153.1, forward strand.
ACAATCCAATATTTACTGAATTAGTCTTGCATGAACATCCTGAATATCCCACTCACCCTGGTGTGAATAGAAGCTTCCTTCTGGATATAGGAAAGTAAACATCCTCCTATAATAGACGATATGAGTATGGTATAGAACCAACCAATCCATACCATGAATTAATTCAAAACATATCATTTCTAGCATGAACGGTTCTCAAAATAAGTGGTAACCACTAATCTCTAGAACCAATCCTTACAACATTTAATGTTCTTTGACCACATTCCCAATGGTGTGTCAATGGTTAAAAAGCATCTAATATTTCCACATACAATCCAAAATCATTTTAAGAAATAGTAGATAAAAATAATTTTATGCTTCTATATCAAAAAAACACAAGCTAAGGTAGATGATAGAAGAATCATACCTCTGATAGTATACATTTCTGCATCCACGTTAGCCAGAGTAGTCTGCATAATGTGCAACTGACTTTTACCTTTGCCTTGTGCTCTAGTATGACTACCATAAGATACATCCCATTATTGATACTGTTTCTCATTCACTGGGGTACCATATTCCCTACCTCGGCCTAAACGGCCTGTAGAAATCTAGCTACCTACCTGCTAAAGGGTAATCGAGCCCCTTCCCAACTCTGGTGCCTATCCTGATCCTCTACCACTAGCATGCTGTGGAAAGTTATAACAGAACTTCTAAAAATGACCCAGTATGCCATTTATATGAAACATTAATATGGGTTAAGGACAATGAATGTTCTTTTGTACAAACTTTCTAGACTAATAACACTAAAAGGGAACACAATTTTGAGAGGGTATTCCACTTACCTAAATGATCTTCCCACTACTTCTTTAGTGGAAAACATCATAATGGTGCTTCTTACAACTCGTAAAAGAACTCATAGATCACCCTACTGAAACAACATGGAATATTTTTGAGGCCTCTCTCAGATTACCTTCCATTATGTTTGCCCAATTCATGAAATCTTCAAATATTTTTAAATGAAAAACATTCACCTGTGACCTATCTCATAAAGAAGACTATCCTATAAATCTCTCACCCTGGAGATCTCATTAGCTTCCAAATATGGTGTAAAGCACTGTAGGTTGGTAAAAAGTCTAGCATAGTCCAACACTGAAAACCCCTCCTGTGTCAGATGCATGAACTCATGAGATTTTTTATCCCTCAAGGTTTTGAGATAGAAATTTCTTAGGAACATCATCTCAAAGTCCTTATAAGATAGATCATCCGACTACCCATCTTCCTCTATAATATCCTAACAATTCTTGGTAGGTCCACAAAGGTTATACGCCATAAGTTTCACCCTCCCATCTGTGGTGTCTCAAGATGCTTAAAGATTGTCTGGATTTACTCGATCTAGAGCTTAGATGCCTAGTGACCACCTTCCCTAATAAAAATATGTTGATTCTGCAGATAAAACTCTCTTTTTCATATCATAAATCAAAGTAACAGTAATAATAGTCTCCCTTTCCATGGATCTCATTACCATTAAGAAGCTGCCACGAAGCTGAACATCCATATTCTCCTCATAAACTATAGGAATTTATAGCTCAGATATGTTAGGTGTATATTTATTTCCACTCTCCTGATTCTTGAGTTAAAGATAACGAGGAGGCATTTTATCTACAAGATAAACACACGCCATAGAGAATTGTCTAGCAAAAATGTAAACCCAATAGGAAAATTTAACAGAGAATCACTAACTCTTGGTCTCTCTAGAGATACCTTATAAGTATTTTAGCATGACACATCAACCCATTTCTTTTATCTATTGAAACAGATATCTCATATCATAGTTTAACAGACACATATATTTTACATGAAAAATAGATACACCCCTATCATGAACAATGTATGTCAATATATCCCAATGTGCCTAATATGATGAATCTATTCTCATCTCCCGCCATATTGGGACATGAGTATAATATAAAGAAATAATAACTTCATAAAACAATAATCACACAAAACATGTAAATTACCCAAGTTTAAATAACATCAACAGTAATTAAAAAACAATACAAACAGTAATCCCATCCCTGGGCACTCACATTTCACCCCGTATATGGGTTAGATACTCCCAAAAACAATATCATTAACATGTCTCAATACATTCTAGTCTTCTTTTTACCTTTCCCAAATAGAAAAAACAGAAGGAAAAAAAACCTTCTCCACTGATAAAACATTGTAACATCCCCCAATATAGAACTCTCTCACATTGAAAAAATGGGTTAGTTATGAGACCTCAAACACACCTCCTTGTATGCTAGAGGCTACTGAGCTGTAGTGGGGGTGTGAAATTTATAATGGGGAGGCTGTAACCCCTAGTATAAAGTTACATAGTAGTATAAAAAATTCATAAAAAAATAGAAATAAATAGAGTAATACATTGTGAAAGACAACAACAAAAACCGAATGGATAATATAATAAATAATAAAGGAATAATGTAATGATTTTATGGAATGTAACAAAATGTCATGCTAGAGTAATACAAGAAAAAGACTAGTAGACTCAAATAAAGAGTCAAAGTCCTAGGCCCTGAACCCCAGGTTGGTCCCATCTCCAAACTCCAGCCCAACCACAAACAAGAAATCAACTATAAGGTCCTTTTTCCTTGTCTAAACTTGTATCCACATAATCTTCTAGGGTACCAAATAATGGCCCTAATAGGGTGTAAGTATATCTGATTAGGTCGACACCACCGTGTCTAAAGAAAACTAACCTGATAACAAGTTTATGAAATAGACCGATAAATAGGTTTATTAATTAAATCAGTAATTAATAAAATAAAATAAAAACATGCTTCAAAACCATACTAGAATAACTATGAGCATCTATTATAACCATAAAAAACTCAATCATATACCCAAGGTAAATATAACCAGCATCAACACCATTCCTAGATATCTCTGAGCATGTATTACGACCATGACAACCACAACCATATAAAAATTGTATTGTCACAAAAATCCGGGTCAAATCCCTATAAGCATTATATCATTTTAGGTAAAATCACTATAATCATTATAAAATTCTATATCAATGCCCTATAAGATTTACAACATTCTTGGTCTAATCCCTATAAGAATTATAACATAGGACTGAGCATAACCCACTCTCTATAAGCATTACAACTTGGGATTGGGCTGATCCTGCTTAGTGTCATCATTATATCATATAAGTGTGCAAGTTCTAGAGTCATGCCTAATATATAAACATTACAACATAGAACATAATTCCTCTCATATATCATGGATATCACAATATCACATCAAAATTATCAATTGTTAATTATTCAAATTACCATTCTTATTTGATATTCCACTTTCAATTTAATTCACAATTGATTAGAAATTATATCAACAAGAAATAAGACACAATTTAGGGATTATATAATAATAAATCACCCTAGGTCACATGTCATGCTAATTTTTTTAATAAATTTTTCATTTCAATTATATTCATGGTTTGCTCATAGAATAGGTAGCCATAATCCAGTAAAAAATCCATTTGAAACCAAAGGACATGAAGGAACAATTACATTAATTTTTTAAATTAATTTGGGCACACACAATGATGAAGCTATAATAACACTACATAAAATTTACAATTATCAGACCATAGGGTTATGATTTAGACCCCATACCTTTAACTGATGATCCAACAATGCTTCCAATGACCAACGCTAAGAGGAAGAAGGTGAAGATGATTGAAAATAGGTTACTAGATCAATGTAGGGATTTATCACAAAAATATGACATCCATAAAAGAATTTGGAACCCCAAAATTGCCTGTATAATTCCCTAGGGTCGAGAGGATAGGATCTACAATATATTTAGAATGAAAATCAGCCACACATCATGTTTATAATAATAGGTAGGCCATTTACATGGTGTGTAATGTGGTTACACATCATGTAAATATTTTTATTGGAATAATTGAAAAAAATAATCACATATTATTTATTTTCTTAAAAACCTCAAACAATTACATGATGTGTAAATATTTTGTAGTTGATTTTTCAGCCTATTTAGCTTTTAAACAAAACTGAACCTCTTTTAATGCTTCTCAATTCACCAAAAACCCACGAAACACTTAACCCATTTATATCCAAACTCCATTAATTGAAATAAGCATACATACCTGAACATTATCTCAATTTAACCAACAAATTATCTTCATATTTGAATAATACTTAGCCACTAAGCCTCAAATAAAAAACTCAGAGAGAAACATACATGAAAAAATACAATATCTTACAAATATCATCATCAATTTTTGGTGTAGTAGAATCTATTTTTGATATTTATTACCAAGTTATTAAATACTTATATTTAGTTTTGAGAGTATATGATCCTAATGATATACTGGTCAATATAGAGGGAGGCTATGATTATGAGAGATTCACTATGGTTTTGATATAATACCCATTGTAACTCTTTGTGTTTATCGTGTAAAATATATGAATAATGGAGAATAATTGATCATAGGAAAGAATAGGTACCCACACTAGGGCCAAAACTTGTAAAAATTATGTGTTACCTATATGATTTCATTTTATATCATATTAAGGTAATCTTGATATATTTACTTTCAGTGGATCAAATCCTAATAGGTCACATAGTTTAATTTCAAAGAAAATAAATTATAAAAAAAGAACCATTGATTAAACCCCCTCTTCTCAGTGGTGCAACCCATTATCAGGGCACATTAAATGGTAAAAGAGCTTATACGATCCCTCTATTAGATAATTTTTTTCTTAATATGGATTTCCTTAATTATGTTAATACCAGGGGTGTCCCCATTTTTGATGGAAAGAACTATCATGATTAGAATAATAGGATGGTGCCTTATATTTTTTCACTTGGTTTGAAAATAAAAGATGGTGAAATAGTGGATTTTCCACCCATTAATGGAAATTATTCAAAGTCATTTTTTAATAATAGGTATTTATAAGTTACTATAAAAGACGAAAATTTCATTCTAATGTCTCTATCCTAAAAGGTTTACACAAAAGTTATGGGGATTTATGTAGCTAAAGAAATTTGGGATAAATTAGAAAGTGGTTATGAAGGAAATGTTAAAGTTAAATAAGTGAAGTTAAAAATATACAGAATTAGATTTGAAGATGTGAAGTTTTATGATGAATAAAATATTCCTAACTACTTTATATGAGTCAATGAGATTATCAATAACATGAAGGCCTATGGAGAAAAGTTGGATGATTCCATAATTGTTAAAAGGTTAACGAGAAACTTTCCAGACTGGTTTGATCCAAATATCTCAACATTAGAATATGAAAAGGATTATAAATTTGATTAATTTTATAACATTATCATTTCTTATGAAAGGAGAAACATCCCAAATTTTAAAAATATGGTATTAGAGGAAATTGATTTTGAGGCCAAGAGAAAACTCAAAATATGATATGAAGAATATAAATACTCAAGTGAATCTAATGATGAGGAGCATAATTAATATCATAAGTGAGTTATGGATTTTATATCAAAGAAATTTAAAACAGAAAAGATTGAGTTTAAATTAAAACACCCACTTAGGTGTTATAAATGCAGTGGAACTGTACATTTTTCTATGAATTGTTTGAAGAAGAATAATGTTGAATATAATACAGATGAACAATATGATAAACCTTAGAAAAATAATTGAAAAATATCAAATGAATCAAAAAAATATGGTGAGAATAAGACTAAGTATTTAGAAGAAAAATAAAAATTTTGATTAATAAGGAAGAACAAGTTGACTCTTCAACAAGCATCTAATTAAAAAATGAATCTATTAGAAAATTTACTAACTTTATAGATCATTTTTTTAAATGTGGAGAGACATCATGTTTTGAAAAAGAAAACATATACGGAGGACGTAATGAAGTTCAAACTTGAGGCCTATCTTGAGTATAATAAAAAAAATAAAGAATTATAAAAATATTTTAAATAAATAAATTTAAAAGAAGATTTAAAAAATGAGGAATACATCAAAAGGGAAACATGTTATATTGACAAAATCAATAAATTCAATATAATAATTACTATATAGGATAAGATGGTAAGTGACCTTGAAGGAATAATTTCTTGGAGAGAGGTAGATTTAAGTAAAATAGAATTAAAGTGATTTGAAGATAAGAATAGTATACAAAATATTAGATAATACTTCATTGAGGTGGTAGACTTTGGGATTGAATCATCACAAGCAGGGGAAAAGAGGAGTCCAACGTGGCGGGTTAATTCTACTTCTATTAAATCTCAAGATGAACTCGTTACCTTTAACAATGCAGATTCCAAAACCAAATCTGAATCTATATGGGATAGGAATATTGATGATATATCCACTTAAATATCAAGATAAGAGAATAATATCTTTTCTATAAAGACAAAAACCCACACAGTGCGTGACAGGAAGAAATCAATAATATTATGAACATAATTCTTATCATTATTGAATATTAAGGTTCAAAGTCTACTACTGGTCTCATGGAGTGTTTAGACATAAATACAATAAATTATGGTTCAATATATCAATTCTAAAAAAGATATACATGTTAGGGGGAACAATTTTGATATGATGAAAAATTAATCTCAAAAGAAGCAAGTTGTGACTAGAAATTCATTATATATGTTAACATAAAATGTTTTTTGGTTTCTTGGAAGAAATTATTGGTATATGTGATCATTAGGGTCATTGTGATGAGAAGTTTATTACGACCTTCCTAGAAAATATTACGATGTTGAGAAAGTAAAGAGAATTCATAATGTGAGGGAATAAAAGTCATGTTTTTCTTAAGTTTTATTGATGTTTTGTAAGATAACCAAGACATGGATTCTTGATAGTTTTTGTTATTAAAACATGACTGGTGATACTAAAATTTTGAAGAATATCAAAAATCATGAGGGAGGTGTGGTGGATTATGGAGATAAGTGTTCTATAAAAATATGAGTTGTGGGAGCTACTGAGATATATACTCAAAATCCAAATTCAAAAGATGTATTATTTATTGAAGTGATGAAGCATAATCTTTTGAGTATTTGTAAACTATTTAATGATGGAAATAATTTAATTTTCAAGAAATAATCATTCATAATTAATAGAATAAAGGATGTAAGGATCATCACTCAAGGAAAGAGAACAAGTGGTAATTTGTTTCAAATTGGTGATCCCACTAAATTCTATTATTTGGGTGTAAAAGATGAAACTAGTTTTTTGAATATAAAACTCGATCATCTTGGTCAAAGAAGAATGGGTAAAATCTTAAAGCATAGTGTGGTGAGAGATATACCCCAATTTAAAATAGAGAGATATATTTTATGTGAAACATTAAAAAAAATCATTCCTGGAACTTGTAAAATAATGGAGATATAATACACTAGGCCAATTGAACTAATTCACATTGAATTAGGTGTAAATATGAGACAAAATTATACCAGTGGTGATTTATATTTTATCAAATTCATTGAAGACATCACCCGAATGACCAATTTCATGTTTATGATTCACAAGACTAAATTAATTAACATGTTTAAATTATTTAGAAGGAATATTGAGAAGGAATTCAGAGTCTATTTGATAATATAAAAGAGTACACATCTAACACTCTTGAAATATATCTTGAAAATCATGGAATCAAACATCAATATAGTTAACTCCATACTCCTCCACATAATGCTATAATAGAAAGGAAGAAGAAGAGTTTAGTTGATATGGGCATGACAATTCTAGTTGGACACAAAATATAAAATTTTGTTTGGAGGAATGCAATGTGTATAATTTTACATATGGAAAAATGTGTTTGCTGATAACAAAGATACACATGACATCATATGAGATGTGGTATAAAAAAATCAAATAGTAAAGTACTTTAAGGTTTTTGGTAGCTCATGTTATATAAATATAAAAAATAACAATATGGGAATGTTTGAAGAAATAATCGAATAAGGGATATTTATGAGCTACTTATCAAATAACATATTCTAAAAATACTAGAATAATTGGGTGAACAAACTAGTTTATTTCTTTTATGTAGATATTGTTGAGAATCAATCCACATCAAGTGTGACAAATAAAGTTATTTTTGAAAATAATTGCGTAGAAAAGATGCATATTTCATAAAAATTGAATAAAAATAATAAAATAAATATAAAATTTAAGTTGATGTTGAATCTAAACAAAAAAATGATGATTATTAAGTTGTTTGAAAAAAAATTCAAAAAATTAAAGATTTATGAAATATGTTAATAAAGAAAATAAAATTAGAAGTCAACAGGATCTAGTGCATACTAGAATAATCTTGAGGATTGAAAAAAAATCGATCTCATATCATTGACTTAACTATTAAATGTAGAATAATTAGATAAGAATATGGAATGGATAAATACAATGAATGAAGAATTATACTAGATTGATAGAAATGCCACTTAGAATCTTGTCCCTAGACTAAAAGATAAAAAATTAATTAGGGCCAAGTAAGTATTCAAGAATAAATTAAATGATAAAGGAGAGGTATCATGGAACAAGGTAGGAATTATTTTAAAAGGATTTTCATAAGTTTAAGGAGTTTAATTTTTAGAAAACTTTTCCTCTGATGCAAGGTTAGAGGCTATAAAAATGTTCCTAGAATTTTCAGCTCAATGGAATTACAAAATAATTATCAAATGGATGTAAAATATACCCTATTTAATGGAAATATAGTGACTGTGTTTTCATGAAATTTCAAATTTATTATGATTTTAAGGTTGATTTATAGTCTAGATAAGACCCTAGGTTATCTCTCAAGGAGCGTAGGTAGTTTATAATATGTATTTTTAATAAAGATTACTAAACGAGGGGGTGATTTTGAAAACAGTTTAATGGAAATAACTCAATCAAAATAGATTAAAAGTTGAATGAACAAGAGAATTTTAAAAAATATGAGATAAAGGGGTCGTTTTGATTTCAATACACACATTTAAAGTTTATTTTTCTTATAGATTCATTTAATTTTGATGTAATTCTTTGGTTGAAATTAATTGGAATCCCGATTAATTCTTAAGATTTTATTTCAATGCTTAAAGAATCAAAACATGACATAAAAATCATATTGTCAAGGTCCAAAACTTATGCATAGAATAATATATTTCAAATAATATTTAAATCTCAAGAAGGTGTGTATGAAAAAGATTCTTGTTCTGTCCAATCGGAACAATACAAATCATGCACTCAAAACCTCACACTGATCAGTTAGAAATTAAGAGCTTAACGATCACATGTTTCAAACAAAGAATTAAAATATGAAATCATGTAAGATAAATGGAATGAAATGTTTAAACACCCAAATTACTCCAAACCAATAGCTAATATATTCATTGTAACTTCCTTGGCTTGTGTGTAGCTCCCTCACAATGAACGCCCACTGTTTAGCCCGACATCAAGAGGAGGAGAAATCTCAGGTGCATCTCCTTCTTCATTTCAGCTCTCCCTGTGAGGATAGAGAGATACACTACCTCTAAGGAGATTAAAGGACTCCTATGGATCTTAAAATTTTCAGCACTTCACTCTCTTGGTCTAACTTGGAAATGAGGTACCGAAGGTGCCTTTTGATATCCAAAATAGGACATGGTTTTGAGCACCGTATTTTTGAGAGACCACTTGTGTCTCAGTTTTGGGCTAGTATAAATCCATACCAAGACTTGGAAAAAAGATAAGAGTTGTTGAAATGACTTTTGAATGTATCTATGTAAAATTTGGCGGCCATTAGACATCTAGATTGCGAGATATGGTCAAAATACCGAACCAAACTTTTGAATTTGGGAATATTCTTTCCCCTGGATAGAAAGGTTTGGATGGGCCATCATATCGACGAATTTGTCTCCATTTCCTTGATATAGGTTGTATCCAATGAAGTTTTGGAGCGTACCCCAAAATTTCATCCCACTTTGAGGCACATAATTCTCATAATGATAAAAAAAGTGGACAAATGTCCATGAGATGCCATGCAGTTTGGACCATTTTCTTATGGATCATCTCTGGGGACTCTAAATCATCTCATCCTACAATGAATTCATCAAAACAAGTAACAATTATCTTTCTAACAGTGATTAACACAAAATAAATTAATCAAACATTAATTGAAATTTGTTATTATTATTGGATCGATAGATATAATAGATATGATACTGATTATAGTATCAAACTGTGATGTAGATAATCAAATACAATAGGGGGGGGGGTGGATTGAATATTATAAAAATTCATTTGGAAATTTTAAAGATGATTATGTTTAACAAGGTTAAACAAGGTAATTCACAAAACCTCTAGATTCTAACAAGTTGCTTGATTCTGGAAAACTGATTCCAGAAAAAAAAACTTAACTAAATTTTACAACAATTAAGATTCTACCTTAAAGCTTATAGAATCCTATAAAATCAGAGTACAAGTTTAAGGATGTATAAGAAAGTTATACTTTCATTATCAATCAGATTTACAGTGGAACACAAAACTAAAACACTACAAGTAACAAGTAGTAACTCTTTTAACCCAAAAATAAGGGTATCCAACAACCCTGTATAAAGGTCCCTTGATTTATAATTTCAAGAAAGTATGTCTTACCCAAACTCAGGTAAGCCCTCAATCCGAAGAACAATATCTGTATTGCTATCCCCACAAGCCTTTGATTAGTAAGGAAATTGGCACCTCTGACTTCACAACCCGAAGTATCTGATTTCATGGAAATTGCACCTATGCACAAAGCAAATCTACACAAAGAAAATTTTGAACAAGTCGTTCAAACTTTTTGCATGAAGCCTGAGAGTCTCTCTCTAGAAATCACTTCAGCAACATGTAATCTCTAGAGTCATAGAATAGTGTTGAGATCTTTCAAATGAGCTCTTATTTATAGGCACAACACCAACAGTCGGCTCCCTCCTCCAATGGTCATATTTTTCTTTGAATTTTGGAGGGACCTGTACACGTGTCACTCAAAAAAAGGTTAGTTAGTAACTGAAATCATGACATCATTTTATAACAAGTGTAAGAAAAAATATGGTTACATAACTAAAATCCAATATTCAGAATATAAGAAAATGAAAGTTCGGAGTCTAACCAAAAAAGAATTAGGACTCTATAATACAAGGATATTCAGATTCTATTTTCTAGTAATTCATAACCTGAAATCGATAGAATTCTGGAGTCTGGATTTCATAGAAATTCAGAATCTAGATTCACAAGAATTCAGAACAAGAACTTACAAAGTTCGGAGTCTGTATTCAGAGAACTCGGAGCCAGAACTCAAAAAAAGTTCGTAACCATAATTCGTATTCAAAATTACGAGTTATAACTTGGGAGAGTTCATAACCAAAATTCGTAATCAGAATTCAGAGTCAAAACTCATGAGAGTTCGTAACCAGAATTCGTAATCAGAATTCAGAGTCAAAACTCATAAGAGTTCGTAACCAGAATTCCGAGAATTCGAATACTAAAACAAAATTCTTCTTATCTATGTATTTATAAGATTCCGAGGTTTTGGTTATAAATCTAATTTTATAGTTAAAAAAATTATGATATGAACAATGAACATGGTAAGGATAAATTTTCTTGAGGAAGGAAATTTTTCCTTATTGAAGTAAAATATAGGGTAGATTTTTTTTCCTTGAGATAAGGTGTTTGTGATTTTCAAAACAAGAAGGAATGATAAAGTCATAAGGAAACATTATTGACTCAACAATCTCCCCTATACATGAATAAATAGAAAATTAATAAGGATAACCTTATTGACTCAACAATCTCCCCCTTTTTGCAAAGCACAAACATTCTTACGAAAAAGAATATAAGGACTTTGAAAAATTTTCTAGACTTTGAAATAAAACTTATCTCCCCTTTTAAATTGGAAAATATGAATACGAATAAATCCCCCTTAGGCTTTGGAACACTAAGTATCGTATTCTAGATTTCCAGAATAAGATTTTTCATTTAGCTTAAATAAGGAAATCTCTAAAATGAAAACTCCCCCTTACTTAGGGATACATCTTTTTTACTTAGAATTATTTTTTCTTCTCCCCCTTTGTGATTTTAAAAAATAATTTCAGAGAATGGAAAAGAAATTAAGGTACCTAAAAAATTAGTACAAATATCCAAACAAAAACAAGAAAACACAATTTCATTAATATTGAATGAATTTGTACAAGGGAAAAAAATACAACAAAAGATCAGATTGGATCTATTTTCCTTCCTCCTCCTTGGGTATTAACTTCTTTACTATGGTTTTCAGCTTCTTTAACTCCCTGTGATCTTCCTCTTCTTGCTTCTCTATAGCTTTGATCCTATCATCCCGAGCCTTCAGAGTCTATGCCTGAATCTTCAATAGGTCATCTTGCTTCACTAACTACTCTTCAATCTTGATCCAGAGACCCCTTTCTGTTTTCCAACTTTGGACAACATAATTAAACTTCCCATTCAGATCTTTGACATCCTGAATCTGAGTATTCTTATCATGATTTAGCTTTTCCTCAAAGCTATTTGTGAGATCCTTGATTTTTCTGTCTTGAGTATCAAAAGTTTCCTAAACATCACCTTGAAAGTCATCAATCTCTCTCAAATCTTAAACTATATTCTTTGACCAGCTAACCATTTTCTTGCTAGATTTTTTCTGGGCTTCATAGTTGATAAGGAAGTTCTTGTAGTCAGCCTCAATCTTTATGCACCTATCCATCACCATGGATACAGAATCTGATTTCTGATTCATTCTATGTTGGAGAATATAAAATCTGCAGTCAATGGTTGGAATGATCGGAATGTTGTCAATAAGATTTTTCAGAGATTAAATGACAAAATCATGTCCCAAAGCTAATGATTTCGAATATGATACTTTTCTAGGTAATGGTTCTTTCTATAGATCAACCAGATTCCTCTTAGAAGATGTAACAACTTCCTTCTTCCTCAAAACAACTTTAGTAGGTGTATCATCAGCCTCTTGTTTCCCCTTATTGGTTCTTAGAACAACTTCTTCATCTGGAGACTCATGCTCACTTTCAGACAACTGAACAATCTTATCTTCATCAATTTTTTATTTCTTGGTTCCTGCCTCAATATCCTCAGGGTGAATAAAGTCATGATTATAAATCTCTTCTTCAGATAGTTGGTTCACTTCTTCTTCAGATTTTTCATCAACCCCCGGAGTATCAAGCCTTGAAGATCCGGGTTGAGAAGTCCGGATTGATAATTTCTCAGAATCACTTTACTTCTCATGAAAGTCTTCAACCTAATTTATCAGATCAGTTGTATCATCAATTCTTTTAGCTTCTTGTACTTCTTCTATAACTTCATTTTCTTGGAAAACCTTCTCTAGTACTTTTTCCGGAGTCATGAACTTCTTCCCTCGTGTCTCAGGTAATGGTTCTACTAAGAAAGTTTTCAGTACCGGGATGTTCTCGGATGATTTTTTAGTATCCCTTAAGAAGGGATTGACAAACTTCAGCCTTGACATTTTCTTCTTAAGCTTATTCTCTTTGGATTGCTTCTCAGGCTCTTCAGTAGTCTTTTCTTTTAGAGGCTTGGCTTTTGTAGGGTCTAAACCAAACTGTGGCTCTCCATCCTTCCGATTATTTTTATCCTCCCTCCATTTGGCTACCACCTCATCCAGATAGGCTTTCTGCTTATTGGGATTTGGAGGTCCAGTTTGAGCTTCCTTATCTTTAGGGGTTTCACCTTCACCTTATAATTCCTTCAATTTTATTTTATTTATAGCCTTCTTCGATGGTTCAACCTCCTCTTCATTTTTCAGAACGACTTCTTCTTCTTCCACTGGTAGATCATAAAACTCTTCATAATCTTTAGAAAAATTGACATTCATTCTTTTCAAAGTTTCATCACTAACTAACATAACTTTTCAATTACTCGTCTTAGAACTACAAGGATTATTGAAGGAATCAAGACACCAAACAATCAACTTGGAGTGTAGGGAAGGATACATAATTATTTGTGCTCTCAAATTCCCATTCTTGATATTATTTACCGTAATGAGAATATTCTTCATTAGATTGATCTTCCTTAGATTTACTAAAAAATCCAAGATATACATATCACTTTTCTTCAGTGTGTCATTGTCACCCTTTCTCGGTATGATAAAACCTTGAACCCATAACTCAATGATCTGATTTTTGGTAGAAAAGTGAGCAATTTTTGCGGTCTTGACATCAGTAAGTCCAAGAAACTCCATAGCCTTCAACTTTACAAAACTTCCTTGAACATTTGGTAGCTTGTGGGAACAGAACTCAGATTCCCCTTCGTAAGACAACCCCACCAAGCTAGCAGCCTTGGTGTATGAAAGAGCATAGGTTTTTCCATAACTCTTGAATGAAAACTTATCTCTCCTTTCTTCCTTTAAGAAACAAACTGTATCATAAAAATCTATAAGTATATTTGGATACACCGGGTCTTGAGCTCCTGGATTTGAAACACAAATGATTTCCCACCCATTAAAATTGATGTTTTTGAAGATAATGGAGTCATAATTGTTGAAGAAATTCAAATGCACTAGCCTCTCTCTGTATACTTGACACTCCGAAATCGGCTTGACAGAAGACATATCTTGAGAAGGAACTTCACCAGACATTCAGAATTGAGAAACCTTTGAAAATCCAGAATGAGATTATGAAAGAGGGAAGAGATTCGACATGAAAAATCTTGAAAACCGATGTGGGACAACCATCGAGGGTCCCCTTTTATAGGTGTTGATGCGACAGTTCATCTTCCCATCTAAATCCAATGGCTGAGAATTCTTCTAATCAGATCTGACGGTTGAAATGCTAGCCACAAGGAAAATTTGGTAGGATCCGATATTTTGAGGTTTTTAAAGGAAAATATTCGGATTTAAGGAAACTAGAATCTAAAAAATTTAAAACACAAAAAGAAAATACCAATAAGTAAAAGGTGATTACAAAAACATAAGAAAGAAATCATACCTTTCAGATTTCCAGGAAGATTATTCGTAATAGGTAATATTCTAATTGAAGAACTTTAGAGAGAAAAAAACTACAAAAACCACCATTACGCAAATTTCAATTACGTAAATTTCAAGTACGAAATTTTTTTTACAAAAATTTCAAGTAAGAAAAACTTCATTACAAAAATTTCAATTACGAGAATTTTCATTACGAAAATTTCAAGTACAAAAAATTTCATTACAAAAATTTCAAGTACGAGAATATTCATTACGAAAGTTTCAAAAAATAACTACGAAAATCTTTATAAAACATCATTACGAAAAACATGAAAAACTTCATTATGAAAAATATGAAAAAAATCATTACAAAAAATATGAAAAAATTCATTACGAAAAATATGTAAAACTTGATTATGAAAAATATGAAAAACTTCATTATGAAAAATATGAAAAAATTTATTACGAAAAATATGAAAAACTTCATTATGAAAAATATGAAATACTTCATTATGAAAAATATGAAAAACTTCATTACGAAAAATATGAAAAACTTCAATATGAAAAATAAGAAAAACTTCAACAATGAAATGTACTCCTCCTTTGAAAAGGATTTTATTAATGCAAGGAGATTGATTCAACAGGAAGTTACCAAAGAGAATTAACTTATGGTTATCATTCTTAACTTCTGTTTAATGCATTCAAACCTATCAGAGGGTAAAGATTTTGTGAAAATATCAGCAAGTTGATCTTGCATTCCGATAAATTGAAGAATGATATCTCATTTTTGTGTGTGATCCCTAAGAAAGTGATGCCTAATATCTATGTGTTTTGCACTAGAGTGATGTGCATAGTTTTTAATAAGGGAAATGGAACTTCTATTATTATACAAAATTTGTGTTTTGGTAAAACTCATACCATAGTCTGTGAGTGTGTGTTGCATCTACAACACTTGAGCACAAAAACTTCCAGCTGCTATATATTCAGATTTAGCAGTGGAAAGTGATACTGAGTGTTACTTCTTTCATGACTATGAAACTAAGGAATATCCTAAGAAATGTCAGGTTTCAGATATAATATTTCTATCCATTCTACATCCACCAAAGTCAGCATCTGAAAAACTTTTTAGAATAAAATCATTTCCATAAGTATAAAAGAGTCCTAAATCCATGGTTCCCTTTAAGTAGTGAAAAATACTTTTCACTGCCTTTAAATGAGATTACTTAGGATTGGATTGATATCTTACACATAAGAATACTGAAAACATTAAGTCTGGATGACTAGCTGTCATGTAAAGTAAACTTCCTATCATACCTCTAAAAGATGTTTGATCTACTGCTTTCCAGTCTTCATCAAGATCATGTGTGTTTGACGTACCAATAACAGTACTTATACTCTTAGTTTTTTCATATCCATACTTTTTAAGAACATATTTAATATACTTATATTGGGATATATATATTCCTTCTGGTTTTTGAGACATTTTAAAACCAAGGAAAAATGTTAACTCACCCATCATACTCATTTCAAACTCAGATTTCATTATAAATGCAAAAGAATTAGTTAAGGATTGTTGAGTTGAACCAAATATAATGTCATAAACATAAATTTGAACAATCAAAACAATTTTCTTTTCTTTTTTTATAAAAAGGGTTGGATCTACATTTCCCTTAACATAAATATTTTGAAGCAAACATCATGTAAGTCTATCATACTAGGCTCGAGGGGCTTGCTTAAGTCCATACAAAGCTTTGGTAAGTCTAAAAACGTGATCAGGATGTTTTGTATTTTCAAAACTAGGAGGTTGTTCAAAAAAAAATTCCTCTTGAACATAACCATGAAGGAAAGCACATTTCACATCCATTTGAAAAAGTTTGAAATTGAAGAATACTGAAAAGGCGAGTAAAGTATGAATAGATTCAAGTATAGCTAATGGAGAATAGGTTTCTTCATAGTCTATTCCCTCTTGTTGATTATAGCCTTTAACGAACAATCTATATTTATTTCTAACTATGATTCCATTTTCATCACACTTATTTCTGAAAACCCATTTTACTCCAATTACAGAAGTTTCCTTAGGTCTTTCAACCAAGGTCCAGACTTTATTCCTTTCAAATTCATTTAGTTCATCTTACATAGATCTTATCCAATCATCATCACCTAAAGCATCATCAGTGCTTTTTGGTTCTAATTGGGAAAGAAATTCCAGATGTTCTACTTCATTTCTTAAGGAAATTATAGTCCTTATAGGTTTATTTACATTACCAATGATACTATCACTAGGATTATTCTTATGAAATAACTGATTTGGGTTTTTTAAAACATGTTCATCAACATAGGGTAGAATGTCTTCTAGGGTAAATTCCTCAGAAACATCTTCTTGGAAAATTTCCTTATCAGAAGGATCTTCTAAAAAAGTTTGATAATCAATTTTTGAAAACACTTCCAAAGATGTAGGTTGGGGTTTTTTAAAAAAAAGGATCAGTTTCATAAAATTTCACATGTACTGTCTCTTCAACAGTACAAGTGTTTTTATTGAAAACTCTATAAGCCTTAGAAGTTGTGGAATATCCTAAGAAAATTCCTTCATTAGATATTGGTGGGAATTTGTTTAGATCATCTTTAGAATTCAGAATGAATACTTTTCAACCAAAAACCATGAAGTAGGAAAGTCCAGGTTTTATACCATTCCATAACTCATAAGGAGTTTTATTAATAAAAGGTCTAATTAAAACTTGATTTATAGTATAAAAAGCAGTACTTAAAGCTTCATCCCAAAAGTGTTTGGCTATAGAATACTCACTCAATATGGTTCTTGTTATCTCTTGAATAATTCTATTTCTTCTTTCAACAAAACCATTCTATTGAGGCGTTCTAGGTGCTGAGAAGTTATGAGTTATACCTTTTCTACTACAAAATGTTTCAAAATCAGAATTTTGAAATTCTCCTCCATGATCACGGTGGATGGTTATCAAATTAAGGTTTTTCTCATTTTTGACTTGGTCTCTAAAACTTTTGAAATACGAAAAAGCTTCAGATTTATTTTCTAGAAAATAGACCCATGTAAATCTAGTGTAATCATCAATTAAGAAAAATACATAATATTTGACTCCAATGCTTCCAGTTTGTGTTGGACCAAAAAGATCCATATTCACCAACTGTAATGCATTAGTGGTTGAGACTTCAATGACTTATTTAAAACTTAATTTATGTTTCTTTCCATATTGACAAGGATCAAAAACTTTTTGAATAATCAAATCTAAGCTCTGGTAGGTCCTTAGCTAGTCCTTTCTTAGAGAGTTTTCATAGGTTCCTAAGGTTAAAGTGACCTAACCTTCTATGCCATAACCAAGAATGATCTTCTATTGCACTATGGAAATGTAAGTCTTAAATCCTAAGGTATTCTATGTTTAGGGTGTAAACATTATCTTTCCTATTGGAAGAAAGAATAAATTCTTCCTTTGAATTGTGTACTGAGCACTTTTCATTCCTAAAATTCACAAGGTATACTTCATCACATAATTGGATTATGCTAATGAGGTTGTGCTTAATACCCTTAACAAATAAAACATTTTAAATCAAAGTTTTTCCAAGAAGAATGATGTTACCTATACCAATAATTTCTCCCTTTTAATTTTCTCGGAAAGTTACTTTTCCTCCTTTCATCTTGATAATATTTTCAAAGAAGTTTTGTTACTGGACATATGCTGGGAACATCCACTATCCATGTACCAAGTATTGCTGTTGGTACCTTCTTTATTTTCTTGAAAATAATAAAGTTAGACTTTCGGAATCCAAACTTCCTTGGATTCAGAATTGTTAGACAATAAAATTTTGGGTATCCATATTTGTTTAGAGAAATAAGCTTTATGAAACCCAAGACATTGAACCTTATTTAAAGAGAAATTTTTCCTCCACTTCCCACCACTTTGACATTTAGTGCAAAAAGGGGCTCTAGAGAGAATAAAATAGATGTTTTTAAAAATATCTTTTTGGTGAGTATAACCCACTCCAGTAGTATTTCCTTGAGGTTTGATTTGAAAATACATATTGTCAAAATTTTCCTTACCAAAAGTAAATTTTGAAAGATGTTTCTTAAGATAATATATTTCAGATTTTACTCTAATGACTAAATTTCTATCCTCAGGAATTATTTCCTTAGAGATAGATTTTTCCTCAAAAACATTTAATTTTCAAATAGCATTCTTAAGATCTTTTGAAAGTTTTTCCTTTTCAGAATTTACTACATTAAGGTCTTTAGAAAGTTTTTCTAAAATCTCATACTTATCTTTAATATCTCTAGAAAGATCTGAAATTTCTTTTGTAAGAACTTCTTATAAAGTATTTTCCTTATCCAATTTCATAGAAATTTTACGATTTCTTGCTTCTAAAAACATGGAAAATCTAAATACGTCTACATATGAAGGTATTTATTCATTATTTGAAGATCAAGTATCTTCATTAGAAGTTATATCTCCAGAATAGTAATTATTATCACAAGATAAATTTTTTAAAGCCTTTATAGAGCATACCTTGGCCATAAGGCATATATTAGGGAAAGAAGTAGTAGCCATGAATTCGATATTTTTCTGTGCTGATGATTCATATTTAGAAGATTCACTTTCTGAAGTGTCTCCATAGCTAGCACTACAATTATCATTTTCTTTAAGACTTTTCTTGTTCTTCGAGCAATAGAAATTCTTCCTGTTCCTTTCTGAATTCCTTTCCTTCTTTTCCTACTTTTTCAAAAGAGGGAAATTAGGTCTTATATGAAATGTTCTTCTACACTCATAACAAGTAACTTCCCCATCTTTATTCTATTTGTAGTGTCTCTTCTTGAACTTATTCTGATAGTTCTTCTGAGATACTATCTTGTTCATTCTCTGATCAAGATTAGCTAATTCATTCTCAGACTTCTCTGTATCACTAGATTTTGACTGAATAGTAACTTTATTTGACTTAGATCTAGTAACTCTTTCTGGAGTCTTGGATTTCATATGCTTAGAAGTAGTTGTAAAAGCAACTCCTCTATTCCCATTATTCTTTTTGAAGTTATCAGTATCTCTCTTCATTCTAGTCTCATGCTGAAGAAGAGTTCCAAACAATTCATCTAAGGAAATCTGGGTAACTTTCATGTTCTCATCAATTGCTGTCCTCTTGGACTCCCACCCATTTGGCATGATGTCTATGATTTTATCTATAAGATCCTCATAATCCAAACCTTTTTCTCTCATAGACTGTAAGCTATTCACAATAGTCATAAACCTTTGCTGAACTTTGATTATAGGTTCTTCATAAGGAAAGTTAAAGCCGTGATATTTAGCTCTAAACATAGCTCTTCTTGTCTCTATAACTTTAGATGTACCAAAATGTGTAACTTCAAGTTTCTTCTAGATACTGTTTGCAGCTTCACATGAAGATATTTGACTATAGATGTTTCTAGTCATGAAACACAACAATGTATTTCTGACTCTGAAATTTGCTTGATATTCTAATTTTTCCTGATTAGTAAAAGTTCTCAATTCCTTATCAAGAATCTTATAATCTCCTGTAAGAATTAGATAGTTATCGACTCCAGTGTTAAAAATGAAAGTCTTCATCTTATCTCTCCAGTACTCGTAATAATTTCCATCAAAACAGGAGGTCTGGTAGGATTTAGATTGTCGATAGAACCAACATTCAAACCCACCATCTTAAGGAAAATATTGGCACACAAACATGTTAGTAATATATGTTTGTAAACAAGGAAAAATATATCCTAATCAAGGGAAAATATAGAACCACAGTATCTCTAAGAAAAAGTAAATCCAAACTTATGAATCCGAAAAAGTGAAACCGAAAAATAGATTCCGGAAAAATGAAGAAGAATATTTTTCTTCTAGAGTAAAGAAAACTTATATGTGAATATAAGTATTTCAGAGACCTCCTCTGATACCAATTATTGAATTGGTTCAGATTATGAGGTTTCAAACCTCTGATACCAATTGTTGGATCGATAGATACGATAGATATGACACTGATTATAGTATCAAATTATGATGTAGATACTCAAATACAAGAGGGGTGAATTGTATATTTTAATAATTCCTTTGGAACTTTCAAAGATGATTATGTTTAACATGATTAAACAAGGTAATTCACAAAACCTCTAGATTCTAACAACTTGATTGATTCCAGAAAAGTGATTCCAGAAAAGAAACTAAACAAAAGTTTTCAACAACTAAGATTCTACCATAAAGCGTATAGAATCCTATAAAATCAGAGTACAAGTTTAAGGAAGTATAAGAAAGTTATAATTTCCTTATCAATAAGATTTACAGTGGAACACAACACTAAAACACTACAAGTAACAATTAGTAACTCTTCTAACCTAAATAGAAGGGTATCTAACAACCCTGGATAAAGGTCCCTTGATTTATACATTCAAGAAAGTCATTCTTACCCAAACCCAGGTACGCCCTCAATCCGAAGATCGGTATTTGTCTTGCTATCCCAGCAAGCCCTTGATTTGTAAGGAAATTGGCACCTCTGACTTCACAACCCGAAGTCTCTGATTTCAAGGAAATCACACCTCTGCACAAAACAAATCTGCACGAAGCAATGTTTGAACAAACCGTTAAAACTTTCTACATGAAGCCTGAGAGTCTCCCTCAAGAAATCACTTTAACAACATGTAATCTCTGGAGTCATAGAATAGTGTTGAGATCTTCCAAATGAGCTCTTATTTATAGGCACAACACCAACGGTCGGCTACCTCCTCCAATAGTCATATTTTTCCTTGATTTTTGGAGGGACCTGTACACGTGTCACTCAAACAATGGTTAGTTAGTAACTGAAAGTATGACATCATTTTATAACAAGTGTAAGAAAAAATATGGTTACACAAATAAAATACAATATTCAAAATGTAAGAAAATGAAAGTTCGGAGTCTAACCAAAAATGAATTCGGAGTCTATAATACAAGGATATTCAGATTCTATTTTATAAGAATTCAGAACCTGAACTCTATAGAATTCCGAAGTCTGAATTTCAAGGAAATTTGAAATCTGGATTCACAGGAATTCAGAACCAGAACTTACAAAGTTCGGAGTCAGAGTTTATGAGAATTTAGAGTCAGAACTCATAAGAGTTCGGAGTCTATATTCAGAGAACTCATAGTCTGAACTCATAAAAAGTTCATAACCAAAATTCGTATTCAGAATTTGGAGTTAGAACTCAGGAGAGTTTGTAACCAGAATTTGTAATCAGAATTCGGAGTTATAACTTAGGATAGTTCGTAACTAGAATTTGTAATCAGAATTCAGAGTTAGAACTTAGAAGAGTTTGTAACCAGAATTCTGAGAATTCGGATTCTAAAACAGAATGCTTCTTATCTAGGTATTTATAAGATTCAAAGGTTTTGGTTATAAGCTTAATTTTATACATAGAAAAATTATTATATGAACAATGAACTTGGGGAGGATAAATTTCCTTGAGGAATGAAAATTTTCCTTATAGAAGTAAAACATAGGGTAAATTTTTTTTGCCTTGAGATAAGGTGTTTGTGATTTTCAAAACAAGATGGAATGATAAAGTCATAAGGAAACCTTTTGACTCAATAATCTCCCCCATACATGAAGGAATGGAAAAGTTATAAGGAGAACCTTACTTATTTCTATAGTTTTCAATGCAAAACAAGTTTAGCACAATGGTGTAAGGGTGAAAATGAAACAATGAATCGTGGTGTGATCACACCCCGACACCTAAAGTCATAAGGAAACCTTTTCATCATGTATTGGTTATGAAATCAATTTTCCTATCATTCTTCTTCTCTCACATTCAAATTTGTTCAACTTCATTTTTTCACCCGTGCAACATGTCACAACCTAACTCACTTAAAAATTTCCCCTCTTCACTCATGGAACATATGAAAGTGGAGTTATTATCTTTTCCCAGAGATCATTTGATATTACCATATTCTTTACAAGATTCTAAGTTCTATATTGGTATAAATTAGTGTGCTACTAAAGAGGACTTCCAACATGTTGTTCCGAGGTTCAAGTGTTGGTAGGATTTAATGTATAAAAAAATATGATGCAGAAGAGGAGTGTTTAATCTCTAAATTAAAAAACATGTCAAAATTAAACAAACATTAACAATGAATTTACACACTCATTCCCTCACAAAGTGTATCACATTCAACTCACTATCCCCATTGTCCATTTGTGTGGGTCAAAACTGATCAGTGAATAATAAGGAATAAACTTCCTCTTTTCTCTATTAGTTTTTTTATTTTTGTTATGTTTTTTTCACTATACAAAACTATTTTCTTATTTTAAAATTTTCATTGGAGATAAAGAGGGAAAATTTTCAAAATAATGATACAATATATCTTGTGAACCCACTACCCAAGAAAAATGTTGGAACCCTTTATATCAACCCATAATAACGATTCATTCATGATAATTCCAATAGTAACACCATCTCCCCACACTTGCTGAAAGTAAAACAAGAATGTACACAAGATATGGGTAGGTGGGGATTAATAAGCTTTTAATGTGGCTACCTAGCAAGCATTTCATGGTCTCTAAGGCTTAAAAAGGGTAAAATGTCAAGGTGGAAAAAAATAGAGGTAAATTTTATAAAGGTATTTTCAATGAACTATTTCCTCTATCAGGGATGTAGCACACTTGAATATTATGGATTGAAACAAAATAAAATAAATTTGTAATTTCTCTAAAAGTACCAAGACTCTCAAGAAAGTTATTAAAAGGAAGAATATGCAATAAAGTTCTTAGAATGTATCTCTAGTAAGGGTTTAAAATATTGGTTAGTGCTAATGAGGCATGGGTTTCAAAAATCCATTAAACACCTAAGAATGATTTGAAAATATAAATTCTAGAAAAGATTCCATATCAACATTCATTTGAAAAATATTTTTCCAAAAAAAAAGGAATTTTCCACACAATCAACTAAAGAATAAAAAACGATTTGGATTTTTTTTAAAGAGAGAATGTTTTTTCATGATAAAATTAACATTTCGGCTCATTAGTGAGGGATAAAACAAGAGAGAAAGTGAAAATACTATTAAAAAATATAGAAAAGAAATAAAATGATGAGAATTCTTAACTAACCCAGGAGTGTACCCACCCTGCACACCTAGAACATGCAATGTACTGACTATAAAAAAATAATTTGGGAAGGAAGGATAAAACCTCATGGGTGTCATTCATAGGTCACTTCATGAACATGGAGTTCCACCATCAGGGACTCTAGAATTGCTTCATGAAAGTGCTTCAGCCGCTGCTCATTGACAGTGATGGTTTTCTTGGTTTATTCATTTTGAAACTAAACCACACTAAATAGAGAGACATTAGTAATAGTGTATAGTCCAAACAAATGACAATAAAGTTTATCGGGATGAAATTTAAGCCTTGAATTGTATAGGAGGATCATATTCTTAATTTGGAACTGATGATGAAGGATAAGGCAGTCATGGGAAGCCTTGGTTTGCTCCTTATAAATCATGGATTCCTCATATGCATCACTTCTCATTTCTTCCAGCTTCTGAATCTACAACTTTTTTTGATAACCTATGCCAGAAAGATTATAATTGCATTGTTTGATGGCCCAGTAGGCCTGGTGATCAATCTCAATAGGGAGGTGACATTCCAATTGGAATTTTAAAATTAGTATGATAAGCCCATAATGAATCATCAAGTCTAACACTCCAATATTTTCTATTGGGTTCAACCATTTTTTCAAGAATTCGTTTTACCTCTTTATTTGTCACCTCAGTTTGACCATTGGTATGTGGGTGATATTTAGTAGACACTCGATGACCGAACCCATACCGACACAAATGTGATTTTATTGTTTGTTTGAAGAAATAAAAACCCAGGTCACTTATGATGAAGTTTGGAAATCCAAACCTACAAAAGATTTGGGTTCTCAAAAATTTTACAGCTGCCATGGAATCATCAGTACTTATAGCTCATGCCTCTACCAATTTTGAAATGTAATCAACTGACAGAAGAATATAAAAGTTTCCAAAGGAATTGGGAAATGGGCCCATAAATTCAATACCCTAAACAAAAAAAATTTCATGAAAGAGAAATGGTTATTGTGGAATTTCATTTATTTTAGAGACATTACTAATTCCTTGACAACAAGGACCAGATTTAAAAAAATAATGGGAATCCTAAAAAAGGGTTGGCCAAAAGAGACTAGAATCAAGGACTTTGTGAGCAGTTTTTTGGGGACCAAAGTGGCCCGCCTATGAAAGAGTGTTGCAGAATCTAAGATAGACTAGAACTCACTATCGGGAACACAACGCCTAAGGAATTGATCACTATATGTGTGACAAAGGTAGGGGTCATCCCAAATCTACCAAAAAGACTCATGTTTTAGATGAATGGTTTGGTTTTTGTTGAAATCAGTAGGAATGCATATGCTACCAAATAATTTACAATTTCAGTATACCAAGTAATAACATCTAGCACTTGGTAAAATTTATCATTAGAAAAAATATCATTTATAGGAATACAGGGGGATGATTCATTGTATGAGGATGGGGGAATCCTACTGATATGGTCAGTAACAACATTTTATACTCCTTTTTTATCTATAATTTCTAGATTGAATTCTTGAAGGAGGAGCATGAAACGAATGAGGCGTGGTTTGGATTTTGGTTTCTTAAAGAGATACCAGAGGGCTGCATGGTCTGAGAACACAATGAATTTAGACCCCAAAAGGTATGACCTAAATTTGTCTAGGGCAAACAAAATGTAAAAGAATTATTTTTTAGTTGTGGTGTAGTTTTCTTTGGAAGGGTCCAAAGTACATGAGGCATAGGCAATGACATGTGGAGCTCAATCGACCCTTTGTGATAAGACATCCCCAACTTCATAGTTAGAGGTTTCACACATGACCTCAAATAGTAAATCCCACTAAGGTGGTTGGATTATCGGGGGTGACATGAGACTCCATTTTAACTTATTAAAAGATTATTCACATTCTTTATCAAAAAAATTTCATTTTATTTTTGGAGAAATCAGGAGAGGGGGAGTGCAATTTTACTAAAGTCACGAATGATATGACGGTAAAATACAGCAAGACCTAGGAAACACCGTACATACCATACATTTTTAGGGAATGGTAAGGAAGAAATGACATCTATTTTTGATTTATCTACTTCGATACCATCCCTAGAAATGACATGCCTAAAAAATATACCTTGTTGCAGCATGAAATGGCATTTCTCATAATATAATAAAATATTCATTTCAATAAAGAGATGTAGGACTAAACTAAGAATACTCAAACATTCATCAAAATAGGAGCCATAAATAGTGAAATCATCCTTGAAAACATCCATACAATTCTCAAGGTAATCTGAAAAAATACCAACCATACATCACTGGAAAGTACCTAGAGCATTACACATACCAAATAGAATACTTCTATAAGAAAATTTTCCAAAAAATCAAGTGAAGGTTTTATTTTTTTTATCCTCAAGGGAAATATGGATATAAATGTTTCTAGAATACCCATCAAGAAAACTATAATGGAAATTCCCCTATATCCTCTCTAGAATTTGGTCAATAAATAAAAATGGGGAATGGTCCTTACTAGTGTGTTGGTTTAGTCGGTCATAATCTATCTAGACACTCCAACTATTTTGTACATAAGTTATAACCAATTAATTATTTTCATTTTTTGATTACTATAAGATCAGTTTTTTTCAGAACTACTTGAATGGGACTGACCCATTTTTTGTCATAGATGGGGTAAATGATTCTAGAAGACAATAATTTTGTTACTTCCTTTTTAAATACATCTAAGAAGTTTGGGTTCAGTCGACGTTGTGCCTGACTCACTGGTTTGGTCTCATCATTTAATAAATAATGATGTGTAAAAATTGATGGTCTAATACTAGGAATGTACATAAGATTCCATCCCAATTCTTGTTTATACTCCCTAAAAAGTTCAAGCAGTCGCAATTAATTCTAAGGAGGGAGTGAACTTGCAATGATGGCGTGAATTTTTTTTCCATTCTCTAGATATGAATATTTTAAATCTTGCGGAAGTTGTTTTAGTTTCAATTTAGGTAGATTTTGGATTTATAGTAGTGTGTGTCAAAGTGATAGGTCACTAATATCATCTAATTTTTCAATGGTATCATCCTAATATGAGGAATGAGCTTTTAAAAGCTTATCAGTATCATCAATGGTCATTGGATCCTTAGTGTTCAAGAAATTATCAATTAATAAACATGCATAACACTTTTCTAGATCACTACAACAATAAATGCATGATTCATTACCATGAATTTCAATCAAGGATGAAAACATAGAAAGAGGATCAAGTGAATGATAAGAAGTGTTTTCAGGGCAAAGGAGTACATCAATTGGATTTACTGAGAGAGAGGAATGTTCTTCTAAGGGGTGCTTCATGACATCAAGGATGTTGAAATGAACTATGTCACCAATAAATTCTATAAATAATGTACCATTATGAAAATTAATTATGGTTTTGGAGGTTTTTGAAAAAGGCCTACTTAATATAATCGGGGCATGTCTATTCATCCTATCATCTTCCATTTTAGCACAAAAAAATCAGCAGGAAAAATTAAAATTTTCACCCTCACAAGAACATCCTCTAATACACCAGAAGGGTGTGCTGTAATTAGATTTTCTAGCTGAACAACTATTCCAGTGGGATTTAGTTCACTGAACTATAAGGAATACTAAATGAAGTAAGGAATCGCATTAATAGAGGCACCCAAATAAAGAATAACATTATAAAATGAATACTCCCCTATGGTGAATGGAATTGATAATGTTCCATGATCATTGAACTTGGTGGGAAGTGATGGATCTATCAATCATGAGATGTTCCTCCACAAGCTCACCTTCTCATCACCTCTCAGTTCCCTTCGGTGTGTACATATATCTTTTAGAAACTTGGTATATCTTAGAATTTTCTTCACGGTATCAATCAAAGGAATGCTAACCTGCACTTTTTTGAAGGTTTCCAATATTTCCTTATCAAGTTAATTTTCCTTCTGTTTTCTTGGTTGGGTGCCCCTTTGGGGAAATTAAAGAGAAATGGTTGGGAGAAGTGAATCATCAATAGACACACTCTTTCCTTTGAAAGGGATTCTCTTAGGATAAGGATTTTCTTATCTTATACAATTTTAAGCAATTGGGATGGTGGTTTACTTAGGATTGGATGTATATAATGGAGGGTTTATTTGGGTTTTAAGTTGTTTCCCACTCTTAAGGGTGATGGAACCAACATTTATTTTATACCTAAGATTAACTACGAGTTTAGATGGTATTTTACCCGACCCATGACTTCGAATTTCCCCCACCAAGTTAGCTAGTTTGACTAACTGGGGTTTTAGGTCTTGGATAGTATCTTGGGTGGTTTTTTGGAAATAGAGATTGTTGGAATCCATTTGTTTCATCTTATCTTCTAGGATAGGTTTGGGTTTTGGAGGGGGTGGTTGGAAAGTCCTTATTTGTGGTTGAGGATTTCTAGGTGGTGGTGGTTGATGACTAATCTGCCCCGGTTGGTTCCATTGTTGTTGTGGTTGGTTTGAGTACCCCCCTTCTCTGTAATATTGGTTGTCTTTCCACCCAGGGTTGGATGGATAGTAAAGTTCTTTCCTAAAGGGTTGGTTATATGGGAAGCCTAGAAAGATTGCCTCACAACTCTCAGATGTTTCTTTCAATTGATGACATTTTTCAGAGTAGTGGGTATCAAAAGAGGATATAACATAATGGATGGGAGGAAGAGATTGAGATTTTCCTTGGGAAAAGTGAGTTGTCGAAGAAGGGTACTTACCTCTTCGAACTTTGCGTCCACATTCTTCTCAAATTCATTACTTTTTACCTCATGGATGCCTCGAATGGGTACAATGGACTGTGAACCGAATTGTTGAGTGTTTTGCACCATATTCTCAATTAGGTTCCTTGCAGTGATTGGGGTTTTATCCACTAGTGCACCACCTACATTAGCATCAATCATGTTACAATCAATTGGAATTAAACCTTCATAAAAATATTGTATTAAAAGTTGATCACTTATTTGGTGGTGTAGAAAACTTAAACATAATCTTTTAAATATTCCCCAATATTCATGAAGTTCTTCCCCTCATGATTATCTTATACCACAAATTTCCTTCCTTATTATTGAAGTTCAATAGTCTGGGAAATATTTTTCAAGAAAAATTCATTTCATGTCCACCCAACCTCTAATTGTTGAATTAATATAATACAACCAATATTTTGCAGTGTCTTCTAAAGAAAAGTGGAATTATCTAAGCTTTACTTGTTCCTAATCCACATTAGTAGGTTTTAATTTTGAAATAACAATGTGAAATTATTTTAAATTCTTATGTGGATCCTCTCTAGGAAGTCCATGGAATCTTGGTAATAAATGAATTAAACAGAAGTTTAGTTCAAAATTGGGTGCCTCACCTTGCATTTGAATATAGGTAGGCTGGATATCAACATCAGGTGAGGTTAGTTCTTTAAATGTTCAATTTTATTAGCTATATTATGGAAGTTTATTTAAGTTTTGATATTGGTTCTAGAATAAGAAGAGTAAGGTTCAAGAATAGTGTCGATCTTTTGTGTGTCCTCTTTTAAAGGGTTCTCTTGTGCATCCCGATGTTGCTGATGTAGGATCCTCTCTAGTTCAGGTTTGAAATGTGGTAAGCCTCCCAGAGTAGAATCCATCATGAAAAAATCCTAAAAAATAAATAAACAATAACACAAAAGGATAATTAATTGTATAATATAAAAAAATGAATATTCAAAAAATTTACAAAAATATTATAAAAAACATGCACTAAATATCAAAGCACTTCCCGAAAAAGGAGACAAAATGTGACTGCATGTAACGCCCCGACCCCAGTTACCCAGAGTCGGTGCATTATTGCGTAACATTGGCATGATAAAAAAAGATCATGTCTCAAAAGACCGATTAGTTTAGTAGCCTTGGAAACACTAGATACATTCATAAATGTTACATTACCTCATAAAGTGAAAAATCACAATAACATAGTCTCCATAGTCCACACTTCTATCCCCTTCAGATTATCCCTGTAGGTCAGTCATAAAATATTTCTTCACATCTTGGGAAAAATAAAACATTGAAAGGGGTGAGACCAGATGATCAGTAAGGATAACAATATAGCGGAAGATTTCATAAATAAACATAAACATTTAAGGCAATGTATGACTAAAACAAAAGCCTTTTAAACTTGAACTTCAACATAATATGGAAAAAGTAAAATGAGATAATTCCATTTATTTATTCACATGGATATTCTACTGGTCGAATAATCACATGCAATATCAATAACCACTTTCATAATTATGGAATGCATAATGCTAGACTATCATAACCACGTAGCCAAGGATCGTGCCAAGAATACAAATAAGATTTTGTCAAGGCCTCGTTCCAAGACACTAGTTTGTCTAATGAGACCTGCCGATGCATCGAGGATCTATAGCAGGCTCCACCCATCACTTATTAAGTCCAATGCATTCCTCATATGAATAGGTTTAAACATATCATAAACCATAAGATAATCGTATCACATAAAACATGCATAAAGGAAACATAACATTTCCACATTTCAATAACATGATATCAATACAACACATTGATATAATAAAAACATTATCAAAACCATTTTCAATACCAAAATAAAAGAAAAGTAAAACATGGTATTTATTTTTCATTTTAAAAAAAGTTATGGCTTGTAGAGGAAGCCTAAACTCAAATAATGGTCACGGCGGAGGAGAAGTCGTTGTCGCCGCAAACGTACGAAAAAAAACATTCCATTTTGTCATTTAGTAAAATGATTGGTATAAAAAAGATTCCTTTTGAATAAACGTAAAAGTCAAAGGGGTTTATACATTGTATAAAAGAAATTTGTGTATAAAACAAATTATGCCTCAATGAATGGAGATTGAAAAGAAGTCCCTCACAAAGATAATTTTTTAAATAAAATAGATTTATTATGTGTATTCACTATAAGTACACATAAATAAAGTACAAATACAAGATAGGACATAATAATGTCATGACATAATTTGAAAGTAGGAGATTAACCCAAAGAACGAAAATTGGGTTATGAAGTTCCCTTACCTCATGTCCGACTTGACTCGACCATTATTTAACCTCCTTAATAATAAACTAGAGTTAATTTATATTTGTTTAAGAACCTTTTTCATGTTCATTATTCCTTTTATATCACTTATTACCATGTTATGAACATTATGTAATTATTTAAGTTAATAACGGTCATTTTGTCGATCTTTGGTACTTAAGTCAAAAATAAACTTCTTATAATTACAAGTTGTTCATGTAATAAAATATTAATTATATCCAGAATTATATTCATGATTTAGATATCATATATATCATATATATCCAGTATATACATGCATTTATAATATTACATAACATTTAGAGGTAAGAAATGAAATGCACCGTTCATGGAGACGGTAAGCCGTACGTACGCATGAACGCTACTTTAATTTCTATTTCCTATTTAATGGAATGAAATAATAATGATATAAAGGTGTATTATAATTCCAGTATAATATCATATATAATATCATTTACTCCATCCCTTATACGTCCCACATATGGCATTAACAATTCAAATCACTTTGAGGGGGCCGTAGTCCGCACTTCCTAAAACGAAATTATTGCGTTTACCCATAATGGAAATCATAAAGGTATGACATAAATGAGAAATAAAGAAGCATAAGTAAAACATAAACATAAAATATATATCATATATGAAAATAGTGTCATCAAAATGGCTACCATTAGAGGTGTTAAAATAATATTGAACAATCATCGTTTTGTGAGGCAGTAATTTTCCACCCACAGAAACAGTATGTTATTTAACCATTAGAAGAAGGTGTGTATATGTGTAAATAAAATACTTATCATAAAAACATCCTAGTATATTTAAGATACTGGTGTTGTTACAAAAGAAAATAATAAAAAGAGTTTAGGGGGTTGGAGAAGCAAAATAAAGAAAAACAACATTAGAGAAGACATTACCTTTAAATCGGGTAACTCCCCTCGGTTTGAACCAAAATGGTTTCTTGAAGAGATTTAGGCCTAAGATAAGGCTTCTAGGATGAAGGGAGGAATGTTTAGAGAGTATTTTGGCAGAGGTTGGCCGATCCAAAAGGCTTTGAAGGTGTGAATAAGGCGGTAGAGGTGGGGGCCTTTTATAAGAAGAGAGGAGGGGCACTCTTGGAAGGTCATGAAATGTTACATTATTATGAAGTGATTTTCGGATTTCAAAGGTCCCACAATGATATAGTTAGAGGATAAGGTGATAAGGTTTTGAAATATACCCATCCAATAGGTTTTAGATAAGTGTAAGTCTTATATTTTACATTATCTTTTCATTTTATTTAAATCGTTAATTAATGAGGTAATCGCTGCATCATCATGGTGTCATAAAAAATGTAATTTATTTAATGTATAAAAATTATAAAAAAATTTCCATGATGTAGGAAATATTTTTAGATTTCCAATTAATATTTATAGTCAAAAAGTTAACTTATATAACCCCATGTAATAATTGTTTTAGTAAAACAACACATGTTTGTGACAATTTTATTTTTACTTTAAATAAAAAGTTATTAATGTCATTTTCTTACCCATGTGGCTCCATGGGGTCACCAAGTTGACTCATGGATTTTCTTGGTCTGCCATGACTCATCCAATAAGTGTAGGACAAGTGTAAATTTATTTTCATATTTTTATAATATCATTTTTACCTTAAATTTTACTAATTACCTTTAATCGCGATTAATAAAACTTAAAAGTTACTATTCACCAAAAAATTATTTTTATCCCATTGAACCACATTTTATATCCTAATGAAAACCATTTATGTCAAATTTTTGAAATTAAAATCACAGAGGTGGTAAAATTTCATTTAAACGAAAAATCAGTTTTTTAACTACCACTTAGTGGTTTCACTATTCATAAAAAATTGTTGTTTTTCAGAACAATGCCAAAATTTCACCCTAAGATATAATTGATATTCCAAATTAGAAAATGTTGTCTATTTTACAAAATTACAAACATATAAGTTTCATTAATTAATTTTATAATTAATTCTTACTGTCACAACAAATAGCGTGTTTTTAAGAAACAATATATATCAAAAGATTGAAAATTGTTTATGTCCAATTTCAAAGTGAAATTAATTCTAATGACCACCATTGTATAAAATGGTAAAAATATTTTCTAATTATAATTTAAAACCACTAAATAGTATAATTTATCAATATAAATTAATTTTATTAAAAAATTTGTTTTTAATTATTTTTCACTATTCATAAAAAAATTCGAAGTTCTCAGAAAATTACAAAAAATTTAACTTAGGATAATTTCGATATTCCGAATACAAAAATGAAGTCCTTTTTGAAATATAAAATTTATATAATTTCAAAAAGTGGGTATTACTATTCATAGCAGCTACTTTGATTGGTCGCGGTGTGTTAGAATCTCAAACTTGCGTACAATGCAAGCTATTGCATTATTAAAAGAGAAACGTATCGTGAAAGCTTGGGGTGTTACATTATCCCCTCCTTCAATAAATTGCGTCCTCGCAATTTGAAATTTTTCTTTGAAAATAAAAGGTTTAAAATAGAAAATACCTTTGTGGAAAACCCACATCGGAAATAGGGTTAATAAAAATATAACTTTAAAAGAAATAAAGAGAAGTAAAAAGGTCACCCGAGATAGACCATACTAGGATTATATGAAAATATAGATATGGAGGAAAAAAACCATCAAGGTTTGATGGAGAGTTGTAGAGAACAAAATTAAGAGAAAGTTAACCCCAAGAAAATCACAAACTTGTGATTGGTTAAACGGTCATTGAATCCCCAGTTGGAAAAGTTAACCGAAAACGTTTTTGTTTTAAGTTACCTTTAATAAAGTTGAGGAATTTATTTAAGAGATTTACTAAGAACATAAGAAAATATACTTACTTGTCATGTAGACTTTCATTCTTTAATAAATTTTTACCACAAACCCATCTTTCACTCCAAATGGTAATAGAACTCAAAAATATTCTATTTATCCTAATTGTATAAGGTTCCAAATATTACCACATACCATTTAGATGAGGAAAACTATTTTTTAATAACCAGAGAATTCCTGTAGGCTAGTGGTAGGTAATAAAGGCCTGTCGCACTATGGTTGTGGGTTTGATTCCTACAGCTTTGTCTAACGTGACGGGTTATCCACCGACCTGCAGGTTGTCCTTTTCCTAAAACTATAGTATTATAATATTCCAAAAATAATCTTCAGAAATGTTTTACCCTTAAACAATACTATCCGAAGTTAAACTAAATCCATTCCAACCTTTATAGATATCCAAAATACCGCTGCCCAGACTTTCTCTAAAAGGTCTCTAAATTCCAAAATCAATTGTAACATCAGATTCCCCAAAAAAAGTAAAGTTTCTCTTATTGTCACATACTAAAAATATGATTACATTCATCATATTAAAACCTTAATGAAAACAACAATTACTGTAATACAATATATCAAATTATTCTTATAACCAGAATATAATCCTTGAGTCCAAAAGTACCAATACATTAATTATTACTCTTCAACTGTAGTAACAACATATGATTGTCCTTGATCCCTTGGCCTTTTCTGAGGTAAGTTTCCCTGACGCTTAGGAAATTCATTTGCATAATGACCCATTTCCCTAAAATTTTAGCATTCAACATTGATAGCCTCTTTCTTTCCCTTGCAATCATGAGTCTGGTGACCTTTTTCTCCACAAATGTAACAAACTCCCATTCTTTTTAGGCAAGTACCGGGGTGATTCTTCCCATAATTATCGCATAATAGAAAATACTTCTTTCCCTTTTTCCCTTTATCTGTCTCTTGTTCCACTATTCTCTTCTTCTCTTGCTTTACTTTATTATTATAAGATTTAGAGAATTCCTTTTCTGTCTTGATAACACATGAGACAATATCTTCATAGGACGAGAAAGATTATGAGACTAAGGCTCGACGGAGAAACAGTTTTAACCCATCAAAGAAACGATCAATATTACTTCTTGGGTTATGTATATAATCTACTGCATGCCTCGCTAAACTTGTAAAGTTAGACTCATACTTTGCGACATTCACATCCTCCTTTTGTCTCAGACTCATAAATTGCCTTTCCATATCTGCTCGATGGTCATGAGGAAAGTATTTTTCTAAGAAAATCTCTTTGAACTCTCTCCATTCCATACTTGATACTTATTAATCTTCCTTTGTATTTTGAATCAGCGACCACCATTGATCGACATCTCCAGTGAGCCGGTAAACTGCCATGACAACCTTCTCCCTTTCGATACTCTCCAAGGCGTGGAATATTTTCTCTAAGGAGTTTATCCATTGCTCAAATACTAATGGATTTTTACCCCCATTAAATTTTGGATGTTGTTGCCTCATGAAGCGGTCTAACATTGATCCTCCACGTTGCGGATCAGGGTGCTCCATACGAGTAAGGTTATTATTCATAACCTGAGTGAGTTGCCGCAGTATAGTGATAAGTTATTCAGCACCAGTTGTATCACCAGATCCACTATAATTATCTTGATCATGAGGGAAATACCTACATGGAGTGCGTGCATTGATACAGTTTCCATTCCTTCCACTAGGCACCATTTCTAAACAATGGCATAAACTAGATTAGTTTATGAATCAAAATACATAATTCCCTACTTGTAAAACACTTAACATAAATTGAACAGTTTATGGATATAATCCATAATCATAAAAATGTTTTCTTTGAGGAATTATATACTAATAAACCCTTCATAATGGTTTGTAATGAAAATGAGAATTATCCTAATCATATCCCCCCGGGAGTGTTGTAACCAAGAGTGCAGCAAGGCCCGTTGTCGTGCACCGGTTCCCATTCGAGTCTAGCTCAAAGCAGTGTTTTCGGGTTTTAACCCTAGGTACATCTGTGCCAGAGCCGCCTCTACCTGTTCATATCCAGACAGGGATGTATTTCTCAGAAAAC
Source organism: Viscum album (assembly GCA_963277665.1). NCBI lineage: Eukaryota > Viridiplantae > Streptophyta > Magnoliopsida > Santalales > Viscaceae > Viscum > Viscum album. Next base: position 135,102,078 of record OY728153.1, read on the forward strand.
TCACAAAACCTTTATAACACCAAAATTCTAGGAAGTTCTTCTATACTAATCCTCAATGTCTATCTTTGGGCTATGTGCTCTAATCAGAGTTTATCTAAATCTAGCTTCCAAGGTTAGTACTAAACTGCCTCTGATACCAACTGTAAATCCCCGACCCCAGTTACCCAGAGTCAGTGCATTATTGCGTAACATTGTAATGATCACAAAAGATCAAGTCTCGAAAGAATGATTAGTATAGTTTCCTTGGAAACACCAGATACATTCATAAATGTTACATTAGATCATAAAGTGAAAAATCACAATAACATATTCTCCATAGTCCATACTTCTATCCCCTTCAGACTATCCCTGTAGGTCAGTCATAAAATATTTCTTCACATCGTGGGAAAAATAAAACATTGAAAGGGGTGAGCTCAGATGCTCAGTAAGGATAAAAATATAGCAGAAGCTTTCATAAATAAACATAAACATTTAAGGCAATGTATGACTAAAAAAAAATCCTTTTAAACTTGAACTTCAACATAATATGGAAAAAGTAAAATGAGATAATTCCATTTACTTATTCACATGGATATTCTACTGGTCGAATAATCACATGCAATATCAATAAACACTTTCATAATGATGGAATGCATAATTCCAGACTATCATAACCACGTAGCCAAGGCCTCGTGCCAAGACTAAAAATAAGATTTTGTCAAGGCCTCATGCCAAGACACTAGTTTGTATCATGAGACCTACCGATGCATTGAGGAGCTATAGCGGGCTCCACCTGTCACTTATTAAGTCCAATGCATTCCTCATATGAATAGGTTTAAACATATCATAAACCATAAGATAATCGTATCACATAAAACATGCATAAAAGAAACATAAGATTTCCACATTTCAATCACAAGATATCAATACAACACATTGATATAATAAAAACATTATCAAAACCATTTTAAATACCAAAATAAGAGAAAAGTAAAACATGGTATTTATTTTTCATTTTAAAAAAAGTTATGGCTTGTAGAGGAAGCCGAAACTAAAATAATGGTCACGACGGTGGAGAAGTCGTTGTCGCCGCATACGTATGAAAAAAAAACATTCCATTTTTCGTATAGTAAAATTATTAGAATAAAAAAGATTCCTTTTTAATGAAGGTAAAAGTAAAAGGGGTTTATACACTGTATAAAAGAAATTTGTGTATAAAACAAATTATGCCTCAATGAATGGAGATTGAGACGAAGTCCCTTACAAAGATCATTTTTTAAATAAAATAGATCTATTATGTGTATTCAATATAAGTACACATAAAGAAAGTACAAATACAAGATAGGACATAATAATATCATGACATAATTTGAAAGTAAGAGATTAACCCAAAGAACGGAAATTGGGTGAAGAAGTTCCCTTACCTCATGTTCGACTTGACTCGACCGTTCTTTAACCTCATGAATAATAAAATAGAGTTAATTTATACTTATTTAAGAACATTTTTCAAGTTCATTATTCCTTTTATATCACTTATTACCATGTTATGAACATTATTTAATTATTTAAGTTAATAACGTTCGTTTTGTCGATCTTTGGTACTTAAGTCAAAAATAAACTTCTTATAATTACAAGTTGTTCATGTGAAAAAATATTCATTATATCCAGAATTATATTCATGATTTATATATCATATATATCATATATATCTAGTATATACATGCATTTATAATATTACATAACATTTAGAGGTAAGAAATGAAATGCACCGTTCATGGAGACGGTAAGCCGTACGTACGGTTGAATGATACTTTCATTTATATTTCATATTTAATGGAATGAAATAATAATTATATAAAGGTGTATTATAATTTCAGTATAATATCATATATAATATCATTTACTCCATCCCTTATACGTCCCACATATGGCATTAACGATTCAAATCACTTTGAGGGGGCGATAGTCCGCACTTCCTAAAATGAAATTATTGCGTTTACCCATAATGGAAATCATAAAGGTATGCCATAAATGAAAAATACAGAAGAATAAGGAAAACATAAAAATAATATATATATAATATATGAAAATAGTGTCATCAAAATGGCCACCATTAGAGGTGTTAAAAGAATATTGAACAATCATCGTTTCGTGAGGCAGTAATTCTCCACCCACAGAAACAGTATGTTCTTTAACCATTAGACGAAGGTGTGTGTTAGTGTAAATAAAATACTTCTCATAATAAAATCCTAGTATATTTAAGATACTGGTGTTGTTAAAAAATAAAATAATAAAAAGAGTTTAGGGGGTTGGAGAAGAAAAATAAAACAAAACAACATTAGAGAAGACATTACCTTTAAATCGGGTAACTCCCCTCGGTTTGAACCAAAATGGTTTCTTGAAGAGCTTTCTGCCTAAGGTAAGGCTTATAGGATGAAGGGAGAAATGTTTAGAGATTATTTGGGAAGAGTTTTGCTGAGCCAAAAGGTTTTGAAGGTGTGAATAAGGTGGTAGAGGTGGGGGCCTTTATAAGAGGAGAGGAGGGGCACTCTTGGAAGGTCATGAAATGTTACATTATTATGAAGTGATTTTCGGATTTCAAAGGTCCAACAATGATATATTTCTAGTATAAGGTGATAAGGGTTCTAAATATACCCATCCAATAGGTTTTAGACAAGTGTAAGTCTTATATTTTACATTATAATTTTATTTTATTTAAATCATTAATTAATGAGGTAATCGCTGCATCATCATGGTGTCATAAAAAAGTTAATTTATTTAATGTCAAAAAATTATAAAACAATTACCATGATTTATGAAATCTTTTTTATCTTTAAAATGAATATTTATAGTCAAAAAAGTTAACTTATATAACCCCATGTAATAATTGTTTTAGTAAAACAACACATGTTTGTGACAATTTTATTTTTACTTTAAATAAAAAGTTATTATTGTCATTTTCTTACCCAAGTGGCTCCATGGGGTCCCCAAATTGACTCTTGGATTGTCTTGTTCGGCCCTGACTCATCCAATAAGGGTAGTACAAGTGTAAAGATATTTTTCATATTTTTATAATATCATTTTTACCTTAAATTTCACTAATTACCTTTAATCGCGATTAATAAAACTTAAAAGTTACTATTCACCAAAAAATTATTTTAATCCCATTGAACCATATTTTAAATCCTAATGAAAACCATGTATGTCAGATTTTTGAAATTCAAATCACATAGGTGGTAAAATTTCATTCAAACAAAAAAGCAGTTTTTTAACTACCACTTAGTGGTTTCACTATTCATCAAAAATTGAAGTTTTTTAGAACAATGCCAAAATTTCACCCTAAGATATAATTGATATTTCGATTTAAAAAATGATTTCTATTTTAAAAAATTACAAACATATAGTTTTCATTAATTAATTTTATAATTAATTCCCACTGTCACAACAAATAGCGTGTTTTTAAGAAACAATATATATCAAAATATTGACAATTGTTTATGTCTAATTACAAAGTGAAATTAATTATAGAGGCCACCATTGGATAAAATGGTAAAAATATATTCTAATTATACTTTAAAACCACTAAATAGTATAATTTACCACTACAAATTATTTTGATTAAAAAATTTGTTTTTAAGTATTTTTCACTATTCATAAAAAAATTCGAAGTTCTCAGAAAATTACAAAAAATTCAACTTAGGATAATTTCGATATTCCAAATATAAAAATGAAGTCCATTTTGAAATATAAAATTTATATAATTTCAAAAAGTGGGTATTACTATTCATAACGGCTACTTTGATTGGTCGCGGTGTGTTAGAATCTCGAACTTGCGTACAATGCAAGCTATTGCAATATTGAAAGAGAAGCGTATCGTGAAAGCTTGGGGTGTTACACTGCATTTTCATGAGAAGTCAAATTGATTATTATTTTAAGGTTGATTTATAGTCTAGGTCAGAACCTAGGTCATCTCTCAAGGAGTGTTGGTAGTTTATAATATGTATTTTTAATAAAGATTACTAAAAGAGGGGGTGATTTTAAAAATATTTTAGAGGAGATAACATAACCAAAATAGTTTAAAAGTTAAAAGACAAAGTGGATTCTAAAAAATATGAGATAAAGGGGTTATTTTGATTTCACAACAAACGTTTCAAGTTAATTGTTCTTAGATATTAATTCATGTTTGATGTAATTATTTGGTTGAAATTAATTAGAATCCCAATTAATTCCAAAGATTTTATTTCAATGATTAAAGAACCAAACCTCGGCATAAAAATAAAATTGTAAAGTTCTAGAACATATGCATGGAATAAGATCTTCCAAATTAGATTTAAATATAAAGAAGGTGGGTATGAAAATGATTTTCTTATTTCGAATCAGAACAACACGAATCACGCATTCAAAACCTCACACCGATCAGTTAGAAATTAAGAGCATAACAATAACATGTATCAAAACAAGAATTAAAATATAAAATCATGTAATATACATGAAATGAAATGTTTAAACACCCAAATTACTCCAAAATAGTATCTAATATATACATCGTCACTCGCTTTACATGTGTGTATCTCCCTCACAACGAATGCCCACCGTTTAGCCCAACATCGAGAGGCAGAGAAAACTCAGGTGCAACTACTTCTTAATTTAGATATCCCTATGAGGATGGAGAACTCCAGTAAATACCAGGGGATAAAATGAATCATATGTAACATTAATTTTTCATCAAATCACTCTATTGGTTGAAAATGTAAATGAGGTTCCCATGGTGCCTTTTTATATCCAAAATGGGACATGGTTTTGAGCACCCTGTTTCTGATATACCACTTGTGTATTAGTTTTGGACTAGTAAAACGTCATATAACGACTTAGACGAGAGATAAGAGTTATTTTAATTAATCTTTAATATCTCCATGTAAAATTTGGAGGCCATTATACAAATGTATTGGGATATATTGTCAAAAGACCAAACCAAAATTTCGAATTTGGTTATATTCTTTCCCCCGGACAGAAAGGTTCATATAGGCCATCATATAGACGAATTGGTCTTCGGTTCCTTGGTATGGGTTGTATCCCAGGATTTTTTAGAGCAGAACATAAATGTTCAACCCATTTGGAGCCATGTAATTCTCATAATGTCCAAAACAGTGTATAGATGTCCATGGGATTCCATGCAGTTTGACACATTTCCTTCTAGATCGTCTTCGGGGCATCCAAATTACCTCCTCCTACAATGAATTCATCAAAAAAAGTAATATTTAACTTTTTAAAAGTGGTAAAAAAAATTAAATTAATCAAACATGAATTTAAATTTTTTATTATTTTTATAATTTTCAATATGAAATAAGTTTAGCACAGTGGTGTAAGGTTGAAAATGAAACTGTGAATCACGGTGCGATCAACTGGAAGAAGTCTACATTGAGTTACCTAAAGTGTTTTCTCTAGGAAGTTATGTAATGATAGGTTTTAAGATAAAAATGTATATTTATATTATCAAATAGTCCCATAAATAATGGTACTCAATCTTGAATGAATTCTTGAGAAAAATGATGTTTAGTCAGGGGAAATTGTGAAAAAATATTGACATAAAAAAAGATGAGTAAAGTCTGCTATGTTGTGATTCACATCTTATTTAGTTTTAATGATGAAAAGAACTATTTAAATTTTATAATGATTTAATTTAAGTGATTTTAAATTAAACTTGATTAAATCATGTTGGAATCATTAAATAATCCTTATTGAAGTCTTTTTTGAATTTTTGAACTCATGGAGTGAAGTTTCAAGACCAACAAAAGGATTTTAGCTTCACAGCTTCACCATGGTGAAACATTCTATACCACACTACAAAATGTCATAGAACATTAATTGTGAGACTGTGGGAAGGACTGTGTCATAGTTTCACTCGGTGTAACTTCCTCTTTGAACTTCATAGTAAAAAATTTATAGTTTACGCTACTAGTCAAACATTAGATCCTACAAACCTAGGAAATGCCATGATGAAAGGAAAATGTCTACACTATGGGTCTTCTTTGTATGAGTCTTCCACTATACAACTTAAGGGTTATGTTGTAGTTCTATCAAGATTAGTATAGTATCCAAAATTAACCTATAAGACTTCACATCATAACTCTAATACTCTGAAAATGCCACCTCTATAACACATAAAATTCTACCACCACTACTACAAAACAAAAATTTAACAACACTATAATAGGCCTTTATCAGTACTAGAAAAGTGATGACAAACTCAATGTGGTTAGAAGGCCAATGATTTTATCAGTACTAGAAAAGCATTAATAAGGGTTATATTTATCAGTGCAAATAAAAATGAAGAAAAAATACACTATTTATCACCGCTTTTAAAAGCACTGATAAAGATTCCTTTTTCAGATCATTAAAAATCACTGATAAATGATTCCTTTATCGATGCTTATATAAGTGCTGATAAAGTATATATTTATTAGTGCATTTAGTAGCATTGATAAAAGAGAAAACTACAGTGTGATGTTACAACACACTACAACACCATAAACAGGTCCAGTGTGTTGTAACAACACACTGCATCACGAGTAACAGTAACAAAAATTACCAAAATAAGATACAAATACTAGATTTAAATGAAATAAAAATTCTAACACAAATACAAGAAAAAAACTATCATAGAGTATGTTAATCATTTTTTACTTAAAATAATGTAAATTTTGAATAAAAGGGAACACTTGGAGTCATAATGATCACACTGTGAGTCAAATTGATGTGTGACAGATTCCTACAAGTCACAAATGACTTATGTATTGTTTTTGTAAAATACCAAAACAATACAAATGATTTTTCTTGGTGTTGAGTATGTTAGTTGTTTTTTTATTAAAATAATGTTAGTTTCGAATAAAAATATGCACTTGTAGTCATAATGGTTTCACCACACATCATATTAAAGTGAGGATGATTCATACAGATCTTAAATGACATATAGATCATTTTACTAAAGTATCAAAATAATACAAATGCATTTGCTTGGTTTTGAGTATGTCTATTGATTTTTTCACTAAAATTAATGTCAATTTTGAATAAAAAGGAATACTTGAGTCATACCGATCACACTATGATTTAGATTGAAGTGAGAAAAATTTTTACACATCCCAAATGACTTATGGATCATTTTTCTAAAGTATCAAAACAATCACAATATGTTTCCTTAGTTTTGAGTAATCCACTTGTGTTTTTTTACTAAAATGTCATTTTAAATTGGAAAGATTCACTTTAAGCCATAAAGGTAGAATAGTGTGTGGGTTTGACATAATACTGATTCATACACATCGAAAATGAATTATGAAGCATTTCCCCAAATTATCAAGACAATATGAGCATGTTTTCTCAGCTTTTAGTGAGTACCACTTTTTTTATTAATTTTTCAATTTTAAACTAATAATGGACACTTAGAGGCATACTGGTCTCACCATTCATTTTATTGAGGTGTGGATGAAACCATCACATCTAAAATGACTTATGTATAATCTTCCTAAATTACCAAAACAATCAAAATGCATTTTCTTGGTTTGGAGAATGTCAGATGTTTTTTTCACTAAAATTAATGTCAATTTTGAATAAAAAGATTCACTTGGAGTCATACCAGTCACACCATGCATCAGATTAAGGTAAGGATAGTTTCTAAACATATATAATGACATACATATCATATTTACTAAAGTATAAAAACAATTATAATGTTATTTCTAGTTTTCTGTATGTCACTTGTGTTTTTTTCTAAAATGTCATTTTAAACTAGAAACACCCACTTTTGTGCCATTGATGTGGAATCATGTGTGGGATTGAAATTATATTGATTCATACACATAAAAAATTATTATGAGCAATTTAAAAAAAAGTATCAAGACAATCTGAGAATGTTTTCTTAGTTTTCAGTGAGTGAAACGTTTTTATATTAAAATGTCAATTTTAAACTGATAACGAACACTTGGAATCATATCAGTCGGATTGTGCATCAGATTGAGGTACAAATGATTCATAAACGTAAAAATGAATTATTTATTGTTTTCTCAATGTATGAAAAAATTCCTAATGTGTTTTCTTAGTTTTGAGTACGCCTGTTGTTTTTTTCACTAAAATTAATGTCAATTTTGAATAAAAAGATGCACTTGGAGTCATACCAGACACACCATGTATTAGATCTATGTGAGGCTGATTGCTACATTTCATAATTACTTAGGGATAATTTAAATAAAGTATAAAACAATAATAATGTGTTTAATTGGTTTTGAGTATGAAACTTATGTTTCTTACTAAAATGTGATTTTAAACTAGAAACACGCACTTTGAGCCATACAAGTGGAATCATGTATGGGTTTCACATGTGACTAATTTATACAATTCACAAATGAATTATGAATTTTTATCCCAAATTATTAAGTCAATGAGAGCATGTTTTCTTGGTTTTCATTGAGTGAAATATTTTTGTACTAATATGTCAATTTTAAAGTAATAATAGAAACTTGAAGACAAATTTGTCACACCATGAATCAGATTGAGGTTTGGATGATTCCTAAACATAAAAAATAACTTAAATATCATTATACAAAAGTACCAAAACAATTAAAATTCATTTTCTCTGTTTTGAGTATGTCAGTTTGTTTTTTCACTACAATTAATTTCAATTTTGAATAAAAAGACATAGTTGGAGTCATACCAGTCACACCATGTATCATATTGAGGTGAGGACAATTCTTAAATGTCCAAAATTACTTATGTATCATTTTACTAAAGTATAAAAATAATCATAATGTGTTTCCTCGTTTTTGAGTATGCCACTTGTGTTTTTTACTAAAATGTCATTTTGAACTCAAAACACACAATTTGAGCCATACAGGTGGCATCGTATGCGGATTTGACATGAGACTAATTCATAAATTTCACAAATGAATTATTAATAATTTTCCCAAATTATAAAGACAATCCAAGTGAGATCTCTTGGTTTTCCATTAATGAAACTTTTTTGAATTAAAATGTCAATTTTAAACTGATAACAAACACTTGGAGTCATACCCGTAACATTGTGCATTAGATTGAGGTATGACTAATTACTACTTGTCAAAAATGAATTATTTATTTTTTTCCCAATTTACCAAAACAATATGAATGTGTTTTATCAGTTTTGAGTATGTCAATTATTTTTTTCACTAACATTAATGCCAATTTTGAATAAAAAGATGCACTTGGAGTCATACCGGTCACACCGTGCGTCATATTGAGGCGAGGATAATTCCTATAGGTCACAATGACTTAGGGATTATTTTCTGAATGTATCCAACAAATAATAATGTGTTTCATTGTTTTTGAGTACACCACATTTTTTTTACTAAAATGTCATTTTAAACTAGAAACACGCAGTCTGAGCTATACAGGTGGAATCGTGTATGGGTTTGAATGAGAATAATTCATAAACTTCACAAATGAATTATAAATTCTTATACCAAATTATCAGGATAATCCAAGAGTGTATTATTGGTTTTTAGTGAGTGAGAGTTTTTTATATTAAAATGTCAATTTTAAACTAATAATAGAAACATAGAGCCAAACAGGTCACAATGGGAATTATATTGAGGTATGGATGCTTCCTAAACATCAAAAATAACTTAGGGATCATTCTACTAAAGTACAAAAACAATCCAAATAAATTTTCTTGGTTTTCAGTATATTAGTTGTTTATTTCACTACAATTAATTTCAATTTTTAATAAAATGATACACTTGAAGTCATACCAGTCAAACCGTGCATCATATTGAGGTGTGGTTGATTCTTACACATCGCAAATGACTTATGTATCATTGTCTTAAATTATAAAAAAATTATAATGTGTTTTATCTATTTTGAGTACACCACTTTTATTTTTTACTAAAATGTCATTTTAAACTGGAAACACACACTTTGATCCATACAGGTGACATCATATATGTTTTTGACATGAGGATAATTAATACAAATCACAAATTAATTATGAATAATTATCCCAAATTCTTAAGAAAATATGATCAAGATTTCTTGGTTTTTAGTGAGCGGTATTTTTGTGTGTTAAAATTTCAATTTTAAACTGATAATGGACACTTTAACACTATCCCTCCTCGGTGACCCTGATATATCAATGATAGTTTTCCTCAAATAGTTCTTTTATACACCTGCTAACTTTTTTGGTTGAATACACAAATTTTTATTCAAACATTTAAGTTCGATTATATACATGTTTGAGGATTGGGATTTGTAAAAATGTTGCTTCAATAACACTAGTGTAGAAATTAAATCTTCCAACACAAAATGATCTTAATGATGGATTACTACCCTATATAAAATCACTCAAATAAGAGGAAAAAGCATTATTTCAATAAGTCACCCGAAAAACTTGGACAATGAATATTATCTTAAGCGACAAGTGTTGTGTGAAATTTTAAACAATTATTCTGAAACACAATAATGGTATGATCTTAATTCTACTTCATTTCCCAAATTTTTTATTATTTTCAAACCAACGATTTCTATACACCTCCATATTAGTCTCAACCCTGGTCTTCACCTCTGCCTCCTCCTCCATGTTGGTATTCGACTCCAACTCTATCTCCATCTTCACCTCTACCTCCACCTTCGCCTCTTCCTCCACCTCCACCTCCACCACTACGATTGCCAAACAATTTTATTGTTTGCAAGTCATCACTTATAAAAAAACCGATTTCCTCCATTATACTTCTCATTGATAAAGAGATCAAAAATAATATATAATAATTCTGACACTAATGCTTCAAACCCCAAATATATTTCAAAGATCATAACTTGTAATAGATCACAAACATAAAATGTAATCACCTAAATTTTTTGTTGGAATACATTCTAAAAAAACTATGCTTCCCACTCATCACCAAACAAACTATTTTCTTCTTTTGAGTAACTAGTTTTTTAGAAATTTTGATAGTATTGAGAAAATTTTGAAAAGAAAATGATTATGAAATATATTTAATGAAATTGTAATTTCCTTTAGAAATTACCTTTAGGGGGATGCTGATATATTCATGATTTATGGTTTCTCTCATAAATTTGAAAACATAACATACATAATCGATGTAATTATCTTGTTTCAGACACTGAAGAAACATTAAAAAAAATAAGTAAATTGTTTTGATAGTTAAATATTTCTATATATAATTTAATTTGTGTCAATTTTTAGTAATCCATAGGCTTTATCCATTTAGACATAGACTCCATTCCATGATCTAACCTGTATTGAGAGAGCACCCTATCATAAACAAATTCTTGTTAAAACATAGACTGAATATATAATTTGAAGTTTATCTATAAAATTTTGATTTTAGTGTATTACATATTCACAATACACATCATGTGTGGTTGGTTGGTTACATATACATGCATTGGATCTAAAAAATAAACATTCAAGGTGTCCATATTGACTGCTATTAGCATCCAATGAATCCTAAAAAAAACAAAAACAATTACTTAATGGAATATTTAAAAATATATTTTATGTGATTAGATTGTAGAGTTTTACATTTGAATTTTTGGAATAAAAAATTTTCTGTTGTCTGATTCTTTTTTATCAAACACATCGAGCAACTCATTTTTCTTCTTCTTAATTTATTCCTCATTCAAAGTATGGTTTGGCATAGAAATAATATAGGGTTTAATTAATCCAAATCATGCTTTGCATGATATTCCTTTTATATAGTTTTAATATAAACATTTGCACAAAATATGAATAGTTATTAAATTTAATAAACACATTATCTCACTATTTGGATAAATGTATTATTACAATTTACCTTATGTATGTATTCAAAACTGAGACACCGAACCATTCAAGCTTGAGAATCTCAGTTAGAGTATCAAGACCAATTATGTTTATGAAGGAATCTCCATATATTTTTTCAATATATTAAATGTAAGGCATATTTTTATCTTTAAATTTGTTCTCTACATGAAGTTGTAATGATAATAAATTTTTCTATGAAACTGGTGGAGATAAGGTACTCTTGAAAGATCTTTTTATTTTCTTGGTCAATTCACTAGATTTTCTTGATTTGGTCTTCTGTTTCTCCATCGCTTTATCCATCTGTAATATCATAACTCACTTAAGACCTTTTATAATCAAATGTTACATGTTTTTCATATGAATTTTTTTGTTAAATACATACCTCATGTATCTTTATAATATTATATGTCCATACTATAAAAGATCTAATAACAACTCTGACCATTATAATATCTGGACCATCAAGTGGAATAGACAACTCAAGAATTAGTTCATAAGCTATCTCAATCCCCACTCTCATGTAATATTTTGGGAGATCTTGATTGTGTAGCTGGTCTCCTAGAATATTATACACTATACCCATCACAACACATCAATACATGGGTGTTGAAAGATACAAATCACATACATATGTACCCTATAAAATTTTAGTAATATAAATTTATCAGAAGTTGTTTGATTCACATTTAAGAGTAAGAGTAATGAAATATTTGATTAAACTTGGTAAGGTATGCTATTTGGGGAATGAATAGCTTCAAAGCTAATGGGATCATTTGGTTTATGTATGTATCTTTTCTCCACCATAGGTTCTCTTTGATATTTTGTTATACATTGGTATGCCAAACTAGAATGCAAAATAATATCATGAAGTGAGTCTATTTGTGTGTACAATTGTCTCACAACATTATATGTATCTTCATGTGGTTATATCTTCTCAAAATATGTTCTAGGAGAGACTCCAAAACCTATTCCTCTAACGCATACATATTGTTTAAGCCGCTTCAAAGCTACTAAAAGTATCTTTTCTTCAGGTACATTCGTTGTCGATTATTGTGCCTAAACCATATAAAAAAATATAAAAATAAATAAATATTTTTTATGTCATAATTTTATAAATTATAATGATTTAAAATTATTTAATACTTACACATTCTTCCCATACTGTTTTTCTGTTTTCATCAACTAATTTACCCTCTTTATTTACATGAGCCTTCGTCTATAGCACATGACATAGGATGGAAGTGGATCTGGATTTTGATTCATCGATATGCATATAAAAAAAGGAACAAACGTTGTTTCATATAAAATAATTAAAATTTTATTACCTATTTAAAATACATAATAATCTATTCTCTAATGAAGCGTACCCCATTCTTGCTTTACGATAGGGGTATGTTGGTTTTGAGGCACATTCTTTATTTTCATAAATCTTTTACTGTTTCATAAATTAACAATTTTGAATCAAGTTGGATAAAATAAATAATGTTAAATAATATATTATGGAATGTAATTAACATTAAATGATAAATCATTATGACTATTGATGAAATTAGTCAATGTGTCATGCTTTATAATGAGTGCATAACTATGTGGGGGGTGGGGAATTATTTTCCCCTCAACATCCCTAAGATATAACTTCATAAGAAGAGTCCAGAATCCTTTATGGGATTTTAAATCATACATTAAGGAAAATTTCTTATATAAATATTCTAAAATAAATGATGTCTTCAAGGAATAATGAAGATTAAATCAACATTTCATTATATAATTTTTTAGTAAAATACAAAAGTATATTGTAACATTACTATTATATCTTTCCAAAGGATTTTCTTCGTTATAGATTAGATGTAGGGCCATGAATATATATCAACTGACACATTCATCCTCATTGTGACCCAAAGATAACTAATTAATATTGACTTTTTTGGTTAATAGGTTGGCCACATTGGTAATTTTATTCACCACTATGATGCTAAATTATTGTTTTTTTCATCAATATGTTGTTGATCCCCTAATAATTCCATAGTTTTATCATCAAAAGTCTATTATCCCTCGGGATTGGTAACATCACCATGTTCATAATACATTGTCTACATGAGTATTCAAAAATTTAATTTGACTTTAATAACAATAATACAATACACTACATGCAAAAAAGTACATATTTTCATGCATCTTGTATAAAAATTGTTACTATCTTGAAAAGAGATATAATAATTCAACAATTCAATACAACTAACCTTCACTACCTTTATTTAATCCATCCTCATATATTGATTTTATTCCATATGTTGATAATGTATTGGAATCACACTTTCAAACTATACTCCCTCCTATCATTGTGGTTCCAAAGTTCCTTGATGACATACCTCCCAAATAGTTATTATTGCATTTTGTGGTTTGTTATTTATCTACCATCATTTTTGGACATAAAACTATGTTTCTTGAACTAATATAACCAAAATTCATCCCATACCATGTACTGGTGATCATTTTGGATGACTACTACTCAGAGTGCAAGAAACGTAGAAGATACAGGGGAGGATTCCCAAGCAACAAAATATAATAACAACTATTCAGTAGATAAAATTTGAGTTTCCACTAAGGTTAAAAAACAACTTATATGAAATTTTAATTATAGACTCTAACATATTATATTAAAAACATTATGGGATGAACATTCAAATCCACATCACTTCCACTCACAATAATTTACTTTCACTCACAAGAATTTATTGTTTTCCACTTCCTATAAAATGTTTCCTTTTTTTGGTAGGTCTTAGAGGATAAAAAAACTTTTGGTGGTATTGATGTGAGGAGTATGGGTGAGATTAACGACTGATTATTTCTACAAGCATCCAAGAGAAATTATCTTGAATATGAAGTTGAAAACAGGTCTAGAGAGCTCTTCTCATTGTGGGAGGTATACCTTAAAGAGTTAGATTAGATGACTCATCGTAGTAGTCTTCACATCCTAGCATGATTAATTGAGGAGTTATAATAGAATCAAATGTGACCGCAGTCAAAATAAAAGTTATTTTTGATGAAGTGTTTTCAAAAGTAACCGAGTGAGTCTTATAAAAAATATTGATGTTTCACAACATTAATAGAAATGTTTCACATCAAAAAAGCCAATAAGGATTAAAGTTTCCTAGGAACCTACACTGATGGAATCACTCAAAAAGTATCCTCAATTGAAGAGTAAATTGAATACCTCCACTCTAATTGACTTAAATAAATGAATCTCACCCCACCTATATTCGACATCACTTCTATCAACTCAAGGATTCTTCACCTTCTAATTTTGGATATTTTGTAATCCACTATAAGATCCCTCTAATAACATACAACCCTTTAAAGAGTGAATTATTCAACTTATGCTCAGTATTGATCTAGAATTTTTTACTACTATAAATTAAATGAATATATTCAATACAATTGTAAATTTATAATTATGATATATTATCATAAAGTTTAGAGAAACCCTAGATACTATATGTTCCCATCATTGAAAATTATACCACATATCTTGAAGTAGATCTATAATTAACTCTTTGACATGAGGATAAATATAAGTTCTAGAATACATAGGATGTTCATTGGATCCTTCCCATGGATATCTAGATGTCAGAGTGGTGACATAATCCGTATTAATGTAGTGATTCACATAATTTTCCCCTAAAAAAACAATAATCCTTCATAAATAGGAAAAAAGTAATCTATATTAAATGTGAACCCCCTGCCCCTCTCTCTCATTAATTTCCATTTTTATAAGTCTTTTCTCATATTAAATATAATTTAAAATATGTTATAATCATTATTTTAAATATAAGTATGAAATAACTAACTAATAGTACTGATAAAGTGGGTTACTAAATAAAATCAAACAATTAATAAGTTACATCAACCTAATCATCACCAATAAGTAAATAAGACTACAATATTTATTTATTATTCATGTTTCTATTAATAAAAATTTATAATTGATTCTAGAATAAAATTAAACAAAGACACATAAGAACATAACATTTCATATATTCCTACTAATTCCTACCTATCAACTCCTAATTAAGAGGTATGAGACTCAAGAAGACAAGTCAAGGAAAAAAATAAAAAAACAACCTAGAATTTATTTGGTAACTTAAGTATCCAACATAATTATTCTATACAGACATATTTATGGATTAATAATTATGTTTAGAAGGTTTTTTCTTTTGGATATAATCAATACCAATATCCCTAGTTTTATTCTCATTCTATTTTGTAACATTTTGACCCAGTATACACAAATAATCCCTAATTCTGGTTAGCACATCACCTGAGACACACTTCTTGATCACGAAAGTCTTGTGTGTATGCTAAAAGATATAGATAAAATTACCTTTGTAGTAGCATGTGGTGAAAAATATATTTTATTTATCCATACAGGCCTATAGACATATGTTGACTGACCTTACCATATGAAAATATCCCTCTCCTTCTTCAAAACCTTTGTCTATGGAAGAAAAATATGAAATAGAACCACTCGTTATATTTTAGTGGTGGGGAGATGAGACGTAGGGTTTCTTAAGGTTAATAATAGTAAAAAAAATGTAAAATGCAGAGCCCAAAAAATCGAACAATGATAGAGGAAAAGAACAAAATAACATACATTGGAAACTAGCTGTGATTTGTTTGAGAGAACATAGAGGAGTCATGCCAGTAGTAGATGAGTTCTACAATATATTGAGAATCACGAGTGACTAAGTCATGGTTAGGGTTCTTTTAAACAGATTGGGGTCACTTTTAACAACGCTTCCAGAAAAACGTTAATAAAGATCTCTTTTATCAGCATTAAATTGATAAGTGTTGATAAAAAGGATATTTAAGAGTTTTTTTAGCACTGATAATGGATTTATAATTATAATTATTTAAATAAATTTATTATAATTTTATAATTATTTAAATATATATAATTATTTATTTATAATTAAATAAATATTTATTTAAAAGATAATAATTATTTATTTATAATAATTATAAATTTATAAATCTATAAATATATTAAATATACATTTATAAATATATACATTTATAAATATTTATTTACAAATATATTTTTAACATTATTAGTGAATATATAATCTTAAATACCTTAATTTTCAAAATGAGTAAAATTAAATAATTGAAAATGTGTAAAGTTTAAAATTATTGAAAAAATGGATAAGTTTCATTAATTAAATATAAATTATTAGAAAAACAGATATATATATTTATATATATTTAAGTAAAGATAAAGACATATTGAAAATAATAAAACATAATAAATAAATAAATAATAGAAAATAATCAAATTCAAAAATATAATAAAAAATAAAAAAATATTTTAATTAAATACCCTAATTGTATTAGTTTTAAAAATAAATAAATAGAATTTACTGATTAAAAACATAATATATTTAATGCGTCATGTTATAATGAAATTCTAAAATATACTTAAATTTGAATAAATTACATAAATATTAGGTGTATGTGTTTGTATATATCACGTAAATATATTTTTGTCTGTGTGTTTTTATATAAAAATGAATTAATTACACATTTATATATACATGTTAAATTAGTGTAACACACGACATTTGATATATGTTAAATTGAAAAATAAACCAGCATTAAAAATAAATAAGATAATAATTTTTTTTAATTAATATTTTATTCATTATATAAATATATTTATATTTAATATATATTATTTATTACTATTTATAATTAATATATAAATAAATATATATATATATATTATACTTATTCATTTTTATTAATAATTGATTCATTAATAAATTTTTAATTTTTTTTAATTTATTCATTTTTAGCTTTTTTGTTTAATTATTAAAATATATTCATTATATATATATATATATATATTTAATATATAATATTTATTAATATTTATAATCTATATATATATATATTAAATTTATTCATATTGTCAATAATTATTTAAATAATAAAATGTTTAATATTTTTATTAATTTACCAATTTTAATTTTTTATTTGTTTAATTATGTCATTTTATTAATTTTTCATATCTATATATTTAATATATACTATTTATTAATTTTTAAGTTATATATATATATGTATATTATATTTATTCATTTTTAATAATAATTATATAATTAATGAAAATTTTAATTTTTTTTATTTGTTTAATTATTTCATTTTATTTTGGGCCTTTATTAATGCTAAAATAAAGTATTGATAATGGTTCCCTTTTATCAGCAGTGATAAATATGGACTTTATCAGTGCATTTTCTAGTGCTTATAAATTCCAGTGCTGTTATAGGTGTGTTTTGTTGTAGTGCATGCTACAAGAGGTTGTGATCTATAACTTTCCATGAAGCATTAAATGGTAGGTGAGAAGGTCCCAAATCGTCTATTTAAATCCCCAACTCGACCCAAAACTTCCTCAGCACTCATTAATGATATTAATAGATACCTTGAGAGGCTTGAAAACTAACAATTATACATTCTCATCCATTCTCCAAACATCAACATGCTATGATCACCAATTCTCTCTCAAGTTATCTCATTTTCTAAATCCTCTCTTATCCAATATAGAGTGTGTGGTAATTGTAATTTTTTATAACTCTCATATTATTTCTCATTTTCTCCTAGTTTTTCTTCATATTCTTTTGAGAGAATCAAGATTGTACTAAAAAATGATTGCTTCTTAAAAATTCACTCTTTCTCCTCCTTCTATAATTAGAGTTCACTACCTTTAAAGTGAGGTAATTGGGGTTTCTTTTCATAACTATTAAAATACAAGGGACTATTCTATGTAAGGTTTATAGTTATACCTGTTAAAAATATAATGTCAGTTGTATTTCAGTTTCTTACTATAACCTAAAAAGAAAGGGAGTTTTGGTAACTTTGCTACCATTAAATCCAAGTGAAAAATACAATAAATCCTCAATCCATTGAGGCGGTAGATTTATGTTCTCTTTTTGAGCTATTGTCGAACTTCCTTTCCAAATTAAGTGCCTTATTTACTTTCCATATTTTAATTTATTAATCTATTTTATTTTTTCAATTATTCAGTTTTTAATCCATCAGTACTCTTAATTATTTATTTTACAAATATATCTTTATTTTATTCTCCCACTTTTGTAAAAATATATAATTATATCATTGTGATTTCAACTTTGATTCTTTTTTTATCTTTTCAAAAGGTTTTAATACTATTAAATCTTTTTAAAAGAGGTTTTTAGTCTTTAAGTATTCATTGGTTTTCATTGATTTTTTAAAGGGAAATTTTCCACCCATATTCCCATTTTATGTTACCCTGACCTACATTTAGTATTAAAGGAGGCATGAATTACTTTATTCCTTTGTTTTAAAGTTCATTAAAAGATTATTTTATCTTCAAAACATTCAAAATATTTTTCAAGAAATTTTATTTTTAAACATGGATCTTTTAAACAATTGTAGTGATCCTAAAGAACACTCTATGGGTATTTCTCCCCTTATTATGCTAATAATTATGGTTATTAGAAAACTCTAATGTATACTCTTATTAAATCTATTTTTTATCCTGTATGTGAGTTTTTTATGCATGGTTATATACCTACTACTGAAAAATAAGATAAATGGACTCTTGAGGATATTTATGCTTTTGAATTAGATGGTAAAGCACCGAATGCCTTTAATTATGGTTTAGATCAAAATGAATTCAATTTAATCTCTATATAAAAAATAACTCATGAAATTAGGAAACTCTTATATGTAACTCATATATGAATGAATAAAGTTAAACATACCCAATTAGACATGATTAGACAAGAATATTAATGCTTCCCTATGAATCTTATCGAATCCATTACTGAATGTTTTACTCTATTAACTAATATTTGTAATAATAAAAAGGCTATTAGTGACTATATTTCTATAGAAACATTTTTCAATAAAATATTTTGGGTTTTACTAATAAATTAGGCACCCAAAGACACCATAATCGAAGAAGCTAAAGACATAAAGAATTTAGTGGTTGAGGAGTTCATTATTTCTCTCATGACATATAAGAGAGCAATAAGAAGGCAAGATTAAAATGAGGGAAATCATTTTAATGAATATAAAAAGACAATTTCTTTCAAAGTAATCAACAATGATACATATAAAATAAAAAACCAAGATTGAAAATATTTCCAAGATAATGAACAAGTACATGAAAAACAAGTTCTTCTCATCACTTAAAAAAGGAAAATCAATAAATAGAAGTTACTTGATTCAGTTTTAAAAATAATTACCACATCAAACCAAAATTTCCCTTAAATATAAATAAGAATCTTGGTAATAAAAATATAAAATTACTAATTTGGAGTGCCAGTGAGGATACAATTTTAACTTATGAATCAAGTGATGAAAGTCCCAAGTGCCTCATGTGCAATGTAAAGGAAAAGATTATAATGATAAAAAATAAGAAGATAATGGGTATATGAATAATGGGTTATCAAGATACATGTGTGGTGATACTTTTAAATTTAACCATCTCAATGAATTTAATGGAAGACATGTCACATTTGGAGATATTCAAAAGGTAAAATTATTGGTATCAGTTTTATTGGTTTTTACAACTCCATTTAATTAAATATGCTTCATTTATTAATGTCTTATAACATAATTTAATAAGTATTAGTCAACTTTGTGATTGTGGTTTTATAATTGCTTTTAAAAATTATTTTTTTTAATTTTTTTTAATTATAATGGAATTATTTTATATACCAAATATTGTTCATAAAAAATATATATTATATATTTAAAATCTATTTAAAGTTAAAAAATTAAGTCCTTAAGTGAATAAGATAATTATTACTGTCTTTAGCATCATAAATTAGGTCATTCTAATATTTAATCTCATTTTAAACTCTTATATTACTAACTAGTATGATATTTACCAAAATTGTATTTCAAAGATAACTAAGTTTGCGAACCTTTCCAAATTGTAATGAAACAAAAATCCTCTTTCAAAACTAAAAATGTTTTGTCTTCTTCTTCTAAATCCTTAGAACAAGTTCACCTTGACCTTTTTGACCAAATCGAGTTGCTAGTATTAGAGGTAAATCTTACACCTTTGTAATTGTCAATGATTATACTAGATTTACATGTGTTTATTCTTATCTTATAAGAATGTGGCTTGTAAAGTATTTATCAAATTTTCAAGGATACCTGAAAATGAAAAAATATACGAACTATTTTCCCTTATAAGTGACCAGGTGGTAGAATTTGATAAGAAATACTTTGATATGTTTGTTCTTCTTAAGTTTATCATCACTTCTTATCCTCTCTTAGAACACCTCAACAAAATAGGGTTATTGAAAGATGAAATAAAATCCAACAAGAAATGTTTAGTACTCTCTTGAATGAGCTTAAGATTCCATAATTCTTTTGAAACAAAGCAATAAATATTTCTTACTTTATCCTTAACCATGTTATCATAAGATCCATCTTAGAAAAAATACCTTTGAACTTTGAAAGGGTAGGTTCTTAATGTTTTCTTCTTTAATATTTTTGGATGTAAATGATATTTCCTTAATACCAAGGATAATATAGGAGTGTTTGACCCCAAATACGATAAAGGTATCTTTATTTATTACTCAGAATCAAGTAAATACTTATAATTCTTCAATAAGAGGGACAAGACCTTATAAGAGTCAATTAACATAAACTTTTATGAGATTATTACCAAATCACAGCCTCAAAATGATGATGATGTTTATTAACCTAGTTTAATCTTACCTAAACCTAAATCTTCTTAAGTAACTAAATATTTTCAAGGAAATCCTTTTACTCCTTTACAAAAGTCATGAGTTCAATACAAAGAACATCCCCTTTAGAATTTCAATAGAAATTTACAGTCTAAAACTCATACTGAAAGGTCGGTCTTAAATAAGGTCAAACATCATTATTTTTTCTCTCACCTTGAACCTAATTCCCTTAAAGATATTATTAACAGTGAGAATTGGATACACACTATGAAATAAGAGTTAATACAATTTTAAAGGAACAATATTTAGACTCTCATGAAATTACTAGACAATCATCCTCTTACTAGAAAAAACAAGGGTTTTCAAAGCAAACTTGATGATAAAAGAAATTATCATCTATAATAAGGCTTGAATTTTTGCTAAAGTCTATAATAAAGATGAATTTATTGATTATGGTGAAACCTTTTCAATCATTTTAGGGCCAGAATCTATTATAATCTTATTAGGATTCACTGATCATTTTAATTTTATCATTTTTAAAATAGATTTCAAATGTTATTTTCTGAATGGATATATATCTAAAAATATTTTTGTGGATCAACCACCCAGTTTTGAAATCCTAAACTTCCAAATAAAATTTTCAAGTTAATCAGATCTATTTACATTTAAAAAAATATCCCACCAGGATTGGTATGAGTGGTTAACTAAATTTGTTTTATCAAATTATTTCAAAATGGGAAAATCCGATTACACTCTTTTTATCAAATAGATAAAATAAAATGATTTATTCATTGTTCAAATTTTTTTTTGCATGGTGTTTTTTTGGATCTACAAAATAATTTCTTTCTAATTAATTTTATGATTTAATGAATAAAAAGTTTAAAACGAGTTTTATAGGAGAACTCAAAATCTTCTTTAGTTTAAAAATTTCCCAAAATTTTGATAGAAATTTTTTAGACAAATGTAAATACACTAATATTTTAGGATGTTTGGCATGGATAATTTTAAGAAAATTAGAACACCCATGAGTATAACTTATATTCTCACATTGGATGAAGCTATAAAGTTGATCGACATCATGCTTTATAAAACTATGATTTGAATTATGCTTTACCTTACTGTGACCTATCCAAACAACATGTTTTGTATATGCTTTTGTTCTTGTTTTCAATTAAATCTAAAATAATATCAATCAAAACACTTCAATTTTTATATATATTTGAAATAAAATAAAGACCTTAGGTTAGTTTATCCAAAGGAAACCTATTTTGAACATAGTTGTTTTTTCAATGATTATTTTGGAGGATTTCAACTAGATAGGAAAAGTACTATAATAAATTTTCATCTACTAGTAAAACTCATCCTCTCATGGAGTAGTAAGAAGAAAATTTTCATTACTCTTTCTACAGGTGAAGTAGATTAGACAAACATTGGGATTTATTGTACTAAAATTATATCAATGAAACATACTCACTTAGACTTTGGGATTAAATATTATCCCATACCTTTAAAGTGTAAAAAAATATTTTGATTAGTATCTATAAAAATTCTATCCATAAGTATTTCACTAAGCACATTTATCCGAGACATTACTTTCTATGAGATCACTTTCAAAAAGGTGATATTTTTATTGAATTTGTTTGTACAAACCTTAAACTTGATGATATATTCACTAAAATAATTCCTCTTGATAGATATGAATTTATTAAATGTGATTTTGGTATGATTATATTAATATTTAGATATCCTAATCTTTGAAATCTGGAGAAAATTTTCAATTTTTTTCTAATTTTTTTTTTTTTTAAAATATTTTCTTTTAAAAAATAAATTTCTTCAAACATTTCAAAATTTATAAAAAGTTAATTGAGTGTAATAAAAAAATAAAAACATTTCTATCTAGATACAAATATTTGGATGTGATTTTGGTGAAAATGCATATAGAGATTATAAAGTGAAAAGGGTTCGTTATATTTTTAATTGGATCTTCGCCTAGGGCACGAGTAGTAAGAATTTACTACACAACTAGTTTGACACTATTAGAGAATTTTATATGTTTTATTAAAACAATATTTGTTAAGAAAATTTCATGGAATATTTTTAAAAAATTTCCTCTTATTATGTTTTTTATTATCCATGATCCATTTATCTTTCCTATTATATTATATATAGGGAAATTCATATTGTTAATTTTGAAATGATCCTAGATGATATAATCTTTTTTCTAAATTATTTTTCAAAATTTATTTTTAATATTAATATTATTTGAAAAAAAATCAAAGTTTTTTTTATCTTGAGATATATTATTAAATTAAAAATATATCTTTTCTTCTATCATAATATTTATTGAAAATCCATCTTACTAAATTTTAAGTTTTCTAAGTTTTCAAAACTTTTTTTATCTCTCTCAAAAGATCATTAATGATGATAATCATAGTTTTAATTTATTTATTTTTTTTTCTAATCCCATATATGAATCTTTTATCATAATCTCAATGTAGAACAAGTTTTATGGGGAGAAGTTTTATGGGAATAGGGTTTATGTTAAGGGGAGAATTTTTGGTTGTTTTTCAAAGGTGGGCCATATCAGGTAATTATGGGAATATAATATTTTTATTTATTTTCTATTATGGGGAAAATTACTATCTTATTTATCTTGAAATAATATTTTTTTAATTCAATTATTATTCAAGTGTTTTTATCATCAAAAGGTTGATATTTATATGCTTCCCACCTTATTTAGTTTTGATGATCATAAACTCTATTTTAAGTGCATAATGTTTTTATTTAAGTAATTGGAAGTTATACTTGAAGAAATATTGTTAGGATCATAAAAAAATCCTTGTTTAAGTCTTGTTGGACTTTTT
The DNA here is from genome assembly GCA_963277665.1 of Viscum album. Lineage (NCBI taxonomy): Eukaryota > Viridiplantae > Streptophyta > Magnoliopsida > Santalales > Viscaceae > Viscum > Viscum album. Next base: position 135,126,491 of record OY728153.1, read on the forward strand.
AAAATCATGGAATTAAGTTCTCATACCAACATTTGACTTTTGAGGTTAACAACTTCACCATGGAGCAATATTCTACACCACACTATAGAATGTCCTATAATAGGAATTAAAATATAGTGGGAAGGACCGCCTCATAGTGAAACTACATCCAAATTTCTATCTAGACTTCATAGAAATAAAATAACTAACTTACATTGCAATCAAACATCAGATCTTACAAAACCAATAAAGGCCACTCTATGATGTAAATTATTGTGCCTGATATCTTCTCTAAATAAGTCTTCCACACCATAGATTAAGGGATATGTAATATATTCCTCATGATTGGAAGAATCTATAAAATGAACCTATAAGACTATACTCTACAAATATAATCACTATGAATCAAATGCCACCTTTGTGGTTCATAGAAGTCGACCATGCCACACGAGGCTGTGATCTAGAACTTTCCAATGAGAATTAAATGATTATTAAGAAATACCTAGATTCGATCTTTAATGTCCCAAATCAGCCCAATAATTCCTCATAATTTATGAAGGTTATAAATAGAGACCTTATGAAATTTAAAAACAAAAATCGTACCTTCTCATCCATTCTCCAAACACTGGCATGATATGTTATCCAATTCACTCTCACATGATCACATTTTCTAAATTTTATATTTTATAATATAGAGTGTGTTATTATGGTAATATATTTTCTCTTTCATATTATTTCTCTTTATATCATAGTTTTTCTTAATATTATTTTGAGATAATCGAGACTGTACTAAAACATGATTATTTCCAAGTAATATTCTCTTCTTCTTCCTTCTTCAATATTTGGTTCTAAATACCTTTAAAGTGAGGTACTAGAGTTTTCTTTCCATAATAATTAAAAGTAAAGGGACTATTATCTTTGAGGTTTATCTCTATACCTATTAAAAATATAGTGTTAATTGTATTCCATTTTCACATTATAACATAAAAGTCAAGGGATTTTTGGAATCGTGGATATCATTAAAGCCAAGGGACTAATACATTAATTACTCAGGCCATTGAGGTGGTAGACGTAGGGGATATTCTTGAATTATTTTAAAAATTCCTAACAAATATTTCCCCTATTTAATTCATATATTTTTATTTATAATATCTTTTATTCATTCAATTATTCAATTTTTAATCCATAAATGTTCATAATCATTTATTTTACAAATTGATATATCTTTTATTCTTATAATTTTATAGGCATATATAATTATATCATTACATTTTCATGTTTGATTATATTTTTATCTCTTCAATAGTTTTTAATCATATTTAATATTTCTAAATGATCTTTTCAGTCTTTATGTCTTTAGTTGATTCCTTTAATTTTTTAAAGGGTAATTCACACCACCCTACCATTTTACTCTACTCTAACCTGTGCTATCTTTGTAATTGAATATGTTGATAATATTATATTTATATGAGATAAAAATATTTCTTGTACTAAATGTTATTAAAAATAAAGACTCACTTTAATATGTCTATATGAGGTGATTTAAGGTACTTTCTGGGATTACAAGTACTACAAAAATGAATATTTTATTTTTCTTTCCTAAAAAAATCATATAATATAATAATTGAAAATTTTTTAGATGGAAGATTATAAATAGGTATCCAAACATTTATAGGATGGAATAAATATTAGGAAGGATGTTGATGTAAAATTTAGAATCAAAGAGTGTTTAGAATAATGATTGGTAGTTTATTTTATCTTACTACCCCGAGACCTAATATTGCCTATTCAATAATCTTGTTTTCATGATACCAAAGTGATCTAAACGAAATCATATTTTATATAAACAAAGAGAATTATAATATAAATAAATGATACTATGAATTATGGGTTTATGTATAAGATATTGAAGAACCAAAATCTATTTGTCTTTATTGATGTATACTGGGTAGGAGATTGTGATAACAAAATATCTAATTTGGGTGTAATTTTACTATTAGGGAAAATTTGTGGGATAATATTTCAAAAAGAAAAACTCTATTAATTTAATCACTATAGAATAAAAGTATACGGCTTTTATCAGTTTTTTTACTCAGATCATATGGATGAAAGAACAGTTCATAGACTTGATGGTGAAGATATAAAGACCTATAAAAATTTTATGTGATAGTCAAAGTTTTATTGATATTTATAAAAACCTTATAAAATAATAAATATCTAAGAACATTAATATCATGTTTCACTTCATCAAAGAGAATGTGGCTAATACTAATATAAAACTAGAGTTCATCCCTACACGATATTTATAGGATGATATTTTCACTAAGGTAATTCCAAAGGATAGATTTGAGTTTTTGAGACTAGACATGAATGTTTATCCCTTCCCTCTTAATTGAGAGGATTTGTGAAACCCCCCAGTATTGTTTGGATATGTTTTCAAATAGGAAGAATTGGAAGAACTCTATATCGTCTATATTCTAAAACCAGAGAAGTGATTATAAAAAAAGGGGAGTAAAATATGAATGAGTATATAAGTTGAGTGGGAAAGATTTCAAATAATTTGGACAAAATTTTCTTATAATTAAGATATGGAATTATCTTAAAATATATACTTTATCATGAATTGTGTTTTAATTATTCTTATCTCTTGAGAGAGGTTATGATTTAATTCTTTTTTAGAGATATTGTGTTTTGTAAAGTGATAGTTGATGAGGTAGAAAATAAATCTAAAGGGGGAGACTAAAGTTCCCTATGGAATTATTAAATAATATTTTATTTGTTGTAAAACATTTATGAAGATAAATGGATGTTTTTGGGGATATGTTTATTAGGAGTTTTAGGGCTGTTTGAGATGATTTGAAGGTGACTGGAGATAGTTATGTTCATATAAGAATAAGTTTGGAATTCATGCATTGGATCTGAAAAAATGGTTATGTTTTCGAGTTTTTAAAAGACTTTAATATTTTTCAAGGCATTTGAAATATTTAATAATATATTTATCATCTCATAAGACTTTTGATTTAAGGTGTAGAAAATTTAAAAAGGAAATATGTTTAAAACTTTTTTTGAGTTTTTGTGAGACTTATTAGGTACTTCATAAGATTGTCCATGTTCATATGTCTTTCACATCAATTTTTCAATACTTACAAAGTCTTATAAAATAAAAGTAATGATTTAAAATTAGTAAAGAAAAACATATTACGTGGATGATACAATTTATAGAAAACGAGACTTTGAGAATGATTTTGAAAAAAAAAACAGATGATGAATGTTCTATTGTTTTATGTTTTAAACATCAAAATAATTTATATGATTAGTGATTCAATATAAGAATAAAGAATCAAACCAAATCTAATTTGGTGAAGTGAGAGGTGGTTATGTCGTGAGTATGATTGATATGTCGTGAAGCTATGTGGAACTTTTCATGGAAAATATTCAAAATAAAAAAAATATTTGTGGATATTTTTTAGAAGGAAATATCTTGAGTTTGTTATATATTTAAAAGAAGATAAGGATTGATATTTAAAATAAATTTGATAAGTTAAAACTATGAATATTTTCCTAAGATATTGACCAATTTAAAATATGGGGAGATAAAGCTATCTAGAAACAAGAAATTTCTATATATTATTATATAAATAATATTCACAATACTAAATAAATATAAAATAATAACATTAAGAAATATTTTTTTAGTTCATTGAATCCAATACCGTGTGAAGAGAAATATATATTGTATCAATGAAAGAAGAAGTAGAAGAAATATTGAAAATGATTTCATCTGATTTTTATCATCAGTGTTGAGGAAGATGAGTCTATTTTTGATCATATGGTAGATTTCGAAGACTATGGTGTAGATCATCAAAGATCTAGAATAAGTGAGTTAATTATTTCCAATAATTTTGAAGTCTTGTGGAGGAATCTCATAATTAGTTGTAAGAGAAACTCAAATATACTTGTGATATTTCTTACCACATTTTGAATGCATGTATCAATGTAACACCCTGAGATTTTATGAATTATTTTTTTTTTCAAATTAATTTATCTTTTTTGATATTTTTAGTTCAAGAAACATAGAAGATATTTTATTTTATATTGAAGCACTATATTTGGATTGCGTTATATGCAACTCTAAGTTAATCGTGCACTACATGAAAAATAAAAATTAGCTTTATCTACATGGAACACCGAGGTTATCTTATGTTACATGAAATAATTACTTTCCTCAATGACTTTCGTGACACACAAGACCGTGTTTTATCGAACAATAATATATCATTAAAATGTTATTACATAATATAATAAGATATAACCTAGGTGTTAAATTAGTGGTTATGAATAGTATTAAATAATTTATTAAAATATATTCTTTACCAAAATATAATATGAATTTATAGGTTACTAGTTAATTAGAAATGAATATGAAAACTAATTGAATATAAATGGAAATATTATTATTTTTATCGTCACAAAGATATTTTACCCTAATAAATTAAATAAATTATAATTTTTGAATGATATTAATGTAATATATAGGTTATATATTCAATTAAATAATTTTTTATATTCATCCAATATATTTTAAAAACATAAGATAAGAACAAACCCAATTTTATGCTTAAAACCCAATATTTTTATTAAGGCATTTTTACCACCTTTTAAGAGAGAATGCATTTTAAATCCAATTTTTGGAAATTTTATAGATTTAATATTTCAACATAAACTTAATATTTTAAAATGGAACATAATAATTATGTTAGGGAAATTTTTTGGTATTTTTATGTGATGTTTTATTTTTTTAATAAATAGTGAAAAATACTGAATTTTAATTCAAAAATGTTTTTTCATTTAATTTATTTGTAAGGTTAAGTGATATTTTAAATTAGTGTAAAATTTAAATTATATTATATTTTTATCAATTAATAAAATTTATTTCATTAATATAAATTTCACTTTGACCTTAGGTATAAAAACTTAGCAAACATTTGAATGTTTTTACTTTAAAAACCCACATTATCGACCCAACGACAGGATTAATTTTAAATTAATTTCTACCACTTATGTGATTTTAATTTTGAAAAATTGATTCCATATTTGGAATAATAATAATTTATAATTTTTAATAATTTCAACTTAGTTTTTGACCAAAGTGATTAGTGAATGTAATTAAAATTAATTACAATGATTAAGGTAAAATTAAGCTTAACTAAAGACTAAACCTTTAATTGAAGACCCAAAATGACTTATAAACTTGTCCAAAACCCATTTTATAGCCATATATAAAACCTATAATCACTTTTATTTAATGTTTTACATTATGGGAGCCAATTTACATGGGAAAAACGTGGGTGGAATTCCTTTTCCGAATATTTACAAGGGTACCACTCCTCCTCCACTATAAAAGGCCTCCTCTCCTCTACTTCTTTAAACCTATCAAACCAATAAGTTTTACCAAGATATAATACAATATACTCAAAATATCTTCCCTTCCTCCTATAAACCTTCCCTTGGGAATAATTCAATCCAAAGAAGCCTTTTTAACAAACCAAAATGAGTTACCCAATTTAGAGGTAACGTCTTCTCTCAAGCTGCATTCTTTTATTTTTATTCTCTACCACTACACCCTCTTTATTACATTTTTTTATAACAAAACCAGTATAATAAACATACTATTATATTTTTATTCTATGTATTATACCTAAAAATACATATATTTCCATCTAATGGGTAATAAACAAACTCTTTATGTGTGTGATGAACTACCACATCACTAAATGACGAATGTTCATTTTTTTCTTTACTGCCTATCATGGTGGAAATTATTATTAAAAATATATTTATATATGTAATATATTATATTTATTATGTCTTTAATCTTATGTATTAATTTTACAACACATAACTTTATACTTTCCATTTGGTGTAAATATGATAATTTTATTTGAGGAAGTATGGACTACCGCCCCCTCAATGCAATGTGATTAATTCACACACTACATGGAATGTTTTAAGGATGGGTTTAGTAAAATTATATGATATATATGATATAATAATTCTACTATAATAATGATATATATACACACACACATATGTCATTTACCTACTTTTTTCAATAGAATAATAAAAAAACAATAGTTATGCATATGTACGACTGACTATCTCTATGAATGATGTATTCCATTTAATACTTCTATAATATAAATATAATAATAATAATAATATAATGAATATAAATTATATTTATATTGTGTTTTACATTATTTAAATCCTGATATAAATATAAGGACCAAAGATATGACAAATTAAGACACATGTGAAGAACATAACAGATATTACCCGATGTGAAACCTTAACATAAAATTGTAAAAAAGTGGGTAATAAAAGGTAATAGTAAAACCAAATATGGTATTAGATATAATAATATTATTATGTAAAAGATTTATAATAAACTTACATTTGTTATACATGAATCTTGTACGATTATGAAGAGAGTCAAGAACACAAGGTAAGAGGATTTCATCACACTTTTTATTTCCATGAGATACATGTTTTATTCACCACACATTCCTTTTGTGTTGTGTGTATAATTAACATGGATGTATTCAATGATTCTTATACTTTAACTTATTGGTATTTACATATCCATTTTATGATCTTTCTTTCATGGGTTTTAGGTTTCAAAAGTTACCAAATCGGTAAAATAGTTTTGTCTCAATTTGCCTTCATTGAGATTCATGTTTTTTTATACACCTAAATTATTTTTTAAGGTGCATATACTTCCATTTAACAAGTTATATCATGAATATAATTGTTTTCATGATATTTTAAGTTTTTTGTAATTTTATTTTCTTACATGTAGAGTATGATCCCATGTAACCAAGTGGTAAGAGTGTATTAAAACAATCTCATCTCTTTTTAAGATTGTTAATTATTATGATTATTTGATGAAATATTATGATCAATATCTCAATAAAACTCATTTATTTTCTTAAAATATGGTAATTAATTATTTATTCATATATTTATACCATTTTTTCCACTCTTTGGTACATAATATAGTTAAAAAGCTGTTTTTAAGAAAGCCCAACTTTACTATTTCTTTGATCATAAATATGTATTCCTTCAAAACCATGTTTCATAAAAAGTGTTTCCAAGAATATTATACTAATATCCTATGATCAATAAATTATTTTTACCCATTTTGTATTTTACCAATGTTATCAAAGTAATATCCTTGTTTCTTTCCTAATGAGACATTTTTCAAACCTTTTTACTATGAAAAAAAATTATCTTTTTACCTCGTACGACATGTATAGATTTGTCCACTGCAATCCTTTGAGGATTTATTTTAATGTTTAAAGGTTAATTTTAAAGAATTTTTTTAAAATATATTTTCAAAGAAATTATTTTCAAAAGGTTTTAACGATTATTTTATATTTTTTTAAGGAAAACTATTTTCAAAAATGTTTTAAATATTAATTTATAAGTTCACAGGGAAAATAATTTTTAAAATGATTTCAAGAATAATTTATAAGATTGAAAATTATTTTCAAGGAAATAGTTTTCAAAACCTTTTCAATCTCCTTTTATAAGTTTTCAAGTAAAATGGTTTTCAAAATGTTTTCAAACTTCTTATATAAGTTTGAAAGGAAAATGGTTTCCCAAAAATTTTCAAGTTCCTTTTATACATTTTCAAGGAAAATGGTTTTCAAAATATTTTGAAGACTTATTTCCATGCTTTAAAAGTATTTTAAAATGAAATGGTTTTCAAAAGGTTTTATGTTTCAAAAATCCTTTTTTATAGAAAAAATGATATTTTCCTCAAGAAATCTTTTTAAAAGATCATTAAAAATTATTTTCCATCAAAGATAATATTTATTGGTGTTACTCATGCCTTTTTGGAAAAAAATACTAAATTATTTCATTCATATTATTTCTCTGAATATATTATTATTTGATAGTATGATAATTATGAAACTAATTTATCTTTATTGGGTTATTTTTATGAAGAAATGATTATTAAACCAATATTTTTTCATAGGTGATGATATGATTACATGTTTATAATACTCTTTTTATTTCATGGGGTTTGATTTGATAATTTATGATCTTGTGGGATATTTATATATGATTTCCTTGTGAGATAGGAAGGACCTATATCTCTATCCAATGCATTGGGTAAATATTTATATCTCATGAGATAGAAATGGATATAATGAGAAATGAAACCAGTTCAGTTTTACAGGGCTAGAATAAGAAATAAACACATTTCAATATTACGGCGATGGAACGAGGAGTGAACTCAGTTCAGTAATACAAGTCTAGAACATGGTGTGAACCTAGTTCAGTGATGGAAATTTTCCAATAATATGTCCTCAACAACAATTCCTTGACTATTATATAAATCATTATATTTTCTAATGTGTCTGCCACAATTCCATGTTTTATTCATATGTTATGATTTCATGGATTATGTTCCTTATTTATTTATGATTAATTTCTTATGAAATTATAATATTTATACCATGATTCATGTTTATGATATTTTATATGTATGGTATGATATTATATTTTTGTGATCATGTTTTCACACCCTTATGCACATGATTATGCTTAAATGTATCCCTTATTTTCCCTTGTTAAGCATCTGAGATCAACCTTTTTTTTTGTTTCCTTCCACAGGTTATGAATATATATTTCTTGTATGATATGTTTAATAGGGGTTTTAGTCTTGGATAACCTAGTAGAAGATAATGTAGCTTGCTTATGTACCAGTGTTTACGTTTCCATGTTTTCAAAGGCAATGAATTAATATAGTCTTTGGACGTTTTTTTTGTATAATGTATTAAGTATTCCGAAAAATTGATTTAATGTTAATGTATGAAAAGAGAGGGTTAGTATAGTTTGTATTAGAGAAAATTTTTAGTTGAAATTTGGAATCTAGGATGAAAAAACCTTAATGAGAACCCTAAGGACATGTCTAAGGATAAGTATAAGGATATAGAAAAGTCTAGGAAAATGTCCTGGAATTTTGGTAAAGGTTAGAGTGAGTAGTTTCCAATAAATACATCACTATATAGATAATATAAGTGGATTTGGATCTGGATGAGATATACCTATGTGTAAAAACTTCGATAAGATGTTCCAAGCCCGACTCAGGGTAACATGATACATGGCAATAAGCCTTACTGCACACCTGGTTTGGCACTCCTGGTGGATATGCTTTGGGAATTCACAAAACTCTTTACGAACCATCGTGAAGGTTTTTAATATAATTTTTCTATGAATAACCGAGGATGAACATAGTGTGTCATATATTAAAGAAGTTTTCATGATTTAGACATCCTATAAGTAATTATTTTCACGACTATGTGGTTTTCTAACATGATAAGTAATGATCACACTATTATTTTGGTTTTAGTTAATGGAATGAATCAAAAGGAACTATATTAATGTCGAATGTGATGGAAAATTTACCAATGAGAAGTCAAGTGGGATGATCGCTGGAGTGAATGATTTTTTGATCATGACTAATCAGTTTTCACAGAACATTTTTAACAACATGTACCTTAACCAACTCTCAAACACACCAAGGAAGAGAAATAAAGAGTTCACTGAGAGTTCTTGTAATGGAGACCATGGAGGAAAGAAGATTAGTTTTCCTATTTTTCAATAATGTTGAAAGAATCAAATAATAGAATGTCTTAGAGGAACCAGAAGTTGTTTTGACCATGGTAAAGAAGTACATAAATCAATTGAGTACAAATAAAAAATGAAGAGTTAGGTTAATGAAATTGATGAGAATATTGTCCTACCTATTTATTCATTTAAGGTTAAGTGTTTTAAGTGTGGAATAAATGGTCATTATTCAACTCCCTGTTCTAGGATGAATTCTCCTGAATAGAATTAGCAAGGTGGTGTGAGTATTGGTTACACTATATATGATGAAAAAACTACAAATGAAATGTGAAATGAATGAGGTATTGTATAATAGGGTGAGTTATCCTTATTAATTTCATAAGGATGAAGTGGAATAATAAATGTTTTTATGCATTTGGATTCAATAATTATGTTACATGAATGGAGAAATATATCAAGATTGTTCAGTTTATGTTTTTCGCTACAAATTTATAAGAATACATTGAATGGTTACGATTGAAAAAAAAGTGATATAATGGAAATGTGATGTCCATGGAAAACACATGATTAAGGGAAAGATAACCCTTAATATATTCATTATGTTAAGATAATTTTGTTTGGATAAAGATATGTGGGATATGAATAAGTAAATTGGAAGGTAATGATTACCTTGAAACCAATTAAGGACTTGTTGACAGGTAGTATATTTTATCATGGATGAATTTTAAAACTTCTTGGATTTATGGAATATATCCAGTAATCTATGGAATACGGAAGAATACATGTTTTCCAAAATTATTTATGGTAATTTAGATTATTACTATGTTTCAATAGAATATATTATTAGGGTATTCACATGTAAGGAATGTGACAACCAAGAGGTACATTGTGATATATGGGGGAATTAATGTTAAGATATTTTCATTACTATGTTTCTAATGTTTTGAATTTTCATCTTTCAAAAGGGTTATAAGGTTAAAAAACCATGAAAAGTTTAACATAAACCTCAGAGGAAGTATTTATTCAATGATTTTGTATTGAAAACATTAGTTAAAAGGCTATTTACTTATTAACCTTATTTCAAGTATGTTCATCTTATTCAATTTGAAAAATATGTTAGAATGGTTTTAGAAAAGAACATCATGTATGTCTTGTGATAACCAATCAAGTTTGGCAAGGCCATGGTTCTTAAACCCATTACCTAAGAACGATAAGGGTTTCATGCCTACCCTTAGCCTACGCGATATCCATATTAGTGTGTAATTTTTTTTTGTTGAATAACTATTAATGATAAACCAATAGAGTTACTTTTTATGTTTACAGATTGATATATTAAACATATTTATTTTTTAGAATAGTTAGAGAGAAATAGTTATAATTTTTATTCTTTTATGGGTCTTAATATCTGATAAAAGTGTATTTTAGAACTTCAGGGATCAAAGTTAATTTTTGGAAATCCATTTTTTGAAGTAATGGATGAATTAAAAATTGATGAAAGAACAAATAAAGAATGGGTTTTTATAGAAATATATCATGTAAGTATAATTCCTAATATTATTGTTCAATAAAATAATTACTCTACATTAGGATAATGATGAAAAGAAAATGTGTTGTCATAATACCTTAATTTCTTTTGAATCGATGTCCTTTTAAATCATCATAGATTTATAACTTTGTGACCCTTAATTTTTTTGATCATTCTCTTATTTGTGATTGGTGACCTAAATTTATGACTATAAATATTTAGGCTTTTCCTATATTTATAATATTCACTCCCAATCTATGTTCTCCTATGTGGGAACTAGGTTATATATTACTTTGGGTAACCATTATGATTCCAAATTTCCTTTTTAGGGAGTGTTTTTTGTATTTATTTTCAAGATGTCGATTTATATGAATGAAACTTTCATGTATTAAACCTCTGATAAAAAAGATTAATTTCAAGGGAAGGTTTTATTTTAAGGAAGATATAATGAAAAACCCTGATATTTTTTGAATTATACTTTTTTAGATTAATTTTACCTTTTTGATATTTTTCATTTCATGCAACCCTGAATATAGTTTATTTCATATTAAAGAACATTGTTTGGATTGAATTATACACAACACCAAGTTAATCATACACTAAACGAAACAGAAACATTATCTTCATCTATAAGAAACATCAAGTTTAGCTTACGTTACATGCAACAATGGCCTTCCTTGATGGATTGCGTAACACAGAAGACCATGTTTTACGGAAAAATAGTGTATCATTAAAATTCTATTTCTTAACATAATAAGATATAACCTAGCTATTAAATTAGTTGTTATGAATAGTAGTAAATATTTTATGAAAATATATAGTTTATAGAAATATAATATGAATCATGGGTTACCAATTAATTATAAATGAATATGAAAATCGATTGAATATAAAGGAAAATATTATTATTTTCTTGTTTACAAATCTACTTTACCCTAATAAATTAAATTAATTATAATTAGTGATTAATATTAATTTAATATATATATGTTATGTATTTAATAAAATAATTTTTATATTTATCCATTATATTGGAAATAAATAAGATAATAAGAAACCCAATTTTATGTTTAGAAACCAATATTTTTATTAAGGTATTTTTACCACCTTTTAATGGAGAACCCATTTTAAATCAATTTTTTGGAACTTTTATAGATTTAATCTGTCAAAATATGCTTTATATTTTAAATCATAACATAATAATTAGTTTAGGGAATTTTTTTGGTATATTTTTTTGTGAAGTTTTAATTTTTAATGAATTGTAAAAAATACTAAATTTTAATTCAAAACAGTTTTTTGATATAATTTATTTATGAGGTTAAATTATATTTTAAATTAGTTTAAAAATTTAATTAGATAATATTTTTATCAATTAATATAATATATGACATTAAGATAAATTTAACTTTGAACTTAGGTATAAAAACATTTCAATTTTTTTAATTTTTTTACTTTAAAATCCCGTATTGTCGACCCGACAATGAGATTAATTTTAAAATAATTTCTACAAATTTTTTGATTGTAATTTGAAAAAATGGATTCCATATTTGGAATCATTATAATTTATAATTTTTAATCAGGTCAACTTTGTTTTTGACCAAAATGATTAGTGAATGTATTTAAAATTAATTACATCGATTAAGGTAAAATTAACCTTAGGTAAGGACAATACCATTAATTTAACACCCAAAATGACTTATTCACATGTAAAACACCCATTTTATGGCCATATTTCGACCCTTTCCTCCATTGGGTTGACATTGGTCCATTATGGAAGCCAATTTTCCTGGAAAAAAAATTGTTTTAATTTCTTTTTATAAGATTTACAAGAGGGACACTCCTCCTCCACTATAAAAAAGCCCCCTCTTTTTTAAGATCCTTTATTTTATTTTTATTCTCCACCCCTACACTCTATTTTTTTCCATTATTGTATAAAAAACTAGTATCCTAAATATACTAGGATATTCTTATGATTAGGTTTCGATATACACATACACACACTTCCATCTAATGGGTAACAAATATACTATTTATGTGTACAATGAAGTACCACCTCACTAAATGATGATTGTTCATTTATTCTTTACTACATCCATGGTGGAAATTATGATAGAAAATCTATTTATATATGTCATTTATTATAATTATTATGTGTTTATGTTACACCTAGACGTATTTTGTTTTATTATTTTCTTGTCTTCAAACAATTTTGTCAGGGTTTGGGTGGAGACATTAATTAGATTTTTGAGTTTTTGTTGAAAAATGCATGTTTTGGATTTGGCAACATCTGGCGCATGGGAAGAGAATGGTTTGGAAACTATGAGACTTCACCCAGGTAACCATTAGGCCTGCCTATCTTCAAAAAATGCAAGAATTAAATGATTAACAAAATGAGAGTTAGAATAAAATAATAAAAAGGAAAAATGAAATCAAAAGTTTTGTTTTAATAATAATAATAATGATAATATTAATTGGGAATATATTATTGTTATTATTATATTATAATTTTTACCATTATATTATTATTATTATTATTATTATTAAGAATCTTTGTTGGATTCTAGGCTAGTGCACAGGCATGACACAGTCAGTGGAGACCATGCGGTCACCTCAGGTACCCGTGTGATAACTTATGAATACAGAAGCTACCACACGATTCATGGACGGTCACTTGAGATATGTGCGGACCGCACAGTTGCATTCAAGTAAATAAAATAATTATTATTACAATTATTAAAATTATTATTATAATTAGTATTACTAAGACTATTTTTATTACTATTATTATAAAAATAAAATAAATATTTTTTTTTATTTTTATTTTTATCATTTTGTTATTATTATTTTTATTATTGTTATTGTTATTATAATTATTATTATTAGGTTGTTAGAATTACAATTGTAATTTTTTAGTTAGTTTGACTTTAATATTTTTAGGGTTTTCCATGATTCCTCCCTCCATTCCCCTTACTGTGCTACAAAAGTATCCTACCTCTAGCACCTCCTTCCCCTACTCATGATTTCTAACCAGCACCCCTTTGTGTGCGTCTATTCTCACTACCCTTTCTTCCGATGAGTATCTAGCCAGTGTGACTTCCCCTTACCTACGAACACTCCACCAGCGCCCCTGCTTATGCCCAGTGGGCACAGCCCGATCGACCCTCCTTTGGCTACAAACCCCATATACTTGGTGTGCACTGCCCAACTGAACCTCCCCCAACCACGACCCCCTCCCGCCCGACGTGAAAAACCATAACTGGTCCCCCCTCAGCCATGACCCACTTCCCCGACATGGTTTACCCCCTCCTTCGGTATACCCTTCTCCTTACTCTATATTATTTTTGTTTTTTACTTTTTTTTTGTTATGGGTTTTTTACATTGAGGGTTTATCTTAGTGGGTTTAGAGTTTTAGAACCCACGTGGAGTGTTTTCGGGTTTGCATTCTCGTCGCGCCATGAATTTGAGGTAGGTCTCCCATGAAATTGCCTTTATAATTTAAGAATTTTTTATTTCATAATTTTCTCACCTTAATTAAATTCAAAATATTTTTATATTATCCTTGTATGAGTTGATCAGTGTGAAAAATGGTGGGTTTTTCATCGTTTTGTGATAATAGTGTTGTTTCATTATAAATGTACACACTTAGTGATTGAAAAACAATTATGCATTATTTTTCATATAGTTTATGATACTTAAAATATGGTTTATAATTTTAAACCAATTTATGCCATGAAATTTTTGTTTTGAACCTTGTTTAATGTTCAATAGGAATTGTTTTGTTAATTAGTGCATGCATATTGTGTGATTAATTTCTTGGTTAAATTTTATGTGTTAAATGAGAGATAAAATATTTTTTATGAGTTTATAAATGTAGTTTTAGTGTTAAAAACAATATTTTTGGTTCTTTATTCGTTTTATCAAGTCTTTTCTATTTTTATAAATAAATGGGTATTGATTTATAAAGGTTTTTGGCATGTGTCGTCAATAAATGGCATGTTTGGAATTTCCATAAATATGGTTTATGCCTTGATTGTGTAACCATAACATTTTAAAGGAAATTTTTAAATGTTTTTTATATGGAAAATTCCATGTTTACACCTATTTACAAAATGTGTATTTTTCGTGTCAATAAATGTTGGTTTTGTGAAAAGTTTAAAGGCTCATTTTGCGGTTGTGAAAATGGTAAAAAAAATTTATTATGAAAACCTCTGTGGAATGACTCTCATTAATTTTTATGATTAATAGGTGGGATTTACTCACTATGGAATCCTTGTGACTCATAATTAGAGTTCCTCAATATGGACTCCTTGCATTTTATTCATTCTATGGCATGTGATTCAATTCTTAGGATGGATCGAGGTGATGCATGTTGTTGTTTATTTATTATATATACACACATAAATGTGATTATATTCACAATTGGCATCGATTGGATCACCCCCATTTTATACGATACATGGGAACCCAACATAGTAAGAGAACTTTCTAATAATTATTACTGCACTGGTATTTGACGTACTGACCAGTGGCCCAACATAGGTGGATATGTATTTGGGTTTATTGTTATGGGATTTTCCCTCGGTTTGTCTAGATTTAGGGTGGCTGATCATATTGATCATTTTGATTTGATCATGTGTGGAATGCTACTGGGGATGGGGTAACATGTATTAGTGTTTTATGGGGTATTATTGATCTCCCAGGTTCACATATGTCTGTTTTCTTTAGTCACCTATAGTGATGTTGAGTTACTTGTATAGTTATTTATATAGCCCCTATTTCATGACTATTGGGGTAAATTCTTGTGTAGTGTTTTATTGGAAGGTGGTGTGTTAATTTTAATAAGTCTTTTAGAAAATTGTTCTCAAGAAAAGGGTTTTATCATCTTTTTTTTCAGATTGAAAACATAGGCACCACTTTCCCATTGAAAGTGCTAGTGACTCACTAATGGTAGGATATTGGTTTTGAAAATAAAATGGGTTAATGAATCATACATTTTTTCATGTAAAATTTATATAAAAGCTTACTTTAATAAATTTTAGTTCAAAGTTGAAATTGATGCTTCTTGACTTTTGAATGAAAGTTCAT
Source organism: Viscum album (assembly GCA_963277665.1). Lineage (NCBI taxonomy): Eukaryota > Viridiplantae > Streptophyta > Magnoliopsida > Santalales > Viscaceae > Viscum > Viscum album. Next base: position 135,142,719 of record OY728153.1, read on the forward strand.
TGGGAATAGATTAATGGGCTAGCCTATTGAGTTTTTTACTCACGCTTGTAGTTATTTTATATTTTTATCCCTAGTGTATGTTTCAAATTGAGTTATTTCTCCTTGGGTGAGGATTTATCATTGAGTTAGAGAGTAACCCATAGGGTCACATAGAGTTAGTGTTTGTTCAGTCTAGTTAGTCTAGTTGTGTAGTGAAGTTGTATTTTTAGTTTTCTGTTTAAATGATATTCAGTTCAGTTTCATTTATATTTTGAACTTCATGTGAAACTAGCTGCTATTAAGTTTCTATTTTATTATTATTATTGAGAAAAATCATTCCCTTTTTATACTTTTTTATGCCCTTGGTTCTTATCACCTGCCTAGGAGGATCAGGAACACCTCCTGGGCCTTACCGTAGTTCATCTCAAGAGACTGATTCAGGGTCGAACCGGGTTGGTTTATGAGAAAATGATATCAGAGTAGGTCGGATCATACAGAACTTGTTTTTCAGAGCGCCCTTTTTTACATGGGGATGTCATGGAAGATGGAGTAGTATTTTCAGGACTCTAGGGGTAGGTGTGAGAATAGCTTCGTGAACTCTTTCTCATTTTGATCCTCGGGTTTTCATGGGAAATCCGGTTTTTTAGTCTTTTTTTTCTTTAGGGAATGTTTTTTGATTGGGATATGACAAGGGGAGTTGGGGTAATAGTCTCTGTGAGCTCACATATCCTGTAAATCCACGTGGATCTAGGGGCATGGTCCTAGAAATCTCTTCGTGTCGGTGGCGTTTTAGAATATGGATTCCATCCATATGGTTAGGTCACCCACCTACACTAGTTCTCTTTTTGAGTTATTTTGGTCTCCTTTGAATTCATAAAAGTGTTTGAATCAAATAAATTGGTTTTGAAAAATGGTTGTTTGAAATGGAATGTTTTATTTGGGGATGTTTTAAATAAAATGGGATAGGTTTTAAAACAAATTAATTTTTAACTTAGTGGTTAGTGTGCCTTTGTAAGGTACATGATTTTTGAAATGGGATGAATGGTTTTTTTGGAAAATGAAGTTTCCTTTCTTTGTCCTTTGGTGTGTTCATGGGTTCTCGCATGCATGGTGTTATGAGGATGTGTGGGTGTGTTCTCGGTATGGCATAAAGAATGGATGCCTAGGAGGCATGAAAATATGCATGTGAGTGAGGCTCGATGAAACACCATTGGTGAGGGTAAAAATTCACCAAGTTTTTTCTTGAATTTTTTTTTTCAAAAAGGTGATGTTTTTTTGTTAATAATGATTTTTTATGTTTAAATATGGCCACTTATTCATTATTTTTTCTTGAGTATTTTGTTGAGTTGTTCTTGATTTGTTTCTTGACTTCTTCTTGTCCAGTATATGTCCCCATGGAGCTTCGATGGATGATCATAGTGTGGTTGTGGGTGATTTTCCATTAGGAAGATTTCTAGTTTATCAACCTACAGATTTTATGCTTTGTTTATGGAAGCTGGATCCACCTCTCTTTTATAGAAAAGCTTACCCTTCCGTAGTAGAAGAGTGTATGTGAAAGATCTAAAGGAACATTGGACTCGTTGATCTTTCTAGATCATTAAAGGTTAAGTTTTCATCTTTTATTCTTGAAGGTTCACTGTGGATTTGGTGGAAGTCGGTGTCTCAGAACAAGCCTCGTAAAGAGATTACTTGGGAGTTTTTTAAGGCTTTGTTCATTAGTCTTTATTTATATGAGAAAGAAAGGGTGAGAAAGGGGATGATGATGGGTGTTCTGAATTAGGGTGATGAATCAGTGCTGGAGTATTCCCATTGCTTTATAGGTCTATTCCCTTATGTTCTAGGTATTTTGTGAATGATTCCATGAAGTATTGATGTTTCAAGGTTGGGATTTGTCCCAAACTATAGTTGAAGGTGTCCGAACTCAATATAACTTCGCTTAGAAATTTGGTAATGAAATATTTTCATGTTTAAGCTATGATGTAAGTAGTGAACGAGGTAGTCCTCCCTCATTCAATCCCAAGGAGTAGTGGGGAAGATTTTGGTAAGGAGATGAGGAAGCGATTGAAAGTTGATAGAGCAGGGCATGGAATCAAAAGTCCTAGGGATATTTTATAAACCTCTTCAGAGCGAGATATCATTTTTTGTTATCAATGTGGAAAGATAAGTCACAAAAATATATCATGTACAAAATCTCGAAATCCCAATGAGGCTTTTGGATGCTTTGGTCACTTGTGGAGATTCTATAAGGGTGTTGTAAGAAAGCTTCATAGTGGAAATCCTAATAAGTGTTGTGATGTTGGAATGTTTTTTGAAGTTTCTTTTTGTAAATTTTTTTCCAGTATAAAAGATATTTTGTCATGGTTTTTTTTCATAATGGAAATGTTAGGGATGTCATGATTCTTCTTATAAATTCCCATTTCTAATGAATGTGTGGTTTCATTTTATGACTTTGGTCTTTCTCTTTATATCTAATCGGGTGATGCATGTTTTAAATAGGGATTAGAAGCTCTTTACTACGTGGATGTTGATGCTTCAACCATCAGATATCCTACCCTAGGTCTTAATGTGAATCTGGCACATGGTCAGGAATCCCTGGATTATGAGAGGATTGATTTAGTTAATGCCTCGATCGTTGTAATGAAGTAGTTTCTATCAATATCATTGTGTGGTCCACCCTTGTGAATCAGGCATGGTCTTGGATTTTATCAATTATTAGGTCTACATTATTGGGTGGTTGTTGGTTGTGGTTACATTGATTCAAACATTACGACCCTTCCCTACCCTCCCCTTGTGGTGGGGGTTTTAGGTTTGTGTGAGATGTTTTGGCTCAGTTCTTGTCCCCTACATTAGGAAGTGTGTAGTTTAATTGTTCCTATTGATTTCCTATTAGACTTGGTTGATAGACCTATGTGGGAAGGGCCATATTTTGGGACCATGTTAAATTATGATTTGGTCATTCTTAGTTGGTTCTCAGTGGTGGTGAGACTCACCATGGGTCTCATTGAGTTTTCTTTTAAGATGTTATCAGAGGCTAGTTGAATTATAATAATGGAGAGCCGATCCAAAGCACCCCTATGCAGATGATCTATTTCGAGAAATGAGTTTATTTTTTTTAATGGTCGGTGAAATGTTCTTGTATTAAGAGGTTTGATCACATTGATGTGTAATCCTTAGGCACTGATCAATAGACTGGAAAGTGTTGTGGCTTTCTGGATGCAGAAATCATTATGGTGGAAAGAATTATCACACCCTGAACCTTATAGTTACTTTATTTTATTATTTTCATGGATTTAAATAAATTTTTATGTTGTCGGGTTGAGATCTGGATTAAAGTTTTGAGTTTTTTTTTGAAAAATGAGTGTTTTGGGTTTGGCGGCATCTGGCGCATGAAAAGAGCACAGTTTGAAAACCACGTAGCTTCACCCAGGAAACCATGTGACCTTCCCATCTTAAAAAAATTAAGAACTCAATGAGTAATAAAATGAGAGTTACAATAAAATAATAAAAAGTAAAAATGAAATTAAAGGTTTTGTTTTAATAATAATAATAATGATAATATTAATTAGGAATATATTATTATTATTATTATTATTATATTATCATTATTACCATTATATTATTATTATTATTACTATTGAGAATCTTTTTTGGATTCTAGGCTGGTGCATGGGAACTGCATGGTTAGTGGAGACTGTGCGGTTGGCCCAGGTACCCGTGTGACAACTTCTGGAGACAAAAGCTACCGCACAGTTCATGTATAGTTGCGTGAGCTGTAAAAAGACCACACAATTGCATTCAAATAAATAAAATAATAATTATCACAATTATTATAATTATTATTATATTAAGTATTATTAATATTGTTTTATCACCATTTTATTAAAATTAAATGAATATTATTATTATTACTATTTTTATTTTTATGATTATATTATTATTATTATTACTATTAGAATTATTATTATTAAGTTGTTATAATTCCAATAAAAAAAAATTAGTTTTTTTTACTTCATTTTTTTGGTTTTCCATGCTTCCCCCACCTTCCCCTTACTATGTGGCGTGAGAAATCCATCTCCAGCACCTCCCTTCCCCTGCTTGTTATTTTCTTCCATCACCCCTTGGTGCAAATCTCTGCTCACGACTCTCCCTTTCGGCGAGCATCCAGGTTGAACGACCTCCCATAACTGGTGATCTCTCCATCATCACACCACCTCCTACCTAGCGTGAATACACTGTATGAACCTCCTCCAGCCTCAGTCACCTCTTTATTAGTGCTCACATCCTGGTCGACCATCCTCCGACTGCAGTGCCCTCCTACCCGGCACACACAGCCCCAACCAATCCTCTCCCAACCACGACTCCTTTCTCCGACACGGTTTCCACCCCTTAGATATACCCTTATCATTCTTCTATATTATTATTTTTTCCCTTTGTTTTTATTATGGGTTTTGTTCATTGAGGGCTTATCTTGGTAGGTTTATAGTATTAGAACCTGTGTGGAGTGTTTACGGGTATGCGTTGTCATCGCGCCCTGAAATTGAGGTAGGTCTCCCTTACACTCACCTTTATAATTCAAGAATATTTGATTTCATGTTTTTTTCACCTTAATTACATTCTAAATATTGTTATATGATCCTTGTATGAGTTGCTCGGTGTTCAAAATGGTGGTTTGTGCATCGTTTTGTGATAATAGTGTTGTTTCGTTACAAATGTACACACGTAGTGACTAAAAAAATTCGAATGGATTTCACACATATTTTATGATACTTAAAATATGTTTTAAAAATTTAAATCAATTTATTGAAATTAATTTTGGTTTTTACCTTGTTGAGTGTTAAATAGAAATTGTTTTCTTAAATAGTGCATGCATATTGTCTGATTAATTTCCCGGTTGGATTTTATGTGCTAAATGTGAGATAAAAATAATTTTTTTGAATTTATAAATGGAGTGGAATTGTGAAAAAAATATTTTGGGTTCTTTATGTGGTTTCTCAACTGTTTTTTGTTTTTATAAATAAATGGGTATCAATTTTTAAAGGTTTTTGGCATATGTCATCGGTAATGGCCCGTTTGTAATTTTAATAAAAATGGGTTTTTCTTTGATTGTGTAACTTGAATATTTAAAGGATATTTATAAATGTATTTTATATTAAAAATAAAATGTTTACCTATATTTATGAAAAGTGAAATTTTTATGTCGATAACCATTGGATTTGTGAAAATTTTAATGGCCCATTTGGCAGTTGTGAAAATGGTGAAAATGTTTTATTACAAAAATCTCCATGGAATGAATATCATGCCTTTTTATGTGTAATGGGTGGGATGCAATAATTGTGAAATACTTGTGACCCATTATTAGAGGTCCTTGGCATGGAAGCCTTGCATTATATTCATTATATTGCATGCGATTCAATTTTTTGGGATGGATTGGGGTGATGCCTATTATTGTTTATTTATTATATATATATATACTTGTGATTGGATGCTCGACTATCATTGATGGACTCACCCAAATTTTACATGATACACGGGAACCTGATATAGTGAGAGAATTTTCTAAGAATGATTGCTGCACTTTTAGTTTAAATAATAACCAGTGGACCATAGTAGGTGGATATGTCTTTGGGTTTATTGTGATGGGATTTCCCTCGGTCTGTCTTGAGCTAGGGTGACCGATCAAATTGATCATTTTGATTTCATCAGGTGTGTAATTATACTGGGGATTGGGTCTCATGTATCAGTGACTTTTAGATTATTATTGATCTCCTAGGTTCACCTATGTCTGTTTTATTTAGTCACCTATAGTAATGTTGAGTTACTTGTATTATTATTTTGGTTTCCCCTATTATATGATTATTGTGGTACCTTATTTTATTATTTTTTTGAAGGTGGTGTGTTGATTTTAATAAGGCTTTTGGAAAATTGTTTTCAAGAAAATTGTTTTATCATCATTTGTAAAGATTAAAAATATAAACACCACTTTCCCTTTAAAAGTGATAATATCTCACTAATGGTAACATCTTGGTTTTGGAAATAAAAAGGGGTCATGGGATTTACTTTTTTTTCAAGTAAAATGTATATGAAATATTAATTTTATAAATTGTATTTCAAATTTTAAATTGTTGTATCTTGAATTTTTAAAGGAAGTGCATTGGGAATAGATTAACGCGATAGCCTACTAAGTTTTATACTCACACCTATACTTATTTTATATTTTTATCCCTTGTGAAGGTTTTATCATGAGTTTGTTCACCTTGGGAGATGGTTGATCATTGAGTTAGAGAGTGACCTGTGGGGTGACATGGAGTTAGTGGTTGTTTAGTTTGGTTAGTAAAGTTGTGTAGTTCAGTTGTATTTTTAGTTTCCTGTTTAAATGATCTTCAGTTTAGTTTCATTTATATTTTTAACTACACGTTCAATTGGATTCTATTTAGTTTCTATTTTTTTATTATTACTGGTTTAAATCGTTCCCCTGTTTCACTCTGTTGATTCCCTTGGTGCTTGTCTCCTTCCCGAGAAGATTGGGAATGCCTCTCGAACCTTTCCGAAGATCGGCTCGGGTGAAAAGTTTGTGGTAGACCTAGGTTGGTTCATGATAATTTAATATTCTACATTACTTTTACAACACATACCTTTTTTACTTTCCATTTGATGTAAATATGATAATTTTATTTTCAGGAAGTGTGGACTACCACCCCTTCAAAGCGATGTGATTCATTCACACACTACTTGGAATTTATTAAGGATGGGTTGAATAAAATTATTTCATATATATGATATAATAATTATACTGTAATAATGATATATATACATATATACACACATATTTCATTTACCTTCTTTCTTTCAATATGAAAATAAAAATAGAAACAACATTTATGCGTATGTACGACTTACCATATCCATGAACAGTGTATTCCATTTCATACTTATTTACACTATATATTATCATAATACATATATATTTAATATAAATTATATTTATATCATTTTTTACTTTTTTTATATCCTGATATAAGTATAAGGACCAATTATATGGCAAATTAAGATACATGCGAAGAACAAAGCGGATATTACCTGAAGTGTAACCTTAGCATATAATTGTTAAAAAGTGGGTAATATAAGGACATAATAAAACCAAATATGGTATTAGATATCATAATATGATTATATAAAATTTTTATAATAAACTTATATTTATTATATAGTAATATTGTATGAGTATGAAGAGAGTCACGACAAAAGGTAAGGGGATTTCATCTCACTTTTTATTTCTGTGAGATACATGCTTTATTCACCACACATTCTTTTGTGTGTGGTGTGTATACTTCCCATGGATGTATTAAATAATTCTTATCCATAAATTTATGGGTATTTAAATATCCATTTTATTATCTTTATTTCATGGGGTTTAGGTTTCAAAAGTTACCAAATCGGTAAAATAATTTTGTCTTAATTTTTTTTCTTTGAGACTGCTGTTTTGTAATGCACCTAAATTCTTTTTTGATCTGTATATACTTCCATTTTACATGTTATATCATGAATATTATTCCTTTCATGGTATTTTATTCTTGATTTAATTTCATTTTCTTACATGGATAACATGATCCCAGGTAACCAAGTGGTAATATTGATTTAAATAATTGCATCGCTTTTCGAGATTGTTAATGATTATGATTATTTGATGAAATATTATAATCAATATCTCAAGAACACTCATGAATTTTATTCTACTGTTGTTAGTAATTATTTATTAATATACTGGTAACATTTTTTCCACTCTTTGGTACATAATATAGTTAAGAATGAGTTTTTAAGAAAGCCCAACCTTACCCTCTCTTCAGTCGGAAATCCGTGTTCCTTCAAAACCATGTTTCCTAAAAAGGGTTTCTAAGAATATTCTACTAATATCCCATGGTCATTAAAACAAAATTTTACTCAAATTTTCATTTACAAAAATTATCAAAGGAATCTTGTTATCACTTTTCAAATGTGGCATTTTTACAACCTTTTTACCATGAAAAAGGACTTTTCTTTTTACCTCATACGTCATGTATGGATTTATCCACCATCCATAATTTTAAGATTTATTTTTAGGTTTAAAGGTTAATTTTTAAGATTTTTTTTTAAAATATATTTTCAAAGAAATGGTTTTCAAAAGGTTTTCAAGATTATTTTATATGTTTTCAAGTAATTGTTTTTCAAAATATTTTCAAGATTATTTTATAAGTTTCTAATAAAAATTATTTTTGAAATGTTTTCAAGATTATTTTATATTTTTTAAAGTAAAATGGTTCTTAAAATTATTTTAAGACTCATTTATAGGATTAAAATGTATTTTAAAATTAATTGTTTTCAAAAAAATTTCAAGCTCATTTTAAAATTTTTCCAGGAAAGTGGTTTTCAAAATGCTTTCAATATCTTTTATAAATTTTCTAGGAAAATGTTTCTCAAAAGGTTTTCAAATGAAATGGGTTTGAAGAGGTTTTATGTCTTAAAAATAAAATTTCAAATAATAAATTCTATTTTCCTCATGAAATGTTTTTAATAGATCTTCAAAAATCATTTCCCATATAAATAACATATTTTGGTGTTACTCATGACTTTTGGGGAAAAATATTCAATGTATCCATTCATATTCTTTCTCTGAATGGATTATGTTTTGATTGAATGATGTTTATTAAACCCGTTTCTCTTTCACGGGTTATAGTATTTTGATACCTTATTTGTTACATGGGTTATGTTTATGATTAAATGATTATAAAACCTATCTTTTTCCATAGGTTATGATATGATTTCATGTTTATAATACCCATTTAATTTCATGGGTTATGATATGATTATTTATGATCTTGTGGAATATGTATATATAATTTAATTATGAGATATATGGGACCTATATATACCTCAAATGCATTCGGTAAAGGTTTATATCTCATGAGATAAACATGGCTGGAATGAGAAACGAACTCAATTCAGTATTAAAGGGATGGAATGAGAAATGAACTTGTTACAGTATTATGAGGCTAGAATAATGAGTGAACTCAATTAAATAATATAAATATGGAATGGGGTATGAAACCCTTTCATTAAAGGATATTTTCCACTAATATGGCCTCAACAGTAATTCCACAACTACTATAGAAATCATTGTATGTGATTATGTGTCTTCCACAATTCAATGTTTTATTCCTATGTTATAATTTCATGGATTATGTTCTTTATTTCCTTATGATTCATGTCTTATGAACTTCCAAGATTTATACTATGATTCAAGTTTATGATCTTTGATATGTGGGGCATGATATTGTATTTTCATGATCATGTTCTCATGCCCTTATGCTCATGATTATTCTTACAGGTCTCCCTTATTCACCCTTACTGAGCATATGAGATCACATATTTTTATGTTTTCCTCACCAGGTTATGAAGATATATTTATTATAAGATATGTATAAGAGGGTTTGTATTATTATAGAACCTATTAGGAGATAATTTTTCTCACTCATGTACTAGTGTTTTTGATTCCATGTATCCAAAGGCACTAAACTAATACGATATTTGGTCATTTGTTTGTATAATGTATTAATTATTCTGCAAAAGTAATTTAATATAAATAAATTAAAATAGGGGGTCACTATAATCTAGTAGTGAGAGCCTACGATTCCAGTGAGATACTAGGTATCATGGTGGGAGACTGTTCTTGTGTGATATCCACTATGTGTTAGTGACACCAAATTTAAGTGTCTGTGTTTATAGAAGAAAAATATTTAACTCAATATTAATAAATATTAACATCAAGGTGTAAATATGCACACAAGGTATAAACCATGTATATATTGTGTGTGCCCTATGTTATTTCATTTCCTATCATATTTGGCAATATTTACATATTTACATTGAGTGGATCAGATCGTAATAGGTGGTAGAGATTGATATCAAAGAAAAGAAATTATAAATGAGAGAACCACTAATTAAACCCACTTCTATGTGTTAAAACACATTACTGGGGAACTTTAGAGATGAAAAATACTTGCATAAGGTTTTTTCTCTGAAGGATGCACAATAAATTTTCCTTTATGTTTGGTAACAAAGAGAATATGTAAGAAAATTCAGAATCTTATGTAAGATTAAACTCGTGATAGTTTCATAAGCATGCAATATACACCAAAAGTGGGAGTTAAACTAGTGGAAGTTTTTGATCATATGTAGGATACACATTAATATTAAATTAATATGGATACAATTTTCATGAATATAGAAAGGTGGTGGTGACTAGTTAAACTGGTTGGACTCTACTATTTTTAGTATGGTGAAATCACTTGTAGTGAACCAAATCATAGTAATGTAAAAATAATTTTTCCCTTAATAAAAGTGTTTCTAATACTTCCTTTATGGATTAGAAGTTACATATGAACAATGTGAATACTTTTTTTGTTATTGTTCCTTTATTTTTTTGAATCATTGTCTTTTGAAATTTTTTATCTGGGTTTTTCAAAGGCTAGAATTTCAGTGTGGTGACGTAGGTGTGGTTTTATTATAAATTATAATGAATTGAATACATGAGTTCATTTTTGGATACTCTATTTAAACTTTTAAGTTACAAAGATTTAACATCTAGTGGTTTAATTGAACATTACACTAGACATAACAAATTACACATACATCAAAGTATCCCAAAAATATTTCCCTTTCTTTAAATTATATAGAACTCTATTATAAAAAAAACTTCTCCTTTTGGGAACAAACTCTCCTTGCTACTCTTTTTTCTCAATTATATGTAAATTTTCTAGTTAAATTGGAAATATTACCTCATAACTCCCTCTTATTTACTGGTTATTTTTCATCAATAAATCTATGATAATTATTCATTACATTAAATGTTATCTATTGTTCTCTTTCTTCTTAAACTTTATGCTTTATTAATTCTTCTCTCTATGTCTGTGGTAGCTTCTTTCCCCCCAATTTTATATTCGTCTTCTTCATGATTTTTTTATATGTAATTTTATAAATGTTGTGTGTTGTTTCTCTCTTATCTATTATTTCCCTATCTAGTGTCATTTTCTTTATTTATTTGTGTGGTATTATTTTCTTCTTATTGGTTGTGATGTACTATCTCTATTCACATAGAGATAACTATATTTTCTTGTTCACGGGGGGGGGGGGATCTATTAAGTGGATTTATTGTTTGAATATCATTTTCATTGTTTTTATTATATTTTTTCTCTAAGAAATTTTTTGATTTATAAATTTTTTAGGAAATAGAACTAGGTTTCCATCCAATATTTTTCTATCCTTAATACTAATCCAACACTTCCATCCACTAATAGATTGGAATGAGAGAGCAAGTTATAAAATAGAGATGTTTGGTGGGACTTTATAAATAAATTTAGGTGTCTCTAATGCACTTGTAGGAAGAGAATTCTTATAGTGGAAAGACATTTCACTATAGGGTATTCACATTTTATATAGTTATGTAGGTTAAAATACAGTGAGATATTATTCATGCAATTAAGAGAGTTTTAAATAAATTATAAAAAAAACTAGTGATAAACCATATTTTTAGTGAAACTACTAAAGACAATTTTAGTTCTTTCTAACTTTACATCATTCAATTATCTCATCCCATATTCCATGATTTTTCATTTATTTTTCCTTATTTCTTTTATAACCAAACATTTTATGTCATTTCATTAAAAATATTCAAAAATAAAGATATAGGAAATATTTTAAAAAATATACAAACAAAATAATAAAACCAGAATGTTGTTATTGAACCAAATACTCTTCAAGAGAATGATCCTAGAGGCTATCCACTATGTTATCTAGCGAGTGTTTATAAATATTTACAGTACTGAGTGTCCCTTTGATAAGTTTTTCCCAGGTTACTTTTTAGTACTTTTTCTAGGGAGGCATGTTTCTTTCATATAATTTTCTTCAAAAAAAATTCATTATTTCATTTTAATATTATTTATTTTAAGTTAAATATTCAATAATTACCTTTCAAAGTGATAATTTAAAACCACTGTAAATATACTATCATGTTCTAAACATGATGGTATTATTTGTGTATGTTATGAAATATTATAGGTGCATCTAAATAAAGGATTCTCAAAGTCATAGTGAACTATGAATAATGAAATAAATCACTTAAAAACTCAATGTTCCACTACAATAAAATATAGAACAATTCAATTGGAAGTACAAATTAAACCAAAAGGATAAAACTAAATAATCATTGGTAATACTAATTTTAATATGTCATAGTAAGTGTACCTAGAAAAATAGAGGGAGGGATATTACTAACAAAATACTATTTTCAAGATACTCTTAGGTGAATTGGATTCTCAAGAGGTGTTGCGTGCTTAAATATTATAGAGATATTCTTTAAATTTAAATTTGATTGATCATAATTTTTTAAATCTGAAATCTTCTTATATTCTCCTCAAGTAGTTTTTAAAGATTCAACTTATATAAACATGCTCTTAGAGTGTTATGATGCAAAGGATGTTTATCCTATTAAGGTATAAATGGAACTCCCAACACATAAAGAATATTTTATCATGGGGTAATACTTTGAAGAAGTGGTCATGGATACTATTTTTTATTCCCTATTATCTTTAGTTTTAATTGAAAATTATAAATGTCATAGGTATTTGGTGGAAAATAACTCTGTTGTATTAGTATAACTCAATTTAAATTGGTGGTCTTATTTTCCGAAGTGACCTATGAAACTCTTTTTTGCAACACATTATAAAAAATCAAATGTTGTGGTTTTTACACACACAACCAAACTAACCACTGAACAAGGGATAAAATTCTAGAATTATCATACAATTTACACTCTAAATATAAAACCCCTTGGGGGTGGGAAAGTTAAACCCAAATATCATATAGTGACTTTGAATTTTTAGTTTCAAAACCATTTTAATACTTAAATTAATATTTTTGACTTCTATTTTTGAGATGTTTTAGAGTTTTGAGCATGGAAGTGAATCAAAAAAAATATACTAAAAAATATATATTATTTTTATTCTCCACGTAAATTTATGATAAATGGATTATATATCCTAAAATAAGTGTCAAATGGGAATTTTTACATTTTCTTTGAGTCTCAAATATTGGGTTTACCCTAAGAGTGACATAATTTTGGTTCACTTCGGTGAGTCTTAACACCGACCTCGTGTTATGTATTTTTTATTAAAATGATAAAAAACTAGAACCCTCCCAATGAAATCCTCTTTATGATCAATAATTAAGTATTTTATAGATATAATAATTATAGGAGAAGGATATTGAGAGAAAATTAGGGATATGAAAAATGTGTTCTTTGAGGAATTTTCAATGGAACCCGAAGTAGACATGGTATTTTCCAATAATCAAACCAAAAATTAGGTGGTATCATGATTTTAAATAATTATTTATTGTTTATGAAGATATGGTGAATTAATTTTTTTATCGCTTATTCATAAATTCACAATCACTATGCCATGGAAATTTTAGGGTAAAACTTTTATTCAAATTTTTTTCTTTAATTTTTACAGATGATTGGGAGGTAGTTCAATGAAGAACTACAGGTCTAAACCCTCTTTTTAACCCTCTAGGTCACACAACCTTAGTGGAATAGATCTAGGAAACCTGATTTCTAACCATTTTTTCTATCCCCCTCTCCCTCTCTTCTCACATTAATAGTGGATGTTGTTGGATGGGGTGTGACATGCAGTGGTGGCGTGAGTATGCTGTAGAAGCGGTGGACTAGTGTGATGATGAAGGGAGGGTAGAACTAATGAGATGCATGGGTGGCATGATGGAACTGATTGGTAGTGATAGAGGATTTCCAAAATGGAAGATAATAGAGATAGTGAAAGGAAATATTAGCTCAAGGTGGAGGAGGAGGTGGTCATTGGGCCCCTTCAGTGCGAGGAGACATGTGGGGATGGAAACCTAGCCACCCCAAACCATCTAATTGATGGTCGATCAGATAGAACAACGTGGCCCAGTGGGATCGCCCCATAGGCCACATTGGCCTAACCATGGTTCCAACCCACTCTACCTAACCCCAAATCTGTCCCACACTTGATAAGGACATGACTCCCCCTAGTGCACCATGTCAAATACCCAGAAGCTACCACGTGACCTGCACCTCGCTTATGCATAACTTTTGGGGATTCCCACCATGATCTATTTTTATACAAATGAATATCCTATCCAAATTTATTTTTTCATTTAGATCACAATGGAGTGGTCCATTTGGCCATATGAGCCTGTTTTAAAAGTGATATAAAAATATTTAAGGATTTTCATTGTATGGATGATGTTGGGTCTTGGGCGTGATGAGAAAAGTGTGCTTCGGGGTTTGGTACTCCATGGTTTTATATTGAAATTATGGAATGGTACACCTATAGGGTTTTGGATTTTGTTACACCCCCACTTAATATGAGCATGATTCCTATATAGTTCAAAAAATGACTCATTACTCCCTTACAACTGACAATGCTTAGGTCCTCAATATGGTTAATTGATTCTAGTACTCCCTTGATTGATGTTCCTTGAATCATCAGGGCACGATTCTTCTATTTATATAGTTAGGTACACTATCATTCAATGACCTTGTTCGATGAGGAGTGATTCCTCTATTAGGGTTTTATAACTCCCTCGGTCGACAATTAGTTTAGTGCGGCATGGGTACCCCAATACAATTGGTGGGATAACATGGGCATAGATTTACATAGAAGTTTGTATTGTGATTGCTTGAAGGGTCCAATAATTCATTAAAGCCAAGACAATTAGTATAGAACTTGGAGTCTCAGGTTATCTAACATGAAATTATATTTGGGGTTTTATTCTCATGTATTTATTTCTTGAGTGGCTTATCATCTGTCTTTGTAGCTATGAGCTGACTAGGGCCTTTATTTATTCCTTTATGGTTTTTAGAAAGTCTTATAAGGTAAGTATATACTCACCCCTATATTGGAATCCCACTCACATGTGTCATGGGTTGTGGAAATGATGGCTAGTATAATGGTGATCAAGGTGGAAATGGTGTTGTTTGAGTGGTGGTTTAGTGGTACCCAGAGGTGAAAATAGTGAAATGAATTTCTGTCTAGTCCTAGTTCGTTATAGATATCATTTCACCTTAGTTTATTTAGGTTAGTTTTCCTTTAAATTTTTTAGGAATTTATTTTTTCTCATTAAATTATCTTTTATTCACTTACTACTCCTTTGTGTATTTTAACATATTTCATGAATTTATATAGTTTATAGTTGGTTATTATTTGGTATACCATTATCATTATACAACATAGAGATTAGTGGTTTAATATAGTTACATTTGGCTAAGGCCTTACATTATTTGTGATATTCATACTTTGTGCTAGTCATTATCCCCGGGACTATTGTAGGTAGGTTTAGAGTGGCATGATCATCTTACTGCCAATCAATGGGGGATGTTGGGTCACGTTATGTTAGAGAGGTGTTAAAGCCAGTTTATCCCCTACATATATCCAGTATTGTTCACAAATAAGGTGTATGTGATATTGAGGATTTTTATTGACTATAACCTCCTAAATTTGGTGATCATAAAAAAATATAATTTTATGAGGATCAATGACCACTTAGACGGGATGAAGATGGAAAATAAGTTCTTGAATATCGATATATGGTCTAGTTATCACTGTCTTATGGTTCACATGGAGGATATCCTGAAGATGAAATTATAATACTTCAACTACCATTTTGAGTTTTTGGTTATGTGATTTAGCATGAAGAACATCTCAGATATTAATGAAATGTAAAATTTTATAGTATTTTATATGAAATTCACTGTTCCCTCAAACAATTCCAAAATTCAGTTATTTCATATTTTTTATAATTTGGTGTATTTCAATTGTAGAATTGGAATTGAGCCTAATTTATGGTTTTTAATTAAATATTATTCATATCGAATTTTATTTAGATGATTAATTTGATAAAATACTTGTTTTTAATCTAGACATGTGAGTTTTGGATGAATAAATTGATGTTGGTTTAAAAATTATAATTTTAAATAATGAAACATCAATTTGGAATTTAAATGTTATTTTAGATGAAGGAATAAAATTAATAATGTTTTAAAAACCCCATATATAAATTTAATATGTAATTTAAAAATACATTTTGATAGGCATTTGATGAATTTAATTCATAGCTAAATTTTCTACTACCTTAATGGGTGTTTTTTTGGTGACTATAGGTATAGGGATTCTGAAAAATGTTAAGGGGAATTCTCATTTCAATTGATCTTATTACAACTGGGTCCTACCAGCTCACATGCCCAATGGATCATCCAAGACAATCTGTGCACTAGGTTTTCACTCCAATTCTCAACACTCAAGTGACCACATGTACAAGGTGACCAACCACATGGACCATAAATTACCATAAGAAATAAATACAAGCTATCATGATCACCCTTCTCATGGTTGACCATAATGGCATCCTACCATGCCTCTAGATATAAACCTGTTATGCATTTACATCCTATCTCAAGACTGATGACCTGTCACATGCATTCAACCAACCAACCATGTAACACCAATCGACAGCATGAACACCTAGGATGAACATAATAAATATCTTAAACCTATCATGTTGCACCTTATATAAGTGATCTAACACATAATGATTCCACAAATCATTATTCAAACAACTGTTAGCTATGCACAACTACAGTGAGCATAATGTAGATTATTGTGCATCGATTCATGCAACCATGGGGAGATAATCGAAACCTGCCCATATGAAAACTCCAAAGGGGATCAAAGAAATCCAAAAAATAATAAATATTTTATGATATGATAATATTATACAAATAATACTGTAATCGACCAGAATTCATGACAAGATCGAAGAACCGAACCAAGGTCAAAGTTTGAGTTCAAGACCAAAAGGATAAAGCCTGTATTGTTTAGTTTAAAAAAGAGACCTTGACTAAGTTTTCTAATAAATGATCTATATTCCAGAATTTCTCCCTCTAATGAGTCAAAGATAATGAGGCCTCATACATTCCCAGTGAACCATCTATAATATCAAAGGCCAATTCATGTTAGGTGTTCAATGGTTTACCTTAAAGAAATCACTAGTGCAACTAAGGTGTACCCAAATTATCTTGCATAGTTCCTACTACTACATCCAGTGTATCCACTAGGCCATGTCTAATCCTATCTCCTACCCTATAACCTATGATCTTCCCCTATAAATTTAACTAACCTTCTATATGCATTTCCTAGATAAACTAATAATCACACACTCTAGTAGATAATACCCCTTTCAACTACAAAGCATCCCATATCTACTCCCAAGTGTAGTATGTCCCTTCAAAACCCCCATGCAAGAAGAAAAACCTAGAATTGATGTAGCAACACCATGTGAGACATGTTAAATCTCTCACAACCACTAAATTAGCCAACACCTATAATTTTAGCTTGGGCCAGCTCATCCTTAATTCTCAAAGCACCCAACCCAAGTCAAACATCATCCCCACTACAGACTTCTTCACATTCCAACTTTTTGTATCATATGAAGTTATCTTTTATATTCTTGGAGAAATATTTGGCTAAGGTAAGTTCATCTACCACATAACCTTGAAACCCAGCTCTATCCCACTGGTGGATTGAAGAAGCAAATCTAAGTACTAGGATCACTCCACTTGAATCCCATAAAAATTAGTCCCAATATTGATGACATGATAGACTAGGCCTAATATTAAAGTCCTAATTTTGATTAAATTATAGGATCCTACCCATTTTATATTAACTTAACTCACACTTGCAATAGAAACTCCTTAGAGAACCTGATTTCCACTACCTCCAAAAAGCAATAAAGAATGTCACACCAAATTCTTCTCCAATGAGTATGGATTTTGATCATAAGAAATCAAATGGGTGTGAATATTTTTCCTATTCTTTTGGAGAGGAGAGAACTTGACCGGTTACTTAAAGGGTATGGAGTGAGAGAGAAGGGAATCTCCCCTTCACATGATCAATATTTATAACATTATTATTCATTGTTTTTTATTAACATTTTTTAATGTTTTGTTTTTTGTAATTATATCCTTCTACCTTATTATTTCCGAGGGTGTGAATTCCTGATCTGGGTCCATAGATTATTGAATCCTCAATATGATTAATCGTGCTTTCATTCCAACCACTTATAATTATTGACTCTACATTGTATTGGTTCTATTTATATATGATGGAATAGTGTGAGTCCAAGTATGATAATAAAATGATGGAGTTGAGTAGAGTTTGGTGACATGTCTATGATCGTAGCATGTTTATCAGATGAAACCATAGAGGAGGTGAAATTCTATTTACCAAAAAAATTTCCAAAAGTACATAGGATCTTGAAATTTCAAAAGAGTATGGTGATGAATAAATGTTATTGATTTAATTATCAATTGGATGAAAACAATATAAATGGATAATAAAGGTTTTTAGTGGCTGAGTGTTGGATTCATCCCCTTTACCCACAAACACTTGTGTAGGATTTTATGCTAATATATTTTAATTTTCATATACACAAAACTTGACAAATAAAAACCCCAATCCATTGGAGTTTAATACTAAGAAAACAGAAAAAGTATACATAAGTGATTGAGATAGTGGATAATTGACCATGAATACTCCTTGGGAAACTACCCTGGTCATCCCTATCTTTCATTATAGGTTTTAATAAAATGTATATTTGATCATGTCCTAAAAAAACCATGTGATCAACTTTACACTATTTTCGAGGAGTTAGTATGAGTATTTTACAATCTAATCAAAATTGTAATTAGTGTTTTTCCCACTTTATTTTTTTCTTTGTTTTTTTGTTAATATTATTTTCTTTATTATTTTACCATGGGAAAAGTATTATAGGGTGACCATTACACAATAATGGATCTCCAAATGTATGCCAAGTTTACATTTCCATAGGAGACCGAGGAGGCACATGAGCCTCAGTCCAGTTGGTGAGGTATCCTTAAGTGCATCCATGAGACCCAGGTTCGAAACTGGGTGGAGGAATATTTTCATGTTACCGTAGCAGTATGGTAGTAGGCACTGTGTGGGTAATGTATCAGCTAATGTAGTAGTTACTATAGCGGGTACTATTTGGTACTGTAGCATCCATGAACTATTCATCTTGGGCCAGCGGTTTGGGCTTAGAGTCTCTAAGGCCTTCATGCCACTCAAGACATCAGGTCAGTAGGGATTTCAGATCACGTTTAAGGCTTTCAGGCTACCTTAAGTCCTTCGGGATATATGCAGTTTCCCCAGATAGAATCTACAAAAAAAAGAGCAGCCTCAGAGGAGTATTCAAAGAAGGAACACTCACCAGAGCATAACCAAATGTATTAGGAATGAATGAGAGTGTATGGATATGCCATTGGGACCAACCTGTGCTTGCATGGGATGATTATCCAGATTACCATGCGAAGTTGGAGAGCTACCAACACGATGCAGATGTTGGGAAGGGGCAGTTCCTTGCAGTTATAGCCTGGTTGAATTCCCTAAGACCTTAGAGTCATGTAATGTCTTTCAAGACTATAGGAAATGTAATCACCTAAGCCTACGGGTCTTATAAGGGTTTCCCCTCATCCCTTGAAAGGGGGTTTATCAAAAAATCAATAAAAAAGAGGCCATCATGCCATTTGGGTAGGAGACTGAGGAGGTAAATTTTCAAGAACCATAGTAGGAAAAATATTTGGTATACACCAATGGGTGAGTGGATAGACACTATAACCATCATGGTGAATATCATGAAAAAAATTATATACCCTCACACTATCAATCTTATGAACTCAAATTAAATGTGATTCAATCAAACACTAATAACTCTTTTCTGATGAACCAATAATTGATATAATATAAAAGCATAGTTAGAGAGTTGTTATGTTGAATGGGGTAATGGAAGATAGACTAAGAGGGTGAATAAAATATATTAAATATTTTAATCAAATAAATTAAATATTTAAATTAATTATTTAAGTTAATTAACAGAGAAAAATTTAAAAGACATGAAGTTGTTTTTTTATAGTAGTTCAGTCCAAAGAGGGTCTACTGTAACGACCCAAACATTCATTAATGGAAATCCCTCTTGATATAATATAATTTATCTTTATGTAAAATGTTTATATAAAATTTTAACTTCTTTTCCTTTATGTTAAGAATTTTGACCGTCGATAAAATAGTTGTTGAATAGTGATCACATAATTAGTATAAATATAGGTCTTTAACAAATCCAATTTACTCAGACAAAGGAAGTGATGGCCTCATCTAGTAGACGTGCCCCATATGAAGCCCATTTGTCAGAGCTCAGAAAAGAGGTTTCATCTTTGGGCTTCTCTTTTGACCAAACCCAGGATGAGCTTGAATATGTTAAGCTCGAGTGGGACCACCTATGATAGAAGTGAAAGTTGATAGAGATTACCACCCAAGCAATGTTATCCGAGCTCCCCAAGAGTCTGTCACCATCGCACACCTTACTCTTCAGTCTTATGCGAGTTTTATAAGGATTTATGTAACAAGACATTAACACTATGGTCATGAACATTATTTTTTTATATAAGAATTATTATACCTTCATTTTACTATTGTTACCTTGTAGCTGGTTTTTAAAACACAAATAGTATTTTTAGTTAATATTAAACTAAGAAATCGATTTGGATGAATTAATGGATTTTTGAGTTAAATAATATTTTAATAAAATATTATTATTGTTATTAAAATAATTTTTATTAAATATAAATTATTTTATAATTTTATGAATGCAATCGTAATTTTTATTAAGGTTTGAAAGCCATTTTTGTCAAAACCCGTGAATTTTCGATAAATGTCAGTTTTTATCTTAAAATTAAAAATTCACATATTTATAAAATTATTTAGATAAAATAAATATTATTTCTGTAATCAGGAGATTGAAATTATCAAACAGTGAATTTTTCATAATTTTCTGAGACAGTCAAATTTTTGGGTAAAAATTAAATACCGTTTAAATTTATAATGTGTTTTATGACATCATAATGACCCAATAGTGATGTAATAAAATACTATAAGCCTTATTTTTGAAAAATATATGTTTTACCATTAAGATAATGTGATTTTGGGTTTTTCTAACTTATTTTACAAAGCATTAATGGACCCTTCAAGGCTTATTAAACATCTTGTCTTTTCAAATTGATTTCCTTGGGAGCGTGACTCACCTCCATATAGGAAACCCCATTATTTTAAGAATTTCAGAATTTGGCTTTATAAAATATTTTTTTCCACTTCACTTTTGGAAAAACCATGGGCAAAAACCATGGTTTGGTTTGTGGCTTAGATTAGTTTAATGTGAGGTGTCCCAAACCTAAATAATAAAGAATTCCCTCACCTTTCCTATATAAACCCACCCAAGATCCCACTTCCTCATCACTAAAAGACTTTTTATTTCGTCCAACCTCTGACATATTCTCTCTAGAATCCTCCCAAGGTTCCCCAATCTCCCAAGAATCCTCTCTCAAGCCTCTCTCATTCCTTTAGATGCATACATCCAAGTAATGGTTTTTCTTCATTTCACATTTTTTTCCAATTTTTTTAATATTGTTATTCCATTTTATTTTAAATTATTAATGTTGGGGTATGTTTTCACACCTCCCCCATAATTACCTATTTATGTTTGAATTATGGGAGACCCCTTTCTCTCTATTTAAATGCCTCCCATGTACACCTGTTACTATGCCAAAATTATGAAAGGAATTTCTCACTCCTCAATTATATTCAAGCAATCCTTTTGTATCATGAATATAATTTCCATAAAATTTGTTTGGACATGTATCTATATGAACCTCTTAATTTCCATGTCATGGAAATATGATGAGACACCCATTTCTCTCTCATCAAATATTTTTATAAATTCTTACATCACACCATTACGCTGTCGAAATTGCACCGATTTTCCAAGCCAATGCCTTTGTGTAGTGAATACCATGCCCATTTCTCTATCAAGGGTATTCAAATTTATAGACATTTAATTATTGATTAAAATGTTATATTTATGAATTCCACATTCATTTATCATGGAATAAATGATGATGTTTTATGAATCCATGTTATATGATCCATGTCGCACACTTATGCATGAAATGAAATGTTTAAGAAGGGTGTGCCCTAAAAGAGATCCAATGCATTGGGTAAAGTATAGTATCATGATATGTCATGTGAAATGGGTGTTGAATCATGGTAATTCATGTTCAATGAGGTTTTACTCATTATTCATGTGCAATGGGGATTTACTCACGCTCCATGTGCAATGAGACTTGACTCATGCTAATTCCATGTTAAGTATTGTTGCCACATTTCCATGTTATGATTATCATGATTTATCACGACTTTGTGTTTATGATTATCTTGTTCTCTAATTATATTCCTATTGTCTAACATTTATTTTATTCCTCGTGTTATTCCATGATTATTCTCTTACTGGGCTTTATAGCTCACCCTTTTCTTATGCATGTCCTCAGGTTATCCCATGCAATGCTAAGTACGAGGGAATTTAGTTGTCATGTAAAGTAAGTTTTCAATAAAGATGTTGTATTTCAGGTTCAAGTTGTTATGTAATGATCTTAAGACCCAAAGACACTAGACCTCTCGATCTTCTATGTTGTATCAAGGGAAGTTTATGTAATAAATTATGTTTAATTGTGAAATAAAAAAAGGGTTGTCATAGTTGGTATCAAAGGATAGGTTTAGTTATTTTTTGGATTAGGATTAGAAAACCCTAGTAAAGCGTTAGAGACAACACTAAGTATAATAAAAATATACCTATGTTTTGGTGAGTATTGAGCAAGTGGTTTCTTAATAAAATATATCCCTATATGGATATGAGCAGGTAGAGGCGGCTCTGGCACAAATGTATCTTAGGGGTAAAACCTGAAAATGCCGCTTTGAGCTAGACTCAAACAGAAACAGATGCACAACAACATGCCTTGCTTCACTCTTGGTTACGACACTCCTGGGGGATATGATTTTGTAAATTCACAAGCTCAGTATGAACCATTAATAAGGGACAAAAAATTCCCTAAGAATATATGTTAGAAACTAGATCATGGATAACATAGACTGAAGGCAATAGATTCATATGTTAAAGAAATAAAATTTATTTATAAGTCATCAGTTTTTTCCTAGTTTTACCCTTTATGTGTTACCCCTAACTTTCCTTTTATTCCATCTAATGGCCGGTAATAGGAGGAATCAGGCTAAAAACCAATATAAAGATCAATGTGATGACTGTACTAATGAGATGCCCAATCCAATGGGAGCGGGAATCACAAACTTTGTCATGATTCTCTCTCAGCTAACTCAATATTTAAATAGAAACATGGGTCAAGAGTAACGTTCAACCCCCCATAAGAAAGAAAAAGTCACTATCAAGATATTCATGAGACAAAGGCCTCCTACTTTTAATGGATCATCCAATCCCTAAATCACTGAGCAATGAATCACTCAATTGAAAAGATCTCCTCCATCCTTCAATGCTCTGAACAAGAGAAGTTTCTCCTGGCTGCTTATTATATGGAGGGTAAATTTGATCAATGGTGGACTTTGATAAAAAATAAGAAGGCTGAGGAGGAGATCAAGGAGTTAGAATCAAAGGATTCCCGAAAGATGTTTTTTGATAAATATTTTCCGTGCACCCTCCAGCTTAAGACGGAAAGGGACTTCCTTGACCTAAAGAAAAATGATGATGAATCTGTTAGAGCGTACAAGGAAAAATTCACAAGGCTTTCATGATACGCTTTCGGATTTGTCGTTACCACTGAATGAAAGGTTGACCGCTTCTTTGGTGGGCTGAAACCTAGCATTCAGAAAGGGCTGGAGATCCGTGAATTCGACAGCTATGAGGAAATTGTCTGATGTGCCCTCAAGGTCAAAATGGAGATTGTAGAATCACAAGGGTATCATGGGGATAAGAAGCATAAGGTGGAATTCAATAATGGCGGTTCGATGGATAAATACAATGGTGCTAAGAATATACATCACCCCACTTGACAAAATTTAGGAAAGAAGCACACGAGAAATTGCCTGAAGGGGATGAGGAAAAGCTTTATATGTGGAAGATAAGGGCACCAAGCTGTTAACTACCGACAAGAAAAACCCGCGGCTACAACAGAGGAGAAGAACAATCTATTAGAACCTCAATGTATAGTTCATTTCTATTACTGCAAAGAACCAGGGTATCTTGCTAATCAGTGCCCTAAGCCAAGGGTTTTCGGAGGCAACCAACAACCTCTAAGGCAGCAAGGGAGAGCTTTTGCCAACACTACAGCCAAAGTGAACCCTGAAAACAAAGTTGTGATAGGTATTCTAGTTATTCATTCAATAAAACAGAATGTACTTTTTGATTGAAGTTTAACACATTATTTTATATCTTGAAAGTTTGGTAGAACAATCCCAGCACCACCACAAATCATGGATGTAAAGATGTCGGTGAGTAAAGAAAATGGGGAAATCATTGCATCCCATTAATATAACTCATCCCCTATCATAATCTATGGATTTAAATTTCTGTAAAACCTTTCCATACTCCCTATGGTCGAATTTGATGCAATCCTTGGCCTGGATTGGATTTCCTTATATAGATCCAACAAAAATTGCCATGAGAGGGAAATCAATCTTCATATGGAGAATCGACCCCCAATTCTTTACAAGTGCAAGGAGGAAGATGATTTTTATTTAGCTCCATCATCTCAAGCATGGATATTACTACCTTATGAGAATGCGTATCTTGCTCAGATGATTGAGTATAAGGAGGCAACCATTCTAGAGGACATGCCTATTGTGAGGGAATTCACTGAAGTGTTTCTCGAGGAATTTCCTAGTCTTCCTCCTAGAAGAGATGTTGAATTATCAATTGAACTTATACCTGGGGCATTTCCAATATCTAAGACTCTGTATAGAATGGTTTTTGTGGAGCTTGAGGAGCTGAATAATCAACTACAGAAGAATCTAGATAAAGGGTTTATATGCCCATGTTCTTCACCATCGGGTGCACCAGTCCTCTTCATCAAGAAGAAGGATGGGTCAATGCGCCTTTTCATCGATTGTTGTGAGCTCAAAAAAATCACAATAAAGAACAAGTATCCTCTCCCATGAATTGATTACTTGTTCAATCAGCTGCGTGGAGCACAATAATTCTCCAAGGTGGATTTGCGGTTGGGATATTATCAAGTAAGGGTGAAAAAAGATGATATCCCCAAGACTGCTTTTTGTACAAGATACGGGCATTATGAATTCATAGTAATGCCTTTCAGACTCACCAATGATCCAGGAATCATCATGGAATTGATGAATAAAGTCTTTAGAGATTACATCGACATATTTTTGGTAGTCCTTATAGATGATATTATGATATAATCCAAAACCAAGGTGGTTCATGGAGAGCATTTAAGAACGGTATTAGAGACCTTACTGAAGAAGAATCTCTATGAAAAGTACAAAAAGTGTGAGATATGGTTGAAGGAGGTCTCATTATTGGGCCATATCATCACAACCAATGAGATATCTGTGGATCCCTCCAAAATAGATGCAATTGAGGGATGGCCGAGGCCAACATCGGTAATGGATATTTTAGATTTTTAGGATTACCTGTATATTATCGACGACTTGTGAGAAAATTATCACGATTTTCCAACCCTCTTACCAAGATAACTTGAAAGTAAGTAATGTTTTATTGGAGTGATGAATGTGAAGAATTATTCATGGAGTTGAAAAAAGGAATTATCACGGCACCCGTTCTCACTTTACCCACAAGTGGAGAAATTTTTGTGGTATTCAGTGATTCTTTGAGGAAGGGCCTAGGATGTGTATTGATGAAAAATGACAAATTTATTGCCTATTATTCAAGGCAATTTAAAGTTCATGAATAGAACTATCCAACACATAACCTTTAGTTGGCTATAGTGATCTTCACTTTGAAAATTTGGCAGCATTATCTCTTTAGGGAGAAGTGTGAAATATATACGGACCACAAATGTAACACCCCGAGCTTCCACGATACGCTTCTCATTCAATAATACAATAGCTTGCATTGTACGCAACTTCGAGTTCTAAAACATCGCGACAAATCAAAGTAGCCGTTATGAATAGTAATAACCACTTTTTAAAATTATAGAAATTTTATATTTCAAAATGGACTTCATTTTTGTATTCGTAATATCGAAATTAGCCTATGTTGAATTTTTGGTATTTTTCTGAGAACTTCTAATTTTTTATGAATAGTGAAAAATACTTAAAACAACTTTTTTAATCAAAATAATTTATAGTGATAAGTTATACTATTGAGTGGATTTAATGTATAATTAGAATATATTTTTACCATTTTATCCAATGGTGGTCATTAGAATTAATTTAACATTGAATTTGGACATAAACAATTGCCAATCTTTTGATATAAATTGTTTCTTGAAAACACGCTATTTGTCGTAACAGCGGGAATTAATTATAAAATTAATTAATGCAACTTATATGTTTGGAATTTTGTAAAATAGACATCATTTTTGAATTCGGAATATCAATTATAGCTTAGGATGAAATTTTGGCATTGTTCTGAGAAACTTCAATTTTTGATGAATAGTGAAACCACTAAGTGGTAGTTAAATAACTGATTTTTCGTTTAAATGAAATATTACCACTTCTGTGATTTGATTTTCAAAAATCCGACATACATGGTTGTCATTAAGAAGTAAAATGTGGTTCAATGAGATTATAATAATTTTTTGGTGAATAGTGACTTATTAAGTTCTTAATCGCGATTAGTGGTAATTAGAGTAGTTTAAGGTATAGATAATACTTTAATAAAATTAAATGACCTAGACACATGTCCCAACCTCATTGGTTGAGTCATGGCCGACCAAGACAAGCCATGGCCTAACTTGGGGACCCCATGGATCCACTTTTGTTGGGAAATGACATAAATTAGTTTTTATTTAATGTTAAAGTGAAAATGACACTAACATAAATTGTTCTACTAAAACAATTTTTAATTGGGGTTATACAAGTCCAAATTTTGATTATAAATAGTCATTGGAAAGCTAAAAAGATTTCCTACATCATAGTATTTGTTTTATAATTTTTAGACATTAAATAAATTAAAGTATTTATGACATAATAATGATGCAGCGATGACATCATTATTTGACGATTTAAATAAAATGAGAAGATAATGCAAAATCCGAGGCTTACACTTGTCCAAAGCCTATTGGATGAAGATATTTCGAAACCTTATCACCTTAGCCTCGAATTATATAGATGTGGGACCTTTAGAATCCGAAAAGCATTTTGAAATAATGTAACATTTCATTACTTTCCAAAAGTGCCCCTCCTCTCCACTTATAAAAGGCCCCCACCTCTCCCACCTTATTCACACCTTCAAGCCATTTGGCTCGGCCAAACTCTGCCCAAATACTCTCCCAACATCCCTCTCTTATTCCTAGAATCCTCACTTTGGGCAGAACTCTTCCCAAGGAATCCTTTGGCTCAAATCAAAAAGAGTTACCCGATTTTGAGGTAATGTCTTTTATAATGTTGTTTTGTTTTATTTTTCTTCTCCAACCCCCTAAACTCTTTTTATTCATTTCTTTTGTAACAACACCAGTATCCTCAATATACTAGGATGTTGTTATAAGAAGGATTCGAGCTACACTTACACACACCTACATCTAATGGTTAAAGAACATACGGTTTCTGTGGATGGCGAATTTCTGCCTCACGAAGCGATGATTGTTCAACACTCATATAACACCTTCAAAGGTGGCCATTAAGATGTCACTATTTTTATATATGATATATAATATGTTTTTGTTTTACTTATGCTTCTGTATTTCTCATTTATGGCATACTTTATGATTTCCATTATGGGTAAAACGCGATAATTTCATTTTAGGAAGTGCGGACTACCGCCCCCTCAAAGTGATTTGAATCGTAAATGCCATATGTGGGATGTATAAAGGATGGAGTAAATGGTATTATACACTATATTATACTGGAATTATATTATACATTTATATCATTATGATTTACTTCCATTAAATATGAAATTGAAATGAAAGTAGCGTTCATGCGTACGTACGGCTTACCGTCTCCATGAACGGTGCATTTCATTTCTTACCTCTAAATGTTACGGAATATTATAAATGAATGTATATACTGTATATATATGATATATATGATATCTACATCATTAATATAATTCTGGATATAATGGATATTTCACCACATGAACAACTTATAATTATAAGAAGTTTATTGTTGACTCATGTACCAAAGATCGACAAAACGACCGTTATTAACTTAAATAATTACATAATGTTCATAACATTGTAATAAGTGATATAAAAAGGATAATGAAATTGAAAATGGTTCTTAATAAGGTAGATATTAACTCTAGTTTATTATTCAGGAGGTTAAAGAACGGTTGAGTCAAGTCGGACACAAGGTAAGGGAATTTCATAACCCAACTTCCATTCTTTGGGTTAATCTCCTACTTTCAAATTATGTCATGATATTATTATGTCCTATTTTGTATTTTTACTTTCTTTATGTGTACCTATAGTGAATACACATAATAGATCTATTTTATTTTAAAAATGATCTTTTTAAGGACTTTGTCTCAATCTCCTTTCATTGAGGCATATTTGGCTTTATACACAACTTTCTTTTATACGGTGTATAAACCCCTTTGACTTTCATGTTTATTCAAAAGGAATCTTTTTTATACGAAGCATTTTACTAAACGACAAAAAGGGAATGTTTTTCTTTCCGTACTTATGCGGCGACAACGACTACTCCGCCGTCGTGACCGTTATTTGAGTTTCGGCTTCCTCTATAAGCCATCTTTTTTTTAATGAAAAATAAATACAAAGTTTTAACTTTCTTTTATTTTGGTATTGAAAATGGTTTTGAAAGCATTTTTATTATATCAATGTGATGTATTGATATCTTGTGATTGAAATGTGGAAATGTTATGTTTCCTTTATGCATGTTTTATGTGATACAATTATGTTATGGTTTATGATATGTTTAAACCTATTCATATGAGGAATGCATTGGACTTAATAAGTGACGGGTGGAGCCCGCTATAGCTCCTCGATGCATCGGCAGGTCTCATGAGACGAACTAGTGTCTTGGCACGAGGCCTTGACAAAATCTTATTTGTGGTCTTGGCACGAGGCCTTGACTACGTGGTTATGATAGTCTGGCATTATGCATTCCATCATTATGAAAGTGGTTATTGATATTGCATGTGATTATTCGACCAGTAGAATATCCATGTGAAGAAGTAAATGGCATTATCTCATTTTACTTTTGCCATATTATGTTGAAGTTCATGTTTAAAAGGCTTTTGTTTTAGTTATACATTGCCTTAAATGTTAATGTTTATTTATGAAAGCTTCCGCATTATTGTTATCCTTACTGAGCATTTGAGCTCACCCCTTTCAATGTTTTAATATTTTCCAGGATGTGAAGAAGTATTTTATGAATGACCTGCAGGGATAGTCAGAAGAGGATATGAGTGTGGACTATGGAGACTTTGTTATTGTAGTTTTTCACTTTATGATGTAATGTAACGTTTACGAATGTATCTAGTGTTTCCAAGGCTACTAAACTAATCGGTCTTTCGAGACTTGATCTTTTGTGATCATGCCAATGTTACGAAGTGACGCACCGGCTCCGGGTAGCTGGGGTCGGGGCGTTACAGTTGGTATCAGAGGCAGTTTAGTACTAACCTTGGAATCTAGATTTAGATAAACTCTGATTAGAGCACGTAGACCTAAGATGAACTCTGAGGATTAGTATAAAAGAACTTCCTAGAATTTTGGTATTATATAGAGATGTTATGACTTTTCCGAGCAATACATCCCTGTCTGGATACGAGCAGGTAGAGGCGGCTCTGGCACAGATGTACCTAGGGGTAAAACCCGAAAACACCGCTTTGAGCTAGACTCGAACGGGAACTGGTGCACGAAAACGGGCCTTGCTGCACTCTTGGTTACGACACTCCCGGGGGATATGCTTAGGATAATTCTCATTTTACTTACAAACCACTATGAAGGGTTATGAGTACATACTTCCTCAAAGAAAACATTTCTTTTTATGATTATGGATTATATCCATAAATAGTTCAATTTATGTAAAGTGTTTTACAAGTATGGAATTATGTATTTTGATTCATAAACTAACCTAGTTTATGCCGTTGTATAGAAATGGCGCCCAGTAGAAGGAATGTGAACTCCAGCGGTACGTATGATCCAAAGAGTAAGAAGGATAGTATCTTTCACGGTATTAAGCCAACATTTCGAAGGGAAATAGTCTCCCATGTGTTCTCAACATATGAAGAAATAGTATCATGTGTTAATAGGATAAGTAAAGAATTCTCTGAGTCCTATGGCTTTGAAGCGAAGCAAGAGATGAAAGGGATGGAAGAGAGAATGATGGATAAAGGGATGAGGGGAAAGAAGAATTTTCCAATATGTGGTAATTGTGGGAAGAAACATCATGGAACTTGCCTAAAGGGAATGGGAGTTTGTTATAAGTGTAGAGAAAAAGGACACAAAGTGCGTGACTGCAAGGGTAAGAAAATGGTTTCAAATGTACAATGCTTCTTCTGCAAGGATTGGGGACACTACGCAAACCAATGTCCAAATCATCAGAGCATGCCCCAAATGATGTTATTGGATAATAATCAAGTTATGATACTACCACAGATGAGGAGTAATGATTAGAGTTCTTATGTTGTTATTAAAGATTTTTTTTTAATTTGAGTGTTGTATCAATGATGTACTGGTTATAATAATTATGGAGTATATAAGGATTGTACTGCAGTACTATTTCATCAAGGACTTGAGATTGTGTGGAACCAAGAAAAGTGACTCCACAGTAGGTTAAATTTTTGGAAAATATATGGTTGAGAGAAAGATAAACCATAATATGGTTTTGATACTGAGATTGTGATTTTGGAATAAGACGTGATTGATTTGGATAAATTATATTGGATATACTTAACTTCCTTGAAACTGATTGATGTTTTGTATACATTTTTGGATAGAAGGAGTATATCTAGTATTCTATAAGGAATAAGGGATCATGGTAATTCAGTATGTTTAAAAAGAATACATGATGAAGGTGCTCACATGTTGTTACGTGGGATAAAGGATCTTCATTATGTTTACCTTCCTTATAAAATTTGGACTGTGAGTTGGACAGATGTATTTTGGATAACTATTAAGGTTGGAATGGATTAAGTTGAACCATGGATAGTATTGTTTAAGGTTAAAAAATTTATGAAGATTATTTTTGGAATATTATGATACTATAGTTTTAGGAAAAGGACAACCTGCAGGGTGGGGCATAACCCGTCGCGTCGGACAAAGCTGCAGGAATCGAACCCACAATCATAGTGCGACAGGCCTTTATTTCCTACCACTAGCCTACAGGAAGTCCCCGGTTATTACAAAATAATTTTACTAATCTAAATAGTATGTGTTAACATTTGGAACCTTATACAATTAGGATAAGTATAATATTTTTGAGTTCTATTATCTTTTTGAGTGAAAGATGAGTTGATGGTTGAAACTCTAATTGTCAAGCATAAATATATATATACCTATCTCTTATTCAATGAATAAATTAATTCTTAAACTTTAGTAAAGGGATATTAAAACAAAAAAATGTGTTATCCTAATACCTTATGTCTTGTTGAACTGATGATATTTTAAATCAACATAGATTGAAGGCTTTGAGGCCCTCAATTTGACAGTTGATTGTGATTGATGACCTCAATCACTCCCTACAAATATTTACGTTTTTCCTCTAATTATATGTCTCTAATTGCCACCAATGTTCTCCTAATCGAGATCATAATTGGGTGGTGACTTGTTCATTTCCCTTTCCCTCTTATTAAGGCTAAATTTTATTAACCTTATTTCCGATGTGGGTTTTCCTCAAAGGTATTTTCTATTTTCAACCTTTTATTTTTAAAGAAAAATAACAAATTGCGAGGACGCAATTTATTGAAGGAGGGGAGAATGTAACACCCCGAGCTTCCACGATACGCTTCTCATTCAATAATACAATAGCTTGCATTGTACGCAACTTCGAGTTCTAAAACATCGCGACAAATCAAAGTAGCCGTTATGAATAGTAATAACCACTTTTTAAAATTATAGAAATTTTATATTTCAAAATGGACTTCATTTTTGTATTCGTAATATCGAAATTAGCCTATGTTGAATTTTTGGTATTTTTCTGAGAACTTCTAATTTTTTATGAATAGTGAAAAATACTTAAAACAACTTTTTTAATCAAAATAATTTATAGTGATAAGTTATACTATTGAGTGGATTTAATGTATAATTAGAATATATTTTTACCATTTTATCCAATGGTGGTCATTAGAATTAATTTAACATTGAATTTGGACATAAACAATTGCCAATCTTTTGATATAAATTGTTTCTTGAAAACACGCTATTTGTCGTAACAGCGGGAATTAATTATAAAATTAATTAATGCAACTTATATGTTTGGAATTTTGTAAAATAGACATCATTTTTGAATTCGGAATATCAATTATAGCTTAGGATGAAATTTTGGCATTGTTCTGAGAAACTTCAATTTTTGATGAATAGTGAAACCACTAAGTGGTAGTTAAATAACTGATTTTTCGTTTAAATGAAATATTACCACTTCTGTGATTTGATTTTCAAAAATCCGACATACATGGTTGTCATTAAGAAGTAAAATGTGGTTCAATGAGATTATAATAATTTTTTGGTGAATAGTGACTTATTAAGTTCTTAATCGCGATTAGTGGTAATTAGAGTAGTTTAAGGTATAGATAATACTTTAATAAAATTAAATGACCTAGACACATGTCCCAACCTCATTGGTTGAGTCATGGCCGACCAAGACAAGCCATGGCCTAACTTGGGGACCCCATGGATCCACTTTTGTTGGGAAATGACATAAATTAGTTTTTATTTAATGTTAAAGTGAAAATGACACTAACATAAATTGTTCTACTAAAACAATTTTTAATTGGGGTTATACAAGTCCAAATTTTGATTATAAATAGTCATTGGAAAGCTAAAAAGATTTCCTACATCATAGTATTTGTTTTATAATTTTTAGACATTAAATAAATTAAAGTATTTATGACATAATAATGATGCAGCGATGACATCATTATTTGACGATTTAAATAAAATGAGAAGATAATGCAAAATCCGAGGCTTACACTTGTCCAAAGCCTATTGGATGAAGATATTTCGAAACCTTATCACCTTATCCTCGAATTATATAGATGTGGGACCTTTAGAATCCGAAAAGCATTTTGAAATAATGTAACATTTCATTACTTTCCAAAAGTGCCCCTCCTCTCCACTTATAAAAGGCCCCCACCTCTCCCACCTTATTCACACCTTCAAGCCATTTGGCTCGGCCAAACTCTGCCCAAATACTCTCCCAACATCCCTCTCTTATTCCTAGAATCCTCACTTTGGGCAGAACTCTTCCCAAGGAATCCTTTGGCTCAAATCAAAAAGAGTTACCCGATTTTGAGGTAATGTCTTTTATAATGTTGTTTTGTTTTATTTTTCTTCTCCAACCCCCTAAACTCTTTTTATTCATTTCTTTTGTAACAACACCAGTATCCTCAATATACTAGGATGTTGTTATAAGAAGGATTCGAGCTACACTTACACACACCTACATCTAATGGTTAAAGAACATACGGTTTCTGTGGATGGCGAATTTCTGCCTCACGAAGCGATGATTGTTCAACACTCATATAACACCTTCAAAGGTGGCCATTAAGATGTCACTATTTTTATATATGATATATAATATGTTTTTGTTTTACTTATGCTTCTGTATTTCTCATTTATGGCATACTTTATGATTTCCATTATGGGTAAAACGCGATAATTTCATTTTAGGAAGTGCGGACTACCGCCCCCTCAAAGTGATTTGAATCGTAAATGCCATATGTGGGATGTATAAAGGATGGAGTAAATGGTATTATACACTATATTATACTGGAATTATATTATACATTTATATCATTATGATTTACTTCCATTAAATATGAAATTGAAATGAAAGTAGCGTTCATGCGTACGTACGGCTTACCGTCTCCATGAACGGTGCATTTCATTTCTTACCTCTAAATGTTACGGAATATTATAAATGAATGTATATACTGTATATATATGATATATATGATATCTACATCATTAATATAATTCTGGATATAATGGATATTTCACCACATGAACAACTTATAATTATAAGAAGTTTATTGTTGACTCATGTACCAAAGATCGACAAAACGACCGTTATTAACTTAAATAATTACATAATGTTCATAACATTGTAATAAGTGATATAAAAAGGATAATGAAATTGAAAATGGTTCTTAATAAGGTAGATATTAACTCTAGTTTATTATTCAGGAGGTTAAAGAACGGTTGAGTCAAGTCGGACACAAGGTAAGGGAATTTCATAACCCAACTTCCATTCTTTGGGTTAATCTCCTACTTTCAAATTATGTCATGATATTATTATGTCCTATTTTGTATTTTTACTTTCTTTATGTGTACCTATAGTGAATACACATAATAGATCTATTTTATTTTAAAAATGATCTTTTTAAGGACTTTGTCTCAATCTCCTTTCATTGAGGCATATTTGGCTTTATACACAACTTTCTTTTATACGGTGTATAAACCCCTTTGACTTTCATGTTTATTCAAAAGGAATCTTTTTTATACGAAGCATTTTACTAAACGACAAAAAGGGAATGTTTTTCTTTCCGTACTTATGCGGCGACAACGACTACTCCGCCGTCGTGACCGTTATTTGAGTTTCGGCTTCCTCTATAAGCCATCTTTTTTTTAATGAAAAATAAATACAAAGTTTTAACTTTCTTTTATTTTGGTATTGAAAATGGTTTTGAAAGCATTTTTATTATATCAATGTGATGTATTGATATCTTGTGATTGAAATGTGGAAATGTTATGTTTCCTTTATGCATGTTTTATGTGATACAATTATGTTATGGTTTATGATATGTTTAAACCTATTCATATGAGGAATGCATTGGACTTAATAAGTGACGGGTGGAGCCCGCTATAGCTCCTCGATGCATCGGCAGGTCTCATGAGACGAACTAGTGTCTTGGCACGAGGCCTTGACAAAATCTTATTTGTGGTCTTGGCACGAGGCCTTGACTACGTGGTTATGATAGTCTGGCATTATGCATTCCATCATTATGAAAGTGGTTATTGATATTGCATGTGATTATTCGACCAGTAGAATATCCATGTGAAGAAGTAAATGGCATTATCTCATTTTACTTTTGCCATATTATGTTGAAGTTCATGTTTAAAAGGCTTTTGTTTTAGTTATACATTGCCTTAAATGTTAATGTTTATTTATGAAAGCTTCCGCATTATTGTTATCCTTACTGAGCATTTGAGCTCACCCCTTTCAATGTTTTAATATTTTCCAGGATGTGAAGAAGTATTTTATGAATGACCTGCAGGGATAGTCAGAAGAGGATATGAGTGTGGACTATGGAGACTTTGTTATTGTAGTTTTTCACTTTATGATGTAATGTAACGTTTACGAATGTATCTAGTGTTTCCAAGGCTACTAAACTAATCGGTCTTTCGAGACTTGATCTTTTGTGATCATGCCAATGTTACGAAGTGACGCACCGGCTCCGGGTAGCTGGGGTCGGGGCGTTACAGTTGGTATCAGAGGCAGTTTAGTACTAACCTTGGAATCTAGATTTAGATAAACTCTGATTAGAGCACGTAGACCTAAGATGAACTCTGAGGATTAGTATAAAAGAACTTCCTAGAATTTTGGTATTATATAGAGATGTTATGACTTTTCCGAGCAATACATCCCTGTCTGGATACGAGCAGGTAGAGGCGGCTCTGGCACAGATGTACCTAGGGGTAAAACCCGAAAACACCGCTTTGAGCTAGACTCGAACGGGAACTGGTGCACGAAAACGGGCCTTGCTGCACTCTTGGTTACGACACTCCCGGGGGATATGCTTAGGATAATTCTCATTTTACTTACAAACCACTATGAAGGGTTATGAGTACATACTTCCTCAAAGAAAACATTTCTTTTTATGATTATGGATTATATCCATAAATAGTTCAATTTATGTAAAGTGTTTTACAAGTATGGAATTATGTATTTTGATTCATAAACTAACCTAGTTTATGCCGTTGTATAGAAATGGCGCCCAGTAGAAGGAATGTGAACTCCAGCGGTACGTATGATCCAAAGAGTAAGAAGGATAGTATCTTTCACGGTATTAAGCCAACATTTCGAAGGGAAATAGTCTCCCATGTGTTCTCAACATATGAAGAAATAGTATCATGTGTTAATAGGATAAGTAAAGAATTCTCTGAGTCCTATGGCTTTGAAGCGAAGCAAGAGATGAAAGGGATGGAAGAGAGAATGATGGATAAAGGGATGAGGGGAAAGAAGAATTTTCCAATATGTGGTAATTGTGGGAAGAAACATCATGGAACTTGCCTAAAGGGAATGGGAGTTTGTTATAAGTGTAGAGAAAAAGGACACAAAGTGCGTGACTGCAAGGGTAAGAAAATGGTTTCAAATGTACAATGCTTCTTCTGCAAGGATTGGGGACACTACGCAAACCAATGTCCAAATCATCAGAGCATGCCCCAAATGATGTTATTGGATAATAATCAAGTTATGATACTACCACAGATGAGGAGTAATGATTAGAGTTCTTATGTTGTTATTAAAGATTTTTTTTTAATTTGAGTGTTGTATCAATGATGTACTGGTTATAATAATTATGGAGTATATAAGGATTGTACTGCAGTACTATTTCATCAAGGACTTGAGATTGTGTGGAACCAAGAAAAGTGACTCCACAGTAGGTTAAATTTTTGGAAAATATATGGTTGAGAGAAAGATAAACCATAATATGGTTTTGATACTGAGATTGTGATTTTGGAATAAGACGTGATTGATTTGGATAAATTATATTGGATATACTTAACTTCCTTGAAACTGATTGATGTTTTGTATACATTTTTGGATAGAAGGAGTATATCTAGTATTCTATAAGGAATAAGGGATCATGGTAATTCAGTATGTTTAAAAAGAATACATGATGAAGGTGCTCACATGTTGTTACGTGGGATAAAGGATCTTCATTATGTTTACCTTCCTTATAAAATTTGGATTGTGAGTTGGACAGATGTATTTTGGATAACTATTAAGGTTGGAATGGATTAAGTTGAACCATGGATAGTATTGTTTAAGGTTAAAAAATTTATGAAGATTATTTTTGGAATATTATGATACTATAGTTTTAGGAAAAGGACAACCTGCAGGGTGGGGCATAACCCGTCGCGTCGGACAAAGCTGCAGGAATCGAACCCACAATCATAGTGCGACAGGCCTTTATTTCCTACCACTAGCCTACAGGAAGTCCCCGGTTATTACAAAATAATTTTACTAATCTAAATAGTATGTGTTAACATTTGGAACCTTATACAATTAGGATAAGTATAATATTTTTGAGTTCTATTATCTTTTTGAGTGAAAGATGAGTTGATGGTTGAAACTCTAATTGTCAAGCATAAATATATATATACCTATCTCTTATTCAATGAATAAATTAATTCTTAAACTTTAGTAAAGGGATATTAAAACAAAAAAATGTGTTATCCTAATACCTTATGTCTTGTTGAACTGATGATATTTTAAATCAACATAGATTGAAGGCTTTGAGGCCCTCAATTTGACAGTTGATTGTGATTGATGACCTCAATCACTCCCTACAAATATTTACGTTTTTCCTCTAATTATATGTCTCTAATTGCCACCAATGTTCTCCTAATCGAGATCATAATTGGGTGGTGACTTGTTCATTTCCCTTTCCCTCTTATTAAGGCTAAATTTTATTAACCTTATTTCCGATGTGGGTTTTCCTCAAAGGTATTTTCTATTTTCAACCTTTTATTTTTAAAGAAAAATAACAAATTGCGAGGACGCAATTTATTGAAGGAGGGGAGAATGTAACACCCCGAGCTTCCACGATACGCTTCTCATTCAATAATACAATAGCTTGCATTGTACGCAACTTCGAGTTCTAAAACATCGCGACAAATCAAAGTAGCCGTTATGAATAGTAATAACCACTTTTTAAAATTATAGAAATTTTATATTTCAAAATGGACTTCATTTTTGTATTCGTAATATCGAAATTAGCCTATGTTGAATTTTTGGTATTTTTCTGAGAACTTCTAATTTTTTATGAATAGTGAAAAATACTTAAAACAACTTTTTTAATCAAAATAATTTATAGTGATAAGTTATACTATTGAGTGGATTTAATGTATAATTAGAATATATTTTTACCATTTTATCCAATGGTGGTCATTAGAATTAATTTAACATTGAATTTGGACATAAACAATTGCCAATCTTTTGATATAAATTGTTTCTTGAAAACACGCTATTTGTCGTAACAGCGGGAATTAATTATAAAATTAATTAATGCAACTTATATGTTTGGAATTTTGTAAAATAGACATCATTTTTGAATTCGGAATATCAATTATAGCTTAGGATGAAATTTTGGCATTGTTCTGAGAAACTTCAATTTTTGATGAATAGTGAAACCACTAAGTGGTAGTTAAATAACTGATTTTTCGTTTAAATGAAATATTACCACTTCTGTGATTTGATTTTCAAAAATCCGACATACATGGTTGTCATTAAGAAGTAAAATGTGGTTCAATGAGATTATAATAATTTTTTGGTGAATAGTGACTTATTAAGTTCTTAATCGCGATTAGTGGTAATTAGAGTAGTTTAAGGTATAGATAATACTTTAATAAAATTAAATGACCTAGACACATGTCCCAACCTCATTGGTTGAGTCATGGCCGACCAAGACAAGCCATGGCCTAACTTGGGGACCCCATGGATCCACTTTTGTTGGGAAATGACATAAATTAGTTTTTATTTAATGTTAAAGTGAAAATGACACTAACATAAATTGTTCTACTAAAACAATTTTTAATTGGGGTTATACAAGTCCAAATTTTGATTATAAATAGTCATTGGAAAGCTAAAAAGATTTCCTACATCATAGTATTTGTTTTATAATTTTTAGACATTAAATAAATTAAAGTATTTATGACATAATAATGATGCAGCGATGACATCATTATTTGACGATTTAAATAAAATGAGAAGATAATGCAAAATCCGAGGCTTACACTTGTCCAAAGCCTATTGGATGAAGATATTTCGAAACCTTATCACCTTAGCCTCGAATTATATAGATGTGGGACCTTTAGAATCCGAAAAGCATTTTGAAATAATGTAACATTTCATTACTTTCCAAAAGTGCCCCTCCTCTCCACTTATAAAAGGCCCCCACCTCTCCCACCTTATTCACACCTTCAAGCCATTTGGCTCGGCCAACCTCTGCCCAAATACTCTCCCAACATCCCTCTCTTATTCCTAGAATCCTCACTTTGGGCAGAACTCTTCCCAAGGAAGCCTTTGGCTCAAATCAAAAAGAGTTACCCGATTTTGAGGTAATGTCTTTTATAATGTTGTTTTGTTTTATTTTTCTTCTCCAACCCCCTAAACTCTTTTTATTAATTTCTTTTGTAACAACACCAGTATCCTCAATATACTAGGATGTTGTTATAAGAAGGATTCGAGCTACACTTACACACACCTACATCTAATGGTTAAAGAACATACGGTTTCTGTGGATGGCGAATTTCTGCCTCACGAAGCGATGATTGTTCAACACTCATATAACACCTTCAAAGGTGGCCATTAAGATGTCACTATTTTTATATATGATATATAATATGTTTTTGTTTTAATTATGCTTCTGTATTTCTCATTTATGGCATACTTTATGATTTCCATTATGGGTAAAACGCGATAATTTCATTTTAGGAAGTGCGGACTACCGCCCCCTCAAAGTGATTTGAATCGTAAATGCCATATGTGGGATGTATAAAGGATGGAGTAAATGGTATTATACACTATATTATACTGGAATTATATTATACATTTATATCATTATGATTTACTTCCATTAAATATGAAATTGAAATGAAAGTAGCGTTCATGCGTACGTACGGCTTACCGTCTCCATGAACGGTGCATTTCATTTCTTACCTCTAAATGTTACGGAATATTATAAATGAATGTATATACTGTATATATATGATATATATGATATCTACATCATTAATATAATTCTGGATATAATGGATATTTCACCACATGAACAACTTATAATTATAAGAAGTTTATTGTTGACTCATGTACCAAAGATCGACAAAACGACCGTTATTAACTTAAATAATTACATAATGTTCATAACATTGTAATAAGTGATATAAAAAGGATAATGAAATTGAAAATGGTTCTTAATAAGGTAGATATTAACTCTAGTTTATTATTCAGGAGGTTAAAGAACGGTTGAGTCAAGTCGGACACAAGGTAAGGGAATTTCATAACCCAACTTCCATTCTTTGGGTTAATCTCCTACTTTCAAATTATGTCATGATATTATTATGTCCTATTTTGTATTTTTACTTTCTTTATGTGTACCTATAGTGAATACACATAATAGATCTATTTTATTTTAAAAATGATCTTTTTAAGGACTTTGTCTCAATCTCCTTTCATTGAGGCATATTTGGCTTTATACACAACTTTCTTTTATACGGTGTATAAACCCCTTTGACTTTCATGTTTATTCAAAAGGAATCTTTTTTATACGAAGCATTTTACTAAACGACAAAAAGGGAATGTTTTTCTTTCCGTACTTATGCGGCGACAACGACTACTCCGCCGTCGTGACCGTTATTTGAGTTTCGGCTTCCTCTATAAGCCATCTTTTTTTTAATGAAAAATAAATACAAAGTTTTAACTTTCTTTTATTTTGGTATTGAAAATGGTTTTGAAAGCATTTTTATTATATCAATGTGATGTATTGATATCTTGTGATTGAAATGTGGAAATGTTATGTTTCCTTTATGCATGTTTTATGTGATACAATTATGTTATGGTTTATGATATGTTTAAACCTATTCATATGAGGAATGCATTGGACTTAATAAGTGACGGGTGGAGCCCGCTATAGCTCCTCGATGCATCGGCAGGTCTCATGAGACGAACTAGTGTCTTGGCACGAGGCCTTGACAAAATCTTATTTGTGGTCTTGGCACGAGGCCTTGACTACGTGGTTATGATAGTCTGGCATTATGCATTCCATCATTATGAAAGTGGTTATTGATATTGCATGTGATTATTCGACCAGTAGAATATCCATGTGAAGAAGTAAATGGCATTATCTCATTTTACTTTTGCCATATTATGTTGAAGTTCATGTTTAAAAGGCTTTTGTTTTAGTTATACATTGCCTTAAATGTTAATGTTTATTTATGAAAGCTTCCGCATTATTGTTATCCTTACTGAGCATTTGAGCTCACCCCTTTCAATGTTTTAATATTTTCCAGGATGTGAAGAAGTATTTTATGAATGACCTGCAGGGATAGTCAGAAGAGGATATGAGTGTGGACTATGGAGACTTTGTTATTGTAGTTTTTCACTTTATGATGTAATGTA
Organism: Viscum album; assembly: GCA_963277665.1. Lineage (NCBI taxonomy): Eukaryota > Viridiplantae > Streptophyta > Magnoliopsida > Santalales > Viscaceae > Viscum > Viscum album. The sequence continues at coordinate 135,184,427 of OY728153.1, forward strand.
ACGTTTACGAATGTATCTAGTGTTTCCAAGGCTACTAAACTAATCGGTCTTTCGAGACTTGATCTTTTGTGATCATGCCAATGTTACGAAGTGACGCACCGGCTCCGGGTAGCTGGGGTCGGGGCGTTACAACAAAAGCCTCAACTATATATTCACACAAAAAGAGTTTAACATGTACCAATGAATATGGTTAGAGCTGATCAAAACTATGACTTCTCAATCCATTACCACCCTTGGAAAGCGAACAAGGTGGCATATTCCCTAAGTAGAAAGGAACCCGTGATTCTATCATTAATGAGAATTGAAAAGGATCCAATCTTCTTAGATTCAATGAAGATGGATATGGGAATCATAAAAAAGGGAACTAAATAAATACTTTCACAAATTATTGCTCAAACATAACTTTTGGAAAGGTTAAAAGATGCTCAAAAAGATGATGTGGGAATTCAGGAAAAAGTGGAAGCTATCGGAAAAAGGAAATCCTCAGAGTTTAATGTTAATGAAGAAGGGATTGTGAGATTTGGGAAAAGACTATGTGTTCCATCAAGTCTGAAGCTGAAGAAGGAACATTTGGATGATGCACATAGTTCAAATTTCTCTATTCACCCAGGAAACACAAAGATTTATCGAGATCTCTGAGAGAATTGTTGGTGGGATAATATGAATAAGGATATATCCAAATATACATCAAAGTGCCTAGTGTGTCATCAAGTGAAGGCAGAGAGGAAGAATTCTAATGGGATGATGCAAAAATTGCCCATACCAGAATGGAAATGGGAGAACATCACCATGGAATCTGTCACTGGACATCCAAAGGAATCCTAAGGCAATAATGCGATCTGGGTTCTTGTGGATCGTCTTATAAAGGAAACACACTTCATTACTATTTGTTAGGATTTCTCATTGGATCAACTGGAGCGAATATATATCAGAGAAGAGGTAAGGCTGCATGGAGTAACACTCTCTATTGTGTCCAATCGAGATCCAAGAATCAACTCTATGTTTTGAAAGAGTCTTCAACATGCTCTAAGTACTGAACTGAACTTCAGTTCGACCTATCATCCTAAAACTGATGGCCATTCCGAGTGGACTATCCAAACACTTGAGAACATGTTGAGAGCATGATCAATGGAATTTAAAAGAGGATGGGATCAACATCTTCTTCTGGTTGAGTTCTCTTATAATAATAGTTTCCACTCAAGCATCTAAATGGAACCATATGAATCCCTTTATGGGAAAATGTGCAGAACACTGGTGTGTTGGGATGAGGTCAGTGAGCGTAAGCTTCTTGGACCAGAAATGGTCGAAGTAATGGCGGAGAAGGTGAAAACCATTCATCAGCATATCAAGGTAGCCTAGAGTCAACATAAGATTTATGCAGATAACCATCAATGAGACCTTGATTTTAAAGTTTGAGACATGGTATTTCTACGCATATCTCCTTGGAAGAAGGTCATAAGGTTTGGAAAGAAAGGGAAGTTAAGTCCAAGGTACATCGACCCCTTCGATATTCTTGATCGTGTCGGGGATGTGGCCTATAGACCAGCACTTCCACCTACCATGTCCAAAGTACATGATGTCTTTCATGTATCCCTCTTATCGAAGTACATACCATACCCTTCACATGTACTCTCTTCAGAGGTGGTATAGTTATAGGATGATCTTTTTTATGAGGACCAACCATTGAAGATATTAGATCATAGAGAAAAATTTCTACAAAATAAGACAATGCCCCCCCGTCAAGGTGTTGTGGAAAAACCACATGTTTTAAGAAGCGACATAGGAATCAGAGGAAATGATGAAGCAGAATTACCCACTTCTATTTTAGTGTGGGAAAAGAAAATTTTGAGGGAGAAATTTTTTAAGGGGGGAAGATTGTAACGACCCAAACTTTCATTAATGGAAATCCCTTTTGATCTAATTAAATGTCTCTTTGTGTAAAATGTTTATATAAAATTTCAACTTCTTTGGTTTTATGTTAATAATTGTGACCCTTACTAAAATAGTCATTGAACAGTGATCACATGATTATTATAAATATAGGGCTTTAACAAATCCAATTTACTTAGTAAAAGGTAGTGATGGCTTCATCCATTATACGTGCCCCCTAAAAATCCCATTTATCAGATCTCAGAAAGGAGGTTACATCTTTGGGATTCGCTATTGACCAAGCCCAATCCGAGCTTGAATATGTTAAGTTTGAGCGGGACCGCCTACGAGAGAATTAGAAGTTTATAGCGATTACCACCCGAGCAATGTTATCCGAGCCTCCCCAAGAGTCTGCAACCATCACACACCTTACTCTTCAGTCTTATACAGGTGTTATAAGGGGTTATGTAACAAGACATTAACACTATGGTCATGTACATTATTTTTGTATATAATAATGAATATACCTTCATTTTATTATTGTAACCCTGTAGATGGTTTCTAAAGCACAAATAGTATTTTTAGTTAATATTCATCTAAAAATCTATTTTGATGAATTAATGGATTTTTAATTAAATAATATTTTAATAAATTATTATTATTATTATTAAATTAATTTTTATTAAATATAAACGATTGTATAATTTTATGAATGAAATCTTAATTTTTATTAAGGTTTGAAAGCCATTATTGTCAAAACCCATGAATTTTCAATAAATATAGGTTTTTATTTTAAAAGTGAAAATTAACATATTTATAAAATTACTTAGATAATATAAATATTATTTCTGGAATCAGGACATCGAAATTATCCAATGGTGAATTTTTCATAATTTTCTGAGATAGTCAAATTTTTGGAAAACAATTAAATACCGTTTAAATATATAATGTGTTTTATGACATCATAATGACCCAATAGTGATGTAATAAAACACTATAAGCCTTTTTTCGAAAAATACATGTTTTTCCATTAAAATAATTTGATTTTTGGTTTGTTTTACTTATTTTACAAAGCATTAATGGACCCTTCAAGGATTATTAAACATCTTGTCTTTTTAAATTGATTTCCTTGGGAGTGTGACTCACCTTCACATAAGCAACCCCATTATTTTAAGATGTTTGGACTTTGGCCTTATAAAATATTTTTTCCCACTTCCTTTTTCCAAAAACAATGGAAAAAAACCATGGGCTGGTTTGTGGTTTGAATTAATTTAATATGATGTGTCCCAAACCTAAATAATAATGAATTCTCTCACCTTTCCTATATAAACCCAACAAAGCTCCCACTTCCTTCTCACTCAAAGCCTTTGGAGTTCGTCCAACCTCTGCCCTCCTTTCTCTATAATCCTCCCAAGGTGCCCCAAGCTCCCAAGAAACCTCTCTCAATCCCCTCTCAATCCTTTGAAAGCATACTTCCAAGTAAGGGTTTTTCTTCCTTTCTCATTTTGTCCAATTTTCTTAATGTTGTTATGCCATTTTATTTTCAATTATAAATGTTGGGGTATAGTTTTTCACCTCCACTACCCTCTTTATGTTTGAATGATGGGAGACCCCTTTCTCTCTCTTGAAATTCCTCCCATGTACACCTGTTACTATTCCGAAATTCCGAAAGAAATTTCTCTCTTCTAATTTACATTCAAGCAATCCTTTTGTATCATGAATCTAATTTCCATTACATTTTTTGGACATGTACCTATATAAAACCCTTACTTTCCTTGTCATGTAAATATAATGAGACACCCCTTTCTCTCTCATCAACCATTTTTATGAATTCTTACATTACGCCGTTATGCTGCCGAAATTGCACCGATTTTCCAAGCCAATGCCATTGTATAGTGAATACAATGCACATTTCCCTATCAAGGGTATTCAACTTTATGTACATTTACTTATTGATTATAAAGTTTCATGTATTAATTCCACATTCCTTTATCGTGGAATAAATGATGATGTTTTATGAATCCATGTTATATGATCCATGTGGCACACTTATGCATGAAATGAAATGTTTAAGAAGGGTGCACCCTTAAAGTGCTCTAATGTATTGGGTAAAGTATAGTATCATGATACGTCATGTGCAATGGGTGTTGACTCATGATAATTTAATTACAATTACATTTTACTCGCTCTTCATGTGTAATGAGGATTTACTAATGCTTCATGTGCAATGAGCCTTGGCTAATGCTAATTCCATGTTAAGTGTTGTTGCCACATTTCCATGTTATGATTATCATTTTTTATCATGCCTTTATATTTATTCTTCTCTTGTGATCTATTTATTTTCCTATTTTGTAAAATGTATTGTATTTATCATGTTATTCCATGATTATTCCCTTTACTGGGCTTTATATCTCACCATTTTCTTATGCATGTCCTCAGGTTATCCCATACAATGCTAAGTAAGAAGGAATATAGTGGTCATGTGAAGGAAGTTTTCCATAAAGATGTTTTATTTCATGTTCAAGTTGTTATGTAATTATCCTAAGCTCCAAAGATTCTATATCCCTCGATCTTCTATGTTGTATCAAGTGTATTTTATATAATAAATTATGTTTAATTGTGAAATAGAAAGCAGCGTTGTCATATCTACTATACTCTTATACCTATCTACTTGGTGAGAGATACGTGTAAACTAATATTATTTTGTTGGGGGAGGTATAACCCAATTACAAAATCCTTTTCTAGTAGAGAGATTACCCTGAAACTGAATTTTTAATTGGGATTCACAACTTAATTACAACCTAAAGTTAGATACTGGGAGTCACAACCCATACGGTTCTGAATTTAAATTTAGGGAATCCCAACCCTGAGATACTAACTTTAAAATTCCAGGGCCACAACCCAAGTAAAGAGAATAAGAAATAATGATTTTCTGTGTAACAGAATAAATAGAAAAATATACAGTGCATGTGAGATAGGAAATAGTGTTACAGACTCATAAATCGGACGAAGGAGAAGATAAACTATGAAAGCATAGGTACTGGTTCTTGAGAATTGGATTGGAACATCTCTTCAAGGAAGTAGGAGTTGAAGTAGAAGAAATCCAAAACATTAGATAATTTCTAAATGATGAAACATAGTATCATATGGATTTACACATATATAAATCATTTTCAAAGTTCACAACTTTTTTCTTGAGGAAAAATATAGCATCAAAGAATAAGTTAGCTGGTGTAATCCTTGAAGTGTCCTAGAACCTTTAAATAGGATCTATAAAATATAACTGATGAAACAATCTCTGGGTAAATAAATGATAATTAAAAAAAATTTGAATTATTCAGGAGAGATATAGAATTATTTTATAGAAAAATTGAAAAATATATATGTGAATTAAAACCAAATACTAATTCAGACAGATTTGAATTTCCCAATAACTGATAACAATAAGTAAAATTTTATCCCATAAAAATTTAAGATTGGTTAAAACAAATATAAAATATATTTTAATTTAATGTAGTGTGTAATAAAAATAATAATTAAACTTCCTTAAATACCATAAAATTTGTTTGAATATATTAGATATCATTAAATAATAATTAATAAAAAGGTTATCAAAATAAATTAACTCATAATATTAAAACATACACATTGTTAAATATATTATTTCAAAGTCATGTATTAATTATAAATAAATTTAATAACATTTAAAACCCATAAAAATATTATAATAACACTTAATCTTGATAAAATATAATATATAAGAGTTTTATAAATTAATAAAACACTCAAAAGAATTATAACATGCATGTAGTTCATCAAAATATAAAAAGTGAGAAAAAATAGAGCATGAAGAAATATTCACTGGTGGTAGAAAAAAACACGGTGGTGGAAAGTAAATATGAAAAATGACCAAACATTGAAAAAATGAGTTGCTGTTGAAAAATGAGTCACTTTTGAAAATAAAAAATATCCACCTTTGGGAATTAAAAATAAACCACCATTGAAATTATATTTTACCCATCGTTAGAAATAGATAAAGGCTCACTGATAGTTATAATTTACCCACCATTGAAAATAGATAAAGACTAACCACTAGTTATACTTTATCCACCATTAAAAATAGAGAATGAATCACCATTAGTTATATTTTACCCACTATTGGAAATAGAGAATGTGCCACTATTGGGTATATTTTACCCAGCTTTGGAAGTAGAAAATGAATCACCATTGGGGTTTGATATGAGTCACTGTTGGGTATTTGATACGAGTCACTACTATTGAAGATGAAAAGGACTCACCATTGATGTTTGAGAGTTCATCCACCATTAGAAAAATAAGAAAGAACAACCCATCAATCGATGTAAAGGATTCCATTAGAAAGTAGAAAAATGAATCACTATTTCAAAAGATGGGATGAGTCACTATTCAATGAAAAAATCTAGGAACTCACCATTGGAGAAAAATGAGCATCCACTGGAGAAAATACATGACTGTACTAGTAAATATATAATCCTACACTAGAGAAAATACAAGCCTATATTGAAGTGAAAGTGATATGTGAAATCGTGGTGATTCCCGGAAGATATTATGAAGAGAATAAAGGATTACATTCATGAATAATAATATTGAGGGATCATCCATGGAGGAATGTGGTTAGAGGTATGAGATAATGAGTAGTGATTCATCATTTTATGTTCAAAGTAAACACATAAAATTTAGAGATTTTTTAATTCATATAAAATATTGGATATGATGTTTCTCCAACATAGTTAATTGAAGATAATTTTTATTTCTTTCTAACGAATAAAAAATCATTTAATTATTAAATTTAAAGAATAATATATGATAAAAAAATAGTGAAAATAATATTTGAATACTACATAAACCATTACATTACTTTATCCATTTTTAAGGTATTTAAATGAAATTGTAGAGTTTTTTTTATAGATTAATGAAATGAATAATTTTTTTTTGATATTTATAAAATAACAAACATTTTGTTATCATAATTATAAATGAATGAGAATAATAAATAAAATGAATAATAAAACATAAATATATGTATTCAAAAGAACAAACAATCTCCCCCTTTTTTATTAAAAGATATGAATATTTGAAACCAGTTTTCTCTCTCTTTTTTAAATAAACAAAAAGATAAAACAACTCTCATGAATAAATGAAATAATAAAACAATTAAATTTCAAAAATTCAACATTAAAATTTAATTTTTTTAAACTGATCCAAGTCTAAAGGATTTTTAAATATGTTTTCTAGATTATTTTAAATAGGGATAAATTCTAAAATAATATCACCCTTATTCATATAATCTCTAATAAAATGAAATGTATGATTGATATGATTTATTCTAGAATGTTGTAAGAGAATTTTAAAAATAGAAATTATAGATGTATTATCACAATAAATAGTATTTTTATCAAGATAAATATCAAAATTATATAAATTTATCTTAATACATAAGCTTTGAGCACACTTAATGGTAGAATATATATACTCAACTTCTTCAATTAATAAATAAACTTATAATTATATCTTATAAGACTAAGAAATTAATTTTTTCCTAGAAAATGACACATACCTAATATGATTTTTTGGTCAATTCTAAAACCTCCAAAATCAATATTAGAATAATATATTAAATCAAAATAGTTATATTTTTGGTTAAAATAAACTAAAATCAACAGTTACTTAAACATATCTAATTATTATTTTTACAACTTTAATATGGATCTATTTAGTATCAGCTTGAAATATAGCACATAAACAAACACTAAGCATGATATCAGATCTAGATGTAGTTAAATAAAGAAATCTACCTATCATGCCTCGATAAAAATTAATATAAAAAGATTGACTAGATGCATCAATATATAATTTACAGTTAGTACCCATTGGAGTTTTCATAGGTTTTGAAGAATTGAGGCCAAAATTTAATGGAAATTCATTATCATACTTAGATATATTAAGAAAAATTCCATCTTCACTTTGAGAGATTTGAAGTCCAATAAAGAATCTTAATTCTCCCATTAAACTCATTTCATAATCAGAAGACATAAAAGTATAAAAATCCTTACAAATCATTTCACTAGATGATTAAAAAACTATATCATCAATATAAATTTTTAAAATTATAATATCATTATGAATTCTTTTAACAAAAAGTTTAGGATCAACATTTATCTTAATAAAACCATTATTTATTAAAAACAAATTAATTTTTCATACCAAGGATGTGGTTCTGGTTTGAGACCATAAAAAGATTTTGATTATTTAAAAACACGATTATGAAATTTTTCATTTTCAAAACTAGGGGGTTGAGAAACATAAACTTCTTTAGTTATAAAACCATTTAATAATGAAATTTTTAAATCTATTTTATATAATTTAAATCATTGAAAACAATAAAAATATAACAAGATTATAATTTCCCCTAACCTGTAAATAGGTTAAAATGAATATTCAAAGTCGATACCTTATTCTTGAGAGTGTATTTGAGAAAAAGTCTAGATTTGTTTTTGAAATACTATCTAGATTCATCTATCTTGTTTCTAAATATCCACTTAGTTCCTATTACCTGCTTATCCTCTGGAAATTATACTAAAGGCCAATTTTTTTTCTCTAAAAAATGATTAATATCATCTTTCATAGCAACAATCCAGTTAGAATCATTTAATGAATCCTTCATATTATTAGCAACCAAATCATAAATAAAAGTATAATTGACAAAAAAATTCCAAACTTAATTTCTAGTTTTAACACACAAATCAATACTATAAATAAAATTTTCAATAAGACAATCATTATGAATCTCCCATGATATTGGATTATGTCAGTAAGGATTATTCTACCCCAAAATTTATTCATTATTATCCTGAGGTATTTTTTAACCAAAATTTAAATATATAAACTAATCATAAAAACATTAGAATCCGAATTTAGTTTAACAATATTTTCATCAAACATAAAATGAAAAGATTATTTAATAAACATAGTTATTTAATTATAAACTCTATAAGATTTAATATTATTATAAAAACTAAGAAAAATACCTTCATCACTTTTAGCATCAAATTTATCAAAATTTTCCTTTGAATTTAAAATAAAATCTTTAAAACCAAAAATTATAAAATAACAAAATTTAGGTTTTTTATTTTTAAATAATTAATTAGAAGTTTTCTTTAACAAATGTATAATAATAATTATATTTAAAATATAAAAATACTAAAAAATGGCTTCAACCCAAAAATATCTAGGAAAATTATATTCACTTAACATAGTTTTATCCATTTCAATAAGAGTTCTATTTGTCAATTCTACAACACCATTTTGCTGTGGTGTTCTTGGAGTAAAAAAACTAGGAAGATAAAAATTATATTCATAATTCTTTTGAAAATATAAATTATGAAATTTACCTCATTTACCACTAAGAATATAAAAAATAAGGCAACCATTTTCATTTTGAACTAAATTACAAAAAGTAGTAAATCTAGATAAAGTATCATTTTTATGAGAAAGAAAGTATACCCATGTAAATCTACAATAATCATCGATAATTACTAAAGTATATTTCTTTTCACCAAGGATAGAAATTTGAGAAAGACCAAATAAATCAAGATGTAGTAACTGTAATGGTCAATTATTACATATCTAATTGATAGGTTTAAAAGAATTTTTGTTATTGTTTCCCTTTCATGCAAGCATCACAAAAACAAAGATGTTCTTTCTTTAAGGAATGTAGTTGTAACACATTGTAATTTTTTGAGAGATTATTTAACATTATAAAATTAACACGACCTAAAAATCAATGCCAAAGGATGATTCCATTTTGTACAACATTTAAACACTAACATGCTGAACTAGTTAGTTCTACAAAATCAATAGTATAAATATTTTCCATTCAATTATCATAAAATAATAAAGAATTATCTTTAAAAAATAAACACTTGTCATTTTTTAATTTAACTTCTATTCCATCATCATATAATTGTGATATAAAAATTAAATTATTTTTTAAACCTTAAACATATAAAACATTAAAAATAATGGTGTAATTTGAAATACCAACTTTACCAAAACATTTCACATTGCCTTTTTATTTTTCTCCAATTGTAACAGTGCCTCCATCACATGTGCTATAAGTGGTAAAATTTTATGGGTCTCTAATCATATGCATATAGAATCCACTATCCATGTACCACATATTGTTCTTGATATATCCAATGAATATTTCCTAAAAAAAACAATTACTTGAAAATGTTGGTACCCAAGCTACTTTGGATCCAATAGGATTAGTAATACAATTTTTAGGCACCCATATATAATTTAAAGAGGTACTATTTAGTACACAAGATAAAAATGATTTAGAAATATTATTTTTTTGTGAATACCTAATATTTTTTGAATCTAGGAGAACAATACTTTTTAGAGTGACCTTTTATGCCACATTTAAGATAAGTAACAATTGAAGTACATCCATTTTTACTTTTAAAAAAATGGGTTTTAAATATTTGAGATAATCTTCTATAATAAACAAAATCATATTTATTTTTATATAGTTTATTCAATGACATCATTTTATGATATTTTTTATGACCTTGAATAAAAGCAGATAAACTTCGTTTAAGGCTCTCAACTTCATTTTTAAATTTTCCATTCAAATCTTGAGTACATTTTATATTTTCTTAAACTATAAAATGAGAAGAAAAAATAGTGTTTCTTAATTTTTTGTCCTTTAGAATTATTTTATTTTCAAAAAAAAATTATTCTTATTTTAATTAAACTTTTTATATAAATTAGAAGCTTTGAAAATATATTTTCTTAATATTTTAATTTATTTATTTATTTCTGAAACATTTATGTTTTTTATAATCATAGTCATAATTAGAACATCTAGAATAAAAACTTGAATCACTAACCTTATATAGTGATTAAATAAAGCAAAATTTAGTCATTTATTTTACATTTCTAAATTGTTCAATGGAATTAGATTCTTCTGTAAAACTCCAATTGATGGTCAATGAATTTTATCCATCTTTTTTTAATAATTTTTTAGTTTAGGAAATTCATGCTTCATATGTCCTTTCTTCCTACCCTCATAAAAATTTACATCTAAAGCATTATAAATCATACCACCATTCTAATAACCCTTATGTTTTTATTTTTTCGGATTTCTTCTAAACTAGTTCTTGAATCATTTATTTTTCATTATTTTCTAAGCCCTAGTCACAACTAGAGCCATATATGACTTTTAAATATCATGTAGATCAGAATTAGAAGATTCAGTAGAACAATAATTAATAAATTTAAAAGGTAGACCTTTTATTTTTGTTATCTCCTCATCATCTATGTTCTTTAGTTCTAGTTCATACTGAATTATTGATCCAATAAATTCATCTAGGATGTACTCTTTGAAGTTATTACTTTCATAAATGGTGTCCTTATTTGAATTCCATTTCATTAGTAATTATTATAGGAACCGTTCAATATGTATTGGGTTTTACAGAGCTTATTCATGTGAGTTAATTCCATTAATAATGCTTCTAAATTGGCAGAACATTTTTTTTAAAGTTTAATCTTCACCCATCTTGAAGTCTTGTTACTCAGCATGAAGCATTCCAGTCTTGGTTTAGATTAATTTTATAGATCCAAGGTGAGTGACATTTAGATTATTACAAATTACATGTGTTGTATTACAAGTAGATGCATGACTAAAAACATTTATGTTAATAGTAAAATATAAAATATTAAGAACTTTTAAATTTAAAATATATATAGTATCATCATTTTTACTAAGTGTATCTGAGTCAGCTTCTGGTAGAGTGTACCTTTTTGACTTGATAAAAATGTTCTCAGTGGTCAACTGTTTGAGGAATTCCTCCATTTGAGATCTCAAATATCCATAATCATTTCCACCAATGTGAGGCTGATTTTGAGGAATTCAATCATCATTTGTGTTCAATCCTTTCATCTTAAAGATCTTTTTCCTTAGAAGGTGAGGTCTAGGAATTAGTTATCACAAATAAAATAAAAGTATACACTATAAAGGGATTGTATAATTCCACAAGGAACAACCTTTAATACCAATGTTTAATATTGGGAAAGAGAATGAAAGAGTTAAACTATTATTAAGAAGGTTATTCTCTAATACCAATTTTAGGTCAGATAGGGTAATAGAAGATGTTCCAGAGGGGGTGAATAGACCAGATATAGAAAAATTAAACAAATAAATTAGTTATTTAAATTAATTATTAATGTTAATTAGAAGAAAAAAAGGTAATGAACAAAAGGATGTTTTTATAGTATTTCAGTCTAAAGTGGGCCTACTCTACTCTTATACCTCTTAACTCGGTGAGAGATACTTGGGTACCAATATGATTTTTGTGGGGGAATCATAACGGAATTAGTGAATCGTTTTTTAGTGGATGGATATCCATGATACTAACTTTTGTATAGGGAGTCAAAACCCACTTATAACCTTACTTTAGAAACCTGGAGTAAAAACCCAAACAGTTATAACATTAGATACAAGGATTCAAAACCCTCATATCATGAGTTTAAAATTCAAGAAGCACAACATAATTAAAGAGAATAATAATTAATGATTTTATGTGTAAAATCATAAATAGAAAAATTGTGAGTGCATGTGAGATAGTAAAGACTGTTACAGACTGAGAATTTAGATGAAGGAGAAGATAAACCATAAAATCATAGGAACTGGTTCTTGAGAATTTGATTGGTACCTCTGATCAAGGTAGTAGAAGTTAAATAAAAAGTAATATGGCACTTAAAAGAATGTTCAAATGATGAAACATGGTATCGTAAGACATTAAAAGTTTATAAAATAGGTTTAAAGTTCAAAACATTATTCTCAAGAAAAAATAGAGTATGAAAGAAGAATTTAGATGGTGTAATCTTTGAAGTGTCCTGACACCTTTAAATATGATCTATATGATAGAACTAACAAAAAAAATCTCCAATTAATGTAATGCTAATTCAAAAATGGTTGAATTATTTAGGAGAGATAGAGAAATATTGTGCATAATAACCCCAACAAATAAATATTTCAATTAAAACCAAAGTCCAATTTAAATAGATTTTAATTACCCAATAAATGATAATAATAAGTCAAATATAATCCCAAAAAAATTGTAAGACTATTTAAAATAAATATTAAATATATTTTAATTTAATGCAGCGTGTAATTAAAAATTAATTATACTTCATTAAATACCCTAAAATTTATTAGAATATATTCAATGTCATTATATAATAATTAAGAAAAGGGTTAGTCAAAAAAATTAACTCAAAATATTAAAACATACATATTCTATAATATATGCCGAAAAAGACATGTAACAATAATGAATTAATTTATTAAACTTTTAAAACTCATTAAAATAGTATAGTAACAATTTTTTTGGCTTAAATATATTATATATGAGTTTAAGAAATTATTAAAACACTTAAAAATTTATAATATGCATTAAATTCATCAAAATATAAACAATGATGAAAAACAGTGCATGAAGAAATCTTCACTTGAGGTAGAAAAAAACATGATGGTGGAATGTATATTTGAAAAATGATCCACCATTGAAAAAGTGAGTCACAGTTGAAAAATGTGTCACCATTGATAAATGTATCACCGTTGAAAATAAAAAATAACCCACCATTGTCAATAAAAAATATCCCACCATTGAAATTAGATTTTACCCACCTTTAGAAACAGATAAAGATTCATTGTTAGTTATAATATACCCAAAATTGGAAACAGATAAATACTCATCATTAGTTATAATTTACACATAATTGTAAATAGGGAATGAATCACCGTTATATTTTTTCTACAGTTGTAACTAGAGAATGACTCACCGTTAGTTATATTTTACCCACTGTTGGAAATAGAGAATGACTCACCATCAGGTATATTTTACCCACCATTGGAAATATAGAATGAATCACCATTGGGTTTTATATGAGTCACCATTGGGTTTTGATATGAGTCACAATTGGGTTTTGATACGTGTCACTACTGTTGTAGATGAAAAAGACTCAACATTGAAGTTTGAGAGTTAATCTACCATTAGAAAAATAAGAAAGAACAACCCATTTCTAGAAGTGGAAGCCACCATTGGAAAGTGGAAAAATGAATCATTTTTGCATAAAATGGTATGATTGACCATTGAATAACAAATAGAGGAACTCGCAATTGGAGAAAAATGAGCCTTCACTGGAGAAAATACAAGCCTTAACCAGGGAAAATACCAGCCTCCACTAGAGAAAATACAAGCCTCAGATGGAATGAAAGTGAGATGTGAAATATTGGTGAAGTATAGAGGAGATTAAGAAAATAAGAAATGATTCTATGCATGAATAATAATCTTTAAGGATCATCCATGGAAGAAAGTGGATAGAGGTTGGAGATGGAGAATAGTGATTCATTATTTTATGTTCAAATTGAACACATAAACTTCAAGGAATTTTTATTCCATATATATGAATTAATTTAGAATTTATTTAGTATAATAAATTTAATATAATTTTAAGCATATTCTAATTAATCAAGAATCATTTAATACCAATTAGTATAAAAGAATATGTAATCAAAAAATTGAAAAAACAATATTTGAATATGGAAGAAACCATTGCAGTATTTTATCCATTTTTTAAGGTATGTAAAAGAAATTTATAGAGGATAATGTAGTTTATTGAAATAAAGAAATAATTTTTATATTTCTAACTGAAAAAACTTGGATCTATTCTTATTATAAATGAATGAGATATCAAATAAACAAAAGATATTTTCAATTATGGAAAATTCAGAATTACTAATCTATTGCAAGATATTTAGACATACATAGCACCCCTTAAGCAGTAAAATCATACTTTAATTTATTCTAATGATATGAAGATAAATTAGTTGGATTTAAAATGGAAAAGTATAAAAGGAATCAAATTATTATAGCACAATTTATAAATAAAATACAAAATAAAACTATAAATTACTTTATATTGAAAATATTACTTGATACAAAAAATATGTATCATGTTTGGTATTAAATAGAAAACATGATAGAGAAATAACAAGACAACATCATAGTTTAATAAAAGTTATTCTAACTTGTTATATTTTATTTGAAATAAAATGGATAATATTATGTACAATACAACTCAATTTATAAGAAAAGTACAGAGAGGTTTTAAAAACATTTTTTCACATAAAATGATAAAAGCGTCTGAATTTTTTAAAAACATAAAATAAATTATACTGAAAAAAAGTAAATATACTAATGTGCATGAAAAGATATCATTTAAAGGAAATAAAAAATAAAATAACCACCAGACTCCAAGAACCTGGGGAAAAAAGACCAAAACAATTAGAAAAGGAATTAATGAATTTTGTGTTTTCAGAAAAAACATCCAAGAGGTAAAGGAATTACTTAAAGAATTCCTTCTCCTACGAAAATATGACATGATACCTAAGTCCCTTAGGGATAAAAAAATATTACTAGTTTAACATGTTATTTTATGCCCCTATATATATTGAAATTTAATTCCTTTAATGTTTTCCCTTATGATTTTTTCATATTTGATATTATGGGATGGGTATTTTCATGGGGGTGTACCTGCATGGACACTATTGACTTCCACCTAAGATATTTTTTCCCTTACTTGTGTAGTACCTCATATGGACCATTTGATTTTGGATTATCCAACCATATACACTACTCCCCATTGTGATTATTTTCCTTGTCCTTGATTCAGGTCACTTCCTTTATAACCAATGGCATGCAGACATTTGTTTCACCAGCTGTGCTGCCTTCTTTTAGAAAAACAACATATTGAATATCAGCCATCCACATGGATTTCATCTTGTAGTTTTGACCGTGCCTCTTAATGATATCTTGGAACACCATCATTTCTCCGCTATGCATTGATTTGATGCAATCATTTCATTTTATGGATTATAGTTTTCGTCAGGATTTTTGGTCTTGAGAGATCCCATAGTGAGATTCCATTACTGAATAAGGAGAATCTAAAATAATAAGAGGAAAAAAAGAGTTTACCGACCAATCACACTTCCCTCCCGCACGTTTATACTACCTTGTAGAACTGTAGTACCGTTATGGTGGAGATTCAGTGGAGATCGACTCGACCCTAGGTTTAGGATGACTGCACGCTAGAGAAATTTCTAGATCACATATTCTATTTATCGTACCCATGTTTTTGTTTATGATTATAGGATCTATGATAAATTTAACTTTCATGTCCTGATTGGAACTGTATCCTTCTTGGGTGTGTGTGTGAGTCAGTCCAAGAGTGGATGGTGTTGACTCTACGTGACGAGTTTCGTCATCACCACCTAGTTCCACAAGGCTAGACTCCTCAAATAGTTTCTATGGTTATATTCTTTAAACATCATGTTTTTATTTATTTCTTGATTTTGATTATCCAAACAGCTGGTATCAGAGCCTACTGAAATATAGATAATGGGATCTAATAAATTTTATATCGATAAATTTTATGGTTAAAATGAATTTAACATATGGAATATTAAAATGACTGCTCTTATGGATCATAATTATTTAATTGATTCCCTTTATAGCACTTAAAAGAAAGTAACTACCCTTTCCTCAGATGGAATGACTGATATCAACTATGTAGATGTTCCAAAAGAAACCATTAGAAAATCCTGTAGTTAATACTCTTATCTTTTGGAGGTAATGTTCTTAGAGAGGCTTAATATGAGTCTTCTACTCTAGTATACAGTCTATAATTAAATCTATTTACATGAATAAGTCTTTTGTTGGTAGATTATGCAAAAAATGAGATTATATACTTTCAAAATTCATCCTGAAACTGTAGTCAGGATATACACTGGTGATTTTAACAACGTCTTTTTAGATCTATCCAACCAAGATATTAAATTATATGGTGAGGATGAAGACATAATACTGTTAACTTCATTAGATGATACCTTTAGCTCTATTAAAAATATATATGATGTATGGGAAACACCCTTACTGTCAAATAAGTTAGATATACTTTACTATCCAAATACCTTCAAAGGAAGGGTAGTGTTAAGGATGAGGTAGAGGGTCTGAAAAGTAGGGGTAGAAGTGATTCCATGGGTATGAGGAAGGAAAGGGGTCAGTCTAAGAGGAAAATATTTAAGTCCAAGAATAAATTAATCAAGTGCTTTCAAAGTAAACAACATGATCACATAAAGAGGAACTTACCTAATAAGAAAGGTGACTATAAAGGCAATAGTAATAAACCATTATTTTTTAATTGAGAAGGATTTTGACACTATTGATGTGTTAAATGTTTCTTATATTTCCATCTCTGATTAATGGATCCTTGATTCTATGTGTTTATTCAACATGTGTCCTAGGATAGAGTAGTTCATTGAGTTTAGGGAAATCAAATATGGAGAGTTGTTTCTAGGGAATAATAGGAAATTTAATATTATGGGAATAAGCTAAGTTTCATTAGATATTCATGATAAGACTGCTAAAACTCTTGAGGAGGTTATGTGGTTACCTGAATTGAAAAGAAACCTCATCTCCCTAATAGTCATTGACCAATAGGGCTACACGATTAGATCAAACTCTGGGAGTCTCAGGATTACTAGAGGATCTATCAGTTTCATAAAAGTAAACCTTTATAATGAAAATTACATGTTAGATGGTAAAGTTTATAGAAGTCAATTAAATGCCTCTTCTAATTTAGAGCTTGACAGAACCACCCTTTATCAAAGAAGGTTAGGGAATGTTGGTGCCAAAGGTCTTGACGAACCTATAAAATTGGATATTTTGAGTAATTTTACTTCTATAATTATTCCTTTTTATGAGGATTGTGTATATAGAAAATCCATAATAGTTAGTTTTATTAGGTTAATGTATAAGAATAAAGAACCCCTTGAGTGTATCCACTATGATCTTTGGGGTCCTTCTAGGGTCACCTCCCATGGTAGAGGTTTTTATTTCATGTACTTTATTGATGAATAATATTGTAAATTATGGATTCATATACTTATACATAAGTCATATACCTTTCAATATTTTAGGAAATGGAAATCTAGGATTGAAAGTAAATATGGTAATAAACTAAAATCCTTAAGAACTAATAATGGTTTAGAATATCTATCCACTGAATTCATAGAATTTTTTGAATCCAAGTGAATAAAAAGTTACCAGAATTTTGTGGAAACACAATAATAGAATGGATCAGAATAAATAATGAATATGACTGTCTTAGAGAGGGTTATGTGTATGCTTCCCCACTCTAAACTCCATAGTTCCTTTTGGATCGAGGCTGCCTCTATAACAATTTACTTGATTAATCATTGCTCATATTTTACTAATTTCTTTAAAACACTCGAATAGATCTATATACGTTCACCCTAAAGTATTTTACACCTTAAGATATTTGGATCCATAGAATATGCTCATACCCAAATAGATAAGCTAGATCCTAGGGCTGCGAAGTGTATATTCGTGGGTTATCGAAAGGGTGTTAAGGGATATCGTCTGTGGATAGATAAACCGGGTTATCAAAACTTCATAGTTTGGAAATTTTTAGTGTTTCATGGGTTTGTTCTCTCTAATGATAAATGAATAGAATCTTTAGAGTGTTCTAATAAGGATGTATAATCCTCTGGAGCTTTAATACATATCAGGGTTGAAATTCTATTGGAATATAAAGACAAATCCCAATCCAGGACTAATTCTATTCCTTCCATTCCTCAAACTCAAGGTGAATTTGACTATGATTTGAATTATGACCCTGAAATAGAATAACCAAATAATCCAAGAGATTATAAACACACCCAAGATAGAGAGAGAAGAGTTATTATGCCTCCATCCTACCTCAATCAGGAGGATATTTCTTCATATTCATGTAATGTTTCTTAGTATTTATTTAATGATGAACCTAAATATTATAATAAATATCTTAAATAAAAAGAAGTCATTATGTGGTTAGGTAATACGCAAGAAGAGATAAATTCAGTCCTTAAGAATAATACTTGCGGTTTTGTATCCAAACCTAACAACCATAATATTATTGGTTCTAAATGGATATAAAAGAGGAAGTAAAACAATTTCTGATAAAATAAAATCAAACTTAAATCCTAAATGGTTACTAATTGTTTCCTTCAATGTGAAGCTATTGATTATAGTGATATATTCTCCCCTATTGATAAACATTCATCTATAAGGATTCTTCTTGCTTTTTTTCCAATATTGATTTTCATGTTGAACAATTAGATGTTAAAAATACTTTTTTTGCATGGTACCCTTGATGAAAAAATTTATATGACTCCTCCAGAAGAATTTTCAAATCTATTCAAACCTAATAAATTTTTCCTTATTAATAAGTCATTATATAGGCTTATATAGTCTTATAGAAAATTTTATAAATAGTTTGAATTGTTTATGATTGAAAATTAATTTTTTAGAAGTTAGTATAATGCATGTGTATACTATAAAACTATTAAACATGAATCTGTTTATTTTTTACTATATGTTGATAACATGATTTTAATCTATAAAAATATGATGACTATAATTTTTTTGAAAAACCAATCAAACTCTAATTTTGAAATGGAAGACTCAGGTAATGATAATTGAATTATGGGAATGAATATTATTAGACATAAGAAGGATCAAAACTTATTCTTATCTCAATTGAATTATCTTAAGAAGGTATTAAAAAGATATCTCTTTGACCACATTAAAATGGTTAACATCCATTTAGAACAATTTTTCAAATTTTATTTGGAACAGTCCCCTAAAAATGACGATGATGTTGCCTTCATGAGTAGGATTTCATATGATAATGTAGTGGGAAGTCTTATATATGCAATGATATGCTCTAGACTAGATATAAAATTTTATATTTTCACTTAGAGTAGGTTTATGGGGAAACCAGGTAACACTCATTGGCATGCTTTGAAGTGTCTCTTTAGGTATGTATCCATGTCAACTAAATTGTTCATTCTATGTGGATTAAATGATAGTTTTATTGATGAAATTATTTTTTACTCTGATTATGATTCAAATATTTATAGTCTAAAATCAGTCACTATTTTTGCGTTTCTTGCATATGGAGGACTGTTCTTCGAGAATTGAAATATTAAATTAGTGTTTTCCCTCTCCAACACCAGGGCAATGTATATATCCTTGAAAAAATCCATCAAAGAGGCCATATGGTTGAGTGTATTGATTTCTATGTTTTTTTATATGATAATGCGTAGTAGTCCACTATGGTAGATAACATTCATTACACCTATGTAATAACTATGTATATCTTGGTTTATCAAATCACATTGACATTAGACTTCATTTTTTAGGAATGTTATAGAATATGGGATAGTGAGTGTCACTAAGATACCCATGAGTGATAATTTTGATGATAGTTTAACTTAGGTCGTACCATTTTTAAGTTCTTTCATTGTCTTAAATTAATGAAATTAGTCCCAATTCTATAACTTAGGTTGTGATAACACCATTCTTAAATTAATTTAATGGAAAGGTGGATTTTTTTTTGTTTTCTTCCCCAATATATATTGAAATTTAATTCCTTTAATTTTTACCCTCATTATTTATTCATATTAAATATTATGGGATGGATATTTTCATGGGGGTGAACCTGAATGACCACTATTGACTTCTATTGGAGATATTTTTTCCTTATATTTGAAGTGGTTCATATAGACCATTCGATTATGGCTGATCCATTTATAGAAACTACTCTTGATTTTTCTTGTTTTCCTTAGCCTTGATTTGAATTTATTCCTTAATGACTAGTGGCATGTTTTAATTTGTCCCACTATCTATGACACCTTCTATTAGCTGAACTTCCTATTACTTCTCAGTCATCCACATAGATTTCATCATGTGGTTCTAACTGTGATTCCTAACAATCTCATAGAATTCCATCATTGCTCTGCTGTGACTTGATTCAATGCAATCATTTCATTTTTTTGTTTTGGAGTTCTGTCTATCTTTTTGGTCTTGAGAGATCCTGAAGTGAGCTTCCATTGCTACACATGGAGTATCTCGAAGAAGAATAGGGAAAATAGGAGTTTCTCGACCAATCACACTCCCCTCTTTGTTTGTGCTGCCTCCAAAAACTGGAGTATCATTTTGGTGGTTATTCAGTAGATATTGAATTAACCCTTGGTCTAGGATGACTACACACCAAAGGACGTTCTAGATCTTGGATTCTATTCATCGTAACCAGGTTTTAGTTTATGATTTTGGTATTTGTACGCAATTTGTTTTTATTATAATGATTGGAACTGTATCCTTCTTGGTTCTGTTATTGAGTCCATCCAAGAGTGGACAATTTTTACTCTATGTGATGAGTTTCATCACCAATAGATAGTTCAACCAGGACAACCTCCTTAGATAGTTTATCTATTCATCTTATGAACACTTTGAGTCTGTATTTCTTGATCGTTTTTTGTTACCCCAATATAAAAAATAAAGGGGATGATAAAAAAATGAGATCTTATATTTATAAATATTATAAAATTCAAATAAATAATGTATCATTATGATTTAATAATGAATATTTATAACTACTGGGGTACTCATTGAAAAAAAAACTGATCCCGAGATTTAGAGAAAATCTGATTGAACCGCCACCATCTCTTAAAGAAATCTATCTAGGGGTATTGAATATAGATCATGATATCATGGATGAACCACTCAAGGGTGTAGAACTTTCTATAAACTCACTTTTCTTATATTTTTTTACATAAAAATAATCTTAATATTATTTTATTGAATATTCAAGTCTGACTGAATATATGTTTTCCATAGATGATGAAGAGGAACCTATGGAAGATACCATTGAAGAGAAGCTAGAGATGGAATTTGAAGATATAACTTCCAAGAATAAAGAAATAGAGCCAAAAAAGTATTAATCTCAAAATCATATCTAGTCTAATATGAAAGAGTTCAACTACGAAGTTTCACCAGTTCATGTAAAACTTAGAACAAAATTAAAGATTGACCCATTTGAAGAACTATTCATACAAACAGCCCTATTAAATAATCAAAATAAAACCCGAGAATATGAAAAATAATAAGAATAGGATCCAGAACCTGGTTTGAATCCAATACCTCCCCAACAGTGTCATGAATAAAATCTAAAAGAATATACATCGAATAACAGGGAAACCCCTTACTTCCTAACCATTCCCCCTTTAAATTTAATTTCTTTAATAACTCAGGGTTGTGATTGTTACATTTTGTTCATAGGGTACTCTAAAACCTATGTCCATTCATAGTAATTGGTAAAAATAAAATGTGTTGTTTATTATCAAATAAATTAAACCCACCTTTTTATTGGGGTTAATAAGTAAAAATACCCACAATGTACATTTAATACCTAGTACCCAATTGAATAATAAAACCATGTTTTCTATAATTTTCATTAGTTTTGAAGAAAATTTATTATGTTAAATTAGTTGTGTGTAGTTGTTATAAAGTTTAAATAAACCAGTGATATTATCTCAAGATATCTATAGGAAACACAGGGTAGATCTTAAATCAAACCCGTTGGATAAATAAACATCAAGTTCTTTCTATTCCCTCTTAACTATTTACTCACTAAAAATTTCTATAAATTTTTCTGAAATTTAAGGGAAAGTGATGAGAATGTTAAGGGGAATGTTAAATCATGTTTAGATTTTATTTATAGTGTTTTTATAATCTTTTTTTTCATCATCATTTAATATAAATCTTTATGTTATTTATATTTTATGTTTTATATTTTTTTAGAGTGTTCTTAGATAAGAAAACATGAGTTGAATGTTGTCTTACCTTGGAAAAATACCATTATAGAGGGGAGGGAGTACATTGGTTCTACAATTGTGAGTTTCAAATGATTTATAAGGGATTTTGGGTACTATTTTCATGGAAATATGGTTTTAGAACTATCAAAAAGTGTGTGAGTGAAATGAACTTTTTAGAATTGAAATTCTATCATGACAATAATGGATTTTTGAACATAATGTGAGGTAACATAGCTTTTTGAAAAAATAATATCTTATGGATCCAACTAAAAATAAATTTATATAATTAATTTTAAATTGGTGTAAAATAGAAAATTGGGATCCAAAAAGGAAGGTCTGTGATATTAGGCATTGGGTGTGTATGTAAATAAATATCCTTTTTTTATATTCAATAAGTGATTTACCCAGTTATTTGCACGATCATAGCTAGAAAATAAAATTAACAATTTCCTAATTGTTAAAAACTAATTCATTCTGATGACAAGAATATTGAACCTAGATGAAGAAGGGAAAATTGACTAATAATAATTTCATCCGAGTTTTATAAATGAAGTGAAAATTAGAACTCTTGTTTAAGAAACTTAGGAGAAATGGATAAATATAAGTGACACTTTTTAAAATTATAATTCCACTTAAATATATAGATTTTACTCGTAGAACTTGAAATATATCTTAATTGAAGAAATTATGTGAGATTAATTCATAGAGTCACAATAATTCCAAAAATAGAGGAATCAATGATTTTACTCTTTTCTGGTTTGTGTTCTTACGTCTTGGAAGGAAATATCTATTAAAATAAAAATATTTCTTGGTATTACCAAGGAGTAATATATTTTAAGTGTGGGGGGTGATAAAACATGAAATTTAACAATTATTTTTCTATAATTCACTATTTAAATCCCCTCAAACCATTCCAAAATATGACTATTTTCAAATTTTTCATACTTTGGTATGTTTTAAGTGAATAACTGGAATTGATCCAATTTTTTGGTTTTTAATGAAATTTTATTCATCTTGTATTCCATTAGGACGATCAATTTGAGATAATACATGTTTTCAATATAGATATGTGATTTTTTTATGAATTAATTTAATCTATTTTAAAAATGTGAATTTTAAATAGTGAAACATCAATTTTGAATTTAATTTTTTTTATAATAAAATATAATTAATTATTTTTTGAAAAAATATGGATATAAATTTTAATTATAATTTTATAATGTGTTTGAATTTGAAATTGTTGAATTAAATTCATAACTAAATTTTATTCTACCTATGTAGGTGTTTTTGTTGTTTATTTAGGTACATATATTCAAAATAATGATAAAGGAACTTATTAGTTCAATTTATCTCATTACAACTAGTTCCAACTAGATTGCATGCCTAACAGCTTGTTCAGGCCAAGAAATAGACTAGGATCACACTCCAATTCACACCACCTAAGTGACCATAAGAATAAGGTGATGGACCATGTGGCTAATGACATACCATGAGAATGAAATACAAGCTACTATGAAGGCCCCTCATATATGATCTCATGATAATCTTACCATGCCTCTAGATTTGAACTTATTGAGTCTTTACACCATACTATTTTTGGGGAACAGAACTCCTTATCATTGAAATAAAACAAAAATAAGGAATAAAAATGATGAACACAAGTGATTTATGTGGTCTGGAAGTGTGCTACATCCATAGGAGAAGGGAGACAAATCTTTTATTTCTCTCCATATCAAACTTTAGGGGATCAAAAGTTACAAATAAACGAGAGTTTTTTTTGATTTTATAGATGAAAAATTCAACGTTCAAGGGTGGTTAACCAACTTAATCTACCCTTGAGAATTTCTCATGTTGCTCATCTATGGTCTAAGAGGCTGCTGGGTTGGGTTCTTCCTGAAGAAAAAATTTCTACTATAGTTGTTTCTAGATAAAGAAGATGTAATTGCCGATAACTCTGGTGAACTAAAATTCTCACAAATCACTCACATAATTGGGAGTGACCCCAACAAATCTCCTCCCTCATGACCAATTTTGTGTAGAAGATAGACCTATAGTCTACTTGAAGGAATCCAACTTCTCTTTTGGTATAACCTTCTTCATCATGTCTACCCCATTATCATTTGTGTGGATTTTCTCAACTTTCAACAATCATTATTCTAAAACATTTTGGATCCATTTGTATTGCACATCAATGTGTTTGAACCTGTAATGAAATTTTGGGTTCTCACAAAGATGAATAACACTCTAAATATCACAATAGATAATATAATTCTCCTAAAGTTGTCCCAAACCTTGTAAAAAATATTTATCCACAACATCTCCTTGCAGCCTTCAATGACTACAATATATTCTACTTCTGTGGTAAACAAGAAAACACATTTCTAAATCCATGATTTCCATGAGAAATATCTCATTGAATATGATAATAGGAACCCAAATATATATTTTATTATGTCTATATATCCATCTATATCTACATATGTGTAGCCCTCTAAAATAGTTTTACCATTTTCAAAATATAAACAATGACTATATGTACCTCAAAGATAACTCAATATCCTTTTAACCACTATCCAATGTTCCTTTAAAAGGTTTGATAAGAAAATTGTCAAAATTATTATATCATGATAAATATCTGGTCTGGTGCACACTAAGGCATATATAAGACTTCCAACCATTGACTAATAAAGAAATTTTTCCATTTCTACTTTCTCTTCCTCAGTTGATGGAATCTGATTTGTCGCGAGCTTGAAGTGACTCGCAAGTAGAGTACTGAATAGTTTCACCTTTTTAATTTTTATTCTTACTAGAACCTTCTCAATTTACCTATAATAAGATATCCAAATATTTTTATTCATCCTATCATGAGTAATCGGTATACCAAGAATCTGAGTAGCATCTATCAGGTCCTTCATTTGCAAATACTTGTTAAAATTCTGCTTTAACCTATCAATCTTTGTGATATCTCTTCCAATAATTAGTATATAATTAAAATAAAGAAATAATATAACAAAATCACCGTCATAAAACTTATTTATGAAAATGTAGTGATTAATATTTATCCTCTTATACTCATTTTTCTCTATGAATGAGTCGAATTTCTTGTACCATTGCATCGGTGCCTGTTTCAAGCCACATAAAATTATCTTAATTTTCATACTAGATTTTCCTTACCTTTCACCTAAAATACCTATGGATTCTTTATGTAAATCACCTCATCAAGTTACCATGTAAGAAATATATCTTTATATCCAGTTGTTGAACCTACAGGTTTGGACTAGCCTCCAATCCAATAAAAACTCTGATAGAATAAATTTTAACCATAGAGGAAAAATTTAACCAAATTCAATAACTTTATTCTTACCGAATCACTCCATAACCATTCTGGATCTGTAGAATGGATGTGAGATTCCATATTATCCTTTTAATCTATACACCAACTTGTTCTTGAGTTCCTTCTTTCCTTGTGGTAATTTAAATAAATCAAATGTGTGGTTCTTGTACAAGGATTTAATCTCCTATTTCATGGAATTTTTTAATTTCTATATTCTACCAACTCTTAATTGCATCATCATAATTTTTTTGATATCCCATGTTAGTGAGAATCACATACTCATGTGGTGAGTATCTATGTCGTGATTTTCATTCTTTGGTGGATCTCCTCAACCGTGCTTTAGGGGGAATATATTCTAGAATATCATATGATGGATTCATATTAAAATATGGATATATATTAACTGGTAGTGGTGTATCATAAATTTCATGTATCCCTCTCACACTATATGGAACTAATGGGGGTGATATTGGTTCCATATTGACCGAAATTTACCCAGACTCCAACTTCTATAAATTTTCTAGCTTTTCAAAATATTTAATCATCTAATCCTCCAGAAACAACACATTTATGATTATAATGATACTACTACTAATAAGATCCTAGATTCGGTATCTAAAATCCTCATGAGCATATCCCAAATAAGTAAATTTTTTTCCTTTTCCATTCTCCTTTTCCCACTCATATTTCAAGATGTGAACAAATTCACTGCATTCAAATACTCTCAAGTGTTTATATGAAACATATTAACATGTATGATCCCATTCTAGAATGTCATATTTCAATGGAAGTGATGAAGAAATTTTTTTTAATATCAACTACGATCCTCATTTCCTCCCCCAAAAGTTGTTTGTTATGTTTTATTTGAGATAATACACTAGAATATCTCGCAAACTATTATGTTTATCCTCTCAGCAACACTGTTATGTTGAGGCTTCTTTTGTAGTGATTTTTCCAGCCTGATGTTGAAACTACTGATGTACTCCTCAAAGGGACCACAATATTCTCCTTATTTTTCTGCTCACACACACATTAATCACCTGCCTATTTCTCTATCCAATTTTACATGAAAATACTTGAAAACATCTTTCACTTTATCTTTAGTTTTAAAAGAAAATAAACAAACTTATCCTGAATGATTATCTATGAAGGTATCGAAATAAATATCACCTTTCATCGACTTAGTGCTCATTATTTAGACATTAGTTTGAATAAAATAAAAAATATTATCTTTTCTGGATGATAAATGACCACAAAATGATATTCTGTGTTTGTTTCCCATGATGTAATCAACACTGGTTTCCAAATTTTTTCCTTTTAGTCTGGTTAATAAATCCTTTCTACAGAGTATTAAGATTTATCTCTCACTCATATAACCAAGATTCCTATGCCAAGCTTCTGCAAGAACATATTTTTTGGTTGCATTGGCTTTTCCAACACATGATTTGACATTTGTGATATAAATAGAAGTATCTTTATTTCCCTATGAAATTACCAAGTCTCCTTTAGTAAGATTCCATTTCCCATCAAAAAATGAATTGAAATATCTATCATCATGAAGCATTCCATTGGATATCAGATTGAGGTGAATATGATGAACATGCCTCACATCCTTCAACAAAAACCTGTATCAAATATTAGTTTCCAAAATAATATTACCAATATCATTAATTTTAGATCCACCATCATTTCTCATCATCACATGTCTAAAACTCCTTGAATTGTAATATGACAAGAAATATCTTCTAGAAAGACATAGTAGGAGGCACTGAAATCAACCAACCATGTCGAGTCCTGGATTACATAATTGACCTGGTTATCTTCCTAAACAATAATGATCTATTCATTGATAACTATATCATCATTATTTTAGGTCTTTCCTTTCTTATTAATTTTCTCTATCTTCAGCCTTCTGCACTTCCAGATGAAGTGCTCGGGCTTTCCACAGTGGTGGAACTTCATGTCATATCTTAATAAATATTTTTATTGTTTTCTCCTTTATATTCTTCTGTCATGGTGTTCTCTTCTACTGGTTCTTCCCTGCCATCTCTGCTTCCCTTATCTTTCAGTGAAAAGGGTCTTTGATTCCAGTTTTCATCTATCATCCTTCCTTCGGGACTCTTCAATAATCATTAAATCTTTCACAATTTCCATGGTGAGAGTTCCATCTAGAGTTTAATTATTGACTAACACAACTAGTGTACACACATCATTGGTAAATAACTCAACATCAACAGTGCCAATAACACATTATCAATCATCATTTTCATGGAATTAAACTATTAAGTAGTACCTTGAAAATCACTCATATACATTGTTATATTGGTCCCATATTTTTACTTCACATTGAAAAATTAGTGTATCAGGTTTTATTTGTTATGCGTGGCTGTCCTTACATACATCTTTTCCAATTTTTACCATAAAAAGGAAGCATCATGTTCTCTGGAAAAATTATAAAATAAACTCTAATGAATTTACTATCTAATTTGGGCAGTGCACTTTCTATTATTCATGACCCACTCTACATAAACTGGAAGGGTACGGGCTGAAATCTTCTCACCATATTGACTACTTATTAATGAATCCTCAATATGCACTTTAATGGGCTTAGTGGTATCCACTATTGGTTTCAAAAAATCTTTAATATATAAAAGATCCTCTATTTTGGGTTTCTAGATGGAATAATTAAAAGTGGTAAGATTAATCATGTTATAGGTATTTTATTACATTTATAGAGTGATAATATTGAAAATATAATTGAACAAATATGTTCGAAATAGTCAAAATAGATGAAAATGACTAATAGATCACTGAAAAACGACTCTGATTGGTCAATATATAACCACAACAATCTCAACGGTGTAGATTGACTGATGAGGTGGCACAAACATGGCTCACTGGAAAAGTAGTCGGAAAATCTGCCGATAAGTCACCACCAACATAAATAGTACCTTCTTTTCTAACAATAGGGTATTATATCAACCTGGGGTTTGATTAAAAGTTTGACCACCTCTACCAGGTTTGTTTCAGAACCATTTTTTGATGCCTCTTACACCATTGGAATCATTTAGCCTAGATTTTCATAGATCCAGCTTGAAAAAAAAATTCTTACCAACTTCAATTATCTGGTCTCTAAAAAAATTCTATTCACCTTTTTCGTTTCCACTCCGATGGATCTAATACAACTTTTTGAGGTAGAGGAACTCCTTGGCTACAATGTAGAACAAAAATAATGAAGAAAATTGATGAACACAAGGGATTTATATGGTTTAGTAGTGTGCCTATGTCCATAGGAGAAGGGGGGGAATGATTTTATTTCTCTCTGGATCAAACGTCTGAGTACCATAAGTTACATATAAAAGATAGTTTCTTCTATTTATTAGATGAAAAATTCAACGTTCAAGGTTGATTTACTAACTTCATCTTCCCTTGATAATTTCTCTTACCACCTGGTACTCATCCATAGTCCAAGAGGATTTTGGGTTGGTTATTTCCTAAAGAAAAACATCCCACTACAGTTTTTTTCTGCCAAATAAGATACTATTTCGGAAAACTCCCATGAACTCATCCTCTTGAAAATCACTCCCATAATTGAGAGTGGCCCCCAAAACTACATGGCTAATGACATGCCACATGAATTCCAAAAACCAATCATAGCACACCAATCAATTGAATGACTAACCAATAAAAACCTATCATAACTCTTAAACCTATAATGCTACACCTTGAACAAGTTATCTATCATATCCCACTAATTGAACCCTCTCCAAGTTGTTGTAATCCATCAGTCAACCAACCATGATTTGTGTGAAGCAATCCTAAGCATGAAGTAGATGACTACACTTAAATTCAAGAAACTATATGGAGAGAGTTGAACCATATTCATATGCATATAAAAATGTGGATAGAAGGAAGAAGTGTGAGAATAAAGATTCGATGAGATGTAAATCTCATGTGAAGGAGACTACAATCAATCAGAAGTTGAGAGGTGATCGAATAACCAATGTAGGGATGATGTTCAAGCTCAAGACCAAATGGATGAATTAGATTTAGTTTTTTTAAGAAGAGGTCTCACATGAGTTATTTAATGATCGAGATACACTCCTAAATTTTATCCTTATGTAATGTTAAATACGGTAAGGACTCGTACACTCCTAATGAACAAGATATAAGTTCATAGGACGATTTATACCAGCTGTTAGATAGTTTTCCTAAAAAAATCACTATTGAAACTATAGTACACCCATATCAACTTGTTCAATTACTACCATCACATCCAGCATCTTCTTTAAGACATGTTTGAGCCCATCACCTACCCCATAACCTTATATCCCCCATATGGATCAAACAAACCTTCCACTTATACTTCCTAGATAAGTTGAGCATCACTCACTCTGATTGTCATTCTCCCTTTCACCTGTAGTGTTGTATATACCTTCTCCCCATTCGAGTGCAGCACTTGGAGACATAAATTCTTGAAAGAAAAACCTATACTCAATCGATAAGAACCACATGATATATGATCAAACTCTTACACTCACTAAATCATTTAGGATCTCTAATTTTAGCTTAGGGCAGATCATTCTTAATTTCTGATGCACCTAACCAAATTCAAACCCCTTCATGACTACACCTTATTAATATTATAGCTCAATGTAGTGTATGAATTAATATCCTAGATTCTATAAGAAATTTAATACTAAAGGTACTTAATCTAGAACATGACCAGGACAACCCAAATCTATCTTTCCACTTGATTAAAGGTGAAAATCTATGTACTATTCCTACTCACTTGAATCCAAAAAACATTAGACCCAATATTGAAGACCAAATGGACCAAGGATAATATTGAAGCCCAAATTATGAATAAAGTATAGGAGCATTCCCATTCCATTTTCACTCAACTCACACATGCATTGGAATATCCGTTGAGAACATAATTTACA
Organism: Viscum album; assembly: GCA_963277665.1. NCBI lineage: Eukaryota > Viridiplantae > Streptophyta > Magnoliopsida > Santalales > Viscaceae > Viscum > Viscum album. The sequence goes on from OY728153.1 coordinate 135,215,403, forward strand.
CTGCATCCATGAAGCAGTGAAGAAAATTACCTATGATTCTTCTTAAATGAGTATAGATATTAATTGCGGGAGATCAACTAAGTAAAAATTATTTTCTAATTCTTTTAGAGAGGAGAAAACTTGGATGGTTATTTAAATGGGATGGGAGCGAGTGAGAAGGTAATATCCCCTTCACGGGATGTCTAATTCTAACACTATTCTTCTTTAAGTTTGTATTGACATTTTGTTTAATTTTTTATTTTATGAAATTATATTATTATCTCTTCTTATTTTTATTTCTGATTCTTCTTTAGTGCTTTGTTGTGATCTCCCAAAATCTATGATATTAGAGCACTAACATGATGATATGAATTATCAAGGGTGGTCCACATATTCTCAAATCCAAAATAAAATTTATTATTCATTCATTCCAACCTCTGTCAATTATTTACCCTTCCTTATGTCAGTAGTCCATTTATACGATGAAATAGAGGTATTAATGGTATGATCAACAAACATTGGAGTTGGGTGGATCTTCGTGACATATCTAAAGTCATGACATTTCCATTAGACGGAATAATTGAGGATGTGATGTTATTTGTTCCAGGGATTTTTATGAAACTTCATAGGATATTGAAGTATCTTTAGAAGATGTTGATTCATGAATTTTATAGATTTTATTATCAATTGGATGGATATTATGATGTTCTAAGACCCACACTATTACATATGGTGTTAAAAATAGTATATATTTTTTAAAAAATATAACTGAAAAAATATACAATCCTTAATACATCTAAGGATATTTTAGGACTAGGTTTTGGATGATTAGGAAAACTTTACATACAATATATAATAATTTTTTTTAAATAAAATATATTTATAAATTTTGTCACATTAACTTCTTAAATGAAATCAAACTCCTTGAAATATTTAATGAGCCTGTGAAAAACAATTTAAAATGTAGGGTGAGAATTAAAATTTCCCAGGGAAGGATTTTAAAACCAGTGAAAATCCTTTTATAAATACTATAAAAAAACTATTCAAAAATATTTTCTTTTATATCAAATATAAAACATTTGATATACAATTTTTAAAAATATAATTATAGGGGTTTTTAAATTATATAACACAAGAAAATGATTTCCAAAGCTTTGAAAACACCTATAAATTTCACAACCCAATTTAATTTTAAAACATAATAACCTTTGAAATATGTAATATGATTTCTCTTTAAAGTTTTAATAAAACCCTGTTAGAAAATAATAAATTTTTATGAAAAGAATCGATACTTGGAAACCCTTAAGAAAATCATTGAGGTTACAAGTAGTTTCACCTTTAGAAAAACATCCTACTGAGGTCATGGGTTCACTCCCCATTCCCCATAATAAATTTTTATTACCAAGTTCTGAGTTTTATAAAAACAATATAGGGTTGTTTTTATCATTTAATATCCACTAAAACATTTTTTTGAAAGCTACATAAATTATTTTCAAGAGAAAATAATTTTAAATCACATGAAATTTAAAAAATGATAATTTTTGAGAAAAACCATAAAGATAGGAGAAATCCATATTTCATAATTAATACATAAAATAATATATATAAATATGGAATAAAAAAAGTGGCAGATGTTTTTTATAAAAAAATATGGAATTTTAATGATAATAATAGAGTATTGTCATATCTACAAACATGAGTAACATTCATATTGTTTTAAATTACATTTCATGCCTAAAATGATAATTATAAAATATCTTTGTAATTCTAAATAATTTTATTGAAAAATAATAACATAAAATTATAAACTTTATCGTTTTAATTTCACCCTTGAATAATAATTTCCCTTATATAAATAATAATATTAAAAATACAATTCACCAAAACATAAGTTTGAAAATATAATGTTTCCTTAACATAAAATTATAGTTTTTTTAAATATAATAATAAATAATTTTCTATAAAAATAATCCCCAAAAAATTGTTTTTTGAAAAACATAAATTAGAAGCCTAAAGAAAAATCAACCTTATATATGGGTTTTTAATAAAATTAAGAAAATAATAAAAATTTTGAAAAAAATCCCTTTCAAAATATAATTTTGAAAATATTGATCCCTTAAATAAAAAGGTTTTTTAATAAAATAAATATAGATTTGAAGATATAATTGTTTTAAAATAACCCCCTTAAATATATATTTTGAAACAAAACATTATACACATAAAATAATGTTTTTTTTTTGAAAATATTCTTTTTTAAGAAAATAATACTTCCCATAGTAATGTGTTTTGAAAATATATACATGGAGTTGATAAAATAAAATTCCATTAAATATAAGTTTGGAAAAATCATTTCCCATAAAATAATATCTTGAAAGTATAAATAATTTACATGAAATAATAGTAATTTTCAAATACTACTCCCTTACATAAAATAATATAAAATACATATACTTTTAAAGACTTAAAAATTAGAACTTCCCTTAGTATAATATAATAGTGTTTTGAAAATATATTACCAATAATTTTTTAAGAAAATAAATATATCTTTGAAAAATTTAATTCCCCTTACCTAAAACTAACACCCAAAATGGAAATGAGCAATGGGTTTCTCCACGTCCATGGCTGAAACTTGTATAATTGGACAAGATAGGAGGAGAGAGTTTGGGAAGGGGATTTATAATGAGTGGTAGAAGGTATCTATGTATGTAGATGTATATATATGGGTTCATATATATATATATATATACATATATCTATATCTTGGCTGTAAATAGAAACTGGAAAAGGTTGAGGGAATATGAAATTTTCTTCAATGACTAAAACATGAGGTTCAAATTCATGGATTTCCGAGCTAGTTGAAAGAAATGGAATTTTTATTTACTGATAAAACTATATATATATATATATATATACTTTCACCAAATTTAAATTCAATTTTTTTACATATATATATTTATATTTTTTTGGCCTTACCGAGCTTCCTTGGAAACCTTCTTTGAATGTGGAAAATCTTTACTCATGGTATTGCAACTATAGTCGAAGACCTATGAGGGCTCCAATTTTTTAACCTTGGGAAATAGACACTAGAGGTAGGGGGTTTCGAGGTATACTATGTGTAGGTCATTTACAATAGTGATTCCTTACACTAGAAAGAGAATAAGAATACAATGATGGAAGAAGAATATGATGAGGTCTGCCTGGTTTATCTTATTGAAGAAGATGAAGGAATAATAGTCCATCATGTAAGGGGATGTTTGAGATGATTAGTTGGCTAGGATGAAAGTGTTCGGATGGAAATTTTTTAAATGGGTTTTTTTTTGCAGATGAATAATATATCACTTTTCATGATCCCACATAAATTATTTAGTGGTTTTGGGTGGGCTTAATAACTCAACTTGTTCCACTAAACACTCAAACAAGCAATGAGGTTCCATACCTACAACACAACTCACAAACATCTAATTGGGGACAGTCAACCCACATGACCCCTTGTGAGCCTCTAGGTGCACCATGTGAGTGATATGCCCATGCATTAGTAGGTGATCGCACTACCCATGCCACCTTATGGGATTTCCAGCCCTTCTCCAATTCATGGTCGAGCTTGTCTCCCATAGGTGTATGATGGAGTGGGATGACTTGTAAAGGTTGGACATTTTTTTAATATAACTAAATTTTAAATATCTTAAATTTTATTTAATATATCTTAAAATGAATAATACTTATATCAAAACATATATGTACTTGTTTTTATTTCAAAGTTATATTTATTTCATTACTTATTGTTTTCTTTCTAAAATTAACATTTCAGTATGTTATTTTATTAACGATAATTATTTATTATTTAAAAAAAATCTTAAAAGTTAATATAATATTATTATTGCAAAATTCTAAAAAAAACTTACTTAAATTAAATTATAATTTACAACATTGTTCTATACTCACATTTACTTATTTAGAAAAACATCTACCTTCAAACCTATAAGTCACTACTTACCATTTTACAGTGATTATTTACTAAGATACATTATTTACTATTAATGGTAAAACATTTATGTTATTTTTTAACATTTTTTTCATAATGTTCTAATAATAATTATTATTATCAAATATTATCACTAGAGAATTAATATTTTTTTAAACTTAAAAAAAATTATAATTAACCATCGGTTATAAACATTTTAAATTGAAAATCATAATAAGTTATTTTAAAGAAATAATATTATAAACATAATATTTTTAAAAGTATAAGTTTTCATATCAAAATAAAATTACTTTTTAAATAAAGAATCATATATTTTTAAAATATCAACTTAAAATATATTTTAGCTTGATTTAAGAAAATAATTTTTTTTAAAGAGTATAAAGATATATAAATATCTGCATTAAAATATTCCTCCATAAAAATACAATTTTTTGGAAAATAAAAATAATATTTTTCGAATTTTAATATTTTAATATAAAGAAAATAATTTCATGAACGTTTTTTGTATTAAAGAACATTTTCATTGGTTTTAATTATAAAAAAAATCAACTAATAGAAATTTATTTAAAGGAAAAATATGCTTAGAATTTATGGGATGTTACACCCCCCAAGAAATTGTACCCTCACAATTATTTCATTGTAGTTAAAAGAATTCTTAATTTCCGTCTTTAGAATTATGAAAACTAGAATTTTTAAAACTTCTATACACTTCAAGGTCACTTAATTAATTAGAATCTAAAATTTAAAACTTCTAATTCAAAAATTATATTCATAAAAATATGTACTAATATAAAATGTTATCTAAACTGTTTCTATGATGACAAATATAATAGCCTAATACCCTCACTCCCAAATCTAGGGAAAAAATACTATATATTTTTTATAAAAAAATAAAAAATATACAGTTCTTAATACATCCAAGGATCTTTTCATTCTCAGTTTTGGGGGATTATGAATAATATGCTTACAATATATCATATTTTACCCAATTTATGAATAAAACATCTATTTTGATTCACTCATGATAACACCTAAAATTAAGCCAAACACATTGGAACTTCTATTGAGTATGTGAAAAACAATTTAAAATGTTTGTTGAGTATAAAATTTCCTTATAAGAGGTTTTAAAACCAGTGAAAATAATTTTTTTAAAATACTATGAAAAAATACTTTTGAACAAAATAAATTATATAAACCATAAAAAATTTGATAAATACGTTTCAAAAAAATACAATTCTTGGGTTTTCAAAGTATATAACCATACAAAATAATTATTAAAACCTTTGAAAATACATATCACTTCAAAAACCCAATTTTGTTTTAAAACATAATAACCTTTGAAATATATACTTTTGTGTCTCCTTAACATTTTAATGAAAAAATTTCTTTAAAAATAATATCTTTTTATGGAAAGAAATGATACCTAGAAACACATAAGAAAATTCTTGAGGCCACTAGTAATATCACCTTTAGGATAGTGTCTTTTTTTAAGTCATGGGTTCACTCACCATTCCTTATAATCAAATTTTATATCCAAATGTTTAGTTTTATAAAAACATTATTGATAGGGTTTATTTTCTAATTTTTATTTACACTAAAACAACCTTTCAAAACATAAATCAATTATATCCAATATAAAATAATTTTATATCAGATAATCATTAGTGAAGGATTATTTTTATGAAAACACCATAAAGTTAGTAGAAATCCATATTTCATAATTTATACATACAATAATACATATGAATATTGTATAAAAAATAGACAGATGATTTTCATAAAAAAATTGTAGAATTATAATGTTAATGATAGAGTATAGTCATATATAAAAACATGATTAACATCTATATAATTTAAATGACATTTAACACATAAAATAATACCTATATAATCAATTGGGAATTGTGTATAATTTTATTGAAATATAAGAATATAAAAATGGTAAAATTTATCATTTTAAATTAACCCTTCAATAAATAAAATAAAATTTCTTTTTTGAAAGGACTTACTTAATTTGAAAATTAATTATTTGAAAATAATAATTTTCTTTATATAAAATAATAATATTAAAACTAAAATTCCTTTAAACATAAGTTTGAAAATATAATATTTACTTTACATAAAATATTAGTTTTTGAAATATAATAATAATTACATTTCATTAAAAATAATCCTTAAAAAATGGTTTTTGGAAACCAAAAATTAAAATATTAAAAACAAACCACCCTTATAGAGGGGGTTTTAATAAAAATAAGCATAACATAATAATTTTGAAAAAACAAAATTCCATTTCGAAATATAATGTTGAAAATAAAGATCCCTTACATAAAAAGGGGTTTTCATAAAAAAATATAGCTCTGAAAAATATAATTCTCTTAAAATAACTCCCTTAAATGAAATTTTTGAAACAAAACATAATATACATAAAATGATGGTTTTGTTTGAAAATAGAGTTTCTTAATTAAATAATCCCTTTAATGGAAAATGTTTTAGAAAATAAATACATAGAGTTAATAAAATAAAATTCATTTAAATATAAATTTGGAAATATCATTTCCCATTAAATAATAATTAGAAATTATAAATCCTTAACATGAAATAATAGTAATTTTAGAATATTACTCCCTTACATAAAATAATAGAAAATAAATATAGTTTTTAAAACATTAAAATTATAACTCCCCTTAATATAATATGATTGGGTTTTGAAAATACATTACCCATACATAAAATAATAGTTTTTGAAGAAAATAAATATTGATTTGAAAATTTTAATTCCCTTTACCAGAAATTGAAAACCAAAATGAAAATGAGAAAAGATTTTCTCTACTACCAAGGCATGGAACTAGTAGAATGGGACACGGGAGGGGGTGAGAGTTTAGGTAGAGGATTTATAATGATTGATAGAAGGCCCCTCTATGTGCAGATGTATATATAGAGGTTCATATATATATATATTGTCTATAAATAACCATCAGAAAAGATTAAAGGAATATTGATTTTTCTTTAATAACTAAAACATGAGGTTCATATTCATGGATTTATAATAATTATAAAATAAATAGAGTTTAGATTTTATAATAAAATTTTATATATATATATATATATAATATCACCAAATTTAAATTAGATTTTTTATACATATATACATTTATGTTTTTTGGCCTTATCGAGCTTCCAAGGAAAGCTTCTTTGAATGTGGAAAAGAATCACTTATGGTGTTTCTATTGTGGCCGAAGACTTATGAGGGCTATAAATTTTTTCATTGGTAAGTAAATAGTAGGGGTATGGGGGTTTTGAGTTATAAAATATGTAGTTCATCCACACTAGAAATTCTTTATGCTAAAAGGAGGAAAAGAAGACAATGATAGAAGAAGAATAGAATGAGGTCTATTAGGTCGAGCTTGTGGTGGAAGAAAATAGAACATTATTCATATGAGTGAGATGATGCTCATTCTGATCAGACAACTTAGATTAAACTTATCATATGACCATGTTACAAACAATAATTTTTATGAGGATGAATAGTTACCCGCTTCACATGATCCCACATGAATTATTCGGTGGTTCTAGGAGAACTTAATAACTCAACTCGTGCCACTGAATGCTCAAGATGATAGCGGGGCTTATCACCCACAATATAGTTAAAACATAACAAAATAGGGTGGTACAACCTAAATGACCCCTTGTGTTCCTCGAGGCGTACCATGCGGGCACAATACTTAGGCACTAGCAGGTGCCCACACTACCTGTGCCAGCTTGCATGCTTGTTATTTCTTATCCCATGTGTGGTCATTCTTGTCTCCCACAAAGGCATAGTGATATTGGATAAGTATCTTGTAAAGGTTGGCCATTTTTTTAGTATAACTATGTTTTAAATATCTTAAATATTATTAAATAAACAATAAAATTAATATTACATATATCTAAACGTATATGTACTTATTTTTTATTCATTCTTAGTTTAAACATACATTTATTTCATTACTTATTTATTCATCTCTAAAATTAACATTTTAATGTGTTATTTTATTAACCAAAATTTTTTATTATTTTATTTTTTTATTACAAGTTAATATAAGATTATTATTAAGAAATTCTAAAAATCACTTACTTAAATTAACATAAAATCTTTAACAGTGCTTGACATTCACATGTACATATTTTAAAAAAATATTTATGTTATAACTTCTATATTACTACTTATCATTTAACATTGATTATTTACGAAGATACATTATTACCAACTAATATTATTAATTTTATATTTTTTAAAATTTCCATAAAGGTCTAATACTAATTATTATCATAAAATACCATCAATAGAGTAGTAATAATATGTTATTCTAAATTATTAATATTATAAACATAATATTTTGAAAATTATAAGTTTTCATATCAAAATAAATGTTATTTTTAAATAAAGAGTCACATATTTATAAAATATGTACTTAAAATATATTTCAGGTTGATTGAAGAATTTTTTTTAAAAGAGTATAAATATATAGAAATATTTTAATTAAAATATTGTCAATTAAAGATACCATTTATTGGAAAATAAAGTAATATTATTAGAATTTGAATATTTTAATATAAATAAAATTATTCCATAAAAGGTTATTTATATTAAAATACTTTAAATTTGGTTTTAATTATAAAACAGATCATTTAATAAACATTTATTAAAAGTAAAATCATTCATAGAATTTTTGGGATGATACAGAGATGACATAAAAGGATAATGAAGGTTTTTTGTGGTTGAGTATTGGATTAATCCCCTTTCTCTACTAACACGTGTGTATGATTTTCTACTACTTTATTTGAATTATCATGCATGCAGACCCAAAGAAATCACACCCCAATCCTTTAGTTTTAATATTTATAATATATATATATATATATAAGTAAATGAGACAGTGGAGAAAAAATCACACACACTCCTTGGGAAATTTCCTTGGTCATACTTATTCTGCATTCCAGGTTTTAATAAAATTTCCTTTTGACTACATCCCACAATAACCAAATGATTTTATATGTTCATAGAAACCATAAAACAAATATTCTATCATTTCTTGGATCGATTCATGGTTTTCTTCATCAAAGAAATTCTTGTCTATAGAATATTGTTGGAGAAGCATGTTAATCAATTGAGGAATGTTCTAGACTTTCTTTGGGAGAACTAACTTTGCGATGAGCTCTCAAAGTGTCAGTTTTAGAATCATGTGGTCCACGTCTTAGGGAATGTCATATTTGAGAGTGGAGAATTTTTAGACCTAGTGAAGAGAATGATAGAACTTTTTTGAGATCCACTCAAGAGTATATTTAAGGAAAATAGTTTCCTTAGGTTAGCTAGATAATATCAAATATTTGTGGCCAAATTCTCAGGGATTGTGACACTTATGATTTAACTTTCCTAAACATGGTTTCTCTCAAATAGTGTGAGTTATTATAGAGATATTTTGTGGATCTAAATATTATAATTTTGATTATTCTTGTTCTATGGATAATAGAGGAGGTAGTTGAGTATGTGGTGTTATGTGATTCCTCTATGGCTAGGCTTGGTTTTGTTTTTATGTAGATGAAGCCAATGATTTCTTATAGCTCATGAAAAATGATTTCTTGTGAGTAAAGCTACATGAAACACAATTTATATTTTAAATGGAAGTTTTTACCTTTAAGACTTAGAGGCATTATCTTCTTGGTGAGTTGTTCATAGTTTACATGGATTACAATACTCTTAGGTACATCTTCACTCAAAGATATATTAACATTATGAATAGGTGTTGTTTAGAGTTCCTATAGGACCATGAATTCATGATCATCATATTTTTAGATAGTGTAACATTGTTGTATATTCCCGTAGCCATAAATGTCAAGATTAGTTGATAGAGTAGGCATTTGAGTAGTTGGTAGTGATTTAATTGTCCTTGGTGGATGAGGAAAAAGGTGATCTATTTTTTATTAATATAAATATCCCCTACACTTATACAGAGTGTAAGGGAGGCCCGATCGGGAGATGTTAATTTTAAGATACAACATGATTAGATGTCCTTAGGTGATTCACCAAATGGATTTTATAATGGTAGGGAGCATGCCATCCTTTTTTGGGGATGGATAGTGGTTCTAGTTGTGCAATATGAGGGGTGTTATGGGAGTTTCAAACTTCCCCTTAGAGATAAATCTAGGTGTGATGAAAATATAACCAGGACATAGACATCAGTATTGGTGTCTTGGTATGATGAAGAGTGTTGCTAGTTTTATCTCACAGTGACTCACCTGTTAGCAGGTAAAGACTGAGCACCGGGTTCAAACATGTTTGTTTTAACCCCTTGAGATTCTATAGTGGAATTAGGATGGTATATTTATGGACTTCATGTTGAAATTTTTACATTCAGTTAAGGATCATAATGTTATTTGGGTGATCATCGACCGACTCTCCAAGTAGGAAAACTTTCTTTCTATTTGGGGGAAGAGTTCAGTGGAATTTTTGAGACACTTGTATGTGGATAATATCTTCTAGTTTTGTATAGTGCCTTAAATGATCATTTTATTTGAGATGATTGATTTAAATCCTAGTTATGGAGGATATTACCAGTGTAATTATGAATATAGTTATAGTTAATTATGATATTCCATCATCATATTGATGGTAAGAATGAGAGAACCATTTAGGATCACGAGGATATATCAAGGGCTTATGTGATCGATTTTGGATAGATCTTGGAGGATCACATACCATTGGAAGATTTCACATACAAAAACTAATACTACTCCACTATCAGAATGAATCCTTTTGATTCATTATATGAAATAACTTCCAAGTAACCATTATATTGGATAAATATGGGTGAGTCATCATTTATGGGGATGGAGTTGGTGTGGTTGATAATAGAGAAGCTAAAGGTGATCTAGGAGTACATGAGGATATCTAAAATTCATCATAAGTCCCATGAAAACACACAATAAAGGAATTTGAAGACTGAGTATGGAGATTATATGTTTTATATGGTCTCGATATGACTTGGTTTGTGGAAGTTAAGTTGAGGGAGAAATCTATCACATAGGTTCATCAAAACGTTCTATATTCTATGTAGCGTAGTGAGGTTTTATACCACCTGGCATTAACCCATAGTTGAATAGGGTAAGAAACCTTATCCACATGCCAAAACTGAGGAGGTATGTTCACAATTCATCACACATTTTCAATTGGGGTAATATATATATCATGGATTATTACACCTTCATAGGGTAATTTTTTTCAATTGAGGATGGACATGATATGACCCTATGATGTTAGGAGATACTACTGGGGCATGTGACGTGGAAACATGAGAACGATCAGAAGAGTGATCGTGGGAATGTAAAAGTCAAATACAGGAATAGTTCTCTCACCTTTTTTAGTACATTTGGTTTTTAGGGTGAAAAGCATTAAAGTGGTGTAGAATGTAGAGACTTGGAATTTTTCTTTTTTGAATATTTGGAATATTTCAAATAATATTTTTGAGGATGGTTGGTAAGCCGTATTAGAGTTTTGGGAATCACTAAGGCTAAAAAATTTTATAATAAAAATTATATATATATATATATTATACAAATTTTTATTTTTGATAAATATATTATATATCCTAAAAAATCATTGGATGATAATTCTAACACTGTCATTGAGTCGGAAATGGTGGTTTATCCTAGGAGCGGTATAATTTGAGTTTTCTTTAGCGGGTCCCAAAACCAACCCCATGTCGGGTGTTTTAAATTAAAATACTTAAAACCTAAAATTCTCTCTATTAAAACTTATTTATGATCTATAACCCTGAATTTTTCAAAAATCATAATTATAAGAGGAGACAAAGAGTTAATTGGGGATTTGAAAAATGTGTTCTTTGAGGAATCATTAATGGAACCCGACACAGACACGACCTTCACCAATTATTGATACAAACTTGAGGTGGGGATTGTTATTTTAATTTTTACTATATTATTTTAGAATCAACGGTGAATTAATTTTTATAACCCCCTCATGCCATTTTGATTTTTGGTTAAAACTTTTATCCTATTTTTTTTTCTTGAATTTTTGGCGACAATAGGGTGGTGGATTGAAAAATAATGAGGGGTCTAACCTCCCCCCTCAACCCTCTACATCGCACACCCTTGGAACTATATTGATATTGGTAGCTAGAGTTTTAGTGTTTGTTACCTTCTAACTATACCTATCTCTTATCATGACAAAGATGAATTTTTTCGACCGAGGCATGGCTGGAAGTGATGGTATAAGTAAACTGTATGGGGTGTAGAAGTGGTTACACAGTGCGATGATGGTGTGAGGATGGAAGTGACATTAAGATGGGGTGGTGCGACATACCTAGGTGGTGATGGTGGAAAACTATTGCAACAATGGATAGTTTTAATGGTGTAATATGGTTGCAGTGAAAAGTCACAGCTCAAGGTGTAGGAGATAGGCAAAGGGGTGGGGGGACACCCTAGACACCCCCGATCATTTGATTGAACCATAATCAAATAGCTCATTTTCTGTCATAGGGTAAATGATGCATCATGGACCAGTGGGATCACACTATAATCCATGGTGTGATAAGGACTATCTCTTGAGTTTTGTGGAAGATGGGCATAACTGCCCAGATGTACCCAGTATGTGTGGTTATGACTAGACAATTGAGTGGGATTGAATGTAAATGCCCAGTCATGATCCAAACCTATGAGATTCCCTAATAGTCGAGTTAAGTAGGGTGATCTAGTTCGGTTCACTCAACCCAACCCAAGTTGTACTGCTGTTCTACCATGCACATAGGTGGTATGTGCCTGATAGGGCTATGGATCCCCCACTCTAGCATGCCACATGATTATTAATTATTCTATTTTGAACTATCATTCCTTATAGAAAACCTTGGTTACTTAGAAAGGGGATTCCATGGAAATGGATAGAGACTAATTTCCCACTAGTTTGGTTTGTCACTATGACTAGTAAACTAATACGACTAGATAAGATGGAACTATAGATAATGGATGGGTTGAAATAGTTTTTTCTCCCACTAGTTGGGTGCTTTACCCCAACTAGTGGTGTTATATATTTTGGTAACCTTGAATTCAGTAACATTTGAGTGTTTCTCCCATATTGATTATTTTATTAATGTTTGATTAAACCATTTTTTATATATCTTATTTAATTTATAAAATCATTGTATTATGTTACTTTACTTTAATAAATATTTCAAAGATAAGTTTTGTGCATTTACTTTCAAACAACCATATTTTTATTTTTTAAACAATGTTTTTTACTAGAAAACATTGTGGGATCATACAGGGCTTGTTATTCTCACACCCTACTAGGACATTGTTTTCACTGACATGGGTAAAGAAAAGGAACCAGATGAAAGATGTGAGTACAATGTTATTTTTTCATATTATGTGGAGGTGACATGGTGGGATGGTAGAACTTGTGTCACATGAATATTTGTAGAAGATTATTTGTCTCATTTTTGGTTTAGTGTTGAGCATATTTATACCTATGTTGTGATGTCTATTTGACCTCCCATCTCGTTCCCTTTTATTTTTGGATCTCTAGTTCTAATTATATAATTATTTTCTTGTTGGAATGTTATGGGTTAATTTTTATTTTTTATATTACTCCAAGTGATTATGATGACGATGATTATTTTTTCATTGAGTGCATGACTCTACAGTTTATGGAGAGGTCATGTTGGGTTCTCAGTTAGGAACCATTTTTTGTTTTATTGGGAAAACCATTATACATTAGTGTTATTAAGGCCCAGACACTAGTTTATAGCCCATGGGAATGAAGAAAGCCTTTCAGATATTTACACATACTATCTTGGGTGATTGGGTTAGGGGTATCCCGGGTTAGTTCATGAAAAAAATGATATTAGAGTCTAATTTTATTTATGATATTTTGGAAAGTCTTGGTGAATAGGAGAACGAATAGTCAGAGCTTGAGAAGTATCAATGAAGTAGTGTCTAGCCAATAATCTTAGTACCAAACCTTGAGTTACCAGGGTATGTAATGATTTTTCAGTTTTAATTTTGAGTTAGATTTATATTTTCCTTTATGGTAAGGGTTAACGGGCTACTGATTAGGCATGTGGATGACACATGGAATATGATTTAATTTTTTGTTCCTATTTTCCATGATTTATGTAGATATTTAATTATTTTTAAAATTATGATTGTTGTTGGAAATATATTTAAATGATTTCTTTATTTCGCATATAATTTATATGTCGTGTTATACCCTCGAAAAGACCCTCAGGAAACCCTCATAAATTAACTATAGATAGTTTACTGTCAGAAAACACACCTATTTAACCAAATAACATTGAGTAAATGGTAATAATAGTATATGATATATAATAAAGAGCATACATTAGTTCATCTCAATCTTAGGAGGAAGGACCTGGTCCAAATTCAGACAATGATATAGCCCAAGAGTTTCTTCCTCACTGTCCGCTGATGCCTTGAGGTAGAAATGACCTTTAGGATGTTGAATACTGGTTGAAAAAAATGGAATTATTTTTGAGTTCATTGAGACTCCCAAATCAGTTAAAGTGAAATGTTCTTCGTTTATGATTAAAGGCCCCAATAAAAAGTGGGGGGAATTAGTGGTTCAATATAAAATATATAAGAATATTGAATTTAAGGATTTAAAAGTAATGTTATCTCTATAGTTTTACCTAGAAATTAAATCTATTTATAAATCTTAGGATTTTAAAACCATTTAGAAGAGAAACTAGACCACCATAGAATATAATAATTGATTTATAGAGCTTATTAATCTTTCTCTAGAGATGGTATCTAATGATGGATTGAAGGATCACTGATTTGATATGGGTCACCTACATGATATATGATCTCAAGTCATTTTACTAAATCTTAAAACCCACAAGGAAGTGATAGATTGAGTTGAAATGGTGGAAATTGATCATGACAGGATATATGGGATGCTTCAAACCTAAAATGTGCATGAAGGTAGTGGGGGTTCATTTTTTGAAAGAATAAAAAAGTGGGAAAAATATAGAATAGGTAGTGGTGGTGGCTCAATTCCACTTTCTCAACTGGCTATCTCTACCCATATGGGGATCATATCTCATATTTTCATCAATTTAGAAAATTTAGAAACATAAATCTCTATTTCTTGAGATCTTATAATATGTTATATGATAATGAGAATGTGTAAAACCTTTATAGTTTCTATAGAAACAACATTACAGTGACAAGTGGTGTTGGTTCTTCTCCTACTAAGGGATAATAAGTGTTGTTTGATGCATGAAAAGAAATATGGAACCATACTCATAGGTGTGGAGGCAGAAGTGAAACATCATATGGGTAGAGTCATTTGAGAAATGACCCCTAGGATAGTGGTAGTGCATTGAATCAAATTCAATGTATGCTGTTTCACATGATAATACTAGATCCCATGGAATCAAAGTTGGTACTAGTGATAGTGAGAGGTATTATTCTTATTTTATTGTCGATTTATATTGCCTTATTTGATACTATAACTTCTATATCATTCATATATAATTCTGTTATGGATTTATAGAATCATCCATCTGAGACCGTTCCTTATGATACGGGGATATCAAATCTTCTTAGAAAGGACTGTGGGTTTCGATGTCCTTTTGGTATGATCTCTATAATGAATTTTTTCCATGTAAAACATTTGAATATTTTAAATAATGTTTTTGAAGTTAGGTTCTAAGTTAGTGAGTGATTATGGGGCTTGGGGAGGCCCAATATTAATATTATAAAAATATAGAATATATTATATCATGCCTAAGAAATTTTTTATGATTAATGGGTTTTACATTGTTTGGGACCTCATATGGGACATTGAAGAACATGGTTGATTCTAGAATCTGTGGTTTACCTTCTACATAGAATAAGTTTGTTCAAAGTTGAAAATTTTGTTAGAGGTGACCATTGGAGGGTGTGTTTAATAAAATAAATAATTAAATTTATTTATTTTTATTAAATGAACTAATATAAACCTCCCTCTATAAATATATTGTTATATAAAATACTAAGTGTTATATAAATAAACCTAGGATATTAGAGAGGTGGAAGAATTGTTCTTCATTGGTGGATCATGATTGGAAAACAAATAGTGATTAGATCAAGGTAGATTGAGTGGAAGGAAGTGAACAAAGTGGGCCTTCTTTCTCACAGAAAAATATGCTCTTCACCAAAAATCTATCCTTACTCAAGATATGGAACATTATTTTTTGTATTTATTTCCTTTTTATTTAATCCTTCATGGATTAATTTATCTTCTTTTATTTCTAGAATTTTCCAATATTCTTATGATCCCTACCAAATTTCATTGATATTATTGGTCTAATAATTATTTGATTCATCTTGTTATCACCCTCATATACAATGATTTTATGATTGATGTATGGGATCTCTTGGATGTCCATGGATTAAATTTTTTCATCTGATTCATCCCCCAACTTTTTTTTCATTCTTCATCACTATCCCTGAAGGTCGTGGTTTGAAATTGAAAATATAGGTTTGAGCATGATCGAACCCTTCAATTTTCAGTGGTTATGAAAATGATATAAGGAATATACATTTTCGTTAGATAAGGAAATATTGTGAGTTGTGGGTAACACCTCTATGGGATTGGGATCCATAGAGGATAAAAAAATGGCACAGTTCGATGATTGGAGCTGTGTGGGTGGCTGGAATTCATCCATGAACGATGTACTAGGCACTAAAAGATCGACATTTAGATCCTAGATTTGAAACAAAGTGGAAGACGTAGTATAAGTGAGACAAAAATGTGCATAGTGATTTCCTATTTTCTATGAGAAACCTGAATACACAGTATGTAGTCCACGAACACACACCATGTAGTCCTTTGGATACAGTGGCTAGGGTTTTGAGTAAGATAAATATTGCATGCCTTGTATGACCCCATACATGACTTGTGAGCATGTGTGGCTGGGTCAGTGTGTACTCTAGGAGTAAACGGGCATGGGAAAGGCCAGACACATGCACACGACCAATAGTACACGGGAATTCCCTGGTACTTAGACATGGAAATGAGTACACATACATGGCCTAAAGTACACAAGCATGACTAGATATACAGTATCATGACCAGATGAATACAATAATGGCTAGTAGAACATGGGAAGTCCTCAAGTAGTCAATAAGTGCCTTATAGTACCCGTACATGTCATGTCGTGCTACATGGCTAGCCAAGCCATGTGCATGTGAGGAAAAATCTAGGTGTCCAAGTGAGGTCACACATTGGGTGACCCAAGGTGCATGCTTTGTACTTTTTTTTGGGAGTTTCCACTTTTCATATCATATACTTATGGACTCATATTTTGTCCCATGAGTAGCCTATCCAAATAAGTTTTTCATATATAATGTTATGATATCCTTTATAGTGGATTTCAATATATGATGTGAGATGTTGTGAGTGTGATGATCCTTTAGGCGACACTTGGCTGATAAATGTGATTGAGAAATACCATCATAGAGAATTTGGGGTTGGAACCCCCTGACACACTAGGGTATGAGTCCCACATATTCCTATCTTACAACTGAGTGGTACCCATTATCACACTAGGGCATAGGTCCTTTACCTACTGAGTGGCACCCCTATCATACTATGATGTTAGTATTTTATTGAAGATTGTGCTCCCTTAACCATGGACCACAGTGGTTAGGTAAAATTCCTCCATATAGGTTTCTTATATAGATACACAAGTTGTTAGAGTCAGTACTCCCCTATTTCACTAGTGAGTGGGTCCTCTATACTCCTTATAGAGGTAGATTCAGTACTCCCCCATACTACAACAGGGTGCATGTCCTCTATCCATGGAGTGATGCTACCCCATCTTTGACCTCCAATGAGAAGTGGGTCCTCCACTAGAGTTGTGTCTCCCTCAACTATGGATAGAAGTGGTGAGGTACAATCCCCTCCACATAGATTCTGGTGAGGTTTAATAGGATTCTTGACTAGGGTTGTATCTCTCTAGACTATGGAGTGAAACAGTGAGGTGAGGGCCCCTCTATATATATTCTTATGTGGTTGCGTGTGATGTTGAGAATTAGAGTTAAACCATTGGAGCTTTAGGATGAAACTTCATTATTAGTTGGGTTATGGAGATAGATATCCCTTTTCTCTCTAATTTGGTATTTTTTCTGAGCATATCTAGGAGTTTATGTTTATTGTCTCATTTTTTTATTGACACGACTTTATTATGTTAAGATAACTATTGTTGGATCCTTCTATTGTTCCCTTGTGGGTTTTGAGGTGTCCTACTAGGTTTGTAAATACTCATCCCTATATGGATTTCTCCCACACATGTTGTGTCTTATATAGATTACTGTAAGGTCATCATTGAAATTGGTGGAACATAGTGATTCCTAGGTTCCTTGATAGAGTTTGGTGGTAAAAATTGAATATTAGGAGTTGGGTTGTCTCAGTATTTTATGTTTTTCAGTAGTTTACATGTTGGGACATATTTTATGGTGGTTCATGTATTCTGACCCATTTTACACATTGTATTTTCACTTTTGTACCATGATGTATTCACTATAGTTTGTTTCATACATTTTTATACTATATATGTTGCAATCTTTTTATTATTCAATTGACCTTTTGCATGGAGATGGTTATGTGTGTGTGTATAGGTACTTCAGATAAGGCCTCCAATTTAATTTATTCCTTCTTATAACTTTTCTATATCCCCTAACCTATTATAGGTGATCTTCAGGTTATTACACTCGATCTTCCATCGATAAGGTGGGCCCCGGTGGGTTGGGTCTTGATAGAGTAGTATCAAAGTAGTTTATTCCTTGGTATGGTGTTTAAATTTTTACCCTTTGTGAGTATTAATTAGAACATAAAGAAATGGTGTCTAAGTGTCTTCAGTATGTATTTCAGTCTATAAAACCTAGTATTGGTGTAACGGTTGACGTACCCATACACCAAAACTATGAACAACTACTTTTCAACTTGGAAAAATGAGATATTGGTTGCAAGGAACAGATGATACATGCATCATATAGGATTGAGTCTTTTTAATTTCCATCTTGACTCATCTCACCAAATATTATCTTTGATCATGGTACATATTGATAACTTTCAATATTCCACCATGATGATAACCGGCTATGAGTTCAAGACAATTTCATAAAGATGACCAATTGATTGAAGGGGCATTAGTCCAGGGACCTATTCATGGGGTTTTTTCTCCATGAGGGAACCAAGTAGTGATACCAACTATTTATTAGTGCATGGATCCTTCTATAGTGTTCTAAAAAGATGATCTTCCATATGTTGAGTAGTAGATGAATCTTATAGGACAAGATGGTGTATGTTGGCTTATAGTGTTTCATGATTTTCAACGATAGATACCACCCATGTTTCATGATGATATATTCCCCCTTATTAGGTGGTAGAGGACTAGAATGAGCCTATGGTGTAATTTCACCACTTGGTTGAGAACCCTAATTATGGTGGTACTCATAGTGATACTTATCTAAGTTGACATAGGGCATCAGAGAGCCCTTTGTTGGTGTTTCTTGATGAGGATTCAGACATATAAGGAAGAGGACTACTTACCCCACTAAGAGACATCATTGTGACATAATTTAAAATAATTTCAGTGATTCAATTCAACTCAAAGAGTATAGTGTTGAGGTGTGGTGGGAAAGTTCATTTGACTTGTATGTTTGAGGTCATTTTGATGTGCTAAGGTGTCGGAGAAATCCTTGATGGTGGTGAACAAGTGGGCATGTGAAAAGATATATTTAGGTGATATAATATTGGGAATTAGAATCTTAGTATATGGTTCTAGGAATGGAATGTTTCTTCAATGCTCTGGTTATAGTTTTATCATAGATTCACACACAACATTTCCCAAAACATATCCCTTATTTGAGGCCTAGAAATATAAGTGGATCCTTTGGATTCTCAACCCTTGTTCTTGGAGGCACTAGTAGAGGAGGGTAAGTGATCACACTTATAGTTATAGTGTTACCTAACTATGGGAGGAGAGATAGACTTTCTTGGAAAATTTTCGTAGCCGTCGGTGGGGCCCAATGATGTTTCCTCATCATTGACTATCTTCTTATTCTACATGCTCAGATGAATATCTATAGTGAGGGTTATAGTATACCTAAGTTGGTGGTATTTTATGTTTCTTCTTGGGTGAGGATAATTCCGAAAAATATCATGATGAATTCATGTGTAGTAGGACATAGTCGATTCCTTATCAGTTGGTTAATATGGACCTTAGAGCAGCGAATGCCATGATATTTCAGTTCCTGTGATATTGGAGAGGTATAAGAAATTCTTCTTGATTATGGTCTAGTTTTACCTTCTCATTGAGAGTTATTTTCCTACATGGAATTTCACAAGGGGCATCTTGATATCTAGAGGTTTGGTTGGAGGAGTTTGCTGATCAAGGTCATGTTAGACTTAGTTTATGTCTTGGGAATCCTATTACTCATCACCTATGAGGATAATAAGATCTTGAGGTGAGGTGTTGATTGATGTTACCAGAATCATGTGACTATCAAGGAAATGTATCTACCATTGAGAATCAATGAATTATTTTCCCAATGGATTGGGGTGAAGTGGATTTCAGAGTTTTACCTCAGGATAGGTTATCACTAACTATTGGCTTGAGAGGAGGATGTACTAAGTGTGGATTCCTAAAGTCACTATAGTAGGTTTGAGATCTTGATGATACACTTTAGTGTGATATAAACCACAGTATAGTTTGTGGGACTTATGAAACAAATCCTTAAACCTTGATGGATTAGTTCATGGTGGTATTCCAATGTGACAACCTCATGTACTCAACATCAAAGGCGGAGCATGTGAGACACTTGAGGATGGTTCAGAACATGCTTCGAGAGTTCCATATTTATGAGGAGATCTCATAGAGTTAGTTATGGATTCAGTAGGTCTAATTATATGGGATATATATTCTCAAAAATGGGTTTGGTAGTAGATCTGTTAATTTTTGAGGCTATTCTAGCTTGAGGACCTATCAAAAGCATAACCGTGGAATTAAATAATCAATGTAGAGTTTTTTGTTCATTGTTTTTGTGAGAGGTGATAGAACAGTTGTCCACTTTGTAGTTGACCCTTAAGACTGATAAAATTTAAATGTGTCTCTATTTAATTGTGGTAACCCCACTTCTTGTACAATATTTTAGTGGGGACTATCTTAGTGATATCTACTGTGAGATCACTCATGGCTACATATCCACTGAATATGATCCTAAAGAATTTTCTAAAGGAGGGGAGCACATAATCATTGTTCAAAGATAGAAAATGACACTAGTCATGCAAAAAGAGGAGGTAATGAGGAGGTTTTTCCCATTTTAGTGTATCTAGGTAGAGGTGGGGATATTTTAAGAATCCTTTGGCATCAGTTTTGGTGTCCAAGGATGTTGGTTATTATTATTGAGTTTAGTTATTGATGTGTCACATACCTTTAAGTGGAGGTCATGGTGTTCATATGGAAGTGGAATTGGGATGGTATATTTTTGGTTTTCATGATGGTTATTCCCTAACTATAGAAAGGTTAGAACTCTATTTGAGTCATCTTAGATCAAATAACCAAGTTGGTACACTTCATAAACATCAGAGATATGAGCTTAGTGGAGAGTTTGGGATGCTTGTATGTGCATGAGGTAGTTTTAATGCATTGTGTTCCCTAAAAAATCATTCCATAACATGATGATAACTACACATCATGGTTATATAGATGATGAAGGAGGCCTATGGCCCAATTCAAAAACATCTGAGAGATGAGATTAGTGGAGAGTTTGGGATGCTTGTATGTGTAGGAGTTAGTTTTAATTCACGGTGCTACCTCAAAAATCATTCTAGAACATCATCTTAACTTCACATCATGGTTATAGAGAGGATGATGGAGGCCTGTGGGAATCTTTTGTGGTTGAGAAAAGATTTTCTACCCAAGATAGATGGCTAGGTAAGCCTGGCCATTTAGGTTCTAGAGAAATTTCTTTGGATTTTAATGTTTGAAATGGGAAATAGATGAGAGGATCATATACCATCAATGGATTTTGTGTATCATAATATCCACCACTCCACAATTGGTGAGGCATGATTTGAGGCCATGTACGAGAGACCCTATGAGTCCCTAGTGTACAAGTCAGAACTAGTATGAGATAATACTTGTGGTCCTCGGGTTAATGATTGTAAAGTTTATAAAATGTGAAGTGCATCTAGGAGGGGTTGAGGACTACCCAAAGCCTTAATAAGTACTTTGTGGATTGATGATATTAGCCTTTGGAGTTTGATGATGAGATCACGCGTTTCAAGAGATCTCACCTCATTGAGGATTATGGGGATTTGGCCAAGACAATAGGCTATCTCCATGGTTCGAAGGCCCTTATTCTGTTTTCTATGCTGGGTTATCATGGTGGAATACTTCTTGACCCTATGAACATAGTTATATTGGGAACTCAATACATTCCACATGTATTAGCTATGAAACTATGTGCATGACTTATTATGTGATGTTAACTAAGGTGAGCTAGACATCGAGTGTGGAATTAACTTTTTGAGGTGCGTGGTGGTGTTTGAGAACTAGTTAGAGAAGACCCTTTTTGAGTAGGTGCTTCCCTTGGGTAAATGTTTATTGATAGCATGTGAACTTTCAGGAGATATTGTGGGAGTGAGATCTTTGTATCCCCAATTGTGGGTAGAATATCAATTTTTTTGAAAAAATCCATAAAGGTGTCGAGAATGAAAGGAATATATTTATAAATTTTAATACTTTGGAATATTTTAAAGAATATTTTTGAATCCAGACATTGTGTCGACATGAGATTCTGAGGCCTTATGAGACCCGATATTGATATAATAAATATATTAAATATATAATATCATTCTCAAATAGTTTTTAGGGAATAATGATTTTTCCATTATTCAAGGTCTCATATGGTAAACTTGAGACCATGGTTGATTCAAAAATATGGGTTCTTACCTTAGGCATGACATAAGGTTGGTCAATGTGAGATATTCCGTGGGAGGTGACCATTAGCTGGTGCATTTAATAAAATAAATAAATAATTTTTTTCCATTAAATTTCCTAACCTAAACCTCCCTCTATAAATACGATATTATAGAAAATATCTAGGGTTATCCAAATAACTTTGGGAGATTAGATAGGTGGAGGAATCATTCTTCATTGGAGGATTAGGATCTTAGAATGAATGATGATTGGATCAAAGTAGATTGAGAGGTAGGTAGAAAACCTTCATCACTGGATAATGAACTCTTCACCAATGATTGATGCTTAATAAATGTATGGAATGTTCTTTTTTAGGTTTCCTCTCTTTTGATTTTATCAAGGATGGATTAATTTGTCTGCATTTATTTATGGAATTTTCCAATCTTTACATGAGCCCTTCGCAATTTCTTTGATATTATTTATCCAACAATTATTTGTTCCACCCTCTTATCACCCTTGTATACCCCATTTTATGATAATTGGATGGGATTTCTTGGATGTTGAAGTATTCACTCTATTTATATTCTTCCTCTCCCACCATTCTATGTGTTCTTCATCATTGGACCTCAGGGTCACCAGGTTGACATTATCGTGGTGGGTTCGATCATGATCAAACACCTAAATTTAGCGTGGTTATAAAAATGAAGTATATGATGAAAATTGTAGATATACTAGGATGGATTGTAGGTTTCGGGTAATGCCTACATAGATTTTGGATCTAGAGCAGTGACGATAGGGCATGGTGCGATGGTTGGGGATGTGCGGGGTTCGGGAGGCAGAAATATTCCATTGGTGATGGACCAGGCATGGACGAACACATATATAAAACCCTCAACACAAATAAAAGTATAAGAAGTGTTGATTACAGAATGGAGAAGCACATAAAGATTTATTGGGTTTTTATGAAAAACCATACTACATGGCATATAGTCCAAGAACACATTCCATGTAGTTCCCTGGATAAAACGGCTATGGTTTTAAGGAATATAAAGATCACATGATATTTATGACCCTATATGTGCTGTGTGAACCTATTCAGGTGTTCTGGTATGTACTTCAGGAGTACATGGTCATGGGAATGACTAGGAACAAGGCCACAAGTGGGAGTACACAATCGTGGCCTAGTAATCAGACACAACCAAGTACACGACACGACCCAAAGTATATGGGAATAACCAGATGTACATGAGCATAGCTGGGATATACACAGGCTATCTAGGAGCACATGGTAAGGCCTTGGGTGGCCAAGAAATTTTTTATAGTACTCGTACATGTCATAAAGTTCTACATTGTTAATAAATCCATGTGCAGGTGAGGACACGATCAAGTTTCCATGTGTGGTCACATGCTCTGTTACCCAAAGTGCACACTGTATACTTTTCTTGGGAATTCCCACCTTTCATATCTCCAACTTATGGACTCAGATTTTAGACCATGAGTAGCCTTTATTGAGTAGTTTTCTATGTAGAACATGATGGTTGAATTCATAGTGAATTTCTAAACATGATTTGAGGTGTTTCGAGCACGATTCTCCTTTAGGTGGAATTTTACTAATAGGAGTGATCAATAGAGATCATAAGAGAGAATCTGAGGTTGGAAACCCCGTGACACATTAGGGTACAGGTACACTATATTCCTCTATACCCATCGAGTGGTACCACCTACCATACTAGAGCATGAGTCCTATAATTACTTACTGGGACCTCTATCATACCATAGTATGAGTCCTCTATTATAGATTGTTACCCATCAACTATAGAACATAATGGTTAGGTGAGAGTCCTCCACATAGGTTCCTTATATGGATATGTCTGATTCTAGGGTCGATACTCCTTTATCACACTTGGGAATGGGTCCATCATACTATTTAAAGAAGTAGATTTAGTACTCTCCCATACTACAACATAGAGTGGGTCTTATATCTACGAATTGGTACTCCCCCATCTTGGAGCTCTAGTGGGGGGCTGGTCCTCCACATGAATGTGTGGCTCCGTAGGTTGTGGAGCAAGGATTCAATGTGTAGGACCCTCCACAAATATTCTAGTGAGGTTTCCTAAGAGATTGAATGGGGTTGGGTATCCCTTGGCTGTAGAGTACTGCAGAGTGGTGTGGTCACATCCACACATATTCTTGTACGGTTACATGTGAAATTGGGAATCAGAGATGTACCTTTAGAGCTATATACTGACTAATAATTTTTATCTATTTTGTGGATATGGAGATCCTATTTCACTCTCATTTTGGATTCTTATTGAGAATATTTATGTGTTTATGTTTTTTATCTCAGTTTTTGATTGAAATGCTTTTGTTAGATTAAGATGACTACTATTGTATCATTTAGATTGTTCCCCAATTGTTTTTTGGGGTGTCCTACTAGGTATGTATTTATTCACTCCTGCATGGACTTTTCCCACACATTTTGTGTCTTATGCTAATGATAAATAGATCGATGGTGACATTAGTGTAGCGGAGAGATACCTGGGTGCATTGACCACATTTGGTGGTCAGACATGGAGATTAGGATTCAGGATCTCTCATCATTTTCCATTTTTTCAGTTGTTGTCATTTTGGGACATATTTTCTAGATGGGCATATATTTTACGCCCTTTTACACTTTGGATGTCTACTACCATACTCTGATGAATTCCCAATAGTTTATTTCATGCATGGTTATACTCTAGATATTGTAGCATTTGTATTATTCCTTTGCACTTTTTCCCGGAGATGTTTGTGTGTGTGTAAACATTATTAGGCTATATCCTCTCATTTCATTTATCCCTTCTCAGTGCTTGTAACTAAACCCTAGACTATTGAAGGCATGCTTGGTGTTTTCACACTCAACCTCTCATCAGCTAGGCATGTGTCGGTGGGTCGAGTCATGAAAATCTCTATATCAAAATTACAGCTTTCATGGAATTTTATTTTCATTGAAATGGATCATTTTTATATAATATTTAGGGTAGAATAGATAACAACTATAAAATATCTTATTAATTTCCATCATAACAGGGTTTATTTTACTACCCTTGGTGGGAGCATTCATCTGTTTAAAGGGGATTAAGACCTACGATTTAGTTGGGATGGACCTCCACTTCTTGAAGTCAGTTGGATTATATATTGGGTATCATCCCTCATACTAGATTCTGATTAAAGGAGTTATTGAAGTGAAATAAAAAACTAGTTTGGGACATCACATAGGTATTTCTCTAAGTTTTATTTGGGTTACCTACAAAATGATAATTTGGGTTCTCTGTCAATTTAATTTTTGGAACAAAAATATTTTCCTTTTCATATGTGGATCACATTAAATTAAAAGTGTTAAAAATACTGCTTGATGACTAAGAGTATAATATATTTATTCACCCCAGTGTATCTTAATGGGTCACCCTAGGAATTTTTTCTAAAATGGTGGACGGAACTTTTTGGATGTGTATTGATTATATAAATCCAATTTGATTCACTATCAATAATAAATATCCTTTACCATACATCAATGATTTATTTGATCAATTAAAGGGAGAAATTTGATTCTTTAAAATTGATCATTGATTAGGTTATCACCAACTCAAGGTGAGAGAATCAGATATTCTAAAGATTTCTTTTTTAACCATAAATGAAAATTATGAATATCATGTAATGCCTTATGACTTGAATGACGTTTCTATAGTATTTATGATTTTTATTAACTAAATATTTCATCATCACCTTGATTCTCTTATCATGGTGTTTGTGAATGATATTTTAGTCTACTCTAAGATTGAAGAGAAGTATAAGAGAAATTTGGTAATTTACTTAGGATTTTTTTTGAGATCATTAGCATTAGGATAAGCCATCTAAATATAGAACTCGGATCCAAGAAGTTATGTTATTGGGGAATATGCTATCTAAAAAGGGTATTTTGGTCAATCCAGGGAAGCTGAAGGTTTTTATGACTTGGGAGGAGCCAAATAATGTCTTCATGATACAGATATTTCTAGGATTAGTAGGCTACTATTGGTAAATTATTCGGGATTTTTATAAGATAGAATCTTCATTGGCCACACTCACTTAGAAATGTTAGGTAACTAATCATAATAAGGATCACTCAAAATAATATTGGAAGAAGAAATTAGAACAATGAAAGTGGCACTTCTTTATTTCTATGTAATGATGAAGAAGAAGAAAGAGATGGGGAAAGAAGAATCCCTACTGTAGAAGAACACTATCTCAAAGAGAGGGAGAGACCAACCAAGGTCTATCTTACAGTATCCATCTATACTAAAAATCAATTATTAACCTCTCACATAATATGAAAAACTATTTTTAATATCCCTCTACCAAATCATAGAACATAATAACTAATAAATGTGTAGATAAAAAACTACCCCTAGTAGTTGGAACACATACCCACACACAAAAACACCATCAATACCATGTTACTAACATTTCCCTTATCCAGGCTTGAAAAACCACCTATCCCAAAGGTGGACCTCTAAAATTAAAACATGACATAAAACTAGAATAATGGGATGAATCTTGTACCAACATCAACATCAAACCTAGTGAACTTTGGTTGGTCTTCTACAATAGTATCTTCTCTTGGGGAAGAAGATCAATTGAAACTACTATAAACACGGTCACCCCATTCACCCCATTAATTGATTCCCTACCAACTTAAATTCTTTTAGTAGTCTTTTTATTTGAAATCACTAAAAATAGTACATCCTTTTCTGAGCTAGAAAAGAGGTCAAGAATTGTTTCCCGAGTTGGGATTGGATTTAGAAGGTCGGTCATGAAAGCAGATGGAGAAAAACATGCACTTTTATTTTTTACTAATGAATATCTACTCTAAACAATATGTGAAGTAACGATGTTAGGATATTCATAAACATGGGATCTGTACTATAATTAAAATTCCCTATGATTGATAAAAACTATGTTATACATCATCCAATCCAAGATAATAACCCTTAAGGTGCCTCTGAAAAATTCTAACCTAACTTCCATGTTCAAATCTTGACCAAATACCTTTGGGAGGAGATCAACCCAGGAAGGAGAAACATGACCAATGACAAGAATCTTCCCTCACCCTTTTTTGAATGCATGAATAACTATTGAAACTGCATTACCTCCACCATACACCACAAAATCTTTATATGAACTCTCTATATATTTTTTAGGAACCTTTAATCTATCAACTAGGAAGTTCTCCCAAAATTATACAACATAGACAAGATTTGGGTTATCCAAGTAACCTAAACTATGCTAGTCAACAATAGTATCTCACCAACTTCCCAAACCAACACATTAAACAATGTATTTGGCCACTAATATCCATTATTCAACAATTATAACACTTGATATCATGAATATAAAAATAATATCCTTAGGATATAAATAAAACTTCCAAGGGGAACCATCAATCTAAGACACAACTCTTATGTATTCTAAATAAACAACTAAAAGTTCCTCCCATAATAGGAAATCAGCCTCCACTCCCTCAAAGAGACTGTAATAGTACCATATCAATATTTTGAATTTACAACCCCTCTTCAAAATAAAATCATAATCCCTATATGTTACAAAACAAAAAAAAAATGATTTTATTTGGAACAATTTTTACAACAAAATAAAAATGGTCAAACTATGTTGTATAAATAATACCACTTGAACCAGACTCTATTTTAAAAGTATATTGAGTTTAATCTAATAGAACTTAAAAAAATTATGTAATTACCTTGAATGTCATCTTGGTATCTTGTAAAATGTCACCCCAAGCTCCTATAGTCACATTCCCTGAGTAAAACACCACCTCCACTTCTCACTAATCAAATAGAGACAACATCCACTAATGCAACCCATCATTAGACACTAGGTTTATTGAAATTATGTGGTTTATCTTGAAAAATCAATGTTCATGTTGGAGATATTTCTTGACTGCCTGGGGATCCCAAAAATTCTCATAGAATATAACTATATCTCCCACCTCAATATTTAAACCCACTTCCCTTATCCTATTACAAATCAAAAACAAAACTGCACCATTAAAATATTTATTTAAGATATATTTATCAATGGACAAATGTTGTCTAATGCTTCTAATAGAAACCTAATAGGATAACAGATAGTCTGTAAGTCCTTCATGAATTTTTTGTATCCTGTTCTAAAAAATTCTTCAAGTAAATCATCACAAGGCTTTCATCAATATTTCTATGTTCTTCATTGGTCAAGATATGATTAGTGATTTTATTTCCATTTTATTCTAATAGTTATTATTTAGGCCAATTAACTACATCTCCAATAACAAAAAACTCTTCTAGAATAGAAACTTGAAGAATATTAACAACCTTAGCTTTTGAATTTTTTTCTCCACACTTTTCTAGACTCTAGCGAGTGTTCAATATCTTTTTATGACTTTTCTACTTTACATTCTATTCTTGTTCTATAAGATTCATTCCATACCATCACCACATGCCATACCTACAGACCTCAGTTTTCCCTCTCCTCATTACTTTCCACACTCCTTGAGTTAGAAGATGATAAGCCTACTTCTCTATCGAAGAGAGTAGGAGTGGAATTTTATTACTTACCATGAGACTCTAATATAGTTGTCAGTTCAATCAGACTCTTCTCATTAGTAGATAGAGGTTTCAGTAGACTAGGATCAAGGTGCTCACTTAGTTTCATTTCCAATGATTTTTTTTGGAATTCTAGAATTGGATCATTGTATAAAAATCATAGAAAAATGTTGTTCCTAAAAAAATTATTGATTAGTTAAATATGTTATTTCTTAGAGTTGTGACTGTGTGTTCTATAGGGATTCTTGGTCCTTCCTCGAATACTCTACCCAGTTCTTAGAAATAAATCATTAATAGATGTCTGAATTTCCTGCAACATGACCACATGTGCTTGCATCGAGCATTTCACTTCTGAACTCATAGAAGAATCTCTATAATTCATCCTGCACTAAAAAAAATCACACAACTCATGAAATCCACCCTTCCACCATCCAAACAAATATCCAATGACTAGAACTTAGCTATAAAGTTATGCACTCAATAGAAAACACTCTACATCACTCCATATATGATCATCCACATTGTGCACGCACCTCACAATTATACCACACAGAAGGAAGTTGTATGATGAAAGAGAAAAACATATTCTAAAATAGTATTTGTGTCAAGTTACAAATTTATCACATCTACAATAGAGATTATGTATTCTACAAAAATCTATTCCCAAGCATTCGAGTCTCTCTAAAATGATCACGGTTCTCCAACATCAATCTATTCTAGAATTAAGTCTCTAAAGTTGTTAGGAAATTGATCCTAATAAGGATCACTGAGTAGAATATAGGATGAATATAATATAACAAAAATAATGGAACTTTTTATTTCCAGATGAATAAGAGGAAAAGGAAGAAAGAGATAGGGAATGAAAAACCCATGTGGGAGAAGACCACTCTCTCGAAGACGAAGGGAAAGACATCCTAAGTTCTATCCTGCAACATCCAGTTATACTATAAATAAATTACTAACCTATAAACTACTACAATATAGTGTATTTAATATCCCTATACAAAATAATATATCACAACAATTAATAAATTTTTAGGGACAAAACTTTCCCTGGTAGTTACAACTGATACCGGCAAACAATAGCTCCAATAGCCCCATTTTCTTTGCAAGAAAGGAGTGATGTTTTATAGAGATCAGGATTTCAATCCTCTTTTTAAGATAAAAATCAATAATGAATCTCATCCCTAATATTGCTCTTACAAAAGGTTTTCTAGATATATGTTGTTTTCTATGATTAATTACATATAGGCATGGGTTTTATACTCATACAATAATCTCATATGGTAGCTTGTGGATCAAAGAAACTATGTACACCTAAAATAAATTATCCCACCCATTACCTTGAGCTAGAGTTTTTTATGCATGAACATAAATGTTGGAGATATTGTCTATTTTTTGATAAGTCTATAGTATATACTGATTAAAAAAGTCTAAGAAATATATTTTCTCAGAAAGATCTAAACCTCCTGAAGATTCAATGGATGGAGTACCTTTACATGTTTGATTTTGATCTCACTTATATGAAAGGTATGAGAAATTTTTTTATCGACACCCCTAGAAATGACTTTTCATCTCAGGATTTAAAGGAATCCAATAAAGAGTATAACCTTATGAGACTTTTTATACAATTGAATCTGGAATTAGAGGAGGGTAAGGTATGTATGTTCCTTGAGGATGTGTGATTTAGTCCATCTCTCCTTGAATTAATATCTTTAGAGAAACTATAATATGAATAATTTCAGTGTATTAGAGGAACTATACACAGTAGAGGGACAACCATTGAATGGTATCTACCATAAGATGGTATTTTTTTCTTCATGAATGTACGGTATGTAGTTCCCTTATATGTTAGAAGGTAATAATGGTGAACATCCATCAATATTAGCGGTCCATTCATCTTGGCCCCACAAAAATTTATTATGATATGATGAATCAATACTAGTGTATTTGCATGATATGGGATATTGATAACTTTTTATCTCAATGTTATACATGTTAGAAGGTTATATATAAAAACTAAAATCCATCTAGTTTTCTCTAACCCATTCCTATCCCTACCAATAAATGGGATGATGTGTCCATATATTTTATCATCATATGGACTCATACCCCTAGGGGAAGAATAATATTGTGGTCACCATTGATCATCTAATTAAATATTCTAATTTTATATCAAAAAAAGATAGCATGAAAATAAAGGATCTCTTGAAGCTATACATCTAGGAGATTATGTGAGTGCATGGTGCACTCTATACCATTAGTTTTGAAAGAAATCCTCAATTTACTTACATACTTTGGAGAGGCCTCCAAGAAGAAATGGGATCATAGGTAAAGCACAGTAATATTTAACTTTAACAACAAAAATAGTGAGGTGAAGTAGGAGAATCATATTTTGTAAGATATTCTTCAAGATTAATTTTTGGACATCAGAGGTTCATGGGATATCCATTTTATACTAATTGAATTTTCTTATAATAATAATTACCAATCTTATAAACAAATGGATTCATTTAATCATCTATATAGTATACCCTATCATTACAGTATATTTTTTCACATATGTGAACCTATTTCCAGTTACTTATTTTGATTATTTTTGATATTTTTTTATCCTTGCTTTTTTGGGATTTTTGGTGAAAAATAAGAGTTTTGGGGTTAACAGCATTTGGCGCATGGTTGGTGCATAGTTTGGAAAACAATGCACCCTTTACCAGGAAAATGTGTGGCCAAAGTGAAATTTTTTACAGTGGATAAATGGTCAACACATGGTTTGTAAACCATGCAGGCTAATCATGTGTCATTCTCCACTCAAACAATAAGGGGTGCACGATTTCCGCATGATTTGGAAAATTGTGCTAGAAAAATGTGTGTCTTTTTTAGGTAATTAAAAAATGGATTTTTATATTTTTTATATCCCCAATATTTAACCCTAAACACCACTATTACTTCCCACTCAAGATGCATCACCCTAGGTGCCTCCCTAGACATCTTTCTCCCATGCACCTCCATTTTGGTGGAGATTTTGGTGTGGTTTCTCCTCAACTATTCAAGTAAGTACCTCATCTATTGATTTATCATATTTTATAGGATTTATCTTCCTCTCTCTTAGGGTTTTAATTTTCTAGTGGGTTGGGTGACCTATTTATGGTTGAATCTTATTT
This sequence comes from Viscum album, assembly GCA_963277665.1. Classification (NCBI taxonomy): domain Eukaryota; kingdom Viridiplantae; phylum Streptophyta; class Magnoliopsida; order Santalales; family Viscaceae; genus Viscum; species Viscum album. The sequence goes on from OY728153.1 coordinate 135,248,131, forward strand.
TTTAGGGTTCAATATTGATGTTTTTGGGTTGATATTTCTTTTATAGGGTTTGCTTGAGGTGTAGTTGTGGTTTAGAAATGATTTTTATAAGTTTCTACACTTGAGGTTAGTGGTTCTATGCTTAAAAATTATATGGTGATTTTGATATGCTTTATTTTCTTCTTGGTTCTGTTTTATGCATTGTTTGTGAGGTGAAAAATATTTTTTTAGAAGGATTTAAGGTGCGTATGGCATGAAAGTGGACTTTCTAAAAAAATTGGTTGTTTTCAAGTGCATTACCTTATTGTGTTTCTTTAATGTGTTTTATAAGTTGTAAAAGAGGCTTAATAAATTGTTCATGTGATGTGTTATGTATTATGTGGAATTTAAATTGAGAAAAAAGGGAATCATAGGTAACTAGATAGGTAGACTAGGACTAGTATTCTAGTTGGATCAGTGGGGTCGAGTCCTAGTTCTTTCTAGTAGGATTGGAGATGCAAAACTAAATAAACATTAATGGTTGGATGCTACTAGAATTTTGGATATATTTCTCTTTAGTGGATCATGCATTATAATGATTATCAGTGTGGTTACTATACCATATTTCTCCAAGATATGAGGTACAAAGTGTCCCACTTCAGTTAGCACCTATAGTGACTTCCCATTACATAGTTCTTTTTTGTGATATTTCCCTTACCATCGACATCTGATGAACTTGGTTGGATATTCCAAAATTAAATCATTTTTTAATTTATTTTTTTCCTACAAAAATGTCTATAGATTCTAGTTTTTATAAGAATTTCATGTTAACTTGTCTTATAATGTTTTTGGTATGGAATATTTCTTATTGGGTGGAATCCTGTTGGGATTTGGATCACACTTTTCATTCACATTTGGGTGTTCGTATATTTGGTTATGTTTGAATCAGATAAAGGAAACATGTATCATGATGGTGGTTCAGTTTTCTAGTGGTCTTCTCTTGCAGGTTGTGGTGGTGGTGTCTTGAGGATGATTCTCCTCTTGTTTAATGGTGGTTTTGGGATAATGTCATTGCTCCAATTTTATTTTAGTATTTTTGAGTTTTGTTTAATGTTGTAAACCATGAATATAAAAATCATCATACTATGTTTGGTTATGATTATTGAGTTATTTTTTTTAGTTTTTTTTGTTTTTTATGAATGTATAAATGGGTGAAATCGTTCCTATTAAGTTTTTTGATACACAGACACTTGTTTCCATCCCTTGGGGATCAGAAATTCCATTCGAGTCATGCCATAGATCAGGTCAGGTATTGGGTTGGATGAAACTCCATCTTGGATTTTTAAAAAATGGTATCAGTATAGGTCATGCTATTTTTGGTTCAAGTTATTTGGGATGAGTCTAGATAGACTGGAGCTAGGACTATTGGGGATTGAGGTTCCGGTTGTGAGTATGGTTCCCTACCAGCACACCTCGTGACAGGTCTTGGGTCACTAGGGGATTTTGTTATATTGTTTTTCTACTCCTCTAGATGAGATGTATAGGATGTATAATTTATATGGACACTGGTTGGGGGTGAAGTGGTTTTTTTGTTCTTGTTATCATAATGGTTTTGGTTGTGTTTTGATTTCTGGATATGCTTTAGATTTGTTGTTGAAAATTTTCCGAATGATAGTATTGATGGTTTTACTTATTCTTATTGCTTATATTATAGAAAATCATCCCTTTAGAATTTGTGTGAAATCACAGGAATAGGATAGAGAGATTTATCACAATCCAAATGATCAGAAACATTTGAAAGCTATGGTTTAGGATATCTAATCTTCAAGAAAGGGAGAAGGTTCTGGTCCTACTCTGTTAAGAGAAGCTGAATCAGGTCCTGGTAAGGACAAAGATTAAGAGTTTCTATATACCAATCCTCCTACTTTCTAGGGTAATGAAAAAACTCAGGAAGTAGAAGAGTGCCTTGAGAAGATAGAAAAGATGTTTGAATTCTTTGATATTCCTGTATAGGTTCAAGTGAAATGTGCTTAATTTCTATTAGAAGGTCCCAGTCAAAGGTGGTGGGACACTATGGTTCAAGTTGGGAAGATAGAGAAAATGAATTGGAAATATTTCACGATAATTTAAATGAGAAATAATGTCCCAAGTTTATAGAATATTCCAGGTCCCAAGAGTTAATGGATCTTTCCTAGAGAGACTAGATAGTGATGGATTATGCCAATAATTTCATGGAGTTGGTACTGTACACACATGAGATTTTCTCCAATGAGATGATGAAATCTCGAAGGTTTGAGATATGGTTGTGGCCATATATTTAACATATGGTTTCTTATTTAAGTTGAAGACCTATGCTGAGGTGGTTGATCATGCTTTTATGGTTGAGATCGATAAAAAAGAAAAGTCTGGATTCCCTGGAGTAGTGTTAGCTATTGGTATTGGTAGTTTGTCAGAGAAGAAGAGGAAGTGGGATGAGTAGGGGAATAATGGTGGTGGTAGATTAGTCCATCCATATCAAATATTTTCATTAGTATTTTCGAATACTGGATCAGTTGTGTTCCACTAGTGTGGGAAGTCGAGGCATCTACAATCAACATGTCCATCCCCACCCATATCTTTCCATCTGTGTGTCCATATAGTACATTTGAATCATTTTCTTAGGGAAACTAATTCCTATTAGAGTGGTGTGGGATATTTAGCTTCTAGATGAATGTTATCCCAGTCAGAGCTATCTAGGATAGTGGGATATCAATTTGTAGTCATGGAAGTGGTACTAGATCATCTTATAGGTAGAGTCAGGTTTGGGTAAAGCCACAGGCTAGTGGTAATTATGAGGCTTAGGCTATGATAAGACATCTTTATGTTGTGGACAAGGTACTAGAAGTATCATATGTGGTACCAATGATAGTTTGAGGTACTATTTTTTTGAATCATCCTTAGCTATTGTTTTTTTTGATACTAGTGCCTCTATTTCCTTCGTTTCTTCCCATTTTGTGGATTTTTTGAAATTGTCACATGTTCCATATGTGATGGATTTGGTAACACCACTTGTGAAGAAGAGAATGTTTTTAGGTTTTCGTTCTAGGAACTCATCATTTCAAGGGATGAACTAGAAGGAGATTTTCAAATTTCAGAAATGGAATGATTTGATGTAATCCTAAATATAGATTGGATGGCGTGTTTTCAGTTCCACATCGATTGCTATAGGCAGTGAGTAATTTTTATGGCACCTGATGGGAGTACCCAAGCCTTTCATGGTGAATAGGATCCTCAGTTGGGTTGTGCTGGACCTCCACTTATGAAATTAAGTAAACTAATTTTTTAGTTATCATCACTCACATTGGAGGATGATAATGGTTCTCTTAAGGGTGAATTACCTCTTGTAGTGGATGAGTTACTAGAAGTTTTTTCTAGAGGATTTTTCAGAATTACCTCTGGAGTTGGATGTGGAGTTCTTAATTGATTTTTCACTTAAAACACAACCTATATATACTCCCTCAAATGTTATATCCTCCACCATATTGAGGAAATTAAAGGTACAACTATATGATTTGGAATCCAAAGGATTCATTCCCCCGAGTGTCTCTCCTTGGGCTTCCCTAGTCCTATTTTTGAAAAAAGCCCAATCGATCATTTCGGAAATTTATTGATTACCAGAAGATGAATAAATTGACAATAAGGAAAAAATATCATTTTCCTTGTATTAATGAACTCGTCAATCATATTAAGGGGGAAAGGATCTTCTATAAGATTGAATTGCACTCTGGTTATCACCAAGTCATATTTAGAGTGTAGGGTGTTCCAAAAATGGCATTCTAAAGTAGGAACGGCCATTTCAAGTACTTGGTCATGTCGTTCAGGTTGGAAAATTCTTCGGTGGTCTTTATGGTGATTATGAATATGGTGTTTAATCAGTATATTGACTCCTTCATTATAGTGTTTTTGGATGACATCCTGGTCTATTCTGGATCTAATGAGGAGCATGAAAATCATTTGAGGATTTTTTGGGCACTCTTTGGGACCATCACCTCTATAATAAGTTTTCAAAGTGAACAATATGTAGAAATAAATTAATGTTTCTTATTCGTGTGATCTCAAAACTAGGGGTTTATGTGGGCCCCTAGAAAATCAGTGTAGTTAGGTCATGGGAGCAGCCGAAGAATGTTTTTGAGACAATGAGTTTTTTGGGCTGGGAAGGTTACTACAAACGGTTCATATGGGATTTCTCTCAGCTTGATTATTCCATGACTGCACTTACCTGGAAATGGGAAAAGTTTGAATGGATCTCAAAATGTCAAGAGTACTTCTAGGAGCTTAAGAGGTGTTTGAAAAACATCCCTGTTTTTATCCTGTTGGAATCCAGAAATGGGTATGTGGTTTATTTTCATGCCTTAGGTATAGGTCATGGGTGTGTTCTTATGTAGAATGAACATGTGGTGGTGTATGGTTCTTTATAGTTCTAACCACACAAAAAGAATTATCTAACCCATGACCTAGAATTAGTGGTGGTAATTCATTCCTTGAAGACTCGTGTTGTTATCTTTTTGTGGAGAAACTTGTAGTTTATTCTGATCATAATATTTTTGCTTAAATTTTATACCAAAAATATCTGAATATAAGGAAATGTCGCTAGGTTGAGTACCTTCATGGGTTCAACTTTGATATAGTTTATACCCCAGGAAAAGGTAATTTTGTGGCAGATTCATTGTGAAGAAATGTGACAGTCTAGATATTGAAAGAGTCTAGTGTTGAGTGAACATTGATGGGGTGCTTTTCTTAGATGCACTTGGAAACCAAGGATCATAGTGGAGGTGCATTCTTGGACAGTATATAGTTAACTCCTCCTCTTATAGAGTTGATTTAGCAGGAGAATCCTGGTGATGATTTGTTCTAGAAGTCTATATAGTTCCTTAATGGTGGGGAGATTCCTTGTGATTGGTTATTGCATCCCAATGGAGTTTTGTGCTTCAAGGGTCACTTTGTGGTGACATTATCTATGAGAAAGGTGGTTATGTGGCATAGCCATTAGTCTTAGTGGGTTATCCATCCTAGTACTACCAAGATGTTTTATGATGTTCATTAGAATTTTTGTTGGCCAGGTATGAGGTGGGACATATCCTACTTTGTATCACAATTTTATACATGTTAGTAGGTGAATGCATTGCACCAGAGGCCCTCTCGTTTCTTCATCCACCACCCATTAATACCTAGAAGTGGGATTAAATCGCCATGGAATTTAGTTTTATCTTACTTTATACACCCTGAGGAAGGAATTTTATTTGGGTTGTGATCGATCATCTGACCAAATCAACTCATTTCATTCCTATAAAAGATTCATCTAAGGTGGATGAGTTGGCCCAGTTTTATGGTCGAGAGATAGTGAGGATTCATGGCGTGGTGTCAAAAATAGTTTTTGATAGGGATAATCATTTTACATCATGGTTTTGGGAAGGAATTTATAAGGAAATGGGGTCACAGTTCAAGTTGAGGATGACTTACCATCCTCAAAAAATGGCCAGATAGAGTGGGAAAATCATATTTTGGAAGACATGATCCGCGCATGTGTGTTAGATTTAAGTGGTTCTGAGGATATCCATCTGGTATTGGTTGAGTTCACATATAAAAATAGTTACCAATATTCAATTCAAATGGATCCTTTTGAGATTATTTATGAATGTTAGTTTTAGTCACCTTTGTGTTGGGATGAGGCGGGTGAGACCTCACTGTTTGGACTGAACCTTGTGAAAGAGACTTCAGATAAATTCAAGTTGATCAGGTTGAATTTTTTAGATATAAAAGTCTCTATAAGTCTTATGAAAATTAGAGGTTCCGATATATGGAGTTTTCTATGGGTTAACATGTTCTCTTCTAGGTGACACCTTTCTTGGGTCATCATCATTTGGGAAAACATGGAACACTAATGTCGACGTATGTTAGATCTTCTGAGATTACCGAGCAGGTTGGTAAGGTGGAATATTGGTTATATTTTCCTTCATAGTAGATGTTAATTCATTAAATGTTTATTGTGTCCCATTTAACAAATGTATAACTTAGATCTGTCTCATGTGATGATTTGGGATGAATTGGAGTCGGAGCCCGATTTATCTATGTTTGATAGAACAGTGCAGATTGTAGATTCCCAAGAAAAAGTGCTTTGTGGGAAGTCTATTCCATTGGTTTGTGTGATTTTTAAGAATGGAAATGATTAGCATGAGATACAGGAGAAGAAGACTTGGGTGGAAGAATAATATCCATTTTTAATCTCTGATAAAGATTCTGGTTGACTTTTTGGGGGTGAATAGATTTCATGGTGGGGATAATTGTCACATCCACAAATTTATTACCAGAAAATCGTTATGTTTATTTTTTATCAGATGTATATTCTTGATTTTTCTTTGGAGTTTGGTGAAAAATGAGATTGTTTGGGGTGAAAAGAAGGTTGATCATGGTTAGCGTATGGTTGGGAAAACCTTGCACCCTTTCCCAAGAAACCACGCAACGAAAATGAAATTTTGGACAGTGGTTTACCACATAGTTAGTGCATAGTTTGTAAACCATGCGGGATAACCATGTGACATGCTCCAATCAGATAGTAAGGGGAACTTGGTTGCCACATGGTTTGGAAAGTCATGCTAGAAACCCATATGACCTGTCTAGGTCATTAAAAATTGGAATTTTATTTTTTTTCTCCCCCCGATTTTTAACCCTAAACACCCATATTTCTCAAACTCGGGATTATTCACCCTAGGAGACTCCCCAATCCTTTTTTATGTTCTAGACATCAATTTTTTGGTTATTTTGGTGTTTTTTATCCATGATTATTTAATTAAGTTCCTATGTCCCTTGATTTATCCTCTTATATAGGGTTTATCTTCCTCTCTTTTGGGTTTTCACTTTTCTAGTAGGTTTGGTGACCTATTTTGGGTTGGATCTTGTTCTTTAGGGTTCAATATTTATATTTTTCATTCGATATTTCTTTTATAGGTTTCTCTTGTGGTACATTTTTGGTTTAAAACTGATTTTAGGAAGTTTCTACACTTGGGGTAGGTGGTTCTATGCTTAAAAATTATTTTGTGATTTTGATATTCTTTCTTTGCTTCTTGGTTGTGTTCTATACATTGTGTATAAGGTGAAAAATGTGTTTTTAAAAGATTATAAGGTGTGTATGGCTTGAATGTGGTTTTTATAAAAAAATTGGGTTTTTTCAAGAGCATTCTTTTATTGTGTTTCTTGAATGTGTTTTATAAATTTATAAAGAGGCTTAATAAATTGTGCAAGTTGTGAGAAACATGTTTTAATGTGGAATTAGTGTGAATGTGAATTTAAAATAGTTTTTGGGTTATGAAAATGGTGTTTTATCATGTAGGTTATATTTACTGGATTATCCATGTGTGAAATTGATGCGCTATGTGATATGTGGAATGTAAATTGAGAATAAAGTGAATCCTAGGTAAATATATGGGCAGACTAGGACTCGTATACTAGTTGAATTCGAGGGGATGAGGCCTGGTTCTTTCTAGAAGGATTGATGATGAAACACTAACTAAACTATTATGGTTAAAGACTACTATAATTTTGTATAGATTCATCTCTAGTGGATGATTCATGAGGATGATGATTAGTATGGTTAATATAAAATGTTTCACTAAGATACAAGGTACCTAGTGTCCAACTTTAGATACTTTTTATAGGGACTTCCTGTGATTTAGTACTATTTTGTGATATTTCTCTTACCATCGGCATACAATTCACTTGACTGGATATTTCAAAAGAAAAGTATTTTTTCATTTAAAATGTTTTCTAATATTTTTATAAAACATGAATGTTAACTTATCTCATAATGTTTTTGGAATGGAATCTATTTTATTGGGTGGCATCCTACTGGGATTTATCTCACACCCTGGATACACCTTTGGGTGTTTGCAGACTTGGTTATGTTTGAATCAGTTAAAGGGAATATGTATCATTATGGTGGTTAGGGTGTCTCGTGGTATTCTATTAAAGGTGTTGGTGGTGGTGTCTTGGGATGATTCTCCTCTTGTTTCATGGTGGTTTTTGGGATAGTGTTGTTGATCCCCTTTTGTTGTTTTCCTTCTGAGTTTTTTTAATAATGTATATTTTGAATTTGAAAATTATCATTCTATATTTGATTATGATTATTCAGTTATGTTTTTTTATATTATTTTTGGCTGTTTATGAATGTTTAAATGGGTGAAATCATTATTGTATGTTGGGTTTTTTGGGTGGGTAACTATGTATTTTTTAATTTATTACCACCATTAGTTTAATGATAGTTGGAGAGTGGGAGAAGCATGCCTCGAGATAAATGGGACCTTTCAACATCACAATGAGGATTGAGAAAGCTACATACTAAATTTTTCCCCTCAATTGATTACTAAATATTACCCCTCAGTTGATTATTGATGATATATTCAAGGTTTCTCAATTGAATGGGTACCACCATAATCCTTATCATTTATTGGATTGTGAAGATATCGAATTTGAGTAGGATGTCTATGTGACCGAGAAATTGGTATGGATCATCAAATCCTAAGATAGGGTTCTACAAGGGAAATATATTTAACAGTTTTGAGTGTTCTAGTAGAATTGGGTAGATTCTCATGTTACTTTGGAATGAGTATACCTTAAAAATAAAAAATGGCCTTACGATTTCTCCAAAAAAGATTTAGGTTACCTTTTTGAGGGAAGAATGTGATATGGTATATAGAATGGTGATAACCATGATGTCATTTATAGGTGTTAAAAATTTTCATTTATTAGTTTTTACCTTTATTTTAGTCTTCTTTAAATTTCAATGTTCTATTGGTCCATTGGAATAACAACAAATTTTGACTAAAATGGGTTGTGTCATGACTAAGGAAGGTTTTTCCACTATCCAACCGAGAGATCCTACATATTTTATTGGAAGTTGGGTCACATAATGACTAAGAGAGGTCATGATGTAACCCCACAACAGAATAAGGCCTACTATCAGGGAATTTGGGTGGTGTAGTGACCTGGATTGGTCACTCTATGACTCATTTTAGGCATAGGGGCCCAATTTCCTAAGTGTGCGGTCATTCCATGACCTAGGAAGGTCACACTATGACTCAACCAGGGATATAAGGGTGATTTATGGGAGTTGGTTCATGCCTTGATAGGGTAGGTCATGCTGCGACTTGTTCTAGTAGGAATTTTAAAATATAATTTAAAAAACTACCCAATTATAATTTATTACCCATAAACCCCTTTTCTCACCATTTCAATCTCTAAGTACTCCCACACAATGAGATATATATCCCCATAAAATACTACTCATTTTTTATTAATTTTTCACCTAGTATCATATGAAGATCATTAGGTAGTTCCTCTCCTCTTCCTATGCCCTAATTCCTTCTTTTTTATTGTTTTTTATTATCCCCTATGGTTATATCAAACTAGGGTTTTCTTTTATATAGATTTATGGAATAATTTTTGGTATTTATGGTTTTCCCTTGATTTTATGGGATAATTACTCGTTTATTTTAGTGGATTCACCTTGGTTATCAATGGTTTCATGGATTAATGTAGGTGGTTCTGTGTTTTTTTATTGAACCTCTTGTGCCTAGTGTATAAAAATTAATGTTTTATAACATTTTAAGTTATCAAATGGTTTGTTTGAGTATTTTTTTTGCAAAGATTATTGATTGTTTGATTTTTTTATTCCTAGGGTAATGTATATGGTTTCTAAAACATGATTAAATTAAATAATTGGATGTTTAATAAATTGTTTGATGAAATACATATGAATAATGATCATTTGAAATATCACACTTCATGGGAAACCACGAGTACATGGTAAGGGGATCCTAGGTGAATGTATAGAGAATCATTTTCCACTATTTTAGGGTGTCACCCTGACTAGTGATGTAATATTTTTAACTATGAGGGAGATCTAGCTAACTATTGGGTTGTAGCGATTGTTTTTTTTCTTTATTTGGTTTCTATACCCCATATAGCTAGGAGACCAAGACCTTAGTAACCTTAGGGTGTTTACCCCATGTTTATTATTTTATAAATGTTTGAATAAATAATTTTTCTCTATATCTTATTTACTTAATAAAACCATTGTATTATATTGATTGTCTTTTAAAAGGAGTTTAATGAGAATTTTTATACATTTACATTCAAACCAAAATGTTTGGATCTTTATAAAAAATGTTTTTCTTGAAATAATTGGTGGGATCCTATTGGGATTGTTATGATCACACCCTTAATACACCCAATGGGTGTATGTAGACCTTTTTTTCAGTAATATAGGTAAAGGAAAGGTGTTTCCTGGACGCGACATGTAATCATGTTAGTTATTCAGATTATATGGAGGTGACATGGTGGGATGATAGACCTCATGTCACATGGAGGTGGGTAGAATATTATTTTATTCATTTTTAGTTCAACACATATGATGTTTATAGAAATTTTGTATCACCTATTTAGTTTCCCATCCCATTCCATTTTTTATTGGATATCCAATTATACTTGACTAATTTAGTTTGGTGTCAACATATTATTGGTTTCATTTCCATTATTTGTTTTATATTATGAAAAGTGGTTGTGATGATTATGATTATTTTTCATTGAGTACATGATTAACCAATACATTTATAGGTTATACCATGTTCTATGATAGGACACGTTGGATGATTTATTGAGAAAAATCATTCCCAAATAGTGTTATTGTTTCTAAGACATTAATTTCTAGTGCATGGTGATCAATAATTACCTTCATTCCTTTCCAAGAACTGGATTGGGTTCCAATGTCAGAGGTGTCCCAGGTTAGTTTATGACACACAATGTTAGTGCATCGAGAGTTGAGTAGTACCCAATGGTGAAGGTAGATAATGAAGTTCAGGTCTAGGACTAATTAATTATGGAAATACCTTCACCTCAATTTCTTTATGTTGGTTTCCCTTAGTTTTTTTGGGTTTATATTTTGACCCTTTACTTTATAGATCATACTATTGTTAATTGTAATGACCTTCAAATTTATGGGTCATTTTTTTAGAGGAAATTTGAATTTTTGGTCCAAGAGGAGGGGATTTTTTAAAAATTGGGACTCATATTAGGATTCTGAGAGTTGGAATATATTTATGGGTGTTTTTGATGAGGTTAGAGGACTAGAAGACATATCAGGTGATTAGAGGAGAAACAAGGAAGGGTCATGGTGACCTTGTTGTAGAAATATTCTATAAATAAGAGATGATGCCGCAATTAGGGTGTGTTGAGGCATAATGTGTGTCGTGTGTAATTAGTTTTTGGAGGAAGGGGGATGACTATACCACTAAGGGAATAATTTCACAAACCCTATGCATAAGATTAAATTTTTAGTGTTGGATGAGGTTCATTCCATAATAAAGTGTTTCACCATAAAGGCTATAGGTGTGGGATGCTTCAGGCCATAAGCTAGGGAGTTGTGCCATGGAGGGTTCTTAAGAGGTAGGTACATTGGGTTAATTTAGGTGGTTCTTCACTCCATGGAGCCTGTGAACACCACTGTAGCTGATGGTTATGTGTAGGAATTATTTCGTGGCCTTGTGGGTCACACCCCAGTGCAACCCCAAGTGAGGCTCATTGCATTAGGACCCCTTGGGTCCGCTGCAATATTCCTTTTATTACGTTTTAAAAATAGGTTTAGGACCATATTTTCTATCATGGTCCCTCAATTTATATGGAAGGGTGGATAAGGGGAGGTCCATTCAGCCAAATCCATTCCGCTTTTCTTCTTCCCTTTAGTCCCCCTTAATGAGAATATATTTTTTCATATTTTAAATGATGAGGGAATCAATGTTATGATTCTAATAATTTGGTTCTATACTCAATAGATCAAGGAACTACAAGTTAATATGGTTGGACAACCTAGTTTCTACCTTGTAACTCTCCAAGTAGTGGCATAGCCATATCTTGTAGACTATGAGGGGTCAAGGATACTTTCCTCTAGGAAACTAATGAAATAGAGTATTCCAATTCAAGTAGTTATGGTTTCTAGAGTTTGATAAAATAGTGGGAGACAATTAATTATTTACTTAATTAATCAATAATGTCTAATTTAGTAATCAAGATAAAATACTAATTGATAAAGTTTAATCATTATAGACAAAAAATAACAATCACCAACACCACCAGAAAATTATCACTATGATTGATATAGAATAAAGAAAATAACCTAACCATCAATAACTTTTAGGATTGGTATATGCACTTGTGAAAATTATTATGACAAGAGAGGAATATTTATGTATTTTAATCCTCACTTCCTTCTAATCCACCTTAGAGAGAAATCAAGGTGGAGAAAGATATGTACAAAAATAATGTAAATGATTAACTAGATGTATAATGTATCAAGTTTTCATCTATGTCCAGTTAATTTTTAAAAAAATAATAAGGATGAAGATGCCTACAAGATGCTAACTCATCTCTTGTAGTTATATCTAGATAGATCTAGGAATGAAAGATATGATATATCCAGTGCATTACACAGGTTCAAGATAGAATAAGGGAATCAATCAATACTTCATGTACTCAAAATGATCAGGTACATTGAGAGACTTGAAGCCCTTGGGTTCATAATAAACCAAGAACTAACAACTGATCTCATTATTACATCTCTAACATCAAGCCTTTTGAATTTTATTATTAATTACAATATGAATAACATGAAAAAGTCACTCAAGGATCTCTTGTCATTAGTCTTCCAAGATAATTAAGATATAAAGAATACTAATTATTCAGTCCTTATGGTGAACAAGAGAAGAAAGGGATAGGATAAAGGGGTATATAGTTAATTTTAAGATAAATAAACCAATGAACCATCATTCCAAAACGACAAAGATATAGAGGGAGTGAAATGAGAAGGAGTTAATATTCTTTTCTTGTGGAAATAATGTCTACTAGAAAAAAATTACAGATTTTGAAAAAATAATCAAGGTGACACTTCTACTTCTAGTATTTTTTTTCCATTGAATACAATTTGTCATTATCTATAAGTTGGGTATTGGATACAATATGTGGTTCACACATTGGAATATATATATAGGAACCCATTAGATTTTAGAAGATTACAAAGGGTTTGTTGGATCTCTGAGCTATGAATGGTGTTAGACTAGAAGCCTTTGTAGTGAGAAATTATCACCTTAATTTTCTTAGTGGTTTAGTTATTGTATTAAATAATTGTTATTATGTTCCCTCAGTTACCAAAAATATAATATCAGTGTCATGTCTGGACAATATCAGATTTTATTTCAAGTTTGGAAAAATATGGCCTCTCTTTAGTAAGAATAACATGTGTTATGGTATGGATCATCTTATAAATGGATTATATATAATTTAACTTTAAAATACTATAATGGAAATCAATGAAACAACCAACGAACATGACTCATATATCAACCACCTATGGAACATCAGGATTGGTCTTGTAAATAAGAATTATTTACAGAAATTATATCAAGTAGGGTATTTAGACTAAACTAAGTTAAAATCCTTTAATTTATGGAATGATTGTTTATAATAGAAAATTACCAAAGAACCCTTTTCTGGGAAAGTAATAAGAGCCACTAAATTACTGGAATTCGTTTATACTGAAGTATGTGATATTTTTATAGTAGAGGTAAGGGGTTAGTTTTCATACTTTATTACATTTAATTATGACTAAGTTAGGTATGTCAATATATATTTAATATTTTATAAGTTATATTACTTTTATATGTTTAAGGAATACCTACATAAAGTAGAAAACCAAATTTTTAAGAATATTAAGGCCCTTTTCTTAGACTAAGGTGGAGATTATCTTAACCAAGATTTCATTGATCACCTAAAGGAGTGTGGGATAGTAACCTAACTCACTCATTATTATACATCACATTGGAATTGTGTTAGTTAAAGGAGGAATATGAGATTTCATAACATTGTTAGATTAATTATGAGTTATTAAACTCTTTCATTATCTTTTTCAGGGATACAACTTTTAGATAGTGGCATATAACCACAATTGAGTACCAAATGAAGCTGAAAATGGGATTCCATATGAGTTGTGGTATAGAAAGAAACTCAGTTTATCACACATATGTGTATGAGGATTCAAGTATTTTTTGAAGACCAAACCTAGTGACAAATTATCATCCCAAGGCATTAAGTACATCTTAATAGGTTATCCTATAGAAAATAAAAGATATTACCTATATAAATATATAGATAAGAGAGTGATTGTATAAATACATGTTTTATTTATAGAAAGGTAGAACATTTCTAATTGAAATAATGTGAGTGAGATTGTATTCATTAAATTTTATGTTCCAGTTACATAAGAGCTGGTATGGGAACAATCTCAACCAGAAAAAGGGGGAAATGAAGATATTATTGAGACACAAGTACTAAATAGGTCAACTCGAGAGGTTAGAGAACCACAATGCTATGTTTATCTTATCACTGAGTCAAGTGACTCATTACTCAAATAGAATAATGAACCTCTGACCTATAAGGAAGTAGTATAAGGCAGGGATGTGTCTAAATGGAAAAAAACAATGCATTCTAAGATGGAGTCCATGTATAAAAATCAAGTTTGGATTTTGGTAGAACCTATAGCTGATGTAAAACTCATTAGATTTAAATGGATATTCAAGAAAAAACTAGACATTAATGATAAATTAAATTCCTATAAATCATGAATTGTTGTGAAGGGTTTCAGGAAACTTTAATGCATAGACTATGATGAAACCTTCTCTCCATAGTGAGTAGAATACCTTATGCTATGGTATAATACCTTATGTTTTGTTAGTTGGATCTATCATGTATGTCATGCTATATACTAGGTTTGATGTTCTCTTTGCTTTAAGCGTGTTGGGAAGATATTAGGATAATACAAGAGATATGCATTAGGTAGATATAAAAGCTATCCTAAGGTAATTAATGTGTAAAAATGATATATTCCTAGTGTATAATGATTATAGAAACAATTAGTGAGAGGATACACTAATTATAGTTTTCAAAAGGATTCTGATAATCTAAAATCGTAGTCGGGGTATTCATTTTTTCTAGAAAGTGATGTAGTGAGATGAAAAATCTTAAAGCAACACGTGGTCATCGATTCTATAATAGAATTTGAGTATATTGCGGCTCCCGATGTAGATAAAGAAGTAGTCTTGATAAGAAACTTTTTCTTAAATATTGGTTGTTATTCTAACTAGGTAAAATACCCTAATGG
This sequence comes from Viscum album, assembly GCA_963277665.1. Lineage (NCBI taxonomy): Eukaryota > Viridiplantae > Streptophyta > Magnoliopsida > Santalales > Viscaceae > Viscum > Viscum album. The sequence goes on from OY728153.1 coordinate 135,263,327, forward strand.
GGGGGGGGTGAATCCGTATATGAAAAATTAAAACAAATATCTTTTTGGATCTTGTTTTTTCATTAAGAAAAACACTATCCTATATCCTTCCTGTAGTAATGAACAAGATGAAAATTAAAACATGAACAACATACAACAATTTTACTTGGTTTACCCTCACTGGGTTACGTTCAAGGATCATACAAAGAAAATATTTATATATACCAAATAAATTGAATATTACTTCCAATACAAGGTTCGAAGTGGACTCAATGCACCTCTTGAATCACAACTAATCATAATTTTAAAGCTCACAACTCTCTTAAATAAAGCATGTTCATTTATCCTTCAGATTATTCTTCTTTTGACCACTTGAATCAAAATGTTTTACGAATAATTTGGTGCATCAATAAGTTCCACTTTCATTCAGTTGATGAATAGAACATTACCACATATTTAGTGGGAAATCCTTTTTTTAAAAATTTCACAATGCTCCCTGATTTCATGAATATCACACATCCTTTTCCAAACTGGCCAATTATTCATAAGAATATACTACTTTCACAAACCCCATTACATTCATGAAGATCACCACTTTCACGAATCTCAAATAGCCTCCATTAAGCACACTCCTTTCACAGAATTGTTTCCTAATAACATCCTTTGTGAATCATATTTTCAAATTCAGATCCTTTGGATTTTCATTAAGACTTTCTCTTTCGAAATAAGGTGTTAGAGGCCTATTTATAGTCGTTCCTTCCCTTTCTCAATGCTTCCAATATCACCACCATATTTTCATGAATCTTTTGATACTTTTTTGTAGACCTCACCTTCTTCACAAACCAATATGAAAATTTTCCCATTTTTGAATCTTCTCATAGTCATGGAGTTTAACCATCAACCCTTCATGCTCATCCCTCTTTCATGAAGCTCCACACCTTTGTGAATTGTAGAACATTCAAAAATCACCAAACCTTTGAAAAATAAAAACATTTCATGAAACTCATGACTTTTCCATATTATTATGAGAAAGTCATGGAAATATAACTTCTACTAAACTTGATCCCTCATCTAAATTTTGACCTCCAAAAATTTTGTAAACACTGGGAAAGAGTTCCACCTTGCATACGAAACATTATGCATTGCTTCCAGAGCATCCATTCATTTATGTTAGATATTTGTCAACATAATATGCTAATCATTTCTCTGGAACTCCACAACTGACCATGAAAGCCTTCTTTTTCAATAAAATCTATAAACAAAAAACTCTAGAATGTTACCTTGAGGTATTTTTTCTCAAAATTAGTTTTGTGCCTAGAAATTCACACCCTATTACTATTTTATTATGATAATACTGTCGGAGTGGTGCTTTCAAGCTGTTTAGGTCACACTAGAGGAAGAATCATATACATATAATGTTTTATATCTTGAGGGATTTTACCTAGATAGAAGTCATAAGTAGTGGAGTATTCGTAGAGGATAACATGGTAGACCCCCTGACTAAATCCATATCTTAGTAGAAGCATGATTCTCATGTGAGATATTGTGGATTGATACTTATTAGTGGTTGGAACTAGTGAATGTTTGATTTTTGAATGTGGTTTCCCTATACCCAACTTATGTATATACTTTTATTACAATCACATGTATATTTTTTGATATATACATGTGTTTATCTTACCATAATAGTGTTAATACTCATACTTCCACTATATTTATGGTAAGGTACTTATATATAATGTCATATAAGAAGGTTATAATAGTTCTATGGCTATAATGATAACCATTATATGTCATGATAATAATATTAAACACATGTCATATGGTCTAGATATGTCATACTGACAGGATACAGATGATGTGCAACCATCAGGTGTTGGGGGCTCAAAATTATTGAGACTTCATCTCATGATAATAGCACTGGTAGATCTTTAATAGGTGAGATCATGAGGATAGACCTTCCAAATAGAACACCACATATTTTCAGAGTCATTGGTAGTTCTTATCTATGAATATTTTTATTGGCCTCTTAACTTGATATCATTATCAATGTGTGCCTTTTGATCATTTACTCCGATGCAAGAAAAAAAATGACTTTGAAGTTGTGGTGAGGTAGCTTGTGTTGGGTGCATCATTGGTGGTTTTCCTTTAGTGAAATAATCAATATAATATTTATCACTTCTAATTTATGGAAGTTATATCTTGAACCTAGTTGTTCAATATGGTATTACCTTCATAAATCAATGGTCATGGTAGTCGAAGGTAATTCTATCCAATTATATCAATAAATAATAATAAAAATAATAGATGATGACATAATTTGTGCACCTCAGTTTATGATATATTATTTGACCAAGAGATAATATTACATAGTTAGTTTTCATAGAAGGCTTGTCATTTCTATGACTATTCCTTATCTCTTTATGGGCCTTGATGAGTTACTAAACTCTAATCTTTGTTTGTGAATAATATTAACTACTATCAAGATAAGGGCCTAGAGGGTTACACACAATAGCATATTCAAGAGTCATCCCTATTTTGGGGAATAGGTATATAGGACATGGTGGGACTAACCATGGGTTTTTATATTTTTCCAAGTATTAATGATCACTAAGGAATAAATAAATTCATTATTATTAAATTATAGAAAATTCAGTTATATTTATTTATTAAAAACATTCACAAGGTATTAAGTGAATACAAGGAAAAATATTATATGAATGAAATTTATTTTAATATTTAAGTTTTTTTAATATTAGTGGGAATTAAGAGTAAATTTAATGAATCTTGTTTATCACATAATATACTTATTATATATTACATGTAGGTGATAAAATATAAATGATATTTATGATGTAGTTAGATCTTCATAACATGAAATCTATGGATTAATTATTGGGAGTCAAATATATAGTGGTTCAAGAACCTTATCTGGGTATTTTAACATCCAATATATATGTCTGGATGAGATAATTTCTATTAGAATATTCATTCTAAGGTATTGTGAGCTCTAATACTCTCTTACCACATCTATGAGAGATAAATTTCTCATCCAAGTGTCTGAGCTTTGATTTCCTTCATGGATTGATGGGACGAGATTGTAGTGATCATCGAGACAATGAAGGTGTCATAAAAAATTCATGATAGCACTTTATTTATAATGAAAAACATCTCGATATATTCTTAATGCCTTTGTGGATGATCTAGATGGGTTTGAGCTCAAATCCTTCGAGCAACGGTCGCTGGAGACAAACTATTGCGTAATGCAATTTCATTTGAATGATGTAACCATTTAATTTGAATATTTGTGCTTTTATAACCCATTTGAGATATTAGGACCTCTATCGAGGATTATATCATAGACGATGATAAAGATTAATCACTCCAGTGATGAAAATTTAAAATCCTTAGCCCACCGGCCTCTACTGTGTGCCCCAGTACCAGCACAATGTGCATTTAAAGTCATTATTATAAGGTTTCTAAGGATGCTACAAAAATCCATATGGGAGAAAAGTTATAGTAAATAGATATATTATATTTATATAAAAGGGTGAAAATTTCTATTTGATATAGTGGGAGAAAGATTGACTTGGATTTAGTTAATACTGGAGATGCACAAGTGGTTGGCATGGGAATAAGTTCAACAAGTTCCTATGGAAAGGGGATGTTTTAGAGGCACATACCGCGTAGGAAGGATAAAACCATGGTAATTGTTTTTTATTCACTATGGTCAGTGATACATTATTCATTAAGAATAATGAATCCTAAAAATAAGAATCAAATTAAAACAAACTAAGATTGAAAAGATCAAAATTCAATAATCAATTACACATATTAAATTACAAGGGTCTATTATTTTGGATGCTACAGTTGTTATTCAAATGAAACTATGCATGGGGTACAAGAGTGGTAACAATAATGATCGATTGAAAATATCAATTCATTATGCCAAAATACCTTATAATTTTACTTATCATAACTAATTTCTATTATAATTAAATTGGGAATCAAATGTCAATACCTCCAATCATGGAAGGTGTCTATATGACACAACCATAAAGGGTTGGTGACACTATAGAATGAAAATAAGCGCTGAAATTTATCAAAATCTAGTTTTGGATTTTATTAAACAACATGATCATAGAATATTCATCGGGAAATAATTTTTTCTAGATGAATACATGTGGTTTGTGGGAATCCTACTATTTCCATGTAAAATATATTTGATAACATATGGAAAAAATTTATTAGTCTTATAGTTATTTAAGTCCCGAATGAAAGTATCACTGTAGTGATTGACCTAATATAGAAATATAATTTCTAGGGAATATGATTTATTGAGGTAGATATAATGTTTGGTTATACATAATCAATAGTACATATACTAACAATGTATTGAAAACATAAAAGTTAGAACAATTTGAGAGAGAATTTTTACCAATGTCACAAGGCATAAATCTCTCTAATAAGACATGTATGATACGTAAGAGGATATTAATGTAGTGAGTTGAATCCTATACACTTCTACGATGGATCAAACACATATTTCATGTTGTATTGAAAATATTATATTTCCAATATATACTTTATGATTGTAAAATATCAATTATATCTAGGAGAACTGCATAAGAAGTAGTCAAAACTATCCATTTGTACTTGAGGAAGTGTAAAGAATATGTAACTAGTATATATAGAGGAAGGGATACTAGTTATAAATGGATATAAACTAGTCTTCCTAATATAAACATGACCTAATATAACAATTAGTCTTTGATAATCATTAGGAGAATCTCACTCAATTTAGTGGTAACCATATCTATAAATACCAAGTATGTTGTGGCTTCAGAGGAAAAAAAAAGAAGAAACGTAAAATAAGAAATGATTTGTTACAATTCCTGAAATCATACTTAATAGGTAAAGTTATCTCATAATATAAATTATGACAATTATTCTACTATTACTAGTCAAGAAGTTTAGTTTATACGGTGGATAAAAGGATATATACATAGGTTTTATATCTATTGAGGAGTTTTAATATAGGATGTAAAGTCACAAATAGCATAATTTTCATGCAGTAGAAACGTGCCAGGCCCATGACTAAATCTATAACTTAGTAGAAACATGATATAATCATGTGAGAGCTAACAAGGATAGTTATCAAGTGGGATCTTCGGATGGTGGGATTTTTATAATAGCGAGTTCCCTAGACCCAATTTAAATAGTACTTTTTGATTACCATATCATGTATATTGTGAGTTATAGATGATGTACACTCCCCATGATAGTGTTGATATATCTGTATCCACTATTTTTCTGGTAATGTCCATATATTATTTTTCATATCCAAAGTTTATAGAAGTTCTCATGCTATCATGAAAACCCTAAGATACTATGAAATTAATATTAAACATACATCATATGGTCTAGATACATCATATTGACAGGACACAGTTGATGTCGGAATATCTAGTACTGAGGGCTCATATGTATTGAGACTTCTTCTCATAAAGTTTTCAATTGGGGATCTCTATTTGGTGATATCATTATGATATAATTTCTAATAGAAACACCACATGTTTTATCTTTCCTTGTTTTTTCATATTTATGAACATGTGTATTGATATCCTGACTTGAGATTATTATCAATGTGTACCATTTGATCACATACATTGATGCAAGCCAAAAACTATGACATTAAATTCATGGTGAGGTATCTTGTATTAGGTGCATCTTTGGTGGTATGAAATTGTTTCAATGCCCAATATAGAATTTTTCACTTCCACGTTGAGGAAGTTAAATATTGGGCATAATTGATCAGGATGGTAGTACCTTCACAAATAATTGTCCAAGGTAGTTGGAGGTAAGTCTATCTAGTTATATCAACAAATAATAAAGCAATAATTGATGATCGAATAAGTTGTGCCACCTTCTTTATGAGATATCACGAGACAAAGAGATTATATTACAAAGTGTGTGTTCATAAGAATTTTGTCATTACTATGACTATTCCATCTCATTAGGGGCCTTGACGGGCTGCTATACTCCACTCATAATCTTTTAATATTATTCACTACCATCGATAGAAGGACCAATAGGGTCAGACACAATAGCGAATTCAAGAGTCTCCCCTATTATAGAGAATAGGTATATAGGACATGGTGGGCCCCACTATGGAATTTGTGAGTTTTCCAAGAATTAATGATCACCAATGAAAAAATAAATTCCTTATTATTTAATTATAGAATAATTGAGTTAAATTAATTTATTAAAATTATTCGCAAGGTATTAATTGAATATAGGAAAAATATTATATGAACAAATGTTATTTTAAAATTCAAGGTTCATTTAATATTGATGGAATTACGAGTCAAGTTAATGGATTGGGTTTATTCAAAGAATATATTTATTATATATTACATGTATGTGATAAAAATATAAATGACATTATAACACTGTTAGTTCATTATAACGTGTCATTTATTTCATATTTAGGTGGTGTTTTATTTTTGAGGGATGGGGAACCCTTTCAGGGCATTTGGAAATCCAATATATAAGCAAGGTATTGATCTCATACCAAGATATATTCATTAATTTTTAATTGAGAGATTCTCTCTCCTTATCCACCCTAGAGAGAGAAAGGCTCTTCTTGAGTGATCGATCCAAGAATGCCTTCATGGATTGAAGGGACGGGATCAATGAGATCATCGCAACATCAAAGGAATTATAGGAACTCTATGCTAGAAACAAAAATTCAATGATCAAAATACATGACTATTATTAAAGCATTTGTCGATTATCTTTAGGTGTTCATGTTTGGATCCTTCAAGCAACGCTCTCTGGTGACGAACTGCAGTAGAACTCACCGCTGATTCAAACGAGGTAAATATTCAATTAAATTTTATGATTAATAAATTATAATGAGATCTATATATATATAATGGAGATCATTTCACTAAATAATACAATATTTCATCACTCTATCAGTGAAAGTTTTTACTAGCTCCCTGGATTCCACTGTACGCCTCGGTACCAACATCAAGATCTCTTATTATTTTTTGTACAACATTAACTCCATTTCCTATATAAGATTAATGTCACGAACCAGCCCAGGTCGACCCTGAACCGGTCACCCGAGCCGGTCCGCGGCAAGTCCCGAGGGGCGTTCCCGATCCCCCCGGGATGGCAACAAGTGCCGGGCATTAAAATTTCAATCGTTGGGAACGATTTTAGCCCAAAATAAAAACAGGATCAAAAGAACGAATATAAACTAAACAAACAGACAAACACTAAAGACACAAACAAAACTATACCACGACATACCTCCACGTGACCTCGCGGGTCACCACCCAACTACAACCAATGTCGCTCCCTCACTGAGCGACTCAAGCAGGAAAACCTGAACACAAGGAACCTGCAACTGAAAAATGTAAAAGATAGGCGTGAGCACAAAAGTACTCAGTAGGTGAGCCCCACAACAAATCCCAATGCACTGCCAGTAAATAAAGAATCTACATAATCCAGGTTTTAACTTTAATGTATAAAAGTAAGTTTTCATAAAGCTTTACTTGAAAATCAAACACGAGACATTTCCCTTATCCATTTTCGAAAGTTAGTTCCATTTCATTAGTTTTAAACTCATTCTGAAAAGCAAAGTATTACATTTTCAAATCTAACCCAAAGAGAACAAAGCATTTTCATTTGAAAACCATTTTTCCCAAAGTCTAACAGTATAGGCTGTGAAATATGACTGAAGGCAAACAAGCTGGGAAACAAGTGCATGTAAAGGTAAACAGGCAAGGAAAACCAAGTACAAGTAAAAATAAACCAGAAGTTATCAGCAATAACCATGGGCACACACACACACTCAAACACTCACACACACACACACATACTCACACACGCACACACTCACACCCAAGTGGTCCCCCATATGCCGACGGAAGGCACCACGCCAGAGATGGTAGAGCACCATGGGTAAATCCCCTAAGGTTCATCTAGCTCGCGTGGGACCCTAGAACCTCGTGTCTCGGTGAAACGTGGCTTAGAAGGCCACGACCCTCAGAAAACGTGCCTTAGAAGGCCACGACCCTCAGAACACGTGGCTTAGAATGCCACGACCCTCAGATATCATATGTTTAGTTAGTGTTGCAATCGTCAATCCAGCTAAGTGAAACAGGGACGACACCCATCCGGCTCACTAGCGCACTAGTTCTAGTCCGCCCACCTAGATACCCAGGGTTTCCCCGTGTGCTCAAACAAGTTTCACATTCACATAGTATGTTTCTTCCTCATATCACAGACCAAACAAGATATTGCACACAAAAGTCACCATTTCCACACCCAAACAATATTTCAAAACTCACGCACGCCAAAAATACCTTTCTAGAAATATAAATGTCATTACCTAACCATTTCGCAAAACCCCCTTTTTGGAAACACTCAAACAAGAACATAAACAACTTTCACAACCTAGAAAACATTATTTTTAATAACACAACAAGGAAAAACATCTTTCGTCAACCAAGAACCACACGTAAAGTTTCCAAAAACAATTTCAAAGGGTCACACGACGTTTTCTCTAATCAAGGTTATAAGAAAACACCATTTTCCATAAACAGTACATTTACTAATTTACACATGCCAAAAACATTTCAAAACCCAATTCAACATGTCTTTCGTTACTCAGGAAGAACCATTTAGCGACATTACTATGAAATCCCACAATTGAAACCAAGAAAACACTTTTAATGAAATGCTATAATTAAACAGTTTTCATTATCAGCAAATCACCACACTATAAAAACTACTTAATATTTTTTTTAAATTTACTGAAATTCAATAAAAGGACAAGGAATAAATAAATTCTTAATTTAGAGGCAAGTGCGTAGGGAGACCTACCTCAAGATCCAAGCGCGATGGTAAAACAACCTTGGAACCAAGGCGCGATGACACGACGTGTGTCCGAAGCCACGTGATAAAGTCCAACACTCTCGAAACTGAGGCGCGGAGACGGCGGAACCTCGGAACCAAGGCGCAACGATGGCGCTCTCTCGGAAATGCCCTGCGCGGGTCCTAAAATCCTAAACCTACCAAAAACAAATATAAATTGATGAAGAAAACCCCTGACAAAGCACAAGTAAATGCCAGAGTAATAATAATGTGAAAATAATAATAATAATAATAGTATTATAATAAGCATAACCATAATAATAACAATATCATAACAAAATAATAACTTAATAATATTAACTTGAAAATAATAAAAATAAAAATAATCTTAATCTTAATAATATATTAATAATAATAATATAATAATAATAATAACATACTTTAATAACAAGAATGATATAAGAATAATAATTTAGTAAGTATAATAATAATATAACAATAATAACAATAATGATATAATAAAAATAATAATAATAGAATAATATCAACATAATAATAATATAATAATAATATAATCACAATAGTAATAATATAATGATAATAATAATAACTTACCATAATTATAATATAATAGTATAATAATAATAATAATAATAATAATAATATAGTAATACAACAATAATATTAATAGAAGAATATTAACATAATAATAATATGATAATTAAATAATAATAATTATTATAACAATAATGATAATAATAATAATAATAAGATGTTAATAATTAAAAAGATAATAAATATAATAATAATAATAAAAGTATTAATCTTATAACATTATTAATAATAATATTAAAAGAACAAAACGTAATAAAAAAAATAAAAAAAAGAGAAAACCATACTTACAGCGCAGGGGGGAAGGGAGCGCGCAAGGGGGGACGCCAGACAGCAGCGAGGGCGACGGCGGGCGCGCGGAGAGGCTGGGGAAGGGTGGCTGGGCGAGGCGGGGTCGCGCGAGGGATACGGGTGCTGCGAGGAGGCCGAGGCGGAGCCGGGAGGCCGGGACGGCTGCGAGAGGGGCGCGGCGGTCGGGGTCGGCGCAAGGCGGGGGAGTAGGGGGGACGGCGTGGCCGGTTGGACGGGGAGGCCGGGACGTCGGTGGTGAGGGGAGGCCGGCTCGAGGGAAGCGGGGGAGGCGCCGGAAGGGAGGTCGCCGGGCAGAGGGCGACGGCCGGAGGGGACGGGAACCGCTGGCCGGTGACGGGGCGATGTAGGGGCGGCCGCCGGACGCCGGAGCGAGCAGGAGGGGCCGGTCAGGAGCAGGGACGGACCAGAGGAGGAGGGCCGGAGGCCAGGCGGCGGATGGGTGCGGCTGAGAGGAAGGAGGAGGCGCGGCGCGGGGAAGCCAGGACGGCGGCGCGGGGGTTCGCGGGTGAAGCGGGGCGGAAGGAGGGTGCAGGGGAGATCCGCCGGACAGAGGTGGGTGTGCCGGCAAAGGGGAGGGGAAGGGGAAGAGAAACCGTCGGGCTGTGCGGAGAGGAGAGGACGACGCGGGTGGGGGAAAAACGGGGAAGAGAGAGGAGCAGGGTGAGGGGAGAGTGGCGGCTGGGTAGGCTTAGGGTTAGGGGGGTTAAACAAACAAAAAAAAACTATATATATATATATACATAATCAATAATAATAATAATAATAATAATAATAATAATAATAATAATAATAATAATAATTGTAATAACCTTATAATAATTGTAATAATAACCAAAATAATAATAATAGAAGACTAAATAAAAGAATAAAAACCTAATCTTCATAATAATAAAAATTTATAATAATAATATTAATAAAAATTTATAATAATAATAATAAATAAAATTTACAATGAAAAAAAAAATAATAATAATAATAAAATGACAACATAAAATTCTCAAATTTAAACGTCGGGCGAACACGTAGTCACCCAGGCCAACCGCACGGTCACCGCTAACGATGCGATGACCGCGCACTGGCGCGAAACCCTTCAACACAAATAAATGTTAAAAATTCAGACCGAGACCAAGAAAAGAGTAAGATAAGGGTATCTGCGGTCGGGGTGTGACAATTCTCCCCACCACAGACACTTTCTGCCCCCAGAAAGTCACCAGGCCAAAAGTTGATCAAGATTTAAGTCCATGCCCCAACGGAACTAAAGGTACCAGGGAGAACTGAGAATCTCGGGGATGACCTTACTCAGCACAGGTCACACCCGACCGATTCAAGAGAAAACCGGGGCCTGAGATTGAGGGGAGAACATGAAGGGGTTCTCCCCACCACAAGAACTTAACTAGTGCAGAAAGGTTGACCATCTAAATAGACAACCCTAGGAAAAAAAGGGGGTCGACGCGGGAACTCCCAACCGGTTTAATCCAACTCTTATGGCACGAGTGAAAAACAAAACCTTCGCCGAAACGTTGAACCCTCGACCAAAGTCAACGACCTTCAACACTAGGGGGAAAACCCATGGAAAACATTTAACCAACATCAAATTGGAGACATGATCCACCGAATTCCACAAAACATAACCACATCCGACAACATAACTAAAACGAGTTCAACCCACACGAGAGTCAAACACACTTTTAAGAAGGACACATGATTTAGAATATTACATTCACACGACAAGTCCACTTAGATTTACCATAGAACAAGTCCATTGTCACTTTATAGAGAAACAACGAATTTACAACGCTGTTGAAACTTTTGTAGCGGGAAAACAAGTATGAAAGAGGTTTCTAATGGTTCCACCATCAATACGGAAAACAGAACCGGGACCAAGGCTTCACAACCCTGGGAACTCCTGACTGTGCGCGAGCTTCACCCCAAGACCTGTGGTCGGGGCTCTGATGGCTGAAGCATCTTCTGCCTCACAGTCAGGTACTGACATTCTCCCATCACAGCGTCCTCTTCAAGCGACGCTTCCTGCAAAACTTCTCCAGATGACCTAGACAACCGCATCGATGACACGTCTTCGGAGGGTTGCGACAAGACGGCTTTAAATGCCCGAAACGACCACACTGAAAGCATACCATCGAACGATCTGATGAACTGGAAGCTGTGACCAAAGGGGATAACTCGTTAGGAACAGGTGTCTCTGGCATATTTTCCACACCCGAGGAGGAACTCTTACGAACTACTGTGGATGCTGAAGTACTAACCACCCGCACACCGGAAACCAACTCAGCCAAGAAAGCTTCCTCCACCAGCTTCTCGAAACAAAGGTCTTTATAAGGGAGGACTCGCTTCTTGATCTCTGGACAAAGACCCCCAGAGAAAAGAGAGACCTTCATGAGCTCATGCGACGCTACCTCTAGAGAAAAGGGAATCAGTTCCTTGAAATGGTCAACATACGTCTTCACCGTCCATTGACCTTGTTGAATATTCACAAGCTCTCCCTTTTTCTCCAGCTTCACTTCCTCAGGTACAAACCATTGGATGAAAACGACTCTGAAGACATCCCACGTCATTTCACCTTGCATTGATGATGGGGTAACCCTCTTCCATTGGTCCAGAGCTGGACCCTCAAACAACTCCATAATTGCACGAACCTTAACATTATCGGGAGTTCCCAACATTCTAAAGACACGCTCCACTTCCTCGAGCCATTTCACTGCCTCTAACGGACCCTGATCGCCATGGAGAATAGGCGGAGTCTGAGGAGGACTAAAAACTGGGCATGACATATCCGAATCCTTAGAGACCTTTCTGGGCGGCATTTTCTGAGCGACATATAGAACACAAGGCCAAAACCAACATCAAACCGAAGCAACATCAATAAAAGCGCCTTCATCAAAAACAGTCAACACAAGGACCAAACAAATACAACACAACCCAAAACAAAATCTCCTCTTTAAAATTCCCTTTTCATTTTTGATTTCAAAACCACCCTTTCTCAAGATCACTTTCCAAAAACCAATCCACTTTCAAACCAAAAACTTTCCAAAACCATTTCCCCTTTAAAACCAATTTAGAAAACAAAGTCAAGCGTTAAATTTCAAGTACACACCCAGGTACTCCCATGACCCGTTGCACATGTCTTTATCCACTTTCCATTCATACTCGCACCAACATACACTTTGAATGCATTCTCACACATGTGAAAACGTTCATGAAGAGGAACCGAGGTTTCACCCCAAATCATTCTTAACCAATTCCAAGCAAACAATAGATTTCCAAATCAAGAGATTTTAGTTTCAAAACGCATCTCATACATTTAAAGTCCTTCAAAAGAGACCAGTCAAATTTTCAAAAACCCTTTTTCATTTCCAACTACGCACTCACACAGACCAAAACGAAAACAACATCCAAATTTGCATCAATCACAGAAATGAGGGACTAGTAGTCACACTCAACCTGGCGACATGGTAGTGGGCCATGTCCCAAGTCAGCGTCGACCACTAGGAGGAATTCAAACCACGTACTCGGACTCCACATGGGTCACTACTCCATGTGAAATTACGATGTAACTTCGGCTTTCCTCCATTATCATCTCTCAATCCAAGACAAACCAGGAAAGACAAGGACACAATTCCCGAACTACCCCTGGTAACTCGAGGATCAGTGCGAGCAAGAGTTCACGACGCTCTTCCCGTACCTACCCCTCGAGTTCCGACAGTCCTAATATCCTTCTACCGGACAACCCAAATAACAAGAACCACCTCTGATACCATTTTGTCACGAACCAGCCCAGGTCGACCCTGAACCGGTCACCCGAGCCAGTCCGCGGAAAGTCCCGAGGGGCGTTCCCGATCCCCCCGGGATGGCAACAAGTGCCGGGCATTAAAATTTCAATCGTTGGGAACGATTTTAGCCCAAACTAAAAACAGGATCAAAAGAACGAATATAAACTAAACAAACAGACAAACACTAAAGACACAAACAAAACTATACCACGACATACCTCCACGTGACCTCGCGGGTCACCACCCAACTACAACCAATGTCGCTCCCTCACTGAGCGACTCAAGCAGGAAAACCTGAACACAAGGAACCTGCAACTGAAAAATGTAAAATATAGGCGTGAGCACAAAAGTACTCAGTAGGTGAGCCCCACAACAAATCCCAATGCACTGCCAGTAAATAAAGAATCTACATAATCCGGGTTTGAACTTTAATGTATAAAAGTAAGTTTTCATAATGCTTTACTTGAAAATCAAACACGAGACATTTCCCTTATCCCTTTTCGAAAGTTAGTTCCATTTCATTAGTTTTAAACTCATTCTGAAAAGCAAAGTATTACATTTTCAAATCTAACCCAAAGATAACAAAGCATTTTCATTTGAAAACCATTTTTCCCAAAGTCTAACAGTATAGGCTGTGAAATATGACCGAAGGCAAACAAGCAGGGAAACAAGTGCATGTAAAGGTAAACAGGCAAGGAAAACCAAGTACAAGTAAAAATAAACCAGAAGTTATCAGCAATAACCATGGGCACACACACACACTCACACACACACACACACACACACACATACTCACACACGCACACACTCACACCCAAGTGGTCCCCCATATGCCGACGGAAGGCACCACGCCAGAGATGGTAGAGCACCATGGGTAAATCCCCTAAGGTTCATCTAGCTCGCGTGGGACCGTAGAACCTCGTGTCTCGGTGAAACATGGCTTAGAAGGCCACGACCCTCAGAAAACGTGGCTTAGAAGGCCACGACCCTCAGAACACGTGGCTTAGAAGGCCACGACCCTCAAATATAATATGTTTAGTTAGTATTGCAATCGTCAATCCAGCTAAGTGAAACAGGGACGACACCCATCCGGCTCACTAGCGCACTAGTTCTTGTCCGCCCACCTAGATACCCAGGGTTTCCCCGTGTGCTCAAACAAGTTTCACATTCACATAGTATGTTTCTTCCTCATATCGCAGACCAAACAAGATATTTCACACAAAAGTCACCATTTCCACACCCAAACAATATTTCAAAACTCATGCATGCCAAAAATACCTTTCTAGAAATATAAATGTCATTACCTAACCATTTCGCAAAAACCCCATTTTGGAAACACTCAAACAAGAACATAAACAACTTTCACAACCTAGAAAGCATTATTTTTAATAACACAACAAGGGAAAACATCTTTCTTCAACCAAGAACCACACGTAAAGTTTCCAAAAAAAATTTCAAAGGGTCACACGACGTTTTCTCTAATCAAGGTTATAAGAAAACACCATTTTCCATAAACAGTACATTTACTAATTTACACATGCCAAAAACATTTTAAAACCCAATTCAACATGTCTTTCGTTACTCAGGAAGAACCATTTAGCGACATTACTATGAAATCCCACAATTGAAACCAAGAAAACACTTTTAATGAAATGCTAGAATTAAACAGTTTGCATTATCAGCAAATCACCACACTATAAAAACTACTTAATATTTTTTTTAAAATTTACTGAAATTCAATAAAAGGACAAGGAATAAATAAATTCTTAATTTAGAGGCAAGTGCATAGGGAGACCTACCTCAAGATCCAAGCGCGACGGTAAAACGACCTTGGAACCAAGGCGCGATGACACGACGTGTGTCCGAAGCCACGTGATAAAGTCCAACACTCTCGAAACTGAGGCGCGGAGACGGCGGAACCTCGGAACCAAGGCGCAGCGATGGCGCTCTCTCGGAAATGCCCTGCGCGGGTCCTAAAATCCTAAACCTACCAAAAACAAATATAAATTGATGAAGAAAACCCCTGACAAAGCACAAGTAAATGCCAGAGTAATAATAATGTGAAAATAATAATAATAATAATAGTATTATAATAAGCATAACCATAATAATAACAATATCATAACAAAATAATAACTTAATAATATTAACTTGAAAATAATAAAAATAAAAATAATCTTAATCTTAATAATATATTAATAATAATAATATAATAATAATAATAACATACTTTAATAACAAGAATGATATAAGAATAATAATTTAGTAAGTATAATAATAATATAACAATAATAACAATAATGATATAATAAAAATAATAATAATAGAATAATATCAACATAATAATAATATAATAATAATATAATCACAATAGTAATAATATAATGATAATAATAATAACTTAGCATAATTATAATATAATAGTATAATAATAATAATAATAATAATAATAATAATAATATAGTAATACAACAATAATATTAATAGAAGAATATTAACATAATAATAATATGATAATTAAATAATAATAATAATTATAACAATAATGATAATAATAATAATAATAAGATGTTAATAATTAAAAAGATAATAAATATAATAATAATAATAAAATTATTAATCTTATAACATTATTAATAATAATATTAAAAGAACAAAACGTAATAAAATAAAATAAAAAAAAAGAGAAAACCATACTTACAGCGCAGGGGGGAAGGGAGCGCGCAAGGGGGGACGCCGGACGGCAGCGAGGGCGACGACGGGCGCGCGGAGAGGCTGGGGAAGGGTGGCTGGGCGAGGCGGGGTCGCGCGAGGGAGACGGGTGCTGCGAGGAGGCCGAGGCGGAGCCGGGAGGCCGAGACGGCTGCGAGAGGGGCGCGGCGGTCGGGGTCGGCGCAAGGCGGGGGAGCAGGGGGGGACGGCGTGGCCGGTTGGACGGGGAGGCCGGGACGCCGGTGGTGAGGGGAGGCCGGCTCGAGGGAAGCGGGGGAGGCGCCGGAAGGGAGGTCGCCGGGCAGAGGGCGACAGCCGGAGGGGACGGGAACCGCTGGCCGGTGAAGGGGCGATGTAGGGGCGGCCGCCGGACGCCGGAGCAAGCAGGAGGGGCCGGTCGGGAGCAGGGACGGACCAGAGGAGGAGGGCCGGAGGCCGGGCGGTGGCTGGGTGCAGCTGAGAGGAAGGAGGAGGCGCGGCGCGGGGAAGCCGGGACGGCGGCGCGGGGGTTCGCGGGTGAAGCGGGGCGGAAGGAGGGTGCATGGGAGATCCGCCGGACGGAGGTGGGTGTGCCGACAAAGGGGAGGGGAAGGGGAAGAGAAACCGTCGGGCTGTGCGGAGAGGAGAGGACGACGCGGGTGGGGGAAAAACGGGGAAGAGAGAGGAGCGGGGTGAGGGGAGAGTGGAGGCTGGGTAGGCTTAGGGTTAGGGGGGTTAAACAAAAAAAAACTATATATATATATATATATACATAATCAATAATAATAATAATAATAATAATAATAATAATAATAATAATAATAATAATTGTAATAACCTTATAATAATTGTAATAATAACCAAAATAATAATAATAGAAGACTAAATAAAAGAATAAAAACCTAATCTTCATAATAATAAAAATTTATAATAATAATATTAATAAAACTTTATAATAATAATAATAAATAAACTTTACAATGAAATAATAATAATAATAATAATAATAAAATGACAACATAAAATTCTCAAATTTAAACGTCGGGCGAACACGTAGTCACCCGGGCCAACCGCACGGTCACCGCTAACGATGCGATGACCGCGCACTGGCACTAAACCCTTCAACACAAATAAACGTTAAAAATTCAGACCGAGACCAAGAAAAGAGTAAGATAAGGGTATCTGCGGTTGGGGTGTGACAATTAAAAAGTTCATTATTATCTTTATTATATATCCTTAAAGGATCTCTCCCACCTTCTAGAACTTCTAAAATTAGTTTTATAATCCTATATCCATTAATACAATGGATTGGATTAACCAAACTTCCTATTCTCTTATTACGATTTATGATAGGTGTACCAAACATTCAGTGTTTCTATATAGTTACATTAAAACCAATTTAGGGCCCTAAAATCTTGAGCATAAATTCCCTTTTCAAATTTTTTTCTTGAATTTAACTAACTTACTATGACATAGTTCTTTATTTTGTGATCTAATCACTCTTATTCATGTCTTTTCCGTAGTGTAACTATTTCCACTACAATGTTCAAAGTGATCTAAATCAAAATATACGACATTGAATTTTTCATTGTGGAATGTAATACTATTATAAATATTCAGAACTATCTCACCATTAACTTTATCATTACTCTCCCATGATCATGGAATGATCTCTTCAATCTTCTTCAAACACTAGGTTGCATGTGGAATAATCGATTTGTTGCAGTGTGGGCACCTATATACTTAGAAATCATCATCTCATCTACATTACTCAAATCTCCTCCTCCATGTCAGAATAAGTTTGTATTATATGGAACTCTTCTATTCTTCATGATTGTAGTGTGAACCGTTCTATTATGGTGTAATCATACGTAGTCTTGGTGAAATAAAAATCATCCTCTCTACCATAAAAACACACTCCACGTCATAAGTTATTTCTATAGAGTAGACATATTCTCTTAAAAAATCTATTACATGAGGGGATTAGTTTACCCTTATAAAAACACCACCATGGCTTGAACCTTATTCCAAATCCACAACATCATGTTTACCATTACATGGGTTTTTACTAACCTAGATGTAACACATTTTTGTGTGGTGCAATCAGTTATTCATGGAATAAAAATCCATTTACCTTTACGTACCTTATGGAATTTCTATATAACCTTTTCACATATTAAGGATCTAACCTTATACATTTATAGTACTAAACATTATGGATATATTTTAATTTTTTGATGACTATTATGCAAGGTTTGAGTTACCTGAATGAAATATCCTCTATGACATGGATCCATCTTTTGTAGTGTGGTTTAATCCTATACCCCAATGAAAACCCATTTTATATGAAGTTGGGTTTTCTTGGGTTACCCTTACACAATGTGGGATTTACCGTTTCACAACATTATCCAATATTCTATGACGTAGAAAACTTATCTTCTTTTGATAAATTATAGTTAAAACCAATTTCATTTAGTATGGTGACTTGCTATGGTATAGGTAATTCCAATATTATAGAGATACAACTCCGAGAAATAACTTTATATAGAACAAAATTTATTATTGAAACATGTATAACCTTCATCAAGTAGAGAAAATTATTCATCCAAGATCAACCGTAGGTGTTTCATCACAGAGTATGTCTTCAAAATATATTCTCTTTGGAATTCTTCTCCATTCTCTATTCCTTTTCAAGAAATCTAATATTCTCAACATGTGTTGCTATTTTGAGTCCTATATGGATGAAAAAATAACAATCATTCAATAAATATTTTCAAAAAAAGTACATTGATCCATCTCACACTGATCTTACAATTATATTTTCAACAAATACAATATAAAAAATTATTAACAAATCCAATCCAAAACTATAGGGGTTCATTAATCTCCCCATTTTATTTTTTTGGAAATATAACCCCTTTATATTATTGAAAATATAACCACTTATTACTCCCCCTATAGTAATGAAATTGAAAAGGTGGAATCCATCCACAATAATCCTCAAATTTTTACCCCCTCAATATGTGAGTATCCTAGAAAGAAATAATAAAATTCTCTGGTTTATTTGGGTGCACATTTACCCTTATTATCCCCCTTTAGAAATGATTTCCTTTCTCTACTCCATTGAGAAAATAAGAGGGTTTCGTCATGGGATTTTATTCATCCTTTTTGGATAGGAAAAAACTCCTTCTATTTTATCCCCCTTAGTTAATAGTTTTGTTTTTAAAATTTCTTAATACCATATGATAAACATTATAGTTGGAATGTACAATTGATTTTTTTCCAAACAACATTTCTTGATAGCTGGATAAACTCAAAGACATCCATTGAGTGAATTTACCATTGAGCATTTAGGTTGTCAACAAATACTCTAAGACTACTGAGCCGGGGTTCTGTGTTGGAAACGAGAGTCTAATTCATATTTCCTAAATTTATCCATGTCACTTATTATTATCAATAAGACCATAAAATCTAGATATTTCATCTTTACCAATAATAACACAACATGTGATCTCCTCAAGTATTCACAGATACCATTAGTAGATAATAATGAAATCAAAAGGTTTGAGAGACATACCAATTAAAGTATCAATTTATACCATTTTGAATACAAATATGGTAATTATACTCGAGTTTCATGTCATACAAACTCTCGTAGGAGCTTTTATTCAATGATGAGGATAAATAAACTTTTAAAATCCATTAAGTCTCCTTGAGTTGCAGCATTAAATATTGGCACCAATTATTGGGATACTTTTTAGAAAGGGGATGTTACTTGTTGAGAATAATATTTACTAGACATCATATTTTGGTATCCTATAAAACATAATTAGTGGATACAAATTACTATAAAACAAAAATAAATAAACATGAAATTTATCCACATAGTTGTATCTAATTTTCCTCTTCTTTAGTGGTAAAATTCCACTAACTCCTTGGTTTGATATCAATTATTACCCACCATATTTTAGCCTTATACCACTATTTATTCCATATAAATATTTAATAATATTTCTTTTCACAATTTAGTCCAAAATCCATCCCAATTTCATATTTGTATTTGTGTTAGAATTAGCCACGATACTCTTGTTTACGTTTCATACAATTTAGTCTAGGATAACCTTAGAATCCACCAATTGAATGCATTTTACATCTTAAAAAAATCTATCTTCCAACTAAATTTCATGTTCATTTGAGCACACTTACCCCATGGATTATGCTTCCCCCTAAAATTTTCACCTCTTTAAACAATTTAGAAACATTTGAAGTGTATGGAAAGAGGAGTAACTTAGATTTACTTAGGCTGAGGGATGGGGCTGGTTATATTATACCTTCCCTTTTTCTTTCATATTTATTTTTCACCCTTTAAAATTTAGGGAAAGTAATGTCATAACTTCTTCAATAAATTATTCATCTTGAATATCTTTTTCAACTGATTTCTTCAACCATTTTTTAATGGATCTTTTTTGTGTGAAAACACTTACTGACATTTCTTCTTGAATAAGAGAACTTTTTCTATTCATTATCTTGGAATTTTATACAATTATATAATATATTCCACTTGTGTATGTATCACATTGTGTTTTAAATATAATTTATCTTTCTTCCAGATTCATTATCTGTTGGAGGATACAATCTCCAACCCTCATCTCTTGTCATAGAGTGGTTTTTCTGAGGCCACTAAGGATGTCCTCTTTTTGTATGGCCATGAGTTCCATATATAACTTCTTCTGCGCCTCGAAAGGTTGTTATTCACATATACCATTATCACAGTTATAGATAACCCTTTCTTTTTATTATAGTCCTTCCTTATTTTTCTCCAAGAGGGCTATCGTGAGTGGCCATATCTAGGTTCTTTCTACAACAATATTTTTTCCATCATTTTACACTACAATAATAAACCTATTTTCCAACACAATAGGATTATTTTCTGGATAAAATATGTCTCAATAGTATAGGATTTACTTATTAATTTTATCCCTTTGGTTCAGTTGTAATTCCATTCCAAATTCCCAAGATTATCATTAATAAAACATCTAACATAGTAATAATACCTCATTTGGTCTTATCTTTGTTTAGATGTTGTCATAGTGGATTTTTACCACATTCTGGCATTTAGGATTCAAAAAACATACTCATAATGTGACCAAGTCTTCCTTAATTGAAATTTTTTTTATATACATTCTTTTATAGATCATTTATTTCATATTTTTCATGGAACTTTTTTTATTCGAAATTTTAGTCTTGGATTTCTTCTTTTTTATCCATATTTAAGATTTGTATTCCTCTTTGATTTTCATATTGCGCCTACCTTTAATGAGATATTCATATTCTAATTTGAGGTGTTTATCCTCTCCTCAAGTGATTTTAGTCTCTCATCATTATTCTTTGGGTTTTCAGCCATTTATTTCAAACTTAGTGTATCATCCATTCAATATTTTCTTCCTTATTCAAGATGTGTTCTATGTTTAATGATTACTACCTTAAATTACTTCTATATGTACATATTATTTATAATATATTGGTCAATATATTCAATCCTATCACTCTGTTTATTTAATTTATCTCTCGTTTTATTCATATCAAATTTCAGGACCACCACCTCTCTTTTTAACCTATTTTTTTCCAAGGTTAAATCCTCAACATATGAAAGTTACACTTCATGAATGACTCCCCTTTGATCCACCTATTATTGTAGTGCTTGAAACTCTTCTTGGTGGCTGCATAAACACTCCCTATATTAGAAACTTGATGTTATTGAAACTTATTCACCATATTCACATCTCCTTTTCAACCCCATAAGAGAGGTTGGGTATTTTAATTAACATGTTTCCTTCAAATGAGGGTTAGAATCAGAAACAATAATAGATTTAGAATTAGTTCCCTAAATTGGAGAGTTCATCCTCTCAGGGGAAACCTTCTTTATATTTATTTTCAGCATAAGTTAATTTATATATGTATTGTCTTTTCCAAATGAATCTTCCAGATCCATGCACATATCATTAGAAAATTGGCAATGAGAAATATTCTAATAGGAATCTTCTATGAGAGAACTCATTAATTAATTCTTGACTATGGAATCAATTTTCAGGTTCTTTTTATCTTTTTCAAAGATAATTCCATGTCATCTCAATAGAATAATCCCTTCTAAAAAAAATTATGAGGAACTCCAAGAATTTCTTCCACATATGCGATGAAATCATTTTTTCAACTATTGTAGTGATTTTTTTTCAAACAAAGGGTCATTCACTGTGGATATGATTCCTTTCCAACGATTTAGATCAAGTTAGAGAAAAAAATCTTATAGAAAATAAACCATTTCTTTGACACTAATTATAGATCCCTAAAGGGGCTTAAGTGAGAGATGTCCTAAATTGGGGGGGGGGGTGAAGGTATAAAACATGCTCCCAATTTAAACACTTTTCCTTCAAAACATCCACTACTCTAATGATCTTGACCTCTTATATATAAGGTTCATTTATTTTTTTCGGGTGGATTTCTTGATCTGATAACCATTTCACTTGAGATTACCTTCACAAATATTTTTTTATTTCTTATTATCTCACTTAGTTTGATTTTTTTTGTGTATAATATAAATAATAAAGAAAAATGATCATATTGGTTTTTTACTTGGTTCACCACTATATTCTAATCTAAGGAGTACGTGATAAAAAATGTATTAATGCATTGAATTATTAAAACCCACTGCTTGGGGTTTAGTCTTGGTCCTTATACCTAGGCTCACTACTATTACAAAAATGTTTTAGGTTAGTTTACTACATCATTAGGATCACTTCTCTAAAACTTCATCTGTCTTTCCTCATAACTATATGAAAGTATAACAAGTTGGCTTATAGAATAATTAGAATATCAACTATTGTTTTTAGATGCACCTAAATGAATATATGGGTGCATTTAATCTCCACTTACTCCTTCATATTTTTCTATGAATATTTCTATGAGAATCATCTACTTTCCATGAGTGGTCATGTATCCACATTTCTTTACTTTATAGAATAAAGCTAGAATTTCTCTTCTTCACTGCACTATAATGATCTATTCTTCTTCTCTTTCTTTAGAAATGTGTTCAATGAGTGACAATATCTCCTTTTCTTTACTAGACAACAAAAATTACCTTTCTTATCTGAGATTTGAATCTTCCATATGATCTATGTTCTCTATTATCCCAGGAACTCTCCCACCTTCAAAGACTTCTATATACAATTTTTATAAGTTTGTAACCCTTAATATGTTTTATTAGATTAATCATACTTATTCTCTTATTAATATTTTGATACATGTGCACCACATTTAGTGTTTCCATTTAGTTCCATTAAAATTCAGTTAAGGAACTAAAATCTAGAGATCAAATTTCCTACTTGATTGTAATTTCTTAACTACGATGTGGTATCTGCTTCTATAATGTAGTAATTATCTTTCATACCTTTACCATATGATTGCTCTTTCCACTATGACATAGAATGTTATATCAATAAAAACATTAAACATGGTATTCTTATTTAGGGAGGGTCATCTTGTTGACCCAATCCACATATATTATACCCTTAACTTTATCATTACTCTCTAAAAATCATGACATGATCTCCTCAAACTTATTCAAAAACTAGATTATAAGTAGGATAATTCATTTGTTATGGAATGGGCAGTTGTAGACATGAAAATCATTCATGCATCTTCACTGCCTGAATCACATCTTCCATTTATTAAGAAGATTATATGATTTGAAATTTTTCTCCTCTTCATAACTATAGTGTGGACCTTTTATTTTCAGTGTAATATTTTATATACTGGGAGAAACATAAATCATGTTCTCTACCAGAAAAATACCCTCCATGTCCTATGATCTTTCTGTAGCATTGACATATTCTCCTTAGTAATCCTTTACATGAGGGTATCAGTTTACCCTTATGAAAAATCCAATATGACTTGAACCTCACCCTAACGCCACATCTTCAAGTTTACCCATATGTGGGTTTCAACTAACCCTAATACAAAACATTAATCTACAGTGTAATATATTCTCCATGGCATAGGAATTCATTTTCCTTTTTGTACCTTCTTCACTTTCTAGATGAACAATATATAGATCAAGGATCCGCCCTTTATGTAATGGGCACACTGACCCTTACATATCTCATTTAGTTTCCTGATAGCCTTTACACAAGGTTTGAGTTACCTTGATGAAATATCCTCCATGGAGTGGATCCAGCTTTTGTGGCATGACTAGATCCTTTACCTTAATAAAACCCCATCTTTACCTTTATGATAAGATGGGTTTTTATAGGTTACCCTTATATTAGGTGGTATCTACCCTTTCATGTCTTAGATGACTATTCTACGGTGTAAGAAATACAATTTCTATTGATCATTTTCAGCATAAAATGATGTGATGTGGTGTGGTGACTTAATATGGTGTATCATATTCCAGTATTCTAGAGAGACACATTTAACTAATAAATTTCTATCGCACAACATGAAGTGTTTCAATGTAGAAAACCTTTATCTGGTAGAGACACTTCTTCAAGAAAAAAATATATGAGGAAACTTAAGGTGTTATAGAATAGAGTTTGTATTCCAGATAGATTCCCTTTAGCATCAGTATCTATACTCTATGCCTTTGTTAATTAATGCAATATTATTAACATATTTCATAATTTTGAGTCTTATAAGGATGAATTCATAATAATCCTTAATAAATATTGTCACAAAATGCACCTTGATCTATCTTCCACTAATCTTACACTTACATTGTCAGCAAATCCAACACCATATATTGTAAAAAAATCTAATCCAATCCCTTAATGGTTCAATAGATATAAAATGTTGGGACCATCCAAACCTCACAATAAGATACTGTCTACTTTAACTCACTTCCTCATGAATTTATTTTTTCCAGGGCTTATTTCCCACATTTAGAAAAGGCCTCTGGCTAAGGGGATTTCTTATATGACTTATTTTCCAGGTTCGAGACTCCCCTTGCACTGATTTGGGATTTGGGATGTTTGGCTATGATGAAACAACATTAGTTATAACGAAACACCTGGTTTTGTGGTGTCACCTCACAAATCATGCTACAAAACCTTGATTTTGGTCAACGTGAGGGTTTTAATCCTATGTATCAAATACATAGGGAACAAAATTCATGTTATTTATACAAATATACCTCTCAGTGCATTTGTAATGGATCAAATAATTAAGTCCATTAATTTATCAGAAATCTAGTGTTTAAGGTTTCATGGGGAACTTGGGGTGTCTTTGGGATATGTGAGATGTTATAATGGTATGTAATTTGAATAGGTTTCTAAAATTATGGTTTTATAGTATTTCAGTGGCATGTTTTTTCTGGTGGTGTCATCCTAGAGGTGTCTCACCCTAGAGACACCTTGTTGATGGTGTCTCATCCAAGAGATAGATCATTGGAAGTGGCTCTCTAGTGGTGTAACATCCTGGTGATGCCTCACTGGAGGTGTCTTGCTAGTGGGGTATCATCATAGTGGTAACTATTTGGCGATGGCTTGCGGGTAGTGCCTTATCCTCAAGGTAGCTCATCTGGCAGTGCCTCGTTGATGTTGCCTGATCCAGTAGTGCCTCACTAATGGTACCTCTTCTGGATGACCCATGAATAGCAGTGCCTCATCTAGTGGTGCCTCATCTCGTAGTGCCTTGTCTGGTGGTCCCTCACTTCCAATAGTGCCTCATTTCCAACAGTTTTCCAATTTTTACCATTATTTCTAGTTTTACAATTTTAAAATTTTTATGATATAAATTGGTGTTAATGAATTAGTTAAGGGATTTTAGTGTCATTAAAAAATGTTTTAATTATACCATTAATTATCTAAGAGTTTAGAGACTTTGAAATGGTCAAAACGTGTTGTCCTGGTCATATCCTCCTTTAATGGAAAATCCAAAACTATATCTAAAGCCATGATTCAGACCCGATCTTCCTAAAGATGAGATATACTTTTTTTGTTCCTTCTTTCATTCTCTTGATATGGGATGTACTAAATCCATCTTCCTAAAAGAATCGTGTGACCTGGTTGCGATAGTTGGTTCGGGATTCCTTATAGAATTACCTGTTGTATGAGCACCCCTATTTTTGATGCAAACAAGATGTTTCAATCATTCTTCTCCCATGGGGTTAGTTCTGTCAAAGTCGTCAGAGGTATGGTCAAAGATATTTTTAAAACTCTTTTAGTTGGACCTAATCCTTCTTTGCAAGATGGGAACCCAAGCAGAAATTAACCTCCCTTTGATAAGATTTGGAGAGTGGTTTATGAGTCCAACAATTATTTCTTAGAAACCATTCTTGGGGAAAATAAATAATGGGAGGCTATTAAGGGCCTCAATCCTAATAGATCCCCAAACAGATGGTTTTCCCAGCTCTTTCTATGTGGCTTGTTAGAGCATTGTAAAGGATGATCTTATTGAGATAGTGCAAGATTTATTTCACAGTGGTAGCCTCCCTCGGGTGGCTAGTGTGAAAAATTGTGTTCTTATTCTAAAATTCAAGGACCTATCTTCACTCAAACAATACAGACCTATAAAAATATATAACTTTTTTTACAAAATTCTTTCCAGTGTTCTTAATAAGAAAATTTGGAATCACCTTCCATCCTTGGTTTCTGAAGAACAACATGGATTTGTGAGAGGTAAGAACATCCATGGTGTAATAGGTCTTGATAAATATTTGATCGAATATATTAATAGGATCTTTCAAGACTCTAATATGGACATCAATATAGAAATAGAGAAATATTACAACAAACTCAAATGGGATTTTATTATTACAGTTATGAGATGATTGGGACTTTCTTCTTGGGATACTTTCCTCCTGTTTAGATGTATGAGTTCATCATGAGTTTCTATATTCTTCATATAAAGGAGGAAGGGATTCATTAAATCAGTTTATGGTATTATAAATGGAGACCCACTATCTCCACATTTGTTCATCCTGATGCAGGATGCTTTGATTAGATTCATCAGAGAAAAAATTAATGAAGGTCTTATTCAACCTTACCGTTGCATATCCCAATCCTATAATTTGTCCCACATCATGTATGTACACAATAAAATGATTTTTTATTAACATGATATCTATGTTTATGGGGAATTAATAACATCCTTAATAAATAATTCAAACGGAGTGGTAAACTCATCAATAGAGATAAAAGCAGCCTTTATATCTCTTGGATCTGCTCAGAGAGATGAACAAACAACATTGAATCCTACTTAGGTATCAGCATTAGGAGCCTCCCATGGACTACATAGGAGCTCCCATAACATTGGGGAAGCTTCAGGTCAAACATCTGGATAATTTGGTGGGTAATATTTCTACTCTTATTAACAATTGGAAAAATCATTTCCTCTCCTTCTGGGGAAGGATCACTCATGTTAATAGTGTTCTTACCTTGATCCCCATGCACATTACCTCAGTTCTAAATGTTCTAAATACATTATTATTTAATATTAAGAAGCTCATGATATCCTTCATTTGGGAATCGCACTTAATGGGTAGGTACTACTCGCCTTCCTAGTCTAAAAGGACCCTACCTATGGATAGAGGTGACATTGTTCTGCGCAGTGTCTCTGACATGATGAACTGCCTACATGAGAGGTCAGCCTGGGAGGCTATGTAAGAAACAAATCTATGGGAAAAGCTCATCAGGGAGAAATATAGAAAAACCCTGGTGAAAATGAATGGAAATTTATCTTACCTTTGGAGAACTATTAAGAGCCATATCCACCTCCTCCTAGGTAATGAAAGCTAGATCATCATTCATGAAAACAACATATTTTTACATTATAATTGGTCAAGTGGTATTATTGGCTTCCCTAAATGCTCTATTACTGATATCTCTTTTAAATCGGATAGTGATCATCTGAAATTTATCCAAGTGGTCTAAAATAATGAACATATCAATGTGGTTCATCTTATAAATCCCATAGACAAACCAAATAGGTGTGGTTTCAAAGACTCTTCTTCATGGTCCTTATCTTTTAAGGCCTATAGATAAATTCTACTTGATCCCCAAGCTCCATATGTGCGGGTTCATCTTCTATGGTGCAAAGACATCTCTATGAAGTATAATTTTCCCATCTAGAGAAGAAGTCACCACACCATTTTTACTGAAGATGAGATTCATTGAAAAGAGATAAATGTCATCTCCAAATGATCATGTTACCATCTTCCCTATATCATGTCAACCTATCATTTATTTTTTGATAGTGATTGGGCCAGTGCTATCTGTGAAGCAGTAGGGGATTTCACCAGATTGACTTTCCATGTCTATCCAAGTGATTCTTTCTTGTAGAGGTGGTTCCAAGGTGTGGGTTCTATTGTCATAGTGAAGAGGGTGAGATATATCATTTTTTAAGATGGCCATGGGTGTATTTAGGAGGTGAGGAACTAATTTCTCTTTGAAGGAGATACATGCACAAGGGTGGTTCTGGTTGCTAGAACCAAGCGGTTGATCATTGATTTGGGATTTCTACTAAAAAATGGATAGATTATCCTTCGATGAGGTAGGTGTTATGTTAAAAATCTCTTCTTAATACAATTTAAAATATTATTTCTATGGTCTGATGGATCTACTAAAGTCCCCTCTATGAAGGGTTGAAACATTATACTGATGGGTGTTGTGTTATTGGGACAATGAGGTGGGGCGGGGTTATCCAAACCTCAAGGGGTAGCATGGTTGCAGTGTACTGCGATAATTTTAGCAGAATAAACTCTATTCAGGTGGAGGCCTAGGCATTTCTTAAATGGATCCAGTACAATTTGTCCAAAAAAATCATCTCTTGAAGATTGAAACAAACTCCAAAATTACCTATGACACTATAAAAGACCATAATTCTACTCCATGGAATATTTCTTAGCATATCTAGTGATTGAAGCTTCTCATTGACAAAAGGAAAATTTTACACCATATATGGAGATAGGGAAACAATGTGGAAAACTTCCTAGATTCCCAGTTCATTTACAATGATGATTTCGTTTCTTTCTCCAGCTTGTGATCCTTTCCACTGAAGTGTGTTAGTGTTGCTCGTGGTGATTACCTTGGGCTCCATTATTTTAGGAATCCTAATCTTGGTTCCCCATCCATGATTTTTTAGATTAAATCTTGTATTTCTTCTAAAAATTTCCCTATTTTAATAAAATAAAATATTTTATTGTTTTTGATTTCTATAGGCACCCAAACTCATTGATCACTATGTGACAAACACCCCAATAGTCACATGGGAGGGTGTCTTTCCCAAACATCCCAGTGGGTGGATGAATGGTTGGGAACCTACTCTTCCCTGATCCCTCTTTCAGGTGATGATGGTCTAAGATTTATAGGGCAGGATGTGATGAGATATGGTATCCGAGGTTTCTTAGGGATGAATATTGTGATGTGGTGTCCTAGGTGTCTCTTGGATGAGTTGTGATGTGATGTCCCAGGTGTCTTCAGGACGAGTTGTGATGTGGTATCACTGGTGTCTTCTGGGTGAGATGTTATGTGTTGGTATGCCCATGTGTGTGTCGGTGAGATGTGTTGTGAGGCCTGGGTGTGTTTGGTAATGATGTATTGTGCGGCCCATGCGTGTACAAGTGGGATGTGATATGGTATATTCAAAAGAGGTGGGAGTGTCAGGACGTCTATCGTTGGGGTGTGAGAGTAGCTAATCACTGGGAAGGTGGCATGGGGTACCCTATCATTGATGTGATTTATATTAAACTATATTACTTTCCTTGCATTATTTTGTGATCAGGATTTGGTTAGTTTACCTATTAGGAGCTGTTTGGTTCTGCTATTTTCTCATGGGTGCATTAATATGCTTCTTCCACTTGTGTATAACAGACTTTGGTTTTCCTACTGAGTATAACTATATAATCACCCTACATATATACAAATATTTTCATGTTTCTTGGAGGATTATTTGGACCATGTTGAACTTTACTAGCTCGGACCTTGGGACACTTGTTGTATTTTTTCTCTAGTCCTGATTTTGGGTACATTGGAGACTTTTATTTGTATCAGTTCTATTTACACATGCATTTTGGATGGTTTTTTGTTTTCTTATATTTATGTCATGGAGTTTTTTTGGTTTATATAGCCTATCTTCTGATCTTATTTCCTTATAAAGGGTAATGCATCCCATATTGTGAAATTTTTACACCCTTGGTGCTAGTCACCGGCCCAGGGCCAACTGGGGTCGAGACTCAGGGTTC
Source organism: Viscum album (assembly GCA_963277665.1). NCBI lineage: Eukaryota > Viridiplantae > Streptophyta > Magnoliopsida > Santalales > Viscaceae > Viscum > Viscum album. The sequence continues at coordinate 135,293,831 of OY728153.1, forward strand.
ATTATCTATCGTTCTTCATTTATATCCCATGAGGGGTATATTTGGAGGGAGGGGTCTAGAAAGAGTCATATTAGAGCCTGATGATTGATAGATAGAATGAGGTTTAGAGTTAGGCACAAAAAATATTTCATAGGGTGGTATGATAATAGTTCCAGTTGACCTTGGTGCGTGACATATGCTAGGGAGACTAGCTAAGACACATGATTTTAGGTCACCCAAGATCCTGTGTATGGAATTTTAGATTATAGAATGAACAAGAAAGATGGAACTTCTTGTCTGGTATTGTAATAGTCCATCCATTCCTCCTCCATTACTTTGTGGGTTTTGGTCGTTGGAGGTGTTTGGAGGAATCTCAAAATGAGTTTGGATAAGTCTCTTTGCTAATGTCTTGAAGAAGGAGGATTACATGTCATGTAACTAGATTACACAACATGAATTTTTTTTCACGATTAATCTTGCTGGTCTCATGATGTGTAATATTTAGAGGTTAGAAAAATAAAATAAAAGAAAATAAAGAGGCAACACGTTTTGTGGTGAAAACCAAACCTCGGGTTTTACATGACATGAAATGGGATTACACGTCGTGTAATACACTAATCATGTGATGTTTTAAAATTCTTTTTCGGCTGAAACCTTATTCATTCATCCATGGTTTACATTTTTTTCTCATTTTGGGGGAACCATTGGTGCCATGAGGTGTTCTTAGAGTCCTTTATCATCACTCTTTGAATTTTTTGATCATAATGGATGTTCAATGTTGATCTGTGGTCGATCTATGGTGAGTTATACTCTCTTTCTCATCCATTTTCTTCTATTCTTCTTCTGGGGATCGACTATAGATGTGTTTATTTGGTTTGGGGGTGCATTCGGGTTTTGTTTTGATATATCCTTGGTGTGTTATAGGTTGATCCACAGTTTTCATGGTGTGGTTGTGGTTCACAAGAATTCTTCTTTTCCTGGTCATGCACATCAATTAGAAAGCTTCCTTGAGGTAGTATTCCCTTTGTTTCTCTCTATTTTACATCATGCGGGAGGGGTTTTACTTCTGTTTATATTTAAATCATGGTTGTTTCAAATTAATTGAAAATAAATAATTGGTTTACTGAAATTGTGGGGAAAATGGGGTTTGTTTCAAATAATTTTATAGCTTTGATATTACTTGTGATATTGTGGTTGTTTGGGATTGATTCCCCACTAAAAATTATGGTTTTTTGTGGCTTTGTTTGTGATGATATATTATATAAGATTGATGTTTTGGTTAGGATTTTTGTGATATCATCCTAAATAGAAATTGGTTAATTATGTATACTTGAATAATGTATTGGTTGCCCTAAGATTTGGCCTATATGATAACACCCTAATGAAAATTATTGGAATGTGGTAAATGTTTTTGTGAACCTATAAAATGTTTTTTGTGATGTGATGTGTGATTGTTTGTGGGTTTTACATGTGGGGGATGTGGATGAGATGTGATTTTATAGTGATGATATGATGGATGCAATATAATTACCAAGAAATTCTATAGAAATGGTTGTGCAATGTTATGTTTCTAAATATGGTTGTGAGTTGGTGGTTTGTTTTTGGATGGTATAGTGGTTTGGGAAGGATTAATTTGAAGAAAGAAAATAGTGATTGGTATAGGTAATTAAACCAGAGTTTCTCTATGATTAATATATAGAAATATTCACCCCATATCGAGAGGTCGTGGTACGATGTGTTGTTAATGTGAAGCCTCCATAATTTATCATGGATATTCACATTTAGAAATGACAGTGACTGTGTTACTTGTTGTTTGTTGTGCTTAGTGGTTTCATGGATAGTAATGGAATGAATAAATTTTTTTAATAAAGATTAGAATAGTGTGGGTTGGTTTTGATAATGTAATGTAAATTGTTAAATAAAATTGGTTGGGAATTTGAAATGGATTTTGTGACTTAATGTGCTGTTTTGTGCATTTAGAGGTAGTTGAAAAAGTGACTGTGTTGTTAGATGGTTTGTTTGCGTAATAACCCTTATGTTGGGATTGTCTTTTTGGTGTCATATATGTATACACTTGTATTTTCCTTGTGATTTCTATAGGCACCCCACCCTAGTCGAGAACTATGTGACGAACACCCCCATTATCACATGGGAGGGTGTCTTTACCAAAATCTAGTGAGGAGTATAGATGGATGGGTACCCACTCTTTTCCAATATCTCTTCTAGGTGAGGAAGTTATAACATATGATGTGATGGATAGAGGTCTTTTAGTGTCTTAAATGTTGGTTGTGATGGACCAGGTGTCTTCGAGTGAGATTTGATGGTCCAGGTGTTTTGGAGAGAGGTGGTTTGTGTTTTTCCTGGTGTCTTCAATATGAGATGGTGATGTGATTTCCTAGGTGTCCTCAGGATGAAATGTGATGTGTTTCGATTCCCAATTGTGTATAGATGATATGTGTTGTGGGGCATAGCTGTGTGCATGTAGGATCTGTTGTGAGGAATAAGTGTTTGTGGGTGGGATGTGTTTTATGTCCCAGGTGTGTGTAGGTGGGATGTGATATAGTATACAGAAGGGATGAGAGTTCCAGGACATATGAAACTGGGAGAGAATAAAATACCAGTGGGAAATGGGTGAAAGGTACCCTATCATTGTTGTTATTTACTCTATATTTTATTAATCTGCTTGGATTACTTGGTAAGTGTACCTTGGTGAGGTTGGGATGATTAGTATACCTCTCAAGGTGTTGTTTGATTCTATTATTTTCTCACCAGGGCATGAGTATGATTCTTTCACATGTTCATAAGAGAATTTTGTTTTCCTAATAAGAACACTTGTATGCTCACCCTACGTATATAAAACTATTTTAAGGTTTACAAGAGGATTTCATGGACCATGCTGTACTCTAATAGCTCATATCTCTGATAGCTTCTGAGTAGCTTCTTTAGCTTTAATTTTGGGTATTTTTACTTTGGAGACTTTTTTATTTTTGTATCAGTTCTATTTTACACATGAAAGTGGGATGTTTTTGAATTTATTTATATTATGTCTTGGAGTTTCATTATGGTTCATCCATCATATATCCCTATATTGTTTCCTTAAAAATGGAAATGTCTTTCATATTGTGAGATTTGCACACCCTTGTTTCTAGTCACCAACCCATAGCCTACTGTAGGTAGGATTTAGGGGTCATTATCTATCTTTCTTCATTTCCAGCCTAGGAGCATTATCTTTGGAGGGAGTAGGTCGTGATAGAGTTATATCAGATGTGATTCCTGAGTCATAGGATGATGTTTGGAGTTAGTCATAATGTTGATTTCGTGGGATGGTATAGAAATAGTTCTAGTTGAAATTGGTGTGTGATATAGGCCAGGGAGACTACCTACGACATGAGATTTTATGCCCCCCTATGATCTAGTGCACGAGATCTGAGCTTATTGAATGACCAAGTGAGGTGGACCTTCTTATAGGGTAGAGACCTAGGAAAGGTACAAAAATCATAATGAATTGTGTTATTATTTTAATTGATTTGTTTTTTAAGGTTTAAATAGATAAAATAAATAAAATTAATTAAATTGAATCTGAATGGAAATCCATACTACAAAGATTAGAGAATATTTCATTACCTTTAAGATATGGATCTTGGTCTTCATCCGCGTGTGGCTCAAGAAGTTGAGGTTCGAAAATATAATCCCATTGATCACTGTAGGGTAGATCCAGTTAAAGAGGATGGCCTATGGAAGAAGATGTTGTGTTCTTGTTACCAGAAGGTTTTGGGGAAGTATGAGGGAAGTGTTTCAGATGTGCATACAAAGAGCCGGAAAAATGATCTTGAGATCATTTTTAGATTAATCCGGGATCTGATGGAGTAATAGGTCCCTTTTAAAGTTAGTCATATGTGGGGACCTGTGCGTCAGTGGTGGACACTCTATCTGGGGGATCGGAAGGAGGCATACGTTTTGTGGGTCAAATTTTAAAAGGAGTTTTAGGACAAGTTCCTTTCATTAACAATGAAGGAAGTAAATATACAATAGAATATATCGCTTCTATAAATAATATTGTTAGTGTGGGAGATTGGGATAAAGTTACAATACCTTATAAATTTTCCTGAGACCATTTTCTAGATGAGGAGTCTTATACGAGATGTCTTGAGGAGGCACTTCGTCCTTCTATCCAGTATATAGTTACTTCTTTTTCATTGCTGATGTATCTGGAGGTTCAGAAAAGATGGAGGTAATTGAGTAGATGCACTCATGAGAAGGTCTAATGTGATAAGGGAGCCAACTGAGTTATTCAAGGGGAAGAGTTGTCAGTGGAAGGTTTTAGGTTCTAGGACTTTCGAGGTTTCTACCGATAATAAGTTGACCTCAACAACTTCCTCTCCGTCCTTTTGGTGCCAGTGATTTCTGTACTTTTCCCAAGAGCTTTGATCTAGAGTGTTTTTATGGGGTTTATGTCCATTTCCATATCTACTATCCAATATTTTCTCGATATTAGTTTGGTCTAGGTGGATAGGTTCAATTATAGCCTCAGTAGCAGTTTCCATTGATTCCATTTCAGTAGAAGGGGAAGTAATTTGTTTCTTTACTGAGAGGTGATGGAGTAGGTAGAGGCTGACCTCAGGATGTTCCTTGTGTTTAGGGAAAATGAGACAAGTGTTTCTATTGGGGTGGTAATCAGTAGGGAGGTAGAGGATCTGGTCATGGTTAGTTTTATGCAGTGGAGGTAATAGTTCCATTCGGGCCATAGATCGTCATAGGTACAATCAGTTTGTTTAGTACCCTTGCTTGTGCCTTGTTTTATTCAAGAGCGTCAGACTCCATTATTAGACCCACTTGATCCCAAAATCTATTACTACACGTATAGATAATCCCCATTCCCCTAGTGTTGAGAACTCTATTTAGAGGCCAAACCATCTTGTTTGATGTGTGCTAGGGTTGTAGACTGATGATGAGACCACATTAATCCCATGGGGATATTTTATTACTACAGATGAATCCATACAATTTCATACATAGAATCAAATGGTTATATTTAATATATGATGTTATCTAATATTTCTGGAGGAGAGTCATGTTTTCGTATGTGAATGGACAACATGTGGTTTTCATTGGTGAGTGGAGTTTTCCGGTGGGTAGTTGCCATGTGGTTCCCATAATTTCCTTGTTGGCTGAGCTATCAGTGGAATCAGTGGACATTGATACGGTAGAGGTTCCTAGTGTCATTGGGGGAGTTCCTATATGTGTTCCTTGAAGATATTATGACACTACCCGCTCAACATGGGGTTGAGTTCGGGATAGACATACAACCCAGTTCTTCTTCGATTTTGACAGCTTCTTATCGAATGGAACGTCTTGAGTTGTGAGAGTTGGGGATTCCGATAGATGATATGATGTATAAGGGTTTTATCTGGACCAGTGTGTCACTGTGGGGTGCTCTAGTGTTTTTCACAAATGCCAAAGACTATGTTATGAGGTTTTGTATAGACTAGAAAAGGTTTAATCAGGTGATAGTCAATAACTGTTACCTGCTTTTGATGATAAACTATCTTTTTGAATAGTTAAGAGGTGTGAGTTTTTTTCAAAGATTTATCTAGGGTCTAGATATCACCATTTGAGGGTGAAGGAGGTTGATACCTTAAGGAATACCTTTATATTTAGGTATGGTAACTTCGAGTTTGTAGACATTCCATTTGGTGTTACGAACACACCCATCATGTTTATGGGGATTATGAACTCTGTGTCTCATGAGTTCCTAGATTAGCTTGTCATCGTATTCATTGAAGATATATTAATCTAATAAAAGTCATAGAAGGTGCATGCCGATCATGTCATAACTTTATTTAAGGATCTTTGATGCCACCAACTCTATGGAATGTTGTCCAAGTGTAAGTTATTGACACCAAAAGTACATTTACTCAGGCTTGTGGTGTCTTAGTAGAGTATGGAAGTATAACCTTATAATGTTGAAGAATTTGTTTCATGGGAGCACCCAAGAATTTGGTATAGGTTTTAAGTTTTCTTGGTCTATTATGATATTATAGGAGGTTTGTAGCTAATTTATATTGAGTATCATCCCCATTGACATCTTTGACTAGGAATGACTAGGATTTTCTACAGAGTGATCAGTGTTAGGTGGTGTTTGGTTACCTGAAGGGGAAGTTGGTTATTTCTACAATGCTATGGTTTCCTAAGGAATGGGGGATTTTTGAGGTGTTTTTTACACTTCCCATTTGTTTTTGGGATTTATATTATTGTAGTAGGGAGCAGTGATCTCTTATGGGTCTAGGAAGTTATGTCTCCACGAGCATAACTATGAAACTCATGATCTGGAACTAGAATCCATTGTGTTCATGAGAAATTTGTGTCCACATTACATCATTTGGGAGTTCTTTTTGGTCTTCACAGATTAAAATAGTTTTAGGTATATCTTTTCTTAGCGTGACCTGAATCTATGACAATGGAGGTGGAAGGAGTTTCATTAGGACTATGATTTGGAGATCTCCCACACCATGAGAATGGGAAATGTTTTGGATGATGCATTGATCAGAATGTCAGAGAAGGAGGTTGTTCAAAAATATGTGGATTCTTGGAAAGATATGGAGGATTTGACAGCCATATACATAGACGTAAGAGTGGATGGTGGTAAGGGATATTTGTTTTATATGATGGTGCAATGTTCTCCGATGTAGCAGGTGGAGGAGTCTCAGTGGGGAGACTCAGAGGTAGAGGTGATGCACAATCGTGTTACCCATGGTGATGCTTCGGAGGGATGGTTGGAGGATGGTCAGAAATAGATGTTGTTTCATAGAAAGTTTTTTGTTTTTGTAGAGATACATGATATAGTCCTCTGTGAGTTTCATATCTCACCTTTTGAAGTATAACCGATATTTTCCAAGATGTATCATAGCTTAAAGATGCATTTTGGTGGATAAGGATGAAACGAGCAGTGTAAATGTTTGTGGAAGGTGTTTGGATTTCTAGCAGGTGAAGGAAGAGCATCGTGTTCCTAGTGGTTTTTTGTATCCCTTGGGTGTTTTCAAGTGGAAATGGGATGACATATTGATGTATTTTATCATAGGGTTACCCAGATCTCTAAAATATTGTGATGCTATCTAGGTGACAGTGGATCAGCTGAAGAAATTGGACCACTTCTTAGTGATCAAGGAATTAGACACAGTGGATTCCCTGGCTAAGAGGTACATGGATGAGGTGGTGCGATTTAATAGAGTTCTAAGGTCCATTGTCTCAGATCGGGGTACACAATTTACCTCCCGAGTCTATAGGGTATTGAAACACACTTTTGGAACTCAGTTATGCCTCAACACTTCTTTCCACACTTATACAGATGGTTATATGGAACATATTGTCACTATGTTAGAGGATATGTTGTGGGAATTTGTCTTGGACTTTGATGGATCTTGTGTATGACACATTCACTTGGTAGAGTATTCTTATAATAATATTTATCACTCTTCCATTGGAATGGATCTATTGGAGGTTTTGTATTAGATACCATGCCATTATCCATTATTCTAGATGGAGGTTAGGAAGATAGTTGTTCTTGGTCCCAATGTGGTGCAAATAATGACAAAAACGGTTTAGCTTGATCGCGAGAGGATGAAAGTAACCCAGGGCCGGAAGAAGTCATATGCCTATCATAGAAGGAGGCCCTTATATTTCAAGGTTGGGGATCACATGTTCTTGAAGGTTACCCCTCAACATAGGCATCAGAGGTTTGGTAGATGGATTAAGCTTTCCCCCATGATTTTTGGGCTCTTTGAGGTGTTGGGGTAAGTTGTTGAGGCCGTATATCGGTTGGTGTTTCCACCTTAGTTAAAGAGGATCCAAGATTTCTTCCACATCTCTCATCTTCATTGGTATCTACACAATGAATCTCAGATCGCTGATTGGGGAGAGTTGGATATTGAGGATTACATAATGTTTTTGGAATGTCCAGTGGTGATCCAGGATCATCAAGATAAGGTGATGTGTGGACAGAACATTCCTTTGGTTCATGTGTTTTGGAGGCATGGTGGCCAAGTGGAGAGTACTTGGGAGAAAGAAATGAAAATTCATTTCTGGTATCTATAATTTTTTTTAGTTTTTTTCTCTATTTTTCTATTTAATGTGATTTTTGGAATCCTTTTATTTTATGAGATGAGCTATTTTCTTGGTTTATGATTTTATGTAGTGTGTCATGTGATAAAGTCCTAATGTATGGAATAGGGAGGACCTAATTCCTAATTAAGATGAATTAATTGTGATGTGATTAAACCCGTGCCGGAGAGTCAGTTCCACCTAAAGTAGGTAGTATCTTGACATGGGAGATAGAATTATCTAATTCGTGTGTTTGGGATGGTGCAGTATGTTGGTTGTCTGGCGGTGCAGTTTATTTGTTGTAGTGGTTGTTGGCTTGGGATACATAGAGGTTATGATATCTGTATAGTGCATGAGTGGAATTTTGGTTATTTTTGAAGATATTCCATGTGGTTTTGGGGACATGGATGTGAAGTGGGGTTGTGGTTATTTGGTTTGGTGTGTTTAGCTATGGTAGTGTTTGAGGTATGGTGAGATACTTGTGAGGTATCTCAAAAAGTGGTTTTTCAGACCCCTTTTCTTCTAGGATTGGTTTTGGATTCTTGAGGATTAGAATCATTTGAAAGGGATATTATGTAATGGTCTATGACTTCCCAATTTTTTACTTTTTGGGTTTTGTTCATTGGAGGTGTTCGGAGGTGGCTTGGAGGGATTTTGTAGAAGTTCAGTTTCTAAATCTAGGAAAAAGGGGGATTACACATCATGTAACTAGATTACACAATGTGAAATTATATTTTATAGTTTGTATTAGAGGTTTCATGACGTGTAATATTTTGGGGTTAGAAAAATAAAACAAAATAATGAGGCGACACATTTTTTAGTGAAAACCAAACCCCAGGTATTACACGATGTGAAAGGGTATTACACATCATGTAATACCCCAATCATGTGCAATTTTAAAATTCTTTTTTTGGCCAAACCCTCATTCATTCGGCCATGGTTTTCTTTTTTTCCTATTGTTTTTGGGGAACCATAGGCACCCTAAGGCATTCTTTGAGCACTTCTTCATCCCTCTTTGATCTATTGATCTTGATGGATGGTTTTTAGTGATCCGTGGTCAATCCATTGTTAGTTATTTTATATTTATAATATATTTTCTTATGTTCTTCTCATGAGGATCCACAAAAAAGGTGTTTCTTTGGTTTGGGTTTGCCTTTAGGTTTCATTTTTATAGATCCTTGGTGAGGTATCGGTTGATCCATAGATTTCAGGGTGCGGTTGTGGTTCATGAGCGTTATTATTTGTCATGCGGTGTACAATAATTAGAAAGCTTCCTTGAGGTAGTATTCCCTTCGTTTCACTCTATTGTGCATCATGTAGGAGGATTTTTACTTCTATTTATCTATGAATCATGGTTGTTCTAGCTTAATTTAATATAAATAATTGGTTAATTAAATTGAAGGGAAAATGGGGTTTGTTCACAAGCTTTTACATCTTTGATATTACTTGTGATATTGTGATTGTTCAGACTTGATGCCTAGCTGAAAATTACAGTCATTAGTGGGTTTGTTTGCGCTGATATATCATCTATGATTTCTGCATTGATTGTGATTATTGTGAAAAAATACTAAATATAAATTGGTAAATTACATATAGTTTTCTAATGAATTGGTTTCCCTAGGATTTGGAATGTGTGATAACGCCCCAAAAAAAGTAGTGGAATGTGGAAAATATTCTGATGAAACTCTAAAATGTTTTTTTGAAATGAAATGTATTTTTTTGTGGTTTTTATGTGTGGGGTAGTTGGATTTAATGTGGTTTTATAGTGGGGATGTGATTGGTGAAATATGATTATATAGTGAGGCTACATAATTGGTTATTCTATGTCATATTGCTAGATGTGGTTGTGAGTTGGGGGATTATTATGGGTTGGTATGGTGGTGTGGGTAGGATGAATTTGAAGAAGGATATTAGAGATTTGTATGGGTAATTATCCTATAGTTTCTCTAAGCATAACATTAATAATGCTTCACCCCATACCGAGAGGTCATGGTATGATGTTTCTTTAATGTGAATCCACCTTCATTTATCAAGGTTCTCTACCTTCTAAAATTAACGTGGATTTGTTTCTTGTTGTATTTTTTTCTTAGTGGTTTCTTGGGTAGTAATGGAATGAATAAATAAATATTTAATAAATCTTGTAATGGCATGGGTTGGTTTGGATAACATAATGGAAATGGTTAAATAAATTTGGTTGGGAATGTGAAATAGGTTTTGTGGCTTGATGTGTGGTGTTGTGCATTGAGAGGTGACATCAAAAGTGATGGTGTTGTGAGATAGTTTGTTTGTCTGGGAACCCTTAGGTTGGACTTGAGTGTTTGGTATCATATATGTATACACTTGTATTTTCCTTGTGATTTATATACGTACCCCACCGTAGTTGAGCACTATGTTCCAAACACCCCCATCATCATGGGGGGGGGGGGGTCTTTTTTAACATATGGTGATGAGTATGGATGGATGGATACCTGCTCTTTTACAATCTTTCTTCTAGGAGTGGTTGGTATGGAACATCCTGTAATGGTTGGAGGTCTATTAGTGTATTAGATGGTGGTTGTGATGGACTATGTCTCTTCGAGTGAGATGTGATGGCCCAAGTGTTTTCGGGCATGGTGGTTTATGTTTTCCCAAGTGTCTTCAGGATGAGATGGTGACTTGATTTCCTAGGTGTCTTCAGGATGAGATGTGGTGTGTTGAAAATCTTAGGTGCGTTTAATAGTGATGTGTTGTGAGGCCCAGGTGTGTGTGGGTAGTATGTGTTGTGAGGCCCAGGTGTGTTTGGTCAGGATGTGGTCTTTGGCTCTGGTGTGTGCAGGTGGGATGTGATGTGGTATACAGAAGGGACATGAGCTCCATGGTGTACAAAATTGGGTGAGAATGACATAATAGTGGGAAAGTGGTGCGGGTTAACCTATCATCGATGTGTTTTACTTTATATTATATTAATTTTGTTACATTACTTGGTGAGAATGCCTTGGTGTGGTTGGGATGGTTCGTATACCTATCTAGGAATTGTTTGGTTCTTTTGTTTTCTCACAAGGGAATTAGTATGCTTCTTTCACATGTGCACGAGAGACTTTGGTTTTCTTAATGAGTATGCTTGTATGCTCACCCTATGTATATAAAACTGTTTTTAGTTTTCTAGGATGAGTTTAGGGACCGTATTGGACTCTACTAGCTCGGATCCTTGACAATTGCTGAGTCACTACTTTATCTTTACTTTTCGGTATTTTTTACTTTGGACACTTTTGTATTATTTTATTAGTTATATTTTACACATTAATGTGTAATGGTTTGGGATTTATTTATATTATTTCTTGTAGATTATTTGTGTATGATCCATCACATCTGTCGATCTTATTTCCTTATAAAGGTTAATGCTTCCCATATTGTGATATTTGTACACCCTCGGTGCTAGTCACCAACTCGGGGCCTACTGGAGGTGGGACTCAAGGATCATTATCCACCTTTCTTCATTTCCATCCCATGAGGGGTATCTTTAGAGGGAGGTGGTCATGATAGGTAGAGACATAAGAGAGATACATACATCATGATGACTTGTGTTCTTGTTTGAATTGGGTTGTTTGGGGAAATTAAAATGGGTAAAAATTATAAAATTGATTAAATTTAATTAAGATATATCATAATGAAAATACATACTACTAGGATTAGGAAATCATTGTTTCACTTTCAGCTATGGCTCTTGGCCATTGTCTGCATGTGGCTTAGGTAGTGGAGTTTCAACAAGATGACCCGATTGATCGACGAAGGGTTAATCAGACTGAGGATGATGATCAATGGAAGTGGATGTCACACAATTTTCAGTGGAAGACATTGGAAAGGTATGAGGGGAGAGTTTCTGATATATAAACTGAGATATGGATATAAAAGATGGAGGTCTCTTTCAATTTTATCCGGTCCCTAACATATTACTAATTTCACTTGGCAGTTAGTCAGATGTGAGGAGTTGTGCATTAGTGGTGGATACAATATCTAGGAGAGTGGAATGAGGTAGATGTTTTTTAGGTCGACTTCCAGAAGGAGTTTTGGGAATAATTCCTCCCATTCATCCTTAAGGATGAGAAGAGGCAGGAGATACTCTCCATTCATCAGGGAAGTATGTATGTGTGAGAATTTGAGATCAAGTTCAAGGACCTTCTACACTTTTCCATCAATATTTTTTTAGATGGGGAGTCCCGAGAGAGGCATCTTTAGGTGGAACTTCATCCTTTAATCTAGTATGCAGATATACATTTTTTATTTCCAATGTATCTAGAAGTTCAGAAGAAGGAAGAGGTGATCGAGAGTATGTACTCCTAAGGAGGTTTTCCATGAGAGAGGAACCAACATGTTTCCTCTAGGGTTAGAGTTTTTAGTGATTGGTTCTAGGATTCAAGGACTTTGAGGTTTCATCAAATCGATATTCGACCTAGGAATATTCCCTTTCGAACTTCTGGTTTTCATACCATTCATACGGGCTTGGAATTGGTGTCTTTATTCTATTGGGTTCATGGCCATCTTCAGGAATAGTTACCCCTGGCTTCTCGATCCCAATTTGGTCGAGGAAGGTAGGTTTAGCATCAGCCTCAGTAGTAATTACCAGAGAGGTCATTCCTATAGTAGGTGAAAAAAGCTTATGGTCTAGCTAGGGTAAGAAAGGTAGGTAGAGTCCAACCATAGGATGTTTCTCGAGATCAGGGTGATCAACCAATCTGTGATCCTAGAGGCGATTGTCTGAAGAACGGTAGAGGAGCTGGGCATGATCAGTTGCATATAGTATAGGTAGCAACACCCCATGTTCCAGAGATTGTTAGAGGTATTATTAGTTTATTGTCTATTCTTGTTTTTTATATATTTTATTTTGTACCTTTTCAATACTTTGTATCACCCAATCTATCCCATGAACTAGTACTAGACATAGAGAGGCTTCCTGTACTCCTGGTGTTCACTACGCTAGTCGGAATCTAGACCAGCTTATTTGATATATTCCAAGGGTGTAGACTGATGATGGGGCCGCATCAGTTCCATGTAGATCTATTCCTGCTACATATAGAACCATATGATGTCATACTTATAATCAAATGGTTTTATTCCGTACATGCTATTATTTACTACATTCTGAGGAGAGTATTGTTTTTGAATGTGGATGGGAAGTGGGTAGTTTTTGTTGGTGAGTAGAGTTTTCAGGTGGGTAGTCAGTGTGTAGATCCACTACATTACTTGTTGGTTATGTTTTTGATAGAATCAGTGGATACTGGGATGATAGATTTTTCTAGGGTTGTTGGGGAGTTCTTGGATGATTTCCCCGAGGAGGTTGTGACACCACCCCCTCGACATGATATTGATTTCTTGGTATACTTACAACATGATGCTTCCCTAATTTTAATGGATACTTATCGAATGATACCTTATGAGTTGAGAAATCTGAGGATTCAAATTGATGATTTGATTCATAAATTCTTCATCAAGCCTATTGTGTCAAAATGGGGTGCTTTTACTTTGTTTTCCAAGAATGTATAGAGTATTATGAGGTTGGGCGTAGACTATCAGAGGTTGAATTAGAGGAGAATAATTAACTGTTACTCATTTCTAAGGATCAATGATCTTTTCAACCAGCTAACTGGGGTGAGTTGGTTTTCTAATATAAAACTGAATTATGGGTACCACAAGTTAAGGGTTAAGGATGGAGATATTCAGAAGGGTGACTTTATATGAAGGTATGGGAACTTAGAGTTTTTGGTCATGACTTTTGGTGTTATGAATTCACTGGATGTGTTCATGAGGATTATGAACTCAATGGTTCATGAGTTCCTGGACTGATTTTTCATTGTCTTCACTAATAATATTCTAATCTAATCAAGGTCATGTGGGAGCATGTCGAACATCTCAGAACTATTTTGTAGGATCTTCCTCATCACCAAATCTATGTAAAGTTTTCTAAGTGTATGTTTTGGGCATGAGAGGTATATTTATTTAGAAACATTGTAGCTTACCACGGTGTGGTAGTAGACCCATCAAAGGTTGAATCACTTGTTTCTTTGGTAGAACCCATGAACATGGAAGAGGTTCACATTTTTCTTTTTCACGTAGACTATTATTGGATCTTTGTACCTGATTTCTCTTGAGTTTCATCCGTTTTAACATCTTTGACCCGTAAGGACCAAGAATTTTATTTCTGAATTGATTAGTTTAAGGGAGTGTTTGATTACCTTAAGGGGAAGTTGGTTGGTTCTATAGTGCTCTAGTTTCTTGAAGAAGGGGAAATTTTTGGGATGTTTTGTGATTATTACTATCTAGGCTTGGGATTCATAGTAATGCAGTAGTGAGTGATAATCTCTTATGGGTATAGGTAGTTATGCCTCCTTGAGTGTAACTATACCATCCACGATCTAGAGCTAGTAACATTTTTGTGTGTGCTGATGTTGTGGTAGAATTACCTCATTGGAGAGCACTTTGTGGTCTTCACATATCACAAGTTCTTGGGGTATATATTTTATCAGTGTGATCTATTCTTTTAGAAGTGGAGGTGGATGCAGTTTCTTAAAGATTAAGATTTGGAGACCTCCTAAATCTCAGGAAAGGGGAATGTTGTGGCCGACTCTTTGATAATGAATTCATAGAAGGGTGTTATACAGGAGTGTGAGGATTCTTAGAGAGCAAATGGGGAGTTGTAAGCCTTCGACTTAGATTAAATAGTAGATGGAGGCATGGTTTGTTTGTTTCAAATGATAGTACAGTATTCTCTAATGCAATACGTAGAGGAGTCTCAGTGGGGATACTTAGAGGCAGAGGTGTTGCACGATTGTGTTGGCCACGGTGATGCTCTGGAGGGATGGTCATTGGATAGTCAGAACTGGATGTTGTTTCATGGGAGGTTGTTTGTTTTGGTAGTAATGCATGGTGAAGTACTTAGTGAATTTTATAAATCACATTTGGATGTGCACCCAAGAGTTTTAAATAAGTACTGTGGATTGAAGATGTAGTTCTGGTGGCTCGGGATGAAATGAGAAGTGGTAGAGTTTGTGGAAAAGTGATTGGTTTTCCAGCAAGTAAAGGACATGAATTGTGTTCCTAGTGGTTTTTTTCATCCCTTGGATGTTCCTGATAAGAAATGGGATGACATCTCGATGGATTTATTCACAGGGTTACTTAGAGCTCATTGAGGTTTTGATGCTATCTTAGTGTTCGTGGATTGATTGAAGAAATCAACAAAATTCATAGTGACCAAGGAGTCGGGATCAATGGATGATTTGGCTAAGAGATACATGGATGAAGTAGTGAGGATGCCTGGAAATATGGGGTCCATTTTCTCGAATTGAGATTCTTATTTTACCTCACGATTTTGGAGGGGATTTCAGCATGCATTCATCACCCAGTTATGCCTATACACAGCCTTCCACCCTCAAACTGATGAGAGGATAGAGTGGACTATCCAGATGTTAGAGGATATGTTGTGGGAATGTATCTGGACTTCAGTGGATCATGGGAACAACACCAAGCCTTGGTTGAAATTTGTTATAATAATAGTTATCACTCATCCATTAGTATGACCTATTTTGAGGCTTTTTACGGACGATCATTTCATTCTCTGTTGTGTTGGACTGTGGTTGGGGAGGCAACCATTCTTGGTCCTAAGGTGGTGTAGAGCACAACAAAGAAGGTTTAGTTTGTTCATGAAAGTATGAAAGTATGAAAGTAGCATAAGACCGATATAACTCTTATATTGATCGTAATAGGAGGCCCATGGAGTTACATGTTATATAACATGTGTTCTTGAAGGTTTCCCCTCGATGTGGGTAGTAGAGGTTCAAGAAGTGGAGTAAGCTCTCTCCTAGGTCTTTGGAACATTTTGTGGTGTTGGAGAGAGGTGGCGAGGTAGCGTATCAGTTGATGTTTCCACAAAGGTTGGGGAGGATTCATGATGTCTTCCACATCTCTTAGTTTCATTAGTATCTTCATGATAACTCACAAGTCCTTGATTAGGGATTTTTGGATATCAAGGATGACACAATGTTTATAGAGTGGCTAGTAGAGATACATGATCACCAAGAGAAGCCACTACATAGACATACCATTTATTTGGTTCATGTTTTGTGTATGTATGGTGTCCTAGATGAGAATACATAGGAGTGAGAGATGAAATTGCATTAGTAGTACCTAGAGCTATTTTGAGTTTTTATTTCCTCTATTTTTCTTTGTGATGTGATGTTTGAAATATGTTTTATCAGATGAGATACTTTTCATGGTTTGTGATGTGTGTGGTGTGATGTGTGATAAGGTCCTGAAATATTAAAAGGGGAATACCTGATTCCTAATCGAGACACATTAATTGATATGTGATTAAACCTGTGTGGGGGAGTTAGTTCTACCCATAGTGGATAATATCTTGACATGGAGTATGAAATTCCTCAATTCATGTGTTTGGGGTGGCACAGTTCATTGGTTTTTATGGTTGTTTGTTTGTGGTTGTGTAGTGTTTTTTATGGTTATTTGAGTTGAAATTTCAACAACCATGATAATAAGGCTTCACTATCAGATGTTTGAGGTTGAAATTTGATGTTTTAGTTGATGGTAGTGTTTCTAGTATAATGTGATATTTGAGATGTATCTCGGGTAATGGTTGTTCAGACCCGTAATATCTTTCTTTCTGGGTTGGTTTTGAATTATTTTGTATGAGAATAGTTTGATAGGAATCTAATGTAATAGACCTAACCTTTTAGTCAATTACTTTGTAGGAAATATGGTGTTTGAGGTGTCCTGGGGAATCTGTGGTGGTTTTAGGATAGGTAGGATATTTTAATGGTATGTCATTTGAATAGTTTTCTAAAATTATGGTTTTACAGTTTTTTGACAACTTTTCATTTCTAGGGGTGTCATCCTAGAGGTACCTCACCTTGGTGGTGCCTTGCTGGTGGCGTCTCATCCTGGAGGTAGCTCACTGGTGGTGGCTCACTAGCATGGTCTCATCCAAGCAGTGGCTTGATAGCGGTGTCTCATCCTATCGATAGCTCTTTGAAAGTGGCACGTTGGCAGTGCCTCATCTTGGTGGTAGCTCTTCTGGAGGTGCCTCACTGGTGGTGGCTCACTAGCGATGTCTCATCCTGGTAGTATCTCTTCTCACAGTGCCTCACTGGTGGTGCCTCGTTTGTTAGTACCACATTGATGGTTCCTTGACTGGTGGTGCTTCGTCTGGCGATGCCTCATCTAGAGGTTCCTTGTGTGGTGGTGCATCATTTTCTATGGGTTTCTATTTTTTATAGTATTTCTGGTTTTCCATTATTACAAATTTTATGATGGGAATTGGTCTTAATGAATTTATTAAGGTATTTTAGATTCATTCCAAAATATTTTAAGTATATATTCAATTCTCTAAGATCCCATAGGCTTTGAAATGGTCAAAACATGAGGTTTTAGTCAGATCTACCTTTAATAGGAAATCAAAAATTGTATCTATTCCCATGGATCAGATTTGATCTTCCTAAAATAGATATATTCTCTGTTTTCTTCTTTATTTATTATCTTGATACAGGACATACCAAATACCTCCTTCCATAGGTATCATGTGACCAATTTGTGGTAATTGGTTCATGATTTTTTTTGAAAATTACCTATTATATATGCGCCCCTATTTTTGGTGCAATCAAGAAGTGTCGATTCTTTTATTCTATGGAATTAGCTCTGTTGATATGATGGTTTAGGTGGGATGAGTTTGAAGAAGGAAAATAGTGATTGGATTGGTAATTTTTTCAGAATTTATTCATGAATAACATGCATAAAGATTCACCTCATATCTACAGGTTGATGTGTGATATATCGGGGCTGCGTGTTAAATGTGGATGAAGTGTGAAGCCGCATAAGATAATCAGGGATCTTCACCTCCTGAAATGATTGTTACTATGCTTCCTGATATGTTTTGTGACTAATAGTTTCCTAATTAATGTGGATGGAGAAATGAATAAATATTAATGGGGAGAATTGAAATGGTAAAATCTGAAGAATGGTTAACTGGTAATTAGAGACTAAAAATAAGTAGTTTGTGTTCTACTTGTGTAGGGTTGTACATTTAGTCTTGGTAGAAAATTTGGTGGATTGTTTTGAGTTGGTAGATGATTTTTTGTAAAACCATAGGGTGTGATTGAGTGTTTGATACTATATATATACTTTAATTTTCCTTGTGATTTCTATACGCACCCTACCCTCATTGAGAACTATGTACCGAACATCTCCATCATCATGAGAGAGGTTGGATTTCCCAAACATCTCGGTGGGATGATTAATGGATACCCACCCTCTCTTACCTACTCACACTTTCAGGTGGTGAGGACCTAAGATTATTCAGGAAGGATGTGATTGGATGTGGTATCCTAGGTGTATTTAAGACATGTTTTGATGTGGTGTCCTAGGTTTCTTTGTGACGAGTTGTGATGTGATGTGGTATATTTGGAAGATGTGGGAGAAATGAGACGTTTGCTGTTGGGGTGTGTGAGTATATAATCAGTTGGAATGTGGTGCAGGTCACCCTATCATCGATGTAATTTATATTAAATTATATTACTTGGATTTAGTTCTTTAGTGAGCGTGCCTTGGTGAGTTTGGGGTTATCGTTAGTCTATATATTAGGTTCTTTCTAGTTCTATTACTTTCTCATGGGTAAATATGTATGCTCCTTCCACTTGTGCATGAGAGACTTTGGTTTTCCTACTGAGTATACCTGTATTATCACCCTACAAATATAGAATTGTTTTCAGGTTTCTAGGAGGAGTACGTATACCATGATGAACATTACTAGCTCAGACCTAGGGAATGTTGTTGTGTTGGTGCTCTAGTCTTGTTTATGGGTACTTTCTTCATAGAATTTTATTTGTATCAGTTCATTTTACACATGAATTGTGGGATGTTATTTGGTTTATATATATATATATATATATGTCATAGAGTTGTTTTTTGTTGATACATATTAACTCCTGATATTTTTCCTTATAAAGGTTAATGCCTCACATATTGTTAGATTTTACACCCTTGGTGATAGATAAACAAATAGGGCCTACTAGAGGTGAGACTTGGGGTGGGGGGGTCATTATCTCCCTTTCTTCATTGCCATCCCATGAAGGGTATTTTGGAGGGAGGGGGTCATGAAAACATGACATAAGGATCTGAACCCGTCCCTTTATCTAATTCAAAATATAGGGATTGACCATCCCTTACTATAAGATAATGTCCATTTTTTCTCATTTTTTACGACATAGTTTTTCCCAGTGGTCCCTACCCACACTTATAAAATTCCTCTTACTGGGGAGAGTTCTCACATGACTTATATTTCATGCGTAATACCCCCTTCCTCAATGTGGGACTTGGTATGTCGGTCTACGGTGCAGCCTCATAGGCCATTCCATAACACCTAGTGTTGTGACATTACCTTACAGATAACACCACAACACCCTTCTTCCAAGAAATAGGAGGGTTGTTAAGACCATGTCTCAAATCCCTAGGTCAAGCATTTCATGTTATTTCCAACAGAGAGGTTACAAATCCTTTTTTCATCTTGCTACATTTTTCTATTACTTGAGATAACTCGAGTCATGCAAGTTAACTAGAACATTCATTTATTCTATTTAAAATCTTGTTTAAAAATTGGTAATCTATGTCAAAATGATTGAGGATTCACTTTATAATCCAATTTTCAATTTGAATCTTTCTAATCCTACCCTTTCATTTGAACATTGTTCTAACACCCCAATAATCCATGAATAGTCAGTTAAGTATCCATATTTCAATCCTATATCCTTACCCTCCTAGCTCATAATCATTTTTCATGATTTCCATTGAAACAAGTGTGGTGGGGGGGGGGGTTCATGGTTTTTTGGGTTGATGGTTTATGTTTTATGGTTGAATGATATCTATAGTTCTTTTCGAAGACACTTTGAGTAAAGGGGTGTTTCCATGATAACGTCATTATTTATCTTCAAAGCCCAATTTTCCTAACCATTCATCCACCATCTATATTTTCTCCAATTAAGGCCTTATTGACAATGAAAGGGCTTGTTATGAGCCAGGTTACAAACTAAAATCTCATCAAACCCTTTTTTTGATTTAAATGAAATGTAAATGGTGCGAGATTGATGTGGGGTAGCATATTAATTCTCATGGTTTCTTTAGAAATGATATAATATTTGGAGGAATGTTCATTTTTGTAATTTATGCATGGAATGTGTGGTTCACACGTTTTTTTAAATTCCCAAACCCTCAAATACTAAAAAAATATTTTGGAAAGAATGTGAAGGGTTGGAGAGTGACACCCCTTACAGCCAATGCCAAGTGTTTAAGATACCTTAAAAAATACATGGAGTGATAAGTGATGACATTTTTGGGGATATTTGAGGTGTTTACATTCATTATTCTTAATATATCTATATTTAATTTTTTTAAAAAAGTTAAATCCTCGTCTTTCATGACTTCTTTTAAACATAAAACTAATAACTCACAACACTAGAGTTTACTTATAAAATTATTTTTGATTAGTACCACCTTTATTATGTGTGG
This sequence comes from Viscum album, assembly GCA_963277665.1. Lineage (NCBI taxonomy): Eukaryota > Viridiplantae > Streptophyta > Magnoliopsida > Santalales > Viscaceae > Viscum > Viscum album. Next base: position 135,314,447 of record OY728153.1, read on the forward strand.
GGAGGAATTGAGACTATGACAATAATATTGAAAATGTGAGAGTTGACCATCATGTGTTGGGTCGGGGGGTTCACTCTTTTCATTGGAATTTCAAATATTCTCTTCTCTAATATATATATATATATATATATATAAATATAAAAAAACTAAGGATGAATCATTTTTTGCATCTACTATTGAGTGAGACTCAAATATAGAAGATAATGTGGGGATGGAAAAATAATTAAAAGGAAAATTCATTATATATAATTTTTGAGTGTCACACTTGTAATCATGCAATAAGATTTAAGATATTAACCTCTTTTTTTGGCCTTTGATTTAAAAAATTGAACCACACACCTTTACAAATAGAACTACCTTGTGAGGACCTTGTGATTAACATTGATACTTGATTCCTTAGTAGGTAAATGAGAAAATTAGCTTATGGTAATGTGTGTGAGAGATTGATATTGAGAATATCCTTGTAAAAATAAACTTTGAGTGATAAGGGAAAACAATACAGGAAGGTAGGTGAGATTCTCCATTAATGGATCAATTGAATAGAATAATTTTTAAGCAATTAAAGTGATAATAAAAAAAAATAAGCATGATGTAACACCTTTCAAGAGGAAAATGATCACTATAACTAATGTTTAAGAGTATATGGTTTTAAAATCTATAAGTTGGGAAGTGATATCATTTATTTTTTGTGTATATTTTATTTGCAGTTTTTTATAAATACCCATTATTTCTTGTCATAACTCTGAGTAAAATACATTTTTCTTGTTCTGGACATTTTTTACTAAATAAAAAAATATAGTCTCATTTTTTGGACATTATTGGAAAATGCACAAGTAATTTGACTACCTATTTTAGAAATATTTTTTTGATTTTCATTTTAAAAACACAGGGGACATCGTCTGAAAATATATTTTATTTACCTATAATTTGACTGTGTTGAATGGTATATTCTCTAAGAAAATGATTTTTTCTTAAACATATAAGGATTTTTGTGCCATAAAGATTTTTGTTTAAGATAAATTACATATATGGAAACCCAATTACCATCAGCTGCAATCTAGATTCCTAGGCGCGACACTACTCAGGCCAGATAAAATTCCAGTATTTTGTTTTTAGTCATTGAACTCCATGAGGCTCAACATAGATGGGTACATGTTAGTCCTCAAGAGCTGTCCATGGTGGCTGGGGTAATCCAAATATGTTGGGTGTAAATGTCTATTTGATAGAATATCTTTAAAGAAAATATGTTAAATTGGATTTCATCGGTCCAGATTGGAGGTGGGCATCATTGCTCAGATTGGTCTAGGAGGCATGGGGCTTGGATTTCTACTGTGATATTGGTATTTTGGATTGGTGTCAAGCTAATTTCGGGGTATCTGGTTCTGTCCAAATGAGTTTTCCTACTACGCGAAAAGTTTCATGTAGGGATATCCACTATATAAGGTTTTTAGTAAGAAATATAGAAGCTAGGTTTGATGAAGGTTCCTATCGGATGCTTGAATCATGCGCTGCTGCGATTCCAAATATATCCACAGAATATCATTTGATGGGCTGTACTTCCCCCCTTAATTTTATAAATGGGAGGTAAAGCACAATGGTAGGTTTGGTGGGTGGTCGAACCCACCAACCTTTGAGTGTAGTGAGAGAATAGGTATGAGGGTCTTGAAGAGGACTATAAAAAAAGGAACTCCCCTCTAGCATATCTCGTCCCAATCAACTTCATTTGTTCTCATCACCACCATAAAATCCCATTTTGAGTGGTATTTATGAGGCTATTTCCCCTTTAGTCAAGAGAGATATTTCTGAGGGTTTTCTCCTTGTAATAGTGAGGGAGTTTGTACCCACTTTTAATTATAGTGATCCTTCTATTTGCTTGTGGTTTTTACCCCTTTCATTTTGGAGATTTTTCCACATTACGTCTAGTGTCCATTGTTTCAAATTTTGAAATTCATTTTGTCTCATGATTATTGCTACACCATGAGCCAATCATTTTTCAATTCCAATAAGTGGTGTTAGAGGGAACATTCGGGCCTCATGTTGTTCATATTTTCAGGTATTAATAATTCTCATAGATTTGAGTATGCTATGTGATTAAAAATCCAGTTATTCTTTCACATCAGAAAAAATTTATTGAAATTATTAAATACACCATTGTAAAATGGAAGAGGTTCTAGACTGGTGATGTTTCTAGATGAAGATAAAATTTGAGATCAAGAAATTCAATGAGAACAATTTTTCATTGTAGAAAATGAAGATGCAGGCAGTTCTGTGAAAGGATAATTGGCTACTAGAAATTGGTGAAAAGATGGTTGGTGTGATGGAGGAGAAATGGAATGACATGGATGGGAATTCTATTTCCAATATTCATTTCAATTTGGAAAATTATTTCTTATCAAGAATTGTGGTGAAAAAGATGAAGAAGGAAATATGGGATACTTTGATGAAGCTATACGAGGCCAAGTCACTACACAATAAAATTTCCCTAAAGATAAAATTTTACACTCTTTGAATGGAGGATTCATCATCGGTCACTGATCACATCAACAACCTTAATGCTCTATTCGCTCAGCTTACTACATTGGACTATAAAATTATGGATATTGAAGGTGTAGAGATTCTACTTTAGAGTTTGCTAGATTCATATGAACAACCCATCATCAACCTCACGAATAATATATGGATGGATATGCTATCATTCAATGATGTTGCAGTTGCAGTTCTTGAAGAAGAAATTCAGTGAAATAACAAAGAGGATAGACAAACAACTTCGCACTAGGCATGGGATCTTTCAATGGATAGAGGAAGTATGATGGAGTGTGGTTCTACTGGGAGCCAAAATCATGGAAGGTCAAAATCAAGGAGTAGGAAGAAGAATGTCAGAAGTTTCAATTGTGTAAATAAGGAGCACATCATGAAGTATTGTTGGAATAAGAAGAGTAGTGAAAATATATCTCAGGGGAATGCAGTGAATACTTATTAGAATGAAGATATACTAGTCAGTGAAGTATCAACGATTGCTGGAAGTAAGAAGAATCTTAATTACACATGTATAATCGACTCAGGAGAAACATGGAACATGACATCTCTGTGGGAATGGTTTGAATAGTATGAAACCATCCCAGAATGACTTTTTTACCTAGTTAATTATCACACCTTGAAGATCGTTGGAATCATTACCATCAAATTGAAGATTCACGATGATATTATTCAAACCATCTAAAGAGTACATCATGTGAAGGCCCTGAAGAGGAACATATTATCTTTGGGGAAATTTGATGATATCATATGCAATACTCACACCGAGAATAGATTAATGAGAAATGTTAAGGGCGCACTTATGGTAATGAAGGTGGATAAAATAACAAATAACCTATATGTGCTTATGGGTGAAACGTACAAGGAGTCATATATAGTTTTCACAAAAAATATCCTAATAGAAGTGTTGGAAATGTTATGGAATCAGAATCTTGACTATATGCCAGAATGAGGCCTGAAGATTCTTGCAGCCAAAATTTTCTACCTGGCATAACAAATGTATCCATACCATTTTTTTGAGAATTTTGTTTTGTGAAAGCAACACATGTTAAAGTTTGGGACATCAACAACATGAAGTAAAGAGATATTATATTTGATCAATTCTAACATTTGGCAATCACTGGTTATATCCCTGGGAGGATAATGTAATTTATATCTTTCATTGATGTTTATTCCAGGAGATTTTGGGTGTACCCAATCAGGAAGAAGACTGATGTTTTTGAAATCTTCAAAACATTCAAAGTGTAGAAAGAGATTGAATCTAGAAAGAAGATAATGTGTCTAAGGATTGAAAATGGTAGATAATATATAAGAGATGAGTTTTATACTTTTTTCCAATAGGAAAGAGTCAAGAGATAGTTCACGGTGGCATATACTCCTTAGTAGAATGGACTGGAAGATTAGATGAATAGAACCTTATTAGATAAAATAAAGGAAATGTTGAAGACTGCAAAAATTACCAAAAACATTTGGGTGTAAGTAGTGAATACTGCTTGTTATGTGATCAATATATCTCATTAAATGGAAATTGATCTTAAGACATCGTTGGATATGTGTACTGGTAACCCTGCTGGAAATTCTCGGCTATATACTTTTGGAAGTCCTGTATAAGAATTTTTGAAAGACAAGGAATGATCGATGATAGATTCAAGATCTAGGAAATGTATTTTTTTGGGGTATGATGATGGTGTGAATGGGTATCATTTTAGGTACCCCAATTCTTGCAAACATATCATCAATAAAGATGCCATTTTTACAGAAAACAAGGTGAAAATGACAACTGATCAAGACATGGAGAAAGAGAATATAGAAACTACAATAGTGGAAGTAGAGGAAAAATAAAAAGAAGAACCAGTTTCTTATGAGGCATTACTAGAGCATAATGTTCATGTACTGGTTGATTCTAGACCACGATGGCCAACTCAGGAGAAAATAGTACCAATATGGCACTCATACTATGTGACTGAGAGTAATATTGCATACTTTTTGTTGACGGAGGATGGAGAGCCATCTTCTTTTTTAGAGGAAACCTAGAGTCCAGATGTATCCTAATGGATGGTGGTGATGACGGAGGAACTTGAATCCGTACACAAGAAGAAGACTTGGGATCTTATTCTATTAACTCATGAAAGGAAGGATATCAAAAAAAATGGGTCTTTATGATCAAGAAGAATGGAAAGAACAAGGTAGAAATATATCATTCAAGATTGGTGGTCAATGGATATGATCAAAAAAAGTATTGATTTCAATAAAATATTTTCTCCTGTTGTTAGAATGATGACTATTCAAATAGTTCTGGTGATGTGTGCTATATACATCATACATCCAGAGTAGCTAGATCTGAAGACTGATCTTCTCCATGATGATCTTGATGAAGAGATCTATATCCTCCAACTGAATGGTTTTTTAGAAGAAGGAAAAGAGAACTTGTTTTCTAGGTTGAAAAAATCTATTTATAGTCTCAAATAGGTACCGAGGTGTTGGTACAAGAGATTTGATTCCTATATCATGAGCCTTGGATACAATAGAATTCATTTAGATCCTTGGGAATATTTTAGGGGTTTAGATGGTAATGCTTTCATAATTCTTCTATTGTATGTGAATGACATGTTAGTTTCATTCCCTAATAATGATCAGATCCGGGAGATGAGGGAACAGTTTCCTAGGGAGTTTGATATGAATGACATAGCGCCAACAAACAAGATTCTTAGGATGAAAATTTACTGACACAAAAATAATGGAATGATTTGGCTATCACAGAAGAATTATTTATAGAGAGTCTTGAAAAAAGTCAACATGCAAGACTCTAATCCAATATATACCCCTATTCCCATTAATTTCAAGTTATCATCCACAATGAGTCCTAGTAGTGAAGTAGAGAGGATTGATATGTCTAAAGTACCTTATGAATCAGTAGTGGGTAGTCTGATTTTTCTATGGTTTTTACTCGACTAGACATTGCACATGTAGTGGGAGCAGTTAGTCGGTATATGGAAAATCCAGGATGAGAGCATTGGAGAACTGTGAAGAGGATCCCAAGATAAATCAAGGAGACCTCAAATGATGCATTATGTTATGGAGGATCATATTTCACTATCAGAGGCTATGTCAATTCAAATTTTTCAGGAGATTATGACCAGAGGAAATCCATTACTGGTTATGTGTTTACTCTTGTAGGATGAGGTATGAGCTAGATTTCAAAGTTACAGTTAGTTGTGTATTTATACACAATATAAACGGAGTATATGACAGCTACAATAAATTGAAAAGATGTGATATGGATGAGAAGGTTTCTAGAGGATCTCATGCATAGACAAGAGAAGATTCCATTGTTTTGTTACAGATATAACACCTTTCACATTGCAAGGAATCCATCATTTCATTCCAGGATGTACCACATTAGGTTATAATATCACTTTTTCTGAGATGTGGTGGAGGAAGGAAGTGTGGACATGCTGAAAATTCAAACCAAAGAAAATATAGTACATTTCCTAATGAAGGAAGTTGACTCTGATAAGTTCATATAGTGTTGATCCTTGAGAAGCCTTTTAGATATGTGAGTGGTATGTTTGGAAAATAGAGAGGATTTGTAGAGATGTGATTGGTTCTCAATCAAATATCCATATGGTGGATGTGTCAACAAAATTTTATTTGATGGGAGACACCACCCCCCATGATTGTCAAAGGGAGGTAAATTATAGTGGTAAGTTTGGTGGGTGGCCAAACCCACCAACCTTTGAGAGAAGTGGGAGAATAGGTAGGTTGGGATAGAATATGGATATAAAAAGAGGCACTCCCCTCTAGTAGATCTCATCCCAATTAGCTTCATCAGTTCTCATCCCCACCACCAGATCCTATTTTTGAGAGGTATTTTTGAGTTAGTTTTCCCCTTTATTCAAGAGAAATATTTGTGAGGTGTTTGTCCTTATAATAGTGAGGGATTTTGTACCCATTTTTAAACTTATTGATCCTTCTATTTTATTGTGTTTTTTACCACTTTTATTTTGGGGGGTTTTCCACGTTACATCTGGAGTCCTTTTTTTTCACATTTTGCACTTCATTTTACCTTGTGATTATTACTACATAGTGAGCCAATCCTTTTTTTCTCCCAAAAAAACAAGAATGGATCTACATTTACACCATTTTCACTACATATTCATAAGAAGTTTAGGCATTGAAACTACAATTAAAAGGGTGTTTCGGGCAAGTTCGTATGACTGGAGGCCTCACACAGCTGAAATCAAGTGGTTGATTAGGAGGTTAATGGTAGTGTTTGTTGTTTCAATGCTTCATGAACAAAAAAAATATTTGATCGAATTTAAAACAAACTGAAGCAATGCTGTACCAATTTCAACCCTTCCAGCAAAGATTAAATTAAATCCCAATATCCCCTTGCACACTTCAGGTCCAGTATAAGAATAACCAAACTAGTCTCAACACCACATCATCTCAGAACAACCCACTCAAGCCCATGATTACCTGTATATCAAGAAGGCATATCATACTACCATACCTACCCTCATAGCCTATCTATATGATCAATCCCACCTCCAGCCTCATCCCAGGTCACTCCAAACCCTATAACCACACAACTATATAACCTTCCAATAAATATCTCTAGCTCACTTCCAATTCATCCCACATCATTATTATTTCAATCCCAATTTATAACTCACTACAAAACCTATTTATTGACTACTTGGACACACGGAAGGAAGCTCAACTGATATTGACAAGGAATAATCTTTCAAAGTCCATTGAAAGAGGTGAAATAGGAGGTTGTCACCTGTTTTGTGAGGTAATAAAATTTCTTTCCAATTTCTTATAAATTCAGTTGATGTACCCTGTAGAAATAATACCCCCCTCTAGGGACTCGAGTCCACCACCACTACTTATTCCACTTCATTTTGAAAAAAATCGTGTTATTGGAATTATTTTTTTGGAGTTATTTTTTTATTCTTCTTCCTTATCCACTTCTTCTATTTTCTTCTTTATTGATACTTGATTTGAATCTATTTGTTTGTTTGTATTTATTGAATAAAAATGTTGGGATTATTTTGTTAAAGGGGTAATTTTCTAGGGATGAAGTTAATTTTCATTTCTTCATTCTATTTAATTTTTGGGCTGTTTTCTTTATGTTTCTACCTTTAATTTCATGCTAAATTAAATAGATGATAGATACACATGCATTATTTTAATTTTAGTTTGTGATAATTATTTCATGCTCTAGCAGATATTGAAAAATACAACCAAATGATACATACAAGAATAGTGTGAGAAACCCAATGGAATTTATGATAGCTAAGTTTCCCTCTAAACTTTTATCTTTGATGACTCTCAAATGAACAAAGCCTATGCTCGATAAAGTTGGATATATCCATCTTGTTGGCATGAAAATACCCATATATTGTGATCATTATGAAACAATTATTTTTCAGTTTAATTTGATAGTATAACTAGATAAAATTAGAGGTGCACACTAATTTGGTAATTAGGACCATGATTATCTCTGTGTTGTCTATCCCAGTTGAGTGATTATAAATTGGTCATTATTTTTAGAATTCTGAAACATATTTTAAAAACCGAAATGGTTAAGTACACCATTTTTCTTTCTTTCCCATTTCTCATTTCACTTTGAGTGTCTCTTTTCATTTCTTTTATCTTAAGTTTGTTGTACAAAAAAATATTAAAAAAATATTTTTAATGCACTCCCCTATTCCCTATGGATTCAAAACCCTTTAATGTTATTCTAGTAGTATTAGTTAATTAATAAAAATATTCTTAATAATAACGATGTATAAATTTTTTGGCCTGATTGATGGGGTACAATAATGGGGTGTTATTATGATTTTATTTTATTTTTATAAAAAAATATAAAAAAAAATTCATTTTAAACTTCTTTCCTGTATTTAATCACAGAAAGGAAGATTATACTGGTGGTTTTTTTGCGTGTTTCATGCCTTCTGAAATTCTGTTACTATTTGGAAGGGTTTATTGTTTCTTAATTGAAATTAATCTTTGTGTACTTTGAATTTTTCAAGGGTGGTTATGGAATATTTTTTTAGAAGGATCATCTTGAACTAGATGGTATAGAAGAATATGGATTGGTAATAAGTGTTAACCATCGCTATGAATAAGTAAATATGATAGGAAAATAATTTTCCAAAATTATACATATGAACGTGAATTGGTGTGGTATTAGGGCTATTGTTTTAGAGGAAAATTTTGAAGTTAATGACCATTGGAAAATTCTTATAGGTTTCTAATTAATTCAATATCCCAAGATAAACAAGAATATTTTGAAGATTTTCAAGATGAATTTAGTATAATTGGACACTATTTGGAAGAGGTTGATAATGATTTGAGTGTCCATAGAGATGAGAAAAAACCCACACACATAATTGAAAATTATTTTTTTGATCAAATATTTATGGAGTACATAATGATATAGTTTGAAATGAAATTCTTTGATGACTTTTCTAAAATAATCACTTTATTAGTAGATGAAATAGAAGTTCATAGTACTGAAATCCACCTGGAAGCTAAGTGTTTTGATGAATCCTTTAAGGAAATGATGAGTGTTATGAATTCATTGGAGAATCAATGGGCCTCCTAAAATAACAAGTGCTTGTCAATTCATAGATAAATAAATAAATGGAATAAGTGATGGGTGGTAGGGGTTATTCAATGGCTTATGGCTATTATATTTTCATTCTTCTTATCTCTTTTTTACTTCGGTGGTCCTCATAGAAAATAGGTTGGAGCTCAAAAGTTGAATAACCTCATTTCTTAAGGGATGCCCAAGTGGATCCAGGATGCAATTACATGTGAGACTTTGAAGCATTGTTAATTCATAGTCTATAGATGTAAAAAAAATCATCATTAAAAAATGTTGAATTTGGTTAGTTGTGTGTGTGCTTGATCACATAAAAATTAAGACCCAGAAGGAGTGATTGAGAACATGAATAAAAAACATTAACATTTCTTACTTTCAACTCTGTTCTGGTTTATCTTTTAAAACTAGAACATAGACCACACAATTTAATTTCTCTGGCGATCTTCATGATTTTTCTTCTTCTTTTATATTTCATGAGGAATGAATCATTTTTGACTGCGCCTTTGTATGTATTTCATAAATTTTTGAAATTAAAACTACTAGTTGCTGGGTTTTTTGAGTAATTGATTGAGGAAAGGAAATAAGTCATGTTATAGGGAGTTTTATGCCAAATAATTTTATGAAAATCCCACATGTATATGTTTTAAAAATATTTTTTATTTTTTGTGATAATTTTCACTTAATTGATTTATTTCATTGTTTTTGGTGTGAAAATTTATTATTAGTGAAAATATGGAAGAGAAACATGATTTTTTGTGCTTTATTATTAATATTTTGTAATTTGAATGAGTATATATGTGTTTTGGACATATATATTGTGTGAAATGTTTGGTACATTAATGAAAAATTTGTGAACATTCAATATGATTATCCATTTTAAAAAATGTGTTTTTTGATTGAATTGTTGAATGAAATATTATTTGACTTGAACATGTGTTAATTTATTAACAATAAACCTATTTGTCATAGAATTAATATCTATATAATTTTTTTTATTTTTTTTTTGGAAAATTAACACAATAAATGCATTTTTTATTTTTAATGTTCTGAAATGCATGAGTGATTATCAGGAAAAACATTTGTTTCTCGATTAACTTGGAATTAAAATTTTATAGTATTGAATTTATATTTTTTTTAAAAATACTTGTGGGATGTGTTTTAAAATATATTTAATCTAAAAATAATTTGTTTCTATAGAAGTGAATTTGATTTTAAAATATCTTTTATAATCATATTTTAGAATTTACAAACTGTTGGAGCCTATTTTATACCGGTTTATTGTTTTTTATTGGTTTTAAACTGTTTTTTTCATTTTTATTTAAGCCTTTGATCATCCAATGGAAGCTGGTATATGAATATAGATTAGGTTTAAGGATACCAAATTACTATATTTCATAATTAGGATTCCTAGGGGTAGCCATAGCCTAGGCCAGGTGAAGGTTTGGGGTTGGATCTTTAGCCATTTCAAGATGGTGTGTGATTTTATGATCCATATTTATCTACGATTAATGAATTTTTAAATTATATTTGAAACATTTATTTATCTTAAAATCTTATTTTATACCAATTTTTCATTACAAAATTCAAGTTAGTTGTTCATTTTGTTATATGTTATGTGTTTTTCTTTTTCTTCCTTTCCATTATGATTTCTTAATTCGACATTGTGTGTGCTCAATGATAACCCTATTTTAGCATGAAATTATTTTGATTTAAAATAAATAATTTTGTTGATTATTAACTTATTTACACAAATAATTAATTGATTCATCATTTTATGTGTATTTTTAATTTTGAATAACATTTTTTGAAAATAAAATGAAAAAATATTTTTGAAAAAATATTTTGGAATTTTTTTTATTTTAAGAGGATTTTTTATTTTAGAAAAAAAGGTATTAGGACACTCAGGGGAGAGAGACCAATATGGAATAGAGAAAAACTGTACAAGTTCATGTCTGCACATAGGAGATCCAAGATGAGGTATGAAGTGTGCATGACGTGGCCTATGGTATCCTGGGTTCGTGCGGGTTAGCACATGTCTGTGAAATGTGAGGAGTGTGAGTGAACCAAGAGCCCATCAATGGAGTTGGATTCTAATTTGGGGATGAATCATCGTATATGATACGATGACTCCCTCCTCCAGAAACACATTTATCCAAATTAATTCTCTTTGAACCCACATCGCGTACCTTAACTCGGACACACACACTACCACCTCACCACCTTCGAAGCTCAATAGAAAACTAAGAGGTTATTGAAGAACTACATTTTCACTACCAAGAAATATAGTTCTTGATCCATTTCAGAATTTTCAAGGTCAATAACCAAATGAAAACCACACTAAATCTTAGAAAATTCCCTATAATAATAAAATGATGATGATCAGCCTAGATCAGAACAGAGGCTGAAATTACCATCACCATGCCATTGAAGGTCGAACTATCATTTATCTGGAGGTTCTGACAAGGAAATGACATCTGAAATAGTCTTATGGTCATCGTTCATGGTGTGCGTGAAGGGGAAAATGGGTTTAAAAATTTCAACATGCCATAATATGATATCCTGTGGTCAATAGGTGGACCCCAAACTTGATATAGCTGAAGATGATAAAATTTAGAGATTTGACTAAGACTTCTTCTCTCTTAAATAACATAGGATGACACACTGATAAAAAGAAGAAGAATTTGATCGAATTAAATAATTTTTTTAGATATTTTAAAAAGGGATATTTTGATATTAAATGGACGTACATTTTTCCTATAAATACAAAGGTCATGCACTATTGTAGGAAGACAATCTCAGGAGGAGGATCTTGGAGGTTGCTGAAGATCCAAGAAGATTCTACTGCTTCTTTAGGTTTTTATTTTTATTATTTTTCTTCACCCTCTCATGACTAGTATTTGAGAGTCCCTTTATTTGTGGAAAATGTTGTATTGAAGGGGAATTTCTTTAGTGTGAGTGTGGTTTTTGATTTAATTCAATTTGGGTTTTCATATTCTCATTTTAATAATTTGAAATATTATTCTTCTATTATATATACATGCCCATTGTGTGTGTTTAGTGAGAGAGATTTGTTTTAAATATGATTACTATGATATTACGTTCATTATGACCATTATATAGGATATGTTCTACGTTCAAACATGGTTTTGGGTTACCCGTCTCTTGGTAAGCCGAATTATAATGACCATTGAAAAAAGGTGAGCCCTGAGTATAACCATTGCAGTTTATTAAACTCGATTATAATGAAAAAAGGAGTAAATTTGAGAATATCTATCAACATTAATTCATGAACATGAATAATATACACTTGGTATATTGTTTTTACTTTTATTCCCCCACTTTCTCAAAACATATCACCATGTTCTTTCAATTTTCAAGTAGTTTATTTATTTTAAAATCAAAGTTTAGTGTGTTTAATATTAGTTAATTTTATTCGCCAATTTTTCTTCATGAGATCGACCACATGTTACCACTATTTTATGTTTTACTAGTTACTGTAGTTAGAGTTTTTATAATTTTATAAAATGATTCATCTGATGGATTTAACAATATCCTCCATAAATATCAATTTTTGGAACCGTTTTTGGGGAGAAGGTGTTGAGGATATTTTAATTTGATAGTTTAGACATATTTTCTATCTTTTTGAATTTTTTTATTTAATATAGGTTTTTTATTTTATTCTTTTTACTCACCTAAGTGTTTCTGGTTGTGTGTATATAGGGAAAAGTGAGGATTAAAACCAACATCCAACTGACAATTCAACTTCCAATACATTTACAACAAATTTTTGTACACAAAAGGAAGATACAAAGTAATAAAGGATGAGAGTGACATATAAAATCATGTGAACCACCACAATGCCTGAGCATATATGAGCACTACCTTAGAGGATTGGAGACAGAGTTCAAAGAGGTATTGCTACTCTTGTAGAGAATGAAAAATTAGGATGATGGATAAAAATAATAACCAATTAGGAATCCAAGCATGAAGAAAAAATAAAAGAGGAATCTGAGAGTGAAGTTGAGAAGAAGGTTGAATCCGATGAAGATTCCTTTGATGATGACAAATATGATTTTTTTGGCAAAGAACCTAAAAATCTATTAAGGAGGAGAAGTACATGGAACATGATTTTGAAGTGGAACATCTGACACTAACTAAACTACCACCAAAACAAGGAGAATGAGAAGAGGAATATGGGTACCAAATTTTGGATATATTTTCATTTTTTTCTTATATGATCACAATTTTCTGGATTTTGGTTACCTATTCTAAGTGAAGAAGAAGAGGGAGTCGTAACTGAAATTAAAGAGATCATTAATGAAATTGAACCAAAGTATCCCAAAGATTAGAAGTAGTGGTTAAATTTTTTAAAAAAATGGATTTACTGCTTCAAGATCAATTATGTACTCGGGTCACTACTAAATATTAAAGAAGTTGAGAACAATGAACGAGAGGAGGAGAGCTGTCCAAGATGTACAACAAAGTTGAAATTTCATCAATATGAGACAATTATTTTTTTTGACACTCAAATTATGTGAGATATAGAGAGGTAAGGTTGATCTAAATGACCATAAACAATAGTGACTTTGTAGGAGGCAACATATGTTATTTATTGTTTTCCATGGAATTGGTTTTATATTATATATATAGTTTATGATGTTGTATTCAATTCCCATTTATTTTTTATATTTAATGAATATTGTTATTATACTTTTCTTGAGATATTATTTTTGTAGGAACATTATGAAGGAATAAATAAGAGGCAATAAGAAAAAGGATTTTTATTATAGATTCACTACAAAGGGAGCTAACTCTTCCATTCATTACCTTTTAAATCTCCATATTTGTCTTTGAAACTTGTTTTCAAGCTTAAAAATAAATTCCATGCCCCACATATAAACTTTTACTACACTTTTTATCTATGAGACATGAGTTTCTTGGAAATCACATGATGTTATGTTTTATTTTTAAATATCAATGAGATTTAATGAGTAAGGTGAGGAATTAAAAGCATAGGATGTTAATTTTATGGATCATGATTTCATGAAGTTAGTTGTTTCATGTAAATGAAATTTCCCTACCATTTTTTATTATTTGAACTTCTAAAATTCATGTCGATTGATATTTTTTAATACCATGAGTGATTGAAATGTTTATCATTTTTTCCCATTCTCGAGAGGTTTCTAACCCTAGTTTTTCAATTATTTATCAAGAATATTTCTTGGGATATCTTGAGATATACTTTCAACTAGAATATTCATTTGATCTTTTCAATGCTATGATTATTCAAAGTCAAATTTAGTATGGTTGAGATATTTTTTTTAATCCATGATCTTTGAGACCCCCCTTTAACATTAATCCTTTTTAAGACCATATAATCTATTAATGACTTTGTTAGGAAAGAGACACATTACAATCCGATCATATCATTTCCAACCCTACTCCTGTATTTTTTATGATTATCAAAATTTTAAGTATAGAAGATGGGTTTTCCATAGTAAAAGGGTTATACTTTATTTAGGAGAGATATTTTGGGTTTGTTTTCATTGGGTTTTGAAAAAGTTACATGTTATATTCCATTTTACTTATATAGTTTAATCCTCTTGAACAAAAAAAGGGTTGAGTTTTGCAGGGTCAAAAATCACCATTTTCTCGACTAATAATTTTATCATTTGGGGTTGAGCGATGGATGTATGATTTTTCCAATCTCAAATTTAATTTTTAGGGATTTTGTTTTTCTAAAAATAAGAAAAAAATGAAAAATTAGAAACAAAATCAAGAGTGTGTACTTCATATTTTATTATTTTTTTCATTATTCTTGACCTTTACATTAAGCTTGTGAAATGGTTGTTGTAACTTTAAAGAGGAGACATTCATTATAAATTACTTTTGTTTATCATGAAATATACTTTAGTGTTAACCTAATATTTGAGATTAAATGTTTTTAACATTAACACCTACCAACCATAAGCCTTAGAGTAGTTAGAACCTTAATGTGAAGTCCTCATGATTTCATGTGATATTTTTCATTAAAATGTATAGAATTTAGGTTCTTATTAATTATATGGGAGGAGTATGTACTCATTCTATACAGATAACTCAACATGAATTTATGACCTTGAGAGATGAGAAAAAAAATTCATTGGTATGTAGGACATTATTATCATGATTAGTGATAATGAATTGTGATATTTGAATGTAAGGAAGGAGAAGACCCGTCAAATTCTCAATGGGAGAAATTCAAATAGATGGGTTCAATATTTATTTGAAAAGTGAGAAGTTGAATTGATATTTTATGTGTAACTTGAAAGTTTATTTTTCAATTGATAATCATTTTGTTTTGTTGGTTTGGAATTTAAATTGGTAACATGTTGTTCCACTTTAATTTATTATTGAGATATTATGCTTTAGGAAAAACATTGGTTTAAGTTTGGGGGTATTTGGTAGTCCTATTTTTAACATGAAAATATTTTGATTTTAAATAATAAATTTTATTTATTTTTAAAAAATTCACCCAAAAAATTAATTGATTCATCATTTTATGGGAATTTTTAATTTTGAATAACAATTTTTTAAAAATAAATGAAAAAATGTTTTTTAAATAATTTTATGGAAAATATTTTTATTTTTACAAGGTCATTTATATTTTTGTTAAGAAGGGTCCTTTAGACACTCATTCAAGGGAAGAGAACCCACCAGGGACCAGAACAAGAATGTACAATCGTGGGTTGACACACATGAGATCCAAGATGAGGGCTGAAGTGTGCATGATGTGGGCCAAGTCTTGTTGAGTTTGTGTGAGTCGACATGGGTCCATGAAAGGCGAGGTGTGTGAGTGAACCATGAGCCCATCTGTAGAGTAGGTTTCTGATCCAGGGATACCATATCAAATATGATAAGGTGGATCCCTCCCCATAAAAAAATCGTTGTGGGATTTCAATTTTCATGAGCACTACTCAACATTTATCTAACATTTTCGCCTTGCACCTGCATCGTGTACCTCCAATTGGACACACCCAATGCCATCTCGACACCTACAAAGCTTGTTGAACCACCATGAGGTTTTTGGATAACTCTATTTCACCCCCAAGAAATCTTAGTCTTGAACCATTTCAACACTATTGAGGTCAAGAACTCCATCAAAACCATATTTGTGCATGGATGATTCCCTAGAAGTCCAAAATGATGAGGATGATCCCTGATCAAAATGGAGGTTGAAACAACCATTATAACATCATAAAAGGTTGGTTCATGGTTCACAAGGAGGTTATGATTAGGGGAAAACATTTGAAATGGGCATATGGTTGTGGTGGAAGGTGTGGGAGAAGGGGTAAATGAGTTCAAATTTTTTAACAAGTCATACTACATGATCCCATGGTCCAAGGAGGAGCTCAAACCTGAAACACATTTCATTCAAGAGTGTTGATGCTCATGGTGTGCATGAAAAAAGGAAATAAGTTTAAAACAACCAATTAATACACCATGGTATAACACTAAAATCCATTTTGAGGAAACATGAACAAGGGTTTTGAGTTTGATAAAGATATGGAGACAAATGGAGAATATTTCAACCACACCCCACACTCATGAACATGAATCCTAATTTATTTTCTATGATATTTATATGCCTAGAAAGATATAGTGAAATTGATAAGGGATTAAATGAAATATTTAATGTTCTAATAGGAAGGGAGACATGGCTAAAGATGAGAAAATTTAGATGTTTGACTGAGACACCCTCTCTCTCCCGGATAAGAGAGGATGAAAAAATAATTAAAAGGAGAAGACATCCATTGATTTAAAAAAAGAAGAATTCATAGACTTAAAGAAGGGATATTTTTAGGTTCAAAATCTAGACCTTAAAGATTTATTGTTTCTATAAATACAAGTTTCATGAAATTCTTGGAGAAGAAAATCATAGGAGGATGATATTGGAGGCTACTAAAGTTCCAAGCTACAGTTTTTTTTAATTCATTAGGTTTTTATTTTCATTATTTTTTCATCACCCTCTCATAGATAGTATGATAGAGTGAATTTCATAGTTCAAATCGATGTATTGATGGGGGATTACTTTAGCATTAGTGGTTTTTGATTTAATTCAAGTTTGGTTTTCATGTTCTATTTTAAATTCTTTGAAATATTCCTCTTCTCTTATCCATGCATGATCATTATATATGTTGAGTGAAGGAGATTTTTTTCAATATTATTACTAGGAAACTTACCTTAACCATAACTGATATTTCCTCTTTTTCATTTAGTTTGACACTTAATTGTATGTATTTAATTGTGTTTTAATTATATTAATCATGTTTTTAATTTAATAATTTATCATTTTTGTTGAACTGTTTCCATATTAATACATCTTTTAATTTCATGTTTAAATATTTATTGAATTGGTAATTTTTTGTTTTCTTGTTAGTTTATAATTAAAAGAGTAATTATTTTAAACCATGGTTTTTATTCTTGATTTTATGATTAAATTAACATATTCTATTTTTCATTTTTTTTATTTTTTTTATGTTTTTTTGATTTAATTTTATTGGTATATTTATTCTTTATTTTAATTGTTATTGATAATAATTAATTTATAAATGTATTTATTTTGTTTTAATTTCCCATTTTCTTTTATTTTTTATTCATTAATAATTTATTTTCATTTGGATACCACAATCACTTAAGTGACCTTACATGAAAAAGAGATAATTGACTGCACCAATTACTTAATGACCATATACTCACCCCTACCAACCACATAGAATAAAATGAAGCTACCATGGTAACTTAAGTGATTGTTCTTGTTAAGGAAACCATCCAACCACAATATAACCACAACTAACCATAATATGAAGGGCCAAAATACATTAAGTGATTGTGCTTGATGAGGAATCCAGCCTACCGTGCGAACATTTTCAACTGAAAACATCTACAATGACTCGATCAATCATGAGTAAGTTCAAGTGATTGTAAATGTGAAAGGTTAATTGGTCACATCTGAATAAATACAAGAGCTGAAAACTAACTGATGATTTGTGATTTCGAATTGAGCTGAGATGCACACATGGAGAGGTCGACCTAAGAAAAATTGATGTTGTCTATGGATTTCCAATTGAAAATTGAGATGAGTTATATTTATTGTTTCTAATCCCGAAAACACACAATTTTCATTGACCACATTGTAGAAGATGACTCTCCCTATGAAATTTCAAATCGTGATTCCAACTTGATTTTGGATTGAGGTTATCGAGATCAATAGTTTTTTTATAATTGAGTTCTACTAGGGAATATTACTCAAAGGGTTAGTATGATATGGGGTCAAAATGAAAGGTTATGTCTGAACTAAATTGTTTATGTTGAGGTTCATTGACATCACCACATAGTTTAATAGGGATTGATGAATGATGATGGAGAATTAAAGGGGTTCAAATTAAGTCTGAATGTTTGGTTGGGTCTAAATTTCTGTTTTTGGTCAGATTTTGTGTTTGATAGATGGTTCAAAAGGGCTCCATACTTCTAAAATCCCACAAAACACTTTGAGAAAGGAATATTGTGGGTAAGGTGATTTTATAAATTCCTGAACAACAATATTGACCTTGAACCGAGATTGCAAGCCTATTGATTTTGAGTTGTGCCTTGGCAATTTGAATGAATTGGGATCTATAAAGTGGGAGACATATTGAGTGTCAAGAATGAGTTGGTATAGAGGGGTATTGTGTGTTTTTGATACTAATATTAACATCTGTTCCATCTAAGAAGATCTCTTATGGTTATACAATTGCAATAATCATGTTTCACTACGTCAAGTTCGACAACTAGCTGCATAAGGGTAACCCAATGCCTCTAAGGGTTATGTTAAGATACTTAAATGTTATTAAAAAACAGAGTACCCCATATTATTAATGTAAAATAAAGGATAATTATGCATAAACTACAGATTGTTTTTCAGTTTTTTTTGCTTTTTGTAATTCCTAATTTTTCTCGAATTAATGAACCCAACCTGTGTTATATTCAGATTCATTTTCCTTAGTGTCGAAGTAATGCGCACATGGATGTGTAAATTATTTTATAAATGTTTTTATAATTTCATGTCAAGATAATAATATATGGTGAATGATACAATATATAGGCCTTCGATGTAAAAATAATGCTAATGACGGTGACACTGATTGTGAAGCTGAGTTAACACCTGACTTAAATAATGAAATTCACATTTTTGGGGACATTGGCGAGACTTTATGCCATTCACGAACACATCCTAGCTCTCAAAAAATACCATAGAATCAAAGTTGAGAGTAAGATATTCTTTATAGTTCATGATTGTGAGATTCTATGTAAGAGAAAATTAGATATTAAGTAGGAGGATATATACTTCGACTCAATAGATAATAATTCTCTCTTTATTATTCCTCTTTTGAATATTTATTTGATTTAGTCTATGATTTGCATTTAAATCATGAAAACATATAATGTAAATAATATTTTAGGTAATTTCATTGGATTTTTTGGTTAATTAATTTATGTTTGTGTTTTGTTTTTCTCCTTCATTTCTGAAACTTACTTTTCTTTTCTTGCATTCTTTCAATCCAGTTCTTGTTTTTTCATGTTGCATCGAGAGGTGAAAATATATATCAAGACTATTTTGATTTTTTTCCTATTATTAAAACCAAGAGATTAAATCATAGGACTAGTTCAGTGAGCATTCACTGATGAGCGAGAGTTATTAAAGTAGATTAATTCTAAGTTTGAATATTCTATTTATTTTATCTTTCATGTGTATCCTCAGTTCATCAATTTGAATCAAATTTATTCTACTCATTACATTTTATACATGTCTCATGCTACTAAATTAGCTTAATACTTACTTTATTAACACCTGGATCACACTTCATTCCTCATTTTGTCACACTATTAACACATTATTCACTATTTTTACATTTTGTTTCCAGTAGAATAGGAAGGAATAAATCCCTCAGATAATCTTGACCCCCTCCCCTATAGTTTGAACTTTCCCGCCACTATAAAATTGAGAGTATTAAATTATAAATTCTAATTTGGATGGTGTTTCACCAAATGTACCAATCAAAAATTTAGTTTCAATACTAAGGAATGTGTGTTGAGTGTTTGAAGGGTTTTAATGAAAATAAAAAATTATAAAAAATAGGTTGCTGTTTTCTCACTGTTTGGTATAAAATTAGAGAATATTATTTCTGTTAGTGTGTGTTTATATTTTTTTTTTCACTGCATATTTTTGTTGAATTGGATTGACGAGGTATTAGTTACAACTCTTGGTTGTGTAATAGATCTTAAAAAAGGACTATTATGGGGGATACAATCACTAGAATGTGATTTTTTGTTCTTATATCACCATTATGGGCACACTACTTTATAGTGTGTTTATAACCAGCCTCAATAACCATTTAATTATGACGAAAATAATAAACTTATGACCTTGAACCTAAGTTTAATTCAAAACTAGAACAGTTGATGCTGAAAATAATTACTAAATTTGATGAACTAAAAGAAATTCAGGAAGCCAGAATTCAGAAATATCAGAGTGAAGCAATTGAGTTTCCTAAAAAAATAAAAATTCAAGAAAAAATTGGATTTAGTGAGGATATTGAATTAATAGAAGATGAAAATTAATATACAATAGAAAATGAGAAAAAAGAATAAAGATAAACCTTTGAGAAAGAACTTAAATATGATGAAATCTTTAGATAAAGGCTACACTAGTTCCACCAATAGGCATCAAATGAGGGAATAGAAGAGGATCAAAAAATAGTCATCATCACACCTAAACCTATTGAATTTATGATCTTTGAACCAATGGTTTCTCAAGTTGAAGAGAATTTGTAAAATGATAATTAAAATGTTAAAAACTGTTCACCCTATTTTATCAAAATTATAGATAATGAACTTGAACATGAAATTAGTGATATTTTGGAAGAATGAAACAATCATGGATTCACTAATTTTGATGTTTTTGTAACTATTAGTAAATCTAATCTTCCCTATTTTTAAAGTATGAACATAATAAAATCACTGAACTGGTGCTTGATGAAAAGGATAAGAGAGTGATCTTTGAAGAAAAGGTTTATTGTTGAATTTTAACTTTCTTTTTCTATTAATAATGAGTCCTCTAATGATTTTTCAAATGAAAATACAACTTAGGGAATATTTTCTAAATTTTAAATATATTGAAAATATTTTTCATAGAGCTGAATTGAATAATCACCCCTTGAAACTGAACCGAAACACAAAACAAAATTTATCTTAGAGGATGAATATGTGGATATTGAAATTGAAGAAAGAGATGAGCACAAAATTGATGACTTAATTAGAAATTATTTACCCGAGGTAGTGATTGATGATTTTTTATTCTATGTTGGGGATATTTTGGAAGAAAATTATTATTTTTTCCAATTTTAGTTTGTTGATGATAAAAAAATTGTCTTCCTTGTTTTTTACACCATTACGCATCTGAATTATAAATTTAATGTCTTCTTGAAGCTGAGAGTATATTATAAGGGGAATTTTTATTGATTTCCAATGATTTTAAAATTGTTCATCACACTTGTGATCCTCCTATTATTGATATTCTTTATAAAAAATCAGCTCTTTTCACCCTTGATTTTGGAAATTTTAAGATTGAGAATTAGTTATGAAGTTGTGAAAATAATTCTTCACCCCTATTAGCACCTTGATTATTCCCATACATTCATCATAATTCCAATTATATCAATTTTTTTAATCTCTGAGTGGAAAAGTTTTCTTCCAAGGGGTTTTTTGATGATCCATATTGTGTTTATGAGCTTAAAAGTTTCATGGTAGGGCTTAAGGGAATTAATTATTTTTCACTTGAGTCTGAGTTTCTTTTGATAAAAAAGAATGTGGGTGTGGGTGATGATTATTTTGTTTTATTAGGATATTTTTTTGACCAGTTCTTTGATGATAAGGGGTGTTCCAATTATATTTTTGTAGCTGTTGTGAGTGTTGAATATTTTTAAGAAGTCTTGGTTCCCACCCCCTAAATCCATTTTTTTGTATTTTTAAATTCCAATATATGGTTATGTGGTAACCTCAAATTCAAGAAATTCAAACCAAACCATCCAAATTTCAATATTTAATCATAAAAAATCACATCTCAAATGTGAAAAAACATACACACCTCACTTTCAGACCATCTATGAAAACCCTCAAACAAAGATCCACCTAGAGCCACACCGCCTGACAATCGCGCTCTCCATCATCTCTACCACTACGCTAGTTATATCATATTTCCATAGTTTACCAAAACTTAAAACCATCTTTATAGATCGATCTATCCTTATCAGAATGAAAAAATAATCGTCACATAACCATCGTGAACAACACTGATGGTTTCCACCATAACTATTTGTGAACAATACCAAAAAAAACTTGAGACACAAATCACCTAACAAGAATCAAAGAAATCAGTCGTTGGTATAAAATACCAAAAAAAAAATCAATGATAACATTGAGGAAGAAACACCTAACAAAAGTCTAATTTACTAAATAAAATTAAACTATCGTTGTTGATGCCACCTCTAGAAGTATCCATTCATGAAGAGAAAGAGAACCATAACTATATTCATAGGAGAAATATGAATTATAATGTGAAATGAATTCCACTAACCACAAAATCCCACATACCAAAACCTCTTAATTACCAACTCCCCAAATATTACTGGTATAGGAGCAAAGGAACTTGAGTTTAGATCAGAAACTTGAGTGGATGAAGGATCTGAAGGATGACATCAATTACAATACTGAAACAAGTATAAAAAAACAAGAGTAAGCTGACTCTGGGAGCACCTAGAAAATCATAAACCGCTGAACCACATAACACAAAACCATGCTGTCACCACTGATCTAGATCCAATGAGGAGAGGCCTTTAGGAACTTGAGATCAGGGTGAGGTTTGATCAGACAGACCATTCACAACAAGAAACCTTCATCAAGGCCATCAAAACTACCACAAGGAACTTTCACCAAAAAAATAATCACATCCTTGAAATATCACTGATGAGAAAGTGGGACCGGAGAAATAAATCCCATACTCAAGGAGAGTTAAGGGGGGGGGGGAGGTGACAAAAAAAAGAGGGAGGAGGAGGTAAATGCATCAAAGAGAACCCAAAAAATCCTATCCCTCCAGAACACTATTAAGGAAAACCCTAGGGCTCAAGGGAAGAAGACCAACATCACTTTTAGGATCTTCTTTGTTCCCACTAATTTTAATTTTCTATTAAAAAATGGGTCAATCATATCTGATAGTTCCTATATAGAAAACCACATCCTCATAGTGACTATGGTTAGTTATAGGATATTATAGTTGAGGAAAATATATATAATGATACATGGGAGTAAAACCATGGTTCAATAAACTAATTTATTAATTTTGTGTACTTTTTTCTTTGGAATGAAAATCCCTCATATCACTTTGAGCATTATCACATCCTTGTACTTGCTCACTTGGCCCAGTGCATACTTCACACAATCCCTCCATTAGTTGGTCATTTATTTTTGATTTTTAATGATTATTATTAATTCCAACGTTTCTATACTTATAGTAATCATTAATTGAGTGGCCAAATTTATCTTTCAGTGTCATGGGGGAGTACATTGGATGGGATTTTTGTTCATGAGGAGTGGGCACAATAGTTTGCGTGATTAGATGAAAAAGTAGCATTTTACTCTTCATTTTTACCAAAAATATTGGTTTTCATCTATTTTCAAATACAAAAAGGAGATGAAATAGAAGCTTCTAGTTGTATAAAACCTTCTTACACATTTTCACTTGTTAATTTCTCTCTGAGATTTCAATTATAATAACTAATTTTGATATGTTTCTGTGTAGGAACATTAACTTGATTACCAGAGTTCCGATTCAATCATCATAAGGGGGTTACAAGTATTATACATCAATGGAAAAATATTCTTTATTTAGGGGAGTGTTTGTTTCCAATTATATTTTCATAATTACTAACCTTAATTATATTAACTTGATATCAAGAGATTTTTTGATTTATAAAGTTTTTTCATTAATACATTTAAATTTATGCTATAATTTTTTAATTATGTGTTGGTCATCACAACTACTCCAAATACTTTTTAATAGTAATGTTTCAACTGCATACATTGATTTCTTCTCATTTGAAAAACATTCATGAAATAACTTGTAGAATTAAAACATATTGAAATTCTTTTTTTGTGCTTTCATTATTAGGTAGTGACCAAAATATACCTTTTTTCAAGATTTAAATTTTTTATTTTTTTGTGTGGAAAAATATTTATGAGAAATCATGTTACGCCTTTTGAACATATTTCTCTGTGCTACATTTTCAAATCATTTTGAATCAAACTGGTTTTATTGTTCCTCTTACTTTGGATTAAAAAATAGGAACACTGTTGAGTTTTAATTGTGGGAAAGAGGTAAAAATTGAGCTTAAAGTATATGTCAATGTCAACCTATCAAACCCATTAATTTTTTTTTTCAAAATTATGAGTTTTAAGTATCAATTAGATATTTTCACTGAGTGATTTTTTTCATAAAATGTAGGTTTTGATGCTATTTTGAGGAGTCTAATATTTATTACCTCATAGATTTAATTGGATAAATCATTTTTATTACTATCATTGAAAAAAAATATTTTGGTAAAACATTGGGATAATTTTATATATTAATAATTTAATTTGAACTTTTTAATTAGAAGTTATGTCATAAGATATACATCTAAATTGATTATGAAATGAATTTCTTAATACAGAGTGAACTCATTATTCTTTTATTCTTTTCATTCATTATTATTTAATAATTTGGATGAGTTATTTATGTTGTCTTGTAATTATTAAGTTTTCTATTACAAAGATAGTGCCCAATTATTATAAATTCTATTTATGTGTGTTTGTTCTCTTGTAGGTAATGTTATGTTTGAACTTCCTATTGGATGAAAATTTAAATGTGTTAAATTCTCTTTAAAATTATCAATTTTAATCATTTTTATAAAACATTAACCAATTTTTTACTGAGAACATTTAATTAGAGAGAGTATTCACACTTTATACTTGAGGGAATGCATGAGAGAAAATCATTTTGAAAATCAATTCTTTAGGAATTTTCATTTTTCCCTTATTAGATTTATTATCTTCCACTGAATCCGTAATAAGTGGTTTTTTGAGGAAAATGAACATCTAATGTGTGAGGGAATTTTATGTGAATTATTTTTAATTTATTTCACCACATCATTTTTTGAATTTAATTTTGTTTTTACTGTAGAAATCATGTTCTTAATGTAATAATTTAGAATTGTTGATGAATTGTTATAATTTTAATAAACCTTTTAATTTAATGATTAAATATGTATTTAAGCATTTAGTTTTTTTTATAGTTAGTTTGTAACTGAATAAGTAATTATTATAAACCATCATTTTTTATTAATGTTTTTATGATTAAATTAATGATTTCCAATTTTTTAATATTTTATTAATTAAATGTTTTTGAAAATAAAAATTTTAAGTCTTCTAATTAAATATTTTGTGAATAAATTTATTCCCTGTTTTCTTTGTTTCTGATAATAATTAATTTATCAATAATTTTAATTTAATTTAATTTCTTGTTTATTTTTTTTTTAAATTTAATTTGTATTATTTTTGTTTAGGTACCATGATCAGTTAAGTGACTTTGTGTGAAACATAGAGAATTGACAGCTCTAATTACCAAGTGATTATATTCTTACCCCTAACTACCACAAGACATAAAATGAAGCTACCAAGATCAATTAAGTGACTATGATTACTAAGGAAACCAACATACAATAATCATACCAAAACTAACTGCAAGATAATGGGATAATTTGACTTAAGTGATCATTCCTGCCGAGGAATCCAACCTTCCAGACATACATTTTCAATTGATTGCATCTACAGTGAGTCAAATGATTAAAATGAAGTTCAAGTGACCAAAAATGTAAAATGTTAACTGATTTTTTCTAAATATGAGATCTCATAACCAACTAAATCTTCGTGATTTTGAATTGATCCGAGCTGTATATCGGGAGAGGACAACCTACACCTGATCGATGATGACCATGGATTAATAAATGCAAACTGATCCGAGTTCAATTTAAGGATTCCAATATTGAAAATTAACTACCATAATTTTCCATATTTAATAATACAAATTCATCTATGACACTTCACACTACGATGCTGACTTGAGTTTGGATTGAGGCTGTCAAGATTGTTGGGTTTTTCATAATTGAGTTCAACTAGGGAAGATGACTCAAATGGTTCATATACTTTAGGTTTGAGATCAAAGGTCATTTCTTACCAAAATTTTTTATGTTGAGGTTTATCTACATCTCTACCCTGTTGAACAAGGATTGATGAATAATAATGGTGAATCGGAGGTGCTCAGATGGATTTGGAATGTTTGGTTTGGTATTAATTTGTGTTGGTCATTGGTTTTTTTGTTTGATTTAAGGATCAAAGGGGTTTCATACTTCCCCAAAGATGAAAAAGTTTTAGAAAGGAACATTTAAGGTAAGATTCTCAAATAAATAACTCTACAAGAACATTGACCATGAATTAACCCCGCAAGAAAGTTGATTTCGTGCCGAACCTATGCAAATTGAATGAGCAAGGATCTCTAAGATGAAAGGTATTCTAGGAGTCTAGAATAATTTGTGATATAGGTGTATTTTGGGTTGATAATGATAATATTAACCTATATTCAAACTAGAAAGATTGTTAATGTCATACCAATGAAATAACCACATTTCGTTATGTCAAGGTTAGTAGCTAGATGCAGAAGGGTAACCCGAATAATCTATAAGTTTTGTAAAGATACTTCAAAGTTGGTAAAAAATAGTGTATTCAAAATTATTAGTGGAAAAAAGGATTAGGAATCTCAGGAAAAGTTTATTTTTTCAGTTTGAGAAGCTTTTGGAAATTCCAAATTATACTCAAAGAAATTAAACTAGCATATCTTACAAAAGAATCCATTTTTCTTAGGGATGAATAAAGGTGAATGTGGATGTATTTAATATATTGGTAAAGTTTTGAGAATGTTATATTAAGGTAATAATATATGGTGAAGGATTACAAATGAAGGAATTTGGGGAAAAAACTGATGCTAATGGTGCTGATGCTGATTGTGATGCTATATTAGTGCATGGCTTAAATAATGAAATTGACATTTTGGGGGACACTGGAGATACAACAATGCATTTGGGAACACATCACGACTCTCAACTAACATGATAGAAATAGAGTTGAGTGCATAAGATTCTTTCGGGAGCATGAGTGTGATATCTTACTAAAGATAAAATTGGAGATTGAGGAAATGGAGATGGTCTTTGACTCAAGAGAGAATAATTTATATTTCTCTTCACTTATTCCTCTTTTGAATCATAATTTTATTTTGTTAATTATCTACATTTAAATTATGAAAAAATTCATTGTACACAATTTTTTAGGGAATTTCATTTTCCTGTTTGGTTAATCAATTCATGTCCATTTTTTCTTCTTTTTCTTCAGTTCTATAACTCACACTTCTTAGATTAAATTATTTGAATATAGTTATTGTTTTATCATGATTTATTGAGTTTTAAAAAATATCTCAATGATATTTTAAATTGCTTTCTTATGGTTAAAATAGAGAGATTATATCATAATACTAGTTGAGTGAGTGTAAACTGATGAGAAATAGTTCTTTAAGTGGATGAGTTATAATTTTTCATGTTCTATTGATTTCATCTTTTATAAGAATAATCACTTCTACAAGATTCATCAAATTGATACTCCTAATTATGTTGTATTCATGTATCATACTCTAAAATTAGTTTAGGAGTAACTTTATTAACATCTCACTCACACTTCATTCCTCTTTATCTCACACATTTTTCACACATCTTTCACCATTTTTAGTCTTTATTTTTACTATAATTGGTAGGAATAATGCCCTTAGATCATATTGAACTTATTCTTTATGGTTCAACCATGATCTCCACTATACTAGTGAGAGTAAGAAATTATAAATTCTAATTTTGATGGTGTTTCAATGGCCACATCAATCAATGTCTATTAGGTAGTATAATTTCTATTTTTAAATATGGTTTCTAGCTACCCATCCCTTGGTCATATGAAGTACCATGGCCATTGAGAAATAATGATCCTTGAGTGTGGATAGTAATTACCATGACAATTAGAGTTAATTAGATCTGATTATAATGACAACAAGAGTAATTTTGAGAATCTTTATGATCAGTAATGCATGAACATAGATAACATACACTTGATACATTGTTTTTACGTTTCATCTCACAGTTTCTCAAAACATCACACCACGTTATTTTAATTTTCAAGTAGTTTAGCCAATTTCAAATCATATTTTAGGTTATTTACTATCAATTAAATTTTTTCTCTAACTTTTCCTGATGGGATTGACCCTGTCTTACCACTACCATATATTTATCATAGTTTGGGTTTTTATATATATTTTAATTAATTCAGAAAAAGGATTTAATGATTCCATCCAGACATGTCACTACATCTTCTTTTCACCCATACTGTATTATCATTCTTTACTATTTATTAATTTATAGTTTTCTTGAATGTTTTATGTTGTTTATTAATTATCTAGTTTTTACTTCCTCTATTTAGTGTCATCATATTATTTTTTTAGTGTTTCCTTCTATTATATTTAGTATTCATGATCCCCCAATATCCATTTATATCACGTTAATCAGATTCTTTAGTTAAAGGGAGGGAATGTATTAAGTGTGTTTTGTGTTGGAATATCATTTTATTGTTTTACTTAAATTCTTATATAAATAAATTCAATATATGGTGAAATTAACGAGGTAAAATCCCATGAAGTTTTGTCCACTATTTTTTCTTTACTCTAATCCACCACTTATCTTTTGTAAAAAGATACCTTGACAAAGTGATTTTTCAAATGGCTATGTGTGGTGGGACTTTTCAATGACATTTTGGAGTCTACGAAATTGGTCTTAGAAATATAAAAATAGGGGGAGGGGTAAATTTCTTTTTAAAAATTTAAACAAAAGGTAAAGTAAAATTTCAAAATAAAGTGATTTTGATATGATAAAATAATAAAGAGATAAATTGATTGAATGATAGTTGATAAATTAGATTTGAGTTAAAAAGTTAAAATCAAATTATATTTTGTGTGTAAATGATCGAATAAAATTTATACAAGTTTGAAAATTAATATATAATGATGCAATGAGATAAAGTAAAGAGAGAGAAAACACAATTGATAAATAGTTCAACAATAGCTCAAAGAGAGACCCTACGTCTCTAATCCTCAGCTCGAGAGGTCAATATTATTAACCCCTTGATATTTGTGATGATCAATAAACCCATCTGTCACAATTTTGGTTTATAGAAACCCTCTTGAGATTTTTCGATATTCATGGAACCAGTACCTCACTTTTGAAGTGTGAGAACCTATTGGAGAAAGGTGATGATAAGAGGGAGGTTTTATTTTAGAAAAACTATTAAAAATTACATCATAAATATATTGGATGGAATATTTAAAATGGGATTAGAAAATTTAGAGAATGGTTTGGAGAAAATCCTTGGTGAATTATGGAGAAATGGTGATTGGCTTTTGAGAGGATCTACTCAGGATTCACATTGATTCAATAATCATAAAAGCGTTATTGGTAAGTAGTGATTCTTACATGAGGACAGAGACACCCTTTTATAAGATCCAATATGTGTGGAATGCTTCTAGAATAATTTAGGTTTATTGAAGCTGAATAATAACTCCATAAAGAAATTTTTTTTACCATAATTAACACATTCCCAAAGATGATACCACACTAACATCTGTTACCCAATATCCTCCAATAGGTAGCTCGTAGACTACATGGAGACACCCATGATTCTATAATAGGAACCAAAAATCAATTACACCTCCATAGGTTAGCCGATACACCTACAATGGCTAGCCGGTACAACTCCATTGGCTAGCTGGTGGACCTGTTATACAAATATGCTGCTGCCACGAGCTAGATGAAGTAGTATGCACAATAAAATCATCGAGACGTGCAACCTAAGCTTTATTATTAGTACTTTTATGTTTCTTCAATCATGTTTCCAAGGAATCTAATCATGATAATATATGTGTCAAATCCTCCACCAATACTTCAAAAGATCTACAAGCTGTCTTTGAATTGACTTAAAAACTCCACTATGTTTAATACTTTCCACACTATAAATCAATATAAAGAGACTGATAAAATTTTAAATTAAAACATTAGATAAATAGGTGAGTGTTTTTTATCCTAAAAACACAATGTGATATATATAGGTACAAAAATATTCCCCTTTTTTAATGATTACAAATACTTTACATAAAAATATATAATAAGTGTAAATCAAGAGTGAAAGAGATAACAATGCGAATCAAGATATTTACAAGATATTTAATCTTCTAAAGAAGTAAATATTCCTAGAATTTTATATTAAACTAAGATACTATTAAAAATACTCCAATAATCCCCACCCCACTTTGTGAAACAGTTAAAAATTAGAAATAATTTAAAAAATAATTATCCCTTAAAAAACAACAAAATTAAGAAACTATTACCCATTTTTTTAAAATAGAATTTTTAAATATTCCAGGGTCCCATGAATTTTAAAAAATACCACATTTATAACTATTAAAAATAAACCATGTAGAAGAAATATAATCTTTAAGAAAGAAACTAAAGTGAGAATTTTAAAAGAGAGTTTTAAGAGAAGAAACGATTTTGAAAAGAGAAATAAACAAAGATTTTTAAAAGAATAAGAGAAAAAGATTTTGAAAAAACATATTACCATCGAAACACCATCTTAATAGGATAGAGATAGAGGTTAGTTAAATAATATAGAAAAATAAAAATAGATTTAAATGAGAAATAAAGATGAAAATTAAATTAGAATATTCCTTTTCCCTGACAAATGTTTCCTCAAGAAATGATTTTCCCTCCATTTATTGATTTATCGATTGAAAGAGCTTCAAGTAATTCCTTTGAATTGAAACCACACTTTTAAATAATTAATTTATTTCCATTTCATCAAATAAATATCAATAATAAATGTAGAGAGAATATATATATATATATATAATAATTTAATAATCATTAATCTTCCTTTAAGAGAGTTAAAACTATTTTATTTGAAAAAAGGGGATTATAAATATTCATATAATTATTAAAAAATAATTAAAAAATAGATTTAAATTAATAATAAAATTTAGGAAAATATAGTAAAAATATAATAAATATTAATAGTTTTTATAAAGTATGACTTTAAAATTTTGAACACATGATATTGTTTTTGAATTTTTTTGAAAAAAAAGATCCCTAGAAGAGAAAATTTCCGAATTAGAAAAACATAATGTTCTTGATAAAATGATAGTGCCTGACAGATAAGGGATCTTATCAAAATTATAATAAATAAAATGAAACAATAACTTCAATATTATAAAAATATTTGAAATAATATAAATATTTTTTAAAATGATTTGAAAAATATAAATAAAGATATTCATAGATCAAATGAAGAATACTAAAAGTAAAGCATTACTAATTTACCTTTAATGAATTCAAAGAAACTAATGGCTTGAGGGTTAGTAAAAATAATCATGTGTTGATATTATGTTTGAAGAAATTACAATAATATAACACTTGTATATAAGTGATCTCTTCAATAAATGTTGCTTAAGTTGAATGTGTTTGATGTGAGAGTGCTTGATATGATTTTAGATAAATTAATGGAACTTGTGTTATCACACTTAATAGAGAGGATATTAAATTTAAGACTAAAATCTAAAATACTATGTTGCATCCATATTATTTGGTAGCAACATATCCCAGTGGCGTTTTATTCCACTTCAGTTATAAAAAGTGAAATTGAGTTATGCTTCTTACTACTCCATGAGACCAAATATTTTATAAGTAGGTGGAAAGTCCCACATGTACTTTTCCTATAGAGTTGGAATCTCCCATAACCACCATAAAAAAAAATAAGTTAATTTAAAATAAGTACCTTTGGTATGGAATAAACCATGATTATTATATCCTTTTAAATAATGAAAAATACTTTAAAAAATTATATATTAGATTCTTTTAAATTTGATTGAAAATGGGTACATAGAAAAACACTGAATATGATATCCATTTGTGTAATAGTAATTTAAAGTAAACTACCAATCACACTGCTATAAAGCTTGTTATTTACCGACTTACCTACTTAATACAATGTAATATTACAAGTTATACTCATTGGATTACTAAATTTTCAGTGTTATCCATTCCAAATTGTTTTAAGAGTTTATTAGTGTATTTTATTTGGTTTAAAAAAATATCATCATCTCTTTGATAAATTTAAAAACAGATAAAGTATTTGAGTTCACCCATAAATTTCATTGAAAATTTCCTTTTAATTGAATATGAAAATTAAAAAAAAATGGATTCATTGGTAGATCTGAAAATTATATCATCAACCTAAATTTGTAAATGTAACAAATCATTTGAGACATGTTTTAAAAATATTTTTGAATTGGATTTTACCATTTTAAATTTTTTTGCTAAAAGATAATTTTAAATATGTCCATAAAAATCCTGAGGGGATTATTTTAATCTGTAAATGGATTTTGATAATTTGAAAACAAGATTTGGAAAATGCAGATTTTTGAAACTGGGTGATTGTCTTAATAAAATATTTCCATTAATAAAACTATTTAAAAGGGTGATTTTGAAATACATTTTAAATAGTTTGAAATTTATATGAGAGGCAAGTTCTAATAAGATCATAATGTATTCTAACTAAGTGACAGGTGCAATGGTTTCACCATAGTTGATTCATTCTTCTTTGATATAACATTTAACATTAAATTAACTTTATTTCTAGTGATATTATTGAGCTCATCATGTTTATTCCTAAAACCCATTTATATTATATAATGGGATAATAATTAAATCTTTTCATGAGAGTCCATACATCATTTCAAGTGAATTTACTTAGTTAATCTTGCATGTAAAGTACCCAATTTTCATCTTTAAGGTAATCATTAAGGTTTTCATGTTCTTGGTGAGAGATAAAAGAAAGATGTATATCCTCATTTAAGGTCCATCTAGGAGTATTTGTTCCCTCTTTAAAATCACCAATGACATTTTTCAAGGGGATATACCATTGATTTTTTGAAACCTTTAGGTATTTAATTTTAAAGTCATTTCTGTTGTTTTTCAACTTATTTAGTTTGAAAAGATTCATTTAAAACATAATTTTCAAAAACATTTTGAGAAATTTATTTTTAAAATTTTTCATAAAAAACAACATGGATTGATTATTCCATAGTATTAATTCGTTTGTTAAAGAATCAATATGAATTTCTTGAGTTGGACTACCCATGAAAGATACCTTCATCATGTTTATAATCAAAATTTTCAAGATTTTATTTTACGTTTAAAATAAAAAATTTGAAATGAAAAACATTTAAATTGATGACTTTAAGTTTTTTATTTTTTCAATGTTCATAAGGGGTTTTCATGAGAAAATGTCTTACAAGAACATGATTAATGATAATACATGTAGTATTTGTGACCTCAACCAAATATTTGTTTGGTAAATTATAACCATTTAAAATATTTTTAGTGATTTATTAGATTGTTTGATTTCTCCACTCTACTATCCCATTTTGTTAAGGGGTTTGAGGATAAGAAAAATAATTATTATATCCTTTAGAAGAAAATAAATAAATAAATTTATTATTATTTAATTTTCCACCATGATTATTTCAAATAAAAATAAATTTAATTTTTTTTTCTTTTTGACCTTTCTATAGAAGTTGAATAATCCTTTGCAAGATTCAATTTTATGAGGTAAGAAACAACCCATGTGATTCTTATAAATTCATCAATAATTATATAATTATAGGATTTTACTCATAGAATTTCAATTTGAGATGGTCTAAATAATTCAAGATG
This sequence comes from Viscum album, assembly GCA_963277665.1. NCBI lineage: Eukaryota > Viridiplantae > Streptophyta > Magnoliopsida > Santalales > Viscaceae > Viscum > Viscum album. The sequence goes on from OY728153.1 coordinate 135,348,617, forward strand.
AATTAATTTAAGAGATTTTGAAGCAGAAAATATTTTTATAGATTTGAAAGGGGATTTGTGTTGTATACCACATTGATATGCTTTAGAAACTATGTCATCTTTAAAAATTTTTTTTTGAAGAGCTCATGCTAGTTGATAATTATTAAGATTTCACAATAAGAAATTGAGGTCACATCCTCACTTATATAGCCATGTTTTATAAAAATCATATCTATAACCCAACTTATTTCCACGGGTAATAAAATAACCACGTCAGTACCCCAATCTTTTTGCGCCCCCCTATTTTTTCCATACTCCCCCATGAACCTCCTCACCCGACATTTACACCCAACCTTGGGATGATCCTCCTCTGAAGTTTCCACCCCACATCCCTATCTATGCTGCTCTGAGGCGACCTCATAACCTCCTCCAGCGTTCCTCTAATGCAGCCACCCCACCTCCCAATGATCCTCCTCCTTAGACATGGCTCTGACATAACTCTAGTATAGCTCTGCCTCTGTCTCCTTTTTACCTCTTCTTCTACCTCCACCTACTTATTTAGTGTAACCTCATTTTAAAACACTTTAAAATGGATCTATATTCCTCCCACATTCTAGGTGATCCTACACATCTCACCAGTAAACACTCCATTACTCACCGCTTCTGATTGGCCTACGATTGTGATTTTTTGAACAATAAATGTTATATTTCCTAAAACCCTTTTTAGATTTCTTCTATTTGGGTTTTCATTCACTCTAAATTTCTCTAAAAAGAGTATCATAATAATGAAAAAACTGATAAAATATGAACCAGGATGATTCTACTTCCTCACATGACCTCTTATTTCTGTCATTAAAAAGGGTTTCTTTGAGTTTAGATCCCCAACCTCTCCAATTTTTATTGGGAAATATTTATTTGTTTTGATTTCTTATATAATTAATTGTAAGATTTTTATTTTATAGGGTTTATATGTTTCAAATTATTTTATAGGGTATGGTTTCTTTGATTTTTTGTCTAATTTTATTGGTTTTGATTATCTCATCCGTGTTTGCAATTTCAGATGACATGAATAGTTGGTTCACTCTATAAAATTTTTCTCTCTTATAGTTTGACTATATATTTTTATAGTATTGACTCTATAAATTGTTCATCATATTTTTTTACATATTTACTCTTTGTTGTTTACAATATGTATTATCAACACACCTATTTTTAATTTCATAAGAATTAATAGTTCTTTTTTAATTATCTATACCATCTTCTATAAATATTAATTTAATATTTTATTTTTAATTTTTTATTAACATTTTGCAGGTGAATTTTTATGGTGATTCAAAAGACAATCAAATGAACTGAGAAATACATCTCTTGCAGTAGTAAGACTTAGGATACATTACTATTTTCTCCACTCCATTTTTTACATTTAAGTAACTAATTAATTTATTCAATGTACAATAATTTATTTCTATAATTTTGATGAACAATTGGAATCCAAATTCCAACTTTGTGGGCCAAATTCCAATATTCTGTCTTTTTCATCAATATAGATGTTTGATTGCTAATTCCTTATTATTTTTATGTTATTTGATTTTTATATATTCTAATCAATGATTCTTAATTATATCATGGTTAAAATTTTTTACACATGTTGTAAACTATGGGTATATAAAAAACCTATCATGGATTTAAGTAATGATAAAATCAGTCATCATAGAAATCAACTCATGGATTTTGTTTTAACCCACAATCATTCTTATGATGTTAATTTTTTTGATCAATTTGGATGGAAATTATTATTTTGTTTTATATCAAATACTATAAATGTTTAAAACTACATATTTTTATATTTAATATTAAATAGCTTCATGTCTAATATTAAATATTTTTTTGTTTACTAATGTTATGTTTAACTTATTCAAGTTTAATATAGTTATTTTTTATATCTATTACAATAGATCCATTTTCCATGAATTTTCATTAAATATATTTTAATGAAATATAAGTTATTATATTTAAAATCATGTATATATATTTTTATATATATTCACATTAAATATTTTATGGAAAAAATACAGATAGATTTGATTATACCTTAGGGAGTGATAAATTTCTTAAATGTGTAATGAAAATCAATCCCAAGACATATAATAAAAATTATTTTAAACTAATGGTTGGATTCCTCTATTATGGTGGGAAATATAGACACATGATAATTTTTAAGAATACCATGAATATTAATATAAAATAAGAGTGATAAAATCAAAGAAATAAATAATCCAAGAAATAAATGAAATTATTAGTTTGGTAGAAAACATTGTAGAAGAAGGGTTATATATTTTAACAATGAATGGAAAATTAAATACTATAAAGAAGTTCTGTAAAAAGTGAAAATAGTCTAGATAGATTCCTACAAAATACATGAAATGGATTCTGGGATAGTAGAAGTTAATTATAAATAATGATAAAAAACATTTAATATAATGTTCTCATAATTTCTTTGTGAAAATATATTCCACAAAATAGAATAAAATAAATCATGTTCTTAAAGAATACATTATCATATATCCAGAAATATTGGAAAATTTTAAAAAATGAGGAATAAAAAAAGTTAATACATTTCGCAAGATGATGTGAAAACCCCTTATGTAATTAACATTTAAATTGTTAATATAAAGAATAAAAAACTTCCCTATGAGATTAGTGATGTAAATATCATGTGTGAAACACTAGATATATGATTAAACAGGTTTCTACGTTGAGAAGAAACTCTCATCTATATTGTTTCTTAGTAAGAATAATCTAAATGTATACCTTATTCACATGTCTCTAATTTAAATTATTCTATATAGGTAATTTACGGTTATTCATATTTAAAGAGAAATATGTAAAATAAATAATGTTTTAATATTGATACAATATAAATAGATATCCACCATCAAATTCCCAAACTCTAACTATGATCCTCATAAAAATAAATCTTGTTTAATTAGAAGGATGTGACAAGAGTTTATTTCAATTTTTATCAACATAGATGAGGTTAATAAATAGATATTTATCGTTAAGGGAGAATTCATTTGAAATTAGAAATATATCTATATCTCATAAAAAATATAATTTTGTTAAGTGATAAGTTTCAATATTGTCATCAATTATGTATGTTGATTATATTCCTATACCCATATATGAAAAATCAACTCTAATATTCATAGTGAGAGATTAAATATTTGATGAGAGGAGGATAGTAACATGAAAGGTATGAAATTTTATTCTTTTTAAATATTTTTTATATTTTTTGAGATAGATGTTGGAGAATAGTTAGATAAATATAATTTGAAAAACCCATAGAATATAATTTCTAAGTTGGTATAATATGCTGAATAGTTTATTAATAGCTTTTTGTGTAGAATAATTAGTCTTATTTTTTTATACCGATCTTTATAATTTATATTTGAATTCAATTAGTTTATGGATCATTGATTATAGAAATTTTATTCTATCAATATATCAATTTCATTATATAATACTATTAAAGAGGATATGATATTTAAATATTTTATTAGACAAGGGTCAATTTCCGATACTCATAAAATATCATAACAAATATGTAAAATAATCATTCCATAATTTTGTAATATTAGGAAGATATAATTTGAACATAGGAAGAAATATTTATAAGTGATTTATAATAGTTTCTTATGGGATATAGAAAAAATACAAATGGGGAGATTGATAAATCTAATGGGTTTTTATGACTATATTTGTTTCCAAAAATTTAGTTTGTTAAGAGTTTGTCATTAGGTAATGGGGGATAATCACTATGCATGAAGATGGTAAGATACATCCTGGAGTTCCTATAGATCACTTGTAGTAATGTTTCCTTCTATTAGAAAATCTATGGAAGATCAATTCATATGTTAATAAGGGGGATAATAAGATTATTCTCATTACCATGGGAATGAAATGATATATCTTGATTGGAAACAATAAACATATCTAATTTCCATTAAGTTAATCATATTTGATGACCTATGAATTATTTTTAATAATAGTGAAATAACTCTCTAAAATATGTTCATGCTAATGTTTTAGTTAATCTATCCATCTGTTCATAAAGAATAGGAATAATTTTGTTTTAAAAATACACAATGATAAAATTTCTTGAACAATATATACTTAGCTTCTCAATTTCTTCTGGATGAATAATTTTCACAAGATAAAAATTACATGATGGTTTATGGATTTTTAGAAGTGATATGATGATACTTACTATGAATATATGATAACTATATATTGTTTAATAAATAAATTTCAATTATATATTCAATTTGATGATTGAAATAATCCATCCTTATTTTTACAATGATTAGAATATATAAGTTAAGGATTCACATACAGATGTTGTTATCGAATGAGTTTATACTTGAATATTGTTATTCATCAGGAAGAAATATTTATTGGAGTTAAATAATAGTTTAATGGAGATAAATTTCTAGATGTTATAAGGTGATGTTCCGAATATGGATTTTTTAAGTTGGAGAACCCATGATTTATATACTTCTAAATTTTATGCTAGCTTGAATATTACATCACATGATTGACTCATAGGAGATGATTAGAATATGTAATGTTAACAGGATTTAGAAAAAATAGATATATAATTATGAAGAATCTTTATTTTATTATTTTTAGGATGAATAATAGTATGACATGTATGTTGGATGATATTTCCATATTATGTTATATAGTGGTAATATGATGGGTGTCAAAAAATAAAAATTTATAAATGTAATATGTCAGTGAAAAAAATTCCCACATCAAGTCCACCTTGTAAAAAATCAATGGATCATTAAGATATCATGGATTATGAGTCAAACTGTTAAATAAAAAGTTTCATTATAGATCATTTAAACATATAAGTAACCTGATTTTTTGAAGAATGTTCTCTATTCGGTATGACTTGGGTTGATCAAGTTAGGGGAACATGAAAATTGATCTTAATGGTATCATGATGATAATGATAAAATATATATAATGGAATATTATCAAATATTGATGTAAACATGATATTGTGATTTTAGTCATGTGGGTGATTTGATGGATTGAAATTATGATGTTGAGTAGTGAAAAAGTTATGGAGTTAGTGATGTATTAATCAATGATCTTCAGTGAATGTAAGGGGAATATTATGGAAAATGAAATAGTTATTTTTGATTCTATTATATAATCATGAAAATAGAGAATGATACTAAAAGATTCATGTTGAAGTTGTTGTATAAGTGAGAATTTAGGATCTATAAAATAAGTTGATGTTGAGTGAGTTTAAATGTGAAAATACTGGCAACCAGAAGTTATGATGATATGATTTTAAGATGGATGCATGGTCAATGGTGAGTTATAAAAGAAAATTTCATATATATATATAGTATTCATTGATTATTATTATTACAATGTTTAATGTAAAGATATTTTTCATAGTAAGGAATATATGAAATATTATGATATTGTTGAAGTTGGTTATTATAAGTAATGTTTGAAAGATTTACAAAATTGAATGTTCAGTTTTAAAAAAAACCATTGAAAATTATTTTCCCAAATAAATAAAATCCAATGTAATTATGATGAGTCACATATAACAATTATTTTATGAAAACATGATGTGATAGATATATATGAGATTGGTATAATGAAATGGTGCTTGTGAATAGTAATATTGAATAAATACAACTCTAGTTTATAATAAAATATACGGCGAAGCTTGTTCATTAGATAATGAGACACACAATGATTTTTTGAAGAAAAATTAAGGACCTAATAGATGATCACTATAATTAAGGCATAACAATATCATCGATATTAGAGTGATTGAGATTTGAAAAATATACTTTATGAAGAAATTTCAAAAAAATTAGTAACCTCCATGTAGAGAATCCAACAATCATGTTGTGAAGTATTGCATATCACTCTGAACATCAATTATGACATGATTATTTTCCTCCAACTATGGTTTAACACCTATTCTTTTTCTCTTCATATGGTATAACTGTGGTATGCACCTGGTATTTATAGTTCATTCATTTATTTCGAAAAAAAATCATATCATGTTTACATCAATATATGCAATGTATTTCTCAATAATATTACCTCATTGTTATAGGGTTATCTATGAGAACACTATACATTCTCATATATTTAGGTTCTTTTATATGTAATTTATTATACATTTACAAACATGAATATAAATTTTGTTATCCTTAAATAACATTATGCATATATGTTGCATTATATTTTAGTTTCTCATACTGTAAATCAATTTTCAATATAACAACATTCATAACATGAAAAATATAGATATTTGTGTATTAAACAACCACCATGATATTAATATATAAATAATTTATCCAATTGAATCATGTTTAATTTATTTATGACATTATTTTTTTCTTATAGAGATATTTTTTACTAAACATTTTTGATGGAGATTCACTATAAGTAAATCATCAGAGTAATTTATTTTTAACATGTCAGCCATGTTTTTCATATTCTATTAGGTATGTTACCTACATGAAATTATATATTTATTAAAACTCTTAATTATTATTGACCTATTATTAAAACATAGTACCCATTAAACATGGTATATTCTTAATAAATTCAATTCATTCAATTAAACACGTACACATTTAATAAAAAATTTCATTAACATATTTATATTTAATCAATGGCTGTACATAAGTTTATGAATATAATTTTTAATTCAATGCAACTATTAATGAATATTGACATTTTTTCCTTTTGAATTTATTGAATCCTTTTTCCTTCTACATCAGATTTACTCTACTTCTCTTATTTTCATCAGGAACTTCTCTTTATGTATATCCTCTTAAATATGTTTTCATGTCGAGGTGAATGTGACATTATACATGTAATTAATATGTATTTTTATTATTTTATAAAGGATATGTGGCCCTGATTAATGATTCAATACAATATATCTATAGAAATTGAAAGGCATAAATATCTATACAAGTATTTAGTGTGTGTAGGTTCACATCATGGTTGGAGTTGAAGCCAGAGTTTGTGTATGTGTTGCTAAATTTTTAGATTAACAAGGAATCATTATAGTATAACTTGAATTATTTTCCTAGTTAGTGATACTTATTCATGTGAGTAATGGTTTCTCATATAGAAAAGATGAAATTGGTTGGAAAATATTCATTTGTATTGGTGCTATCCTGGTGTGGCCTTGTTTTTTGATGTTCTATAATAATCATTTTCTCATTTTTTATTATGAATTTTTTTACTTTTTATTCCTTTTTTCAAATTGATAACCTTTAAATGCACTTGAAAAAACTCTGCTCAAAATGATATTTATAATTTTTTATAAACATTTCATTTCATCATGCATAAAAATATAGTCTTTCATTATTTATATAATGAACATTAACTATTCTATATAAAATCATGCAAGACTTGATATGCATCCATAGTGGTCATACATAATGTTTTTTTATTTTAGAGCTATTTATGTATTTAAATTATACCATTATATGAAAAAATACTAGTCGCATTTATAATTGTCTTGCATAAATTGGAATTTTTTATTATTAGCTTGATGTTGATGTGTAATTTATAAATTTAAACTATAATAGTTTATGAAAGAACATATATTATGTTGGGATTGTTTAATTATTTTAAATAACAAGAAATCCATGAGATCTAGAGAGGATGAAGGGATGATATATTTAACAATCGATTACCACCATTATAAGTCGACTGTCAATCATTTACCTGGTGAGTAGTTTAATCTTTTATTAACCATTTGTTATATGAGATATTTTGAAAAACATGAAATCATTATCCCATGACAGGGTATAGGTTTGTACTTCTCATTCTATTTGTACTAGAATTAACATGTCGATATGGAATGGAAACAACTTGTTATTTAATGTGGCATGCATGATAGGATTTTCATGTATGGTATAACATGTTCAGAGATAAATGGTATAATTCTTCTCTTACATATTATTCTCGGCTCACTTATCTTATAATAATTTTTCCAAAAAATATTTCATAATGAATTATTTGTTTTTTAATTCTCATACTATGTTTCTTTGAATTCACATGTGGCTAGAGAAGGGAAACCACTTGATATGAAACATTTTGAAATGTTAACATCTTAAGGATTAAAAGCCTTTCTTTGATCATTATTTTAGGATTTTAATTTTCCAATAGCCAGTTAGTTTTTCTTTAATTTTGACCTTTAATATTAAAATTAAATATACTATGGCTTTTAGGATGCTAATATATTGAAAATATGATACATGATAAAAAAAACCTTAAAATTTAATAAATTCAATTCATTAGGTGTCTATGTATGACTATGTAGTAGAAATTATATTTGTTTGAGACTTAACCTATATGGATATATCTGGTATTTATAATAAGAACACCCTTTTCAGTAGATTATTGTCTATAAATTTTTATTATTAATGAGTATTTTTAGAATTTTATAATCATAAAATATTATACCATGTTTATATTAATTATTTTTATTCATTAAATGTTTATAGTTCAATGATATATTTTAAATATCTATTATCTTACATATTGAATATCTATAATTACCATTATTTTAGGTATTTTTTCTTCTTCAAATCATATCAGGTACATTCTACACCATTGTATTCTTCTGACCTAATGCATTTTACATCTTTAACATCTTACAGTTTGATTGTTTTTATTTATCACTATTTTAAGATTTTAATTTTCCAAAACCCAATTATAATTTTGTTAATTCTAAATTTTTATATTTAAATTACATGCACTATGACTTTAAGGTTTCTAGTATCAAATTTTAAAAAAGAAACATGATAAAGAAAGAATTATTGTTTGAAAAATCCAAATCCTTATGTAGTTTATTCAAAAAAAATCTTTATATATTTTAGATTCACACATTCTTAACTATGTTTGAAGCTGTTATTGTCAAATTACATTAATAATATAAATTGAAACTTTGGAGAAGTATAATAAGTATTATGAAATTTTTCTAGAGAATAAATGGTTATTTAACACACATAATTTCCTTTAAGATACATGTAGTGTAAACTTTATTATCTATAAATTTTTCATTTTAAAAAACTCCCATTTGTATAATAATAAACTGCACACTCTAAGATGCTTTCACTATACAAATGAGATATATTTTGAATGAAAAATCGCACAATAACTATTTTAGTAATTCAAATGGTTCATGAAAAACTACCAAGAAATAGGATATCTCCAATATAAATGTTTCATTTATTAACACATATAAAAAACTTGATTTTTTAAATAATTAGATCTTTTTAAAATATTTTATTATAGATTCTATAATTTTTACTACAAGATTTAATGGGGAAAAACAATGTTCAATCCTAAAATTCCATTTATTGAGAAGATAAAATCAAGGTGAATTTATTATATTCATTATGTACATCTTGTGTAACAAATACTCTACTTGATCATTCATGTTCTTCATATTTATGTATATTATACAAACTACAGACTTCAACGTAGTATATGTAATAATGGTTCATATATCTTATTATTCACTATAATCAATTTCAGTTCATCACCTCTATCAAATTTATAATTTATTATTTTGACATCACCATCAATTAAAAATATATATTCTACTCCATTATTATATATCCAATAGATGAAAAACTTACTTGAGATTAGTATATATGTATAGGTAACTACATCTATCATTTAGTTTCCAATTCACCTATAAATTTAACACTTTTAATTTCATTTTATATCCATTTTTATAGAGTTTAGTTTCTTATAATATGTTCCATAATATTTATTAAATGTGGTGACTAGAACATGCATTAATTCCAGTACCTATTATTTACTACATAAAAAGTTACTCTACTAAAATTTTCAAATGCTTATTGATATACTGGATTTGGACCACTTAAAAGATAAATTTTATTTAAATTTTAATTTAAACTATTTTAATATAAATGAAACAAATTCCATTATATTTTTGTCTCTTATATAGGATATGGTCCATTCATAGTCTAAAAATTAATGTATCATATGTCTATGGTATGAATGATTTAAAGCTTATCGTTATTGTTAAAGACTACTTTCATATCATTTTTTCCCCATCTAATATTTTTTATTAGTGTGTAGAATATTTAATATTAAAATAAAAACTTGCAACTTTCATATTTCATAATGGTATATTAATTTCATTCCCTTAACACAAAAGTATTCAGATATGAAAATATTGATACAACTTCACTTTTTGAACTAGATCATTTAGAATACCTAAATTTCATGTTATACCATGCCTTTCATTGGAACCCCTTTTTATTTATATGAGAATATGTTGAATATGTTATTTTTTATGGGAAAATCTATATATAATAAAAAATATGTTTTCAGTTTCTTTATATAATGAAAAATTCAAATCACATTTGATACTCAATTTTCCTTAACTTATTTATGTCACTTTTAGCTATATATATGATCATGAATTATTAATTTGTAATGTTATTTATGTTTTAAAAACTCAACTTCCTCCCATAAATTTTATTTATTTAATGTTTGTCATCATTTTTATATCTTACACCTAGTTAACATATCCTTTCTTTAGTTCTTTTACTTTTTTTGTGCATGTATCATATTTAGATTTTCCTCTCATATTATTCTATAAAACTGTCTATAATTTATGTATTAATATAACTAAATGTACCCATTTATAAATATATGTATAAATCCGTTGATTATTCCTCAAAATAAAATTATTATTCTATATTTTATGTTTCTTCAATTGTTTTCCCATGTCTTTATTTTATGGAGATCTACAACATCTTTTATAAATAGAGTATTTCAAAAAGAGATAGTTCCATTTTATATTTCAAACATGGAACATCAACATCAATATGAGACTCAAAAATAGTTCACTTTTAAAAAAAATCAAGAAAACAATGTTATAAATATAAGATTATATATACTTTTATATCTTAATGAGTTTCTCTATCCATTTTTTTTCATTTACTGGGAAACATTTCTTCAATTAACTAAAACTCAATGTATTCACTTAATTATGTTCCTATAATTATACTTGTATCATTTTTTATTTAGATATATTATTTTCTTTACTAAAATCATTTATTTTTTTGTTTAGGCACTTTCAATGAAATGAAGGCACATAGAATGTGGTTCATACTTTTGATTGAAAATTATATATGTGATATGTCATATTACCTTTTATCAGTAATACTATAATCCATTTTCATATCTTAATACCACCCCCCTATAGTATCTAAATATCTAGATCGGTGGCTAATGGAGTTTGGTCTTTTGAGAAAAATGTACATGTTTGGTCTAAAATATTGAATCTCATCCCATTGACTTTTATATGTTTCATAAAATTAATTTTGTTTTGATGAAATTCTAATTTTACAGGTTAGAGTGGTCCATGAAAAAAATTGAAAATGAGTGTGATGTGAAATTTTAGTTCTCACTAGGAAAAACTATCCCACTTTCATGTCTTGTCACTTTCTTTCCACTTCCCTTTTCCTTTAGGTGTGAAAATACAATTCATTATTATTTTATTTATGCTTCCATTAACGTGATTTCTGTGCATACTTTGAATAAATTTTGAATATGGTGTAGAAGGTATAAAAGATGTAAATAAAAAAATCATTTTTTATAACTATTTCCCCTTTGTTTCTATATAATAAATATGTTCAGATTCAAATCTAGGGTAAAGAGACTTCATCAACTTGTGTTTTTTCTATTTAGATATCTTATTTTCATTAGTGAAATCATTTATATGTTTTTGAGAACTTTCAATGCAATTAAGGCACATAAGATGTTCTTCAAACATTTTAATAAAAATTATACATTTAATATGTCATATTACCATTATCAAGATGATTTTAAATCATTTTTATATATTAATACCACCCCAATAATATCTAAATATCTAGATTAGTGTCTAATGGAGTTTGGTCTTTTGAGACCACTCTACAGGTTTGGTCTGATTTCTTTAATCTCATCTCTTTGAGTTTTCGGGATACATGAAATTCATTTTATTTTTATAAAATTTTAATTTTTCTGGTTAGAGTGGTCTATGAAAAAAATATTAAATGAGTGTGATGCAAAATTTTAGTTCCTAACAAGGAAAAATATCCTACTGTAATGTCTTAGAACATTCTTACCACTTCCCTTTTTCTTAAGGTGTACTAATACTAATGTACAATTCGTTTATTGATGTTTCCATTAACATGATTGTTGTTAAAATTTTTAATTAATTTTGAATATAGTGTAGAAGTTATAAGTTAAATAAATCAAAAATAAATTTTCTCACTATTTCCCCTTTGTTTCCATATAAGATGTTTGTTCAGATGGAAATTTGAGGTTAAGTGAATTCATCAATATATCTTTATTGTCAGTTTATTTAATAGTACACATATACGTTCACTATTACATTAGTAACCATTATATTACATAAAAAAGTCATGAATTATCATTTAGTATTCCTTTCCCTAAAAAATGGTTACAAATATATCATCACTAACTTTTTTATATCCCTGTCCATTATACAATGGTTGAATTATTTAAAATTATATATACCATACATTCCTCTTATAGATTCATATTTTGTGAAATTAAAATATTCATAAATTGTATGTTGTATGTGCAAAGATGTATGCAATATACATATGTCCTGAATCATTATTTTTAAATTACAAACACTTTTGTGCAAACATTGTCTTTTTTCATTCTTTTTATATTATTTTCACTGAGTGGAATGTTTTAAAAGAAATTTATAATGTTTCATGTTGACGTAAGATTGAAATTAAAGGTATTTTTTTATAAACCATTATAATAAATTTTATTATAGATTATAATATTTTGAATTGAGGATTGTTTTTATGCTTGATGATGAATATTTAACTACTGATCTCTGACTGTTTGAATATTATTTGATCTCTATTATAAAATTAGAGTACATGGAAAATTATATTATAGAGTTAACCATGGTGGACTAAAACTTCTTAAACTATCTACCCTACATAATTTTTGAAACATCCATTTTATTTAATCAGTGTAAATTTAATCAAATAAGCCAGATATGAAATCTGATATTGGAACACCATACGACATTCATGACATCAGATTTGGAAACTAAAGCTTTTGCACTGCAATATCATTAGTTGAACACCAATGGATGCACACTAAATGATATAAATACCCTTATAATGTTAAGGGATATGATGAATGAAATCTGGTAGTACATGAATTATTCTCTTGGGATGTGAAGATAACTTCTCACTTTGGTGAAGGAATTTGAATGTGAGGCTTTAAGTTATTTTTAACTGAGTTTATTTAAAATTTCTTATTATCTTGTTGATTACCCACTTATGATCATAATATAAGCATATGAATGTGAATTTTTTGATGATTTCTCGGTATATTTGTTGTTTTTTTGATTTTTTATATGAGTTTTACAAGGGATTATGGTACAGACGTATTTCTTTTTTTCTGGAAACTAAAAGATGTAGCCACCGTTGTAAACCATGATAGTAGACTTGGTGTTTTTTCTAGAAACTGGAGGATGTATCCACAGTTTTAAACCATAGAAGTAGACCTGTTTATACGATTTAAAAATATCTCCATAAGGCTATATCCATGTTTTTCAATTGTGTCTATATTATATAGTCACATTATTTATAACCGCAATTTTAAATCATGGATATAGGTGTACTTCCACAATGGCGACTGTGGTAATAACCCTATAACCACATTTTGAAACCATGTCTATAGGAATGGCCCTATTTCCATGACAATGGAATCCATGTTCCACCAAATTGTGGCTATTACTTATATACATGGTTATAAACTGCGTCTATAGAATAAATTTCTAGTAGTGTTTACAAGTGAGTGTCTACTACAATGACCAAGGATTCTATTCCAATTCCATGACTCACTAGATTTTTCTCCCAATAATTTTATGTTTTTGATAGAAAGAATTTTTAAATTGATTCTATAAATATCCTTAAAATATAATTTGATAAATAAATGTTTTTCTTTTGAGTCACAAACTTTGAAAAAAATATTTTTGAATGAAATTTAAAAACCGCTATCACACAATTGAATAATTCATATCAAATTGTGTTTCAATCCTTTTACAAATATTTTTTTTATAAGAGTTTAGTTAGAAAAATTGATGGCAACATCACTAATTATCTTACCTTTATAATTGTCAATAAAAGTGATATGAAATTCTTTCAGTTTATCGATTTTATTGAATTCAAAGAGCTCTACACACATGTTTCATGAGAAATATAACACCCCAATATTTAATGGTATGTCACTTTTTCAATTTAATCTCTTCAATATCATAGAAACAATGAACTATTATTATGTCATCATTTTCACCTACCATTGGAATGATAAGAATGATAATGATTATGTAAATTATGAAAATATTGTATACACATTTTTATTAAATGAATTCACTGGTTCCAATTTAATTATAAATTAAAATAATACTCAATTGAACATAAAGGATGTGTTTTATAAAAAACTATTTTTATGACCACAATGAAATTTTATCTTAATAAATTAAATTAATCATTATTAGTTAATGATCTTAGTGAAATTCATATGTTACATAATGAATAAAATATTTTTAAATTAAACCAATAATTTTTATAGGCTTAAGATAAGAAGAAATCCAATTTTAAGTATAAAAAAATATATTTTCTAAAAATAAATTTAACCACCTTTTAATAGGGAACATGTTTTAAATATAACTTTTTAAAATTTTATAAATTACATTTTACAAGAAAAAAATAATTTTCAGAATATGAATGTCAAAATTATCTTAGGGTGGCTTTTTTATATTTTTTAAAAAATATTTATTTTTGAGTGAATAATGAAAAATACAATATTTTATAAAATTATCAATTTCATTATATTAAAGCAAATTTATGATTTTAATTTGATATCAATGAAACATAATAACAATATAGTTATTAATAATCTAATCCATTTCATTTTAATCATCCTTATATCTTATTTTGGTATAAGTACATTTTTGGGTTTAAAAATACATTTTTCAATAATAATGTTTTTATTGGGTTTTGTGGGATTAATTTTAAATTAAAATATATAAATTATAAATTTTGAATATTTAAAAATGAATATTATATTTGGATTTAGAATATTAAAATTTAGTAAATAAGTGATAACCCATAGAGCATCATTAATTCTACAAGGATACCAAAATTTAATAACTTACTAGACTTTAAACAAATACTAAAAATAAAGTACATGGTAAGTCAAAGTGTAGAATCCATAGGGATGATATATATGTTTTAAATTAATTAAACAAATCAAAAGTGATTTTTTACATAAAATAAAATTGTGTCGGGAAGGATTGGGTTTTAAATCTAGAGATGAGGCATTTCAGGTTCAGTGATTTCAAGTTCATGCACTAAAGATTTAATTGATAAAATATTTATCCATGTTCAATGTTCAAATAAGGTTAGTAGGGATCTTTGTTCTGGGTATCCTACCCTTATACTGTAATTTTACAATTGGAATGACCATCTATGGGGTTCAATCATAGAGATAAGTGACCCAAAGACATATTTAATCATAGCTAATCTAGATTGCATAATTTTCATACACAAAATAGGACAATTATTTGATATAATTAAATAAAAAACATCAAAACATAAAAATGGTCCTAAAATATGAAAAGAAGATGAATTTGAATTGAATAAATGGTTTGTACCAATCCTAAACAGGAATATATAATAGAAATAATCCCTAAATAGAATATCCCTTGAAAATAATATCACCCGACACAAATATAACTACTCCTTAATTATAGGCATGATGAGAATGAGAACCATGGGTACCCGAAGAATAATATTGGTGAAAAATTGTGGTGATATAGGGCTCTAGATCATCACTATAATGTCTGAAAGTGTTCGGTTGGCATCGCTCAACTCCTCTGGTTTCCCCTCACTGTGCATTGGCTGAGTTATATTTTTATATGCCTCCTCATGAAACCCTCGGTGGCTGCACATTCATTTTTATATCCATTGAAAATGTCACGATGTGTAAATGTGTTTCACCTCATGTAATCTCTTTATTTTCATAGTTTCTAAGGACACCATGAATTTCAGCATAAATCTATCTTTGATGAATTCACAACGTGCAATTAGAACACACGACATATATTTTATGGTCTTTACAAATTGTATAGGTAGTGTTTCTTATCTTGAAGAAGTCACAATGTTTAATTACATGACACAACATGTAATCATTCTTCTCAAGTTTTCTAGCTCTAATTCTTTCTCAAAAATCAAATGTCGCACCATGAAATTCACCCCTTTTCATTCCTTTTTCAAATATTCATTGTTTCCTACTATAAAACACAAAACAAGTCAAATAGTTCCAAATTTGACAATATTTATTAGTTAAATAGCAAATCATTACATAAAAAAGCTCTAAAATGTATACATGAAATACACTTATCAATTGGTATCTTTTATTTTTTACCAATATGAATAGTAACATTGATATTATTTTTTACCATGGTAAAGGGTAAATTGAGAAATTTAGGTTTAAAATAAAATGATAAGGATTAAGAAATTACTATAAAACTTTTGAAAATTTTATTGGATTATTTATATTTGACCCTCAACACATAAATATATAATTAGAGTTATTTAATGGAATCTTTTCCATGAGAATGAAATTTATATTATTTAAATTAAAGAAAATCCGAAATTACACTTTCTTTATCTTAAACATATATTATATATCCCCATGGGAAAACATGTTGTTTATGAATGAATCATAGTTTGAACTTAATAAACTTATTTCGATGATAAAAATTTATTTATGATTTTTAGGGACTATTTGGATGAGGTTATGATATTTATAATATTTTATTTTAATAAATGAAAAAGGTGTCACATTCTTATTTTAATAACTATATTATTTTTAACATGGTGTTATTTAGAAGATATATTTTAATATAGATATTTTTTTGAAACATTGATTTTGTAACTACATCATGGTAATTTATTTTTAATTTTATGTGAAGAAATAATTAACTTAAATAAATAAAAAATGAGGATGGATACATGATTTTATTAATTAAACAATCAAATAAATGATATTAAAAATATAAAAATAAATATAATTTAAATTAATTAAGGCACTACAATTTTTTTGGGATGATTATGACATATTATGGGTGTATTAAATATTTTTTTGAAATTATCTTCATGTCTTGTTGTAACACCCCGACCCCAATTACCCGAGTTAGTATATTAATTTAATACATTGGCATGATTACAAGGAATCAAGTCCTGAAGGGATGATTGATTTAACTATCTTGGAAATTAGATTACATACACCAATGATACATTAAACTTTATAACATAAAATAAAACATAAAAAATCCTTTAAGATCATCATTATTCCTTTATCTTAACCCAACATATCACTCATAATACACTTCTTGAAATCCTTGGAAAATAAAACATAATAAAGGGGTGAGCTCAGATGCTTAGTAAGGGTAAATAATTTAGTGGAAGATATTAAATTTTAACGAATGGTGTGTAATAAAAACAACAGACTTTTAAACATAAAAATGAACAAAATATGGAGAAAATAAATCATACATTACCATATAAAATTCACATGGATATTCTACTAATTTAATAATCACATGTAATAAAAAATATCATAAGGAGGGAATTTCAAACGCTTCACATCATTACCACATAGTCAGGGCCTCATGCTAAGACTACAAATGAAATTTTTGTCACAACATTGTTACAAGACACAAGTTTGTCTCAGGAGACCTACCGATGCATCAAGGAGCTAAAACGGGCTCCACCTGTCACTTACTAAGTCTACAATAGTCCTCATATGAAAATGTTGAAACATATCATAAACATTCATATTAAAACAAGTATACGAAACGAAAATACTTCAACCATCAACAATGAAGGGAATAAAAATTTCACTTCCATAGTCAAACATATCATAACTCATTCAATAGAAAATGGAATATTGTGTTATAATAAATCAACCTTAATTAAGAATAATATCCAGTAAAGGATGCTGACATAGTTGAAAATTATCAGTAAAACATATTTAGAAAAATATCTCTTTTTGTTAAATCATTTAAAAGTCACAGATTTATAAATTAAGTCATTTAAAAGAGACTTTTGAATCAAAGTGTCCCATACCACTTTGAAACTTTTTAAGGGAATTAAAATTTTAAAACAATTATGTACATATAAATAAATCCTTAAAAACATTTTGAAAACATGGACATTAATAAGAAATATTTACAAGAATAAATATTTAAAACATTTAAAATGATGTTTTAGTTAAAGAGTACCTTAAAATAATCATTTTGTAATTTCTTTTATGAAACATGGACATGGATAATAAATATGTTCTAGAAAATACTTACATATAAACAATCTAAGATAATAATGAGATTGAGGAATTAACCCTTACCTTGTACTTTTCCATGGTCAAGGGTATGCTAACCTTCTGTATAATAGTTAAATCATTTTTATAAAATTATACAAGAACCACATACATAATATGATATCATATATGATCTTTTAATATTGCTTTTTTAATAATATTTTACCAGTATCATTGTTTCAGGTGTTAATTGATTCATTTTCTTTTATATGTTTTGTTATGTAAGTTATGTTTGTTATGGATAGGATGAATTTTATTCATATCCAAAATGATATTAAGTTCTTAAAAATTATTTTAAACAATCAAATAAAAATAATGTTGGATCAGATTATACTAAATATGCACAAGAGGGGGGTGAATTGTGTCTTTTCAAAAATCTTTGTGAGATAGTGTTCTTCCCTTTAACTTTATTCAGGTGAATTAATGTAGCAGAAATTTAAATAACAGAGACACAAGATATATAGTGGTTCAAGGAATATAATTTCCCTAGTCCACTCCACTAATGCTCTACTCCACGAGCTTTGTTATTTTCACTATCTAGTCCTCATTTCCACAGACCATTTCACAACTGAGTATAGGTAGTTGACACCTTTACAATATAAGACTAAACAAAGCATTATGGTTCAATCAAAGAACCTACATAGATTAGTATGAGAATCTGGTCACTCAAGAATGGAAAATAAAGGTATCTATACTTTTGAAAATACTTTCCAGTTGTTCTTCACAATTGAAACAGAATACAATTGATAGTAGATGGATCGTCACCTTCGGAAATAATGATCTTTAAATAAGAGTCATTTTGAGTCAATCCTGTTGTAGTAGATATAGAAATTTAACTCACAACTTCAGTAGTAGAAGATTTAAAATTGATCTTTGATATAGAATGAGTGAATCTTCTATCGTGATTATTCTTCTTCAATAAACAGAGCTTTGTCGTTTTTTTGAATCAGAAGATATATGTTTTTGATAGTCCTTGTTTTTATTCCTTTTTATGAATATAATCTATTGATGCAGTTTAAAAATATCACATCTATATAATAATATCGAACATTTCTCCTGTAAATTTAGATCCAAAAAGTCACCTTCTGACTCATGATATTCAAACATTTGAATTTACATAGTAGTCATAACTTCCCTTGAAATTATCCGATAAAATATCCTTTTAATTCTATCCTTAAACAGATCTGAACTCATAAAAGAAATGTTTTAAAATCATATTTTAATCCAACTTGAAATCAGCCTAATAAAAAGCTTGCTGACCGTTGCATAATAATATCGACTTTAAACTCTCCGATGCCAAATGTAAGGTTGAGTTGTAAAGTATGCATCCTCTGAACATAACATGGATAATAAACGTAAGATTGATGACGTAGCCTTTAAACGTAAGATTTTCAACATATGGTTGGTCACAAACATAGGGTTGACAACGTATGGTTGATCACAAGCATAGGGTTGGTCATCCATACGTTTTCTCTTCAAATTTCAAACGTATGATAAATGATCCATACTTTTATAAGATTTTAAAAGAAAGGTACTTCCTCTATACCTTTCTAAGAATGTATGGTTGTTTACAAAAGTAAGGTTGATGAACCATACTTTTGAGAATCTAATGTAACCTTTAAAACTTATGTACGGTTCTTTTTCCACACCTTTTCAATAACCCAAACGTAGGGTTCCTTCCTAACGCAGGGTTCCTCTTCTATACTTTTATGATAACTCATAAAGTATACATTTCATTTCATCCTTATGCTATGTTTCTCCACGTAGGGTATGAACAATGTTTCTAGAATATGCATAAGCATATCCCGAATATGTAGAGCATGAACAGTGTTTCTAGAACATGCTAATGCAAATATATTAGTAATTAATCCTCATTGTTCAAGAAATTAAATATTTTGTCCAGAAATAAAAATAAAATGAATAATACATTATTGAAATATACTTAACAAATAAAATAATTAGAAAATAATTAAGGGTATTTGTGAGCATCAAAATTATTGTAATGAGACAAAGTATTGTTCTCAAAAAACTCCCCCTATAAAAAAATAATATTTATTGTTGAAAACAACACTTTCTCAACAATCTCCCACTTTTTGATGATCAAAAAACCCATAAAATAACCAATGAAATTAACTTTCTAATATTAATTACATATAGTTTTTAATTTTGCAATGATAAATACAATATTATATTTAACTTAATTTCTCCCTAAAATTTCTCCCATAATAAAGAGAAAAACAACATTTAAAGTATATAATATGAAACAATTAAAATAAAATGTTTGTTTATCCAAATTTCTCTCCATTTTTGTGATATCAAAAAGAATCATAGAATATGGAATAGAACACAATTAATGTAGCACTGAACTTATGTAAATTCTATATTATTAAACGGTTGTCAATAATTAAATTCAGATTACTGGAATATCGTAACAAGGACAACAAAACAAATAATAATAATAATAATAATGAATCGAAATTTTCATTGAGAATATGGAATAGGTACAATCATGATGAACACATGAATCAAGGTTTGGTAAGGGTTTGAGATAGGGTCTATCTCCTCTGAACTACAGACTTGATTTTTGACAACTTCTCCCTCAACCTTTTCATCATTCCATCACCAAGCCTAAAAATAAGATCTATAGTCTCTTGAGTCATATGAATTTCTTCTATGAGGTTTACTCTGAAAAAACTCATGAAGCCTTTCTTCCTTTTCCATAAACATGGACATTTTTTCTGTGAACTAGGTCAAAAAATGTCTAATATTTGGTTCACTTAGATCAAAGGATCAACCAAAAATTTCTGATTATCTAACAAGACTGGTAAAGGAGAACTGTTACATTGAAGATTGTGCAATCTGCCATTCATATTTCTCATGGCAGCTGTGATAGCCGAAAAACTTCTGATTAAATCAGGTGAAGTACCTGATCCACTAGCAGCACTAGTCCCGACAGATGCAAATTGTGTCTCCAAAAATTCATTAAACTCTAATAGATCTGACTTCAGTACCATTTCTGATTTCGACTTGTATACCTCTGTCAACATCTCTTGCTTAAAATTTTCAACTTCTTGTCGTGAAACTGTACTTCCCTTAAGTATCTGAAATTTCAAATTTTATATTTATAAGGATCTCCTTGGAGTAACATTTTCCGATTCCAAATTAGACAACTTTTTGTACAGCTCTTCTAATTCCTTATTCACTGAATTAGAGGCACCCTATGCTTGATTCTCATTCTCAATTTCAATGTGATGCTGTAGTACTAAAGGCAGTGAATCTACATAAGATTTTTCTTTTTTCCTTCACCTGAGTTGGTTGATCCACAGATTTTTCCGTAGAGTCTTTTACAGACTCTTCCATAGAAAAATCCTAATGAATTACTTCAGTTTGAACTTCGAAATAAATATCATCACAGACATCAGCAAGCCATTCTTCCATAGGATTTTCTAAAATAATATCTTCTAGATTTTCCTGAGGACTGACCACTTCCTCACAAGGCTCTGCCTCTTTTTCTTGTTGAAGTGTTACTTCAGCATCAACTACAAATTGAGGTTCAATTTCAGTTTAGACTTGTGGAGTCACTATAATTTGAGCATTATCCTCTTCTTGTGGTTCTCAACATATTTTTCTCTGAGAAAACCGCAAGATAGTAAATCTCTTGTTGTCAATACAAGGGAAACACGTTCCTCATTAATAGTAATTTTTATTTGTGTCTGAAGTCCCTCCTGAATTCTTTCTTATTGAGTGTCTTCACTTTCAAATCTTACTCTTCTTGAAGCAGTTCTTACTCTCGATTCAGCCTGTCCCTCTTTGGACATAGCAGGCTGAGCTCTAGCACTCTCTTCTTCTTCCTCATCTCCAACTGGAAAAAGTATCCCTTTTAATGTTCTCCAAAAATATCCAATTTTTCTCAGCTTCCCAGCACCAAAGGGGTTACTGTGATGAGATCTAACTCGGGCTTCCACTAGCCTCACCATATCATTTTTGAATATAATTTTTGAGATGAATCTACCAAACAGATAAAAATTCATCCTAGCTTCACTTTGACAACAGTAATGAAGATAAATTATCATGTACCAAGGAAATTTAAGCCTTATATCACTCATTAATAGAAACATTATATACATATCTGGATACAATATTTTCTCCAACCCATACATCCTCGGTGCAATCCCTATTTGCACAAATTTTACTAGAATTTTCTGATCTGGCTCTAGGTCCTTTATGAACATCTTCTTTATATGAGTGGAACCAAAAAATAAAATAAATGATATCTTCAGAATTATGCACATAATCTCCTATATTTTTCAAATAAAAATGAAAAACTCCATCATGAGTGAAGTTCAGAATCTAAACAATCTCCACAGAGGATATCGATACATCTCGATCTTCTATCTTAGCTACCATAGTATCCTCATCATCTCCCAGACTAAATTGTATAGACCTACAAAAATATCACAGTTCTACTTCATACAAAAACTCAGACTTCTCAACATGGAAGTTATGCTCTAGATTTTGAAAAGTGAGAGTTTGTTTCAACAGAAGATTCGTCTGATATAGCCATTCCAGGCCTATTACCTTTCCTTACAAATTTTTTCTTCCTTTGGAGTGCTATTTCATGACGGTGTTGGTCTCAGCCTCATCGGTTCCCTTGGTTTGGGCCATTTCTGCGAGAAATCTCTGAAGTTTCAAAAAAGTATTTGGGTTTCAAAGGTTTTTTGGTTCTAATGGACAAAGAGTGGTAAAGAGCCACGAGTGTGAAGGGGTTTTTGGTAGAAATAAAACGATCTAGAATTCGAAAGGTTTATGACAACCTTGATTATCGTGTCATCAATAATTATTACTTAGGTTTCAAAAACGAATAAAATTGATTGCATGAAAAACAACATATTCTGTTTTAAAAACAAATAACTAATTTTTTGAAAACAATATTATGATAAAGAAACAACAAAATAAAATAAAACATTATTTAAAATTAAATAAACCTAGCTCCCCATTAATAAAATAAAACCTTTCCGTGGGAAGTGGTTTAGTAAAAATATCAGCTAATTGAATTTCAGTACTTACAAATTCCAAATATATATCCTTTTTAAGAACATGATCTCCTAGAAATTGATGTATGATATCAATATTCTTAGTCATAGAATGAGTAATAGTATTTTTTGAAATATTAATTGCACGTGTATTATCACATAAAATAGGAGTATTATTAAAATTTAGTCCGAAGTCTATAAGAGTGTTTTTCATCCACAACACTTGTGCACAAAAACTACCAGCAGAAACATATTCTGCCTCAGCTGTTGATAAAGAAACTGAATGTTGTTTCTTACATGACTATGACACTAACGATTTCCCTAAAAAGTGACAAGTTTGAAGTGATTTTTCTATCTAATATGCAACCTCCAAAGTCAGCATCTGAATATGAAATTAAATAAAAATCAGACATTTTAGGACAAAGAAGAGATTGAAAATTAGTTCCTTTCAAATATCTAAAAATTCTTTTACCAGCAGTTAAATTGGATTCTTTAGGATTTGATTGAAATATTTCACAAACACATACTGAATATATTATATCTGTCATGTTAGTAGTAAGATATAATAAACTACTAATCATACCTCTATATAACTTATTGTCAACTGATTTTCCAGTTTCATCCATATAAAGTCTTATATTAGTACATATAAGAGTTTTATATGTATTACTGTCTTCAAGTACAAATTTCTTCAGTTAATCAGTACTGTATTTTCTTTGATTTAAAACATTTCCAAAATCTTTTTGAGAAATTTGACGCCCTAAAAAAAGTTAATTCTCCCATCATACTTATTTTAAATTCTTTTTTAAATATATTGGAAAACTCATGAAAAAGGGATTTATTAGTTGATCCAAAAATTACATCATCATCATAAATTTGAACCAATAAAATATTATAATTTACAGTTTTCTTAAAAGGTTTTGGATCTTCTATTCTAACAGTAAAATCATTTTTTAATAAAAAAGTGCTTAATCTATCATACCAAGCTCTAGTTTCTTGTTTAAGGTAATAAAGAGCTTTTGTACGTTTAAAAATAGAATCTGGTTTTTGTGAATTTTTAAAACCGGGAGGTTTCTCAACATAAACATCATCTACTAAATAACCATTTAAAAAGGAAGACTTAACATCCATCTGAAATAATTTATAGTTCATATGAGATGCATATGCTAAAAGGATTCTAATGGCTTCTAATCTAGATACAGGTGAAAAGGACTCATCATAATCTATACCTTTTTCTTGATTATATCCTTTAGCTAAAAGTCTTTCTTTATTTCTAGTTATTATCCCTTGATCATCTTGTTTGTTTCTAAATACCCATTTGGTTCCTATCACTCGATAATTTTGTGGTCTTTCAACTAATTCCCAGACTTCATTTCTTTAGAACTAGTTTAATTCTTCTTGCATTACTATTATCCCGCTTTCATCATCTAAAGATTTTTCTTATAGACTTGGGTTCTAATTGGGATAAAAGGTAGAGAATTCTACATGATTTCTTATATTTCTTGTAAGTTTTATTCCTGTGTCTAAGCCACCTATTATAATTTATAAAGGGTTATTCTTTAGGGTTCTAGTATATCTTGGCAGTACGCTTATAGGTTCTTCAGTATCATATTCTTCTGAACTGGTCTGAATTTTTTTTATATATTTTTCAAAATCATTTTTCAAGTTCTCATGTCTCATGTTATAATTAGAGGCAGATTCATTCATTTGATTTTTCTTTTTCTTAAAGGGATCAGATTCATCAAACTTCACATGAACTGATTATTCAACAATCCTTGACTTCTTATTATATAATCTATAAGCATTGGAAGTAGCAAAATATCTTAAGAAAATGCCTTCATCAAGTTTTATATCAAACTTACCAGGATTTTATTTGGTGTTTAAGGTGTAAACCTTGCATCCAAAAACTTTAGAGTAATTTATTTTAGGTATTTTGTTATTCCAGAGTTCATGGGGTGTCTTTTTCAGAATTGATCTTATTAAAACTCTATTCATTATATTGCAGGTTGTACTTACATCTTCTACCCAAAAATAGTTAGGAAGACTATATTCATTTAGTATAGTCCTAGCCATTTCTTGAATAGTCATATTTATTCTTTCAACAATTCCATTTTGTTGAGGCAGTCTTGGTGTAGAGAAGGTGTGTTTAATACCCATTTTTGAGAAAAAAGTATTAAATTCCAGATTCTCAAATTCTCTGCCATGATCACTTCTTAATGAAATTATTCTAAAACCTTTTTCATTTTGAACCGATTTACAAAAACTTTCAAATAAAGTAAAAGATTCATTTTTAAATTTTAAAAAGAAAAACCATGTAAATCTAGAATAGTAATCAACTAAAACATATACATATAATTTAACAGCCAAGGATGCTACTCTTGAAGTTCCAAACAAATCCATATGGATAATTTCTAGAGGTTTAGATGTACCAATTTTGTTAACAGATTTTAAGGATGATTTGTGTTCCTTTCCAAGTTTACATGCGTCACAGAATCTGTCACTTTCAAATCTGAGACTCGGAAAATAAAAAACTAATTGTTTCTTAGATAATTTATTTAAAAAATATAAATTAAAATGTCAAAGTATTCTATTCCAGTTCCAAGATTCATTTATTTTAGCAGTTAGGCAGTTTACTTGTTGTTTACACAAGGAATTTAAATACAGGGTGTACACATTTTCAGTTCTAGGTGCTCTAAATTTAAGCAGTCTATTTTTGAAAACATAACAGCAATTGTTAGAAAAAACAAAATCATAACCATCATCACATAGTTTAGAGATACTTATCAGATTGTGTTTCACTCCTTGTACATAAAGTACTTTGTTGATTAAGAAAGCTTTTGGATCTCCAACTGTTCCAATACGAATGATTTTCACTTTGGAATTGTCACCAAAAGTGACAAGTCCACTATCTTTTTGAGTGAGTGTAGAGAAATTTTAGGAGTTTCCATTCTTAGGCCTTGAGAAACCACTGTCCATATACCATATGTCCTTTTTTCTTTTTTTACTTCCTCTCTGCAAAGGTATTTACAAAATTTGCTTTGTTACCCATATTCTGTTGGGTCAAGGGATTTTATCCAGCAAAGATCTGGGAATCCAGACTTGCTTGGATTTTCTAATTACATAAGAGTCAAATAAATTATTTGTTACAAAACCTTTCTTAATATCACTTATTTGGGGTTGTATTAAGAAACTATTTTTAGAAATATGTCCCCTTGTTCCACATTAATTATAATTTAATCTTTTTGTACTTGGAATAAAATAATTCTTGTATATCTTAGGTTTTTCACCTTTACTACAAATTCCAAATCATTCCTTTTTAATGACATTGTCCCATGAATTTCATTTAAAGTATTTTCTCCTTTAGTAAAAAATTTCTGAATTTTTATAAGTTTCCATTTCATTTTGTAGTGTTTTTTTCTTTGATTCATAATTTGTATTGTTAGTGTTAATTGAGTTAAACTTTTCAGTTAACTCTTTATGTTGTTTCAGCATTGTGTCTCTTTCATAAAAAATAGATTTATGATTGTTATTGAAAGACTTATTATTATTAAGTAGAGAATCATATTTTTCATCAAGCATATTGCAATGGGATGAAAGTTTTTCATTAGAGAAACTAGATTCCGAACTAGAGTCAGAAGAGTAGTAAGATTGTACCTCATCTGTTTATGCCATAAAACACATGTTGGCTTTACGATTTTCTCCTTCCTTCTCTGAGTCTGATTCAGAAGTGATAATGGAGTCTTTAGATACACACCATGTAGATTTCATTACTTTTATATCCTTATTCTCATAATCTTTTCTTTTGAGGACTTTCTTTTTCATGTCTTCTTTTAGCTGAGGAAAGTCAGGTTTGATGTGACCTATTTTCTTTCCCACATAACATCTGACTTCCTTGTCATCCTTTTTGAAGGATTTTTTGAATCCCTTTTTCTTTTTATATAGTTTAGTGAATTTTATGGCTATCTGAGCCAGTTCCGCATCAAAATTTGATAAATCAGAACTTTCTGATTTCACTTTTACACTTTTCTTCATCTTTCTATTTTTTCTATGTGATGACACTTTCAAGGCAGTGTCATCTTTCTTGATAAACACTTTATTCTCATTTTATTCATATTTCATCTCATATTCATACATCATTAGTGTTCCAATCAGCTCTCTCATGGTTATGTCTTTGATAGGAGTTGACTGTTTAATTGCAGCAGAGATTCCATTCCATCTTGTGGGCAGTACTCTTAGTACTTTTAAAGCTTGATCAGCTGGTTTAATGGGATCTCCCAAGGCTGTTATGTTATTGACAATCTCTTTCAATCTTCCATTCATTTGAGTAATACTTTCACCTTCAACCATTATTAATGTATCAAATTTCAGATTAGCAGTAGCACATCTCATTTCTCTGATATTGTTAGTTCCTTCATAAGCAACAACAATAGTTTTCCACATCTCATATGTTGTCGAGAATTGAGATAATCTGTTAAATTCATTAGGTCCTAAACCATATATAATTTCATTCATTTCATTCGAGTTCATATAATATTTTGCTTCAGCAGCTGCACTCCATGTTTAATGATTTTTTGGTATTTCATATGGAGTTAGAATCTTAGAATATAGTCTATATCAAATGTTTTTCAGATAGATAATCATTTGCAACTTCCATAATCCATAGTTTTCTCCATTGAAGTATGGTGCTCTGACCATAGACATTCCCTCTCTTATATTATTCATCCTGCTCTGTGTATAATCATATTCATCTTATTAAGGATTTATCAGAAAGTTCAACCTCAGATACCAATTGTTAGATCAAATTATACTAAATATACACAAGAGGGGGGTGAATTGTTTCTTTTCAAAAAAAATCGTGAGATTGTGTTTTTACCTTTAACATTAATAAGATGAATTAATGTAGTGGAAATTGAAATAACAGAGACACAAGATATATATTGGTGTGGGGAACAGAAGGCACCTAGTCCACTCCACCAACACTCTACTACAAGAGCTTGGTGATTTTTCACTAACTAGTCCTCATTTCTACAGACCGTTTCACAACTGAGTATAGGCAGTTGAAACCTTTACAATCTATGGAAAACAAATCCTTCTGGTTCACTTAAAGAACCAACACATCTTAGTATGAGAAGCTAGTCACTCAAGAATAGAAAATAATGTTTTCTATACTTTTGAAAATACTTTCAGTTGTTCTTCATAATTGCAACAGAATCCAATTGAGAGTAGATGGATCATCGCCTTTAGAAATAATGATCTTCAAATAAGAGTCATTCTGAGTCGATCTTGTTGCAGTAGATATAAAAATATAACTCACAACTTCAGCAATTAAAGATTCACAAATGATCTTTGATGTAGAACGAGTGAATCATCTATAGTGATTATTATTCTTCAATAAACAGAGCTTTGTAATTATTTTGAATCAGCAGATCTATGTTTTTGATAGTCTCTATTTTTTTCCTTTTTATGAATATAATTTATTGATGTAATTTGAAAATATCACATCTATATAATAACATCGAGCACTTCTCCTATAAATTTAGATCCAATAAATTCGCATTCTAACTCGTGATATTCAATCATTTGAATTTACAGAGTTGTTGTAACTTCCCGTGAAATTTTCCAAGAAAAACATTTTTTAATTCGACCATTAAACGGATCTGAACTCGTCAACGTAATGTTTTAAAATAAGATTTTAATCCGGCTTGAAATCAGCTTAATAAACAGCTTTCTGACCGTTGCATAATAATATCGACTTTAAACTCTCCAAGGCCAAACGTAAGGTTGAGTTGTATAGTATGTATACTCTGAACGTAATGTAGATAATAAATGTAAGATTGATGACATAGCCTTCAAATGTAATTTTGTCAACGTATAGTTGATCACAATCGTAGGGTTAGAAACATATGGTTGATCAAAAAGATAGGGTTGACCATCCATAGTTTTTCTCTTCAAATTTCAAATGTATAATAAAATATCCATAGTTTTATATGCTTTCAAACGAAAGGTACTTGCTTCATACTTTTCTAAGAATGTATGGTTGTTTACAAAAGTAAGTTTTATGGACCATACATTGGAGACACAAATGTAACATTTAAAAATTACATACAGTTCTTCTTCCACACTTTTTCAATAACCCAAATGTAGGGTTCTTTCCTAACGTAGGGTTCCTCTTCCATACATTTCAGATAACTCATAAAGTATACACTACATTTCATCCTTACGCTATGTCTCTCCACATAGGGTATGAATAGTGTTTCCAGAACATGCTTAAGTAGATCCCGAATATGTATAGAATGAATAGTGTTTTCAGAACACGCTAATGCGAATACATTAGTAATTAATCCACATTGTTCAAGAACATAAATACTTCGTCCAGAAATAAAAATATAACGAATAATAAATTCCTAAAAAAAACTTAACAAATAAAATCATTAGAAAATAATTAAGGGTATTTGTGAGCATCAAAATTATCATAAAGAGATAGAGTAATATTCTCAAC
The DNA here is from genome assembly GCA_963277665.1 of Viscum album. Classification (NCBI taxonomy): domain Eukaryota; kingdom Viridiplantae; phylum Streptophyta; class Magnoliopsida; order Santalales; family Viscaceae; genus Viscum; species Viscum album. The sequence continues at coordinate 135,378,662 of OY728153.1, forward strand.
AAACTCCATCTTAAATAAAAACATTATGTATTGTTGAAAACAACACTTTCTCAACAAATTATTCTTGAATGGTTATGATGGGTAATGAATCTCATCGCATTCATTGAGATGGTAATCCATACGTACGCACGAACACTACTTCCATTTCATTTTTTTATTTTAAAAGGAAATAAAACAAAATGATTCATAGGTATATTATTATTACAGTATAATATAATATTTTATATACATTACATAAGTTCATTAACATCATACTTTATATGTTCCATGTATGGTATGAACGAGTTTTATCACTTTGTGGGGGCGGTAGTCCGTACTTTCTTAAATGGAATTATCGTATATATACCACATGAAAAAATAAAGGTATGATATAAAAGAGAATTATAGAAGATTATAGATAAAATAAATATCATAAATATAATATATAATTATAGTTCTATCATAATGGCCACCATAATATGTCGTAGTAGAAGATGGAACAATCATCGTTTCATGAGGCTGTAGTTCGCCGTCCACAAAAACATTATGTTATAAACCCATTAGATAGAAGTGTGCGTAAGTGTTGTTAAAATACTTCTCATAAAAAAACCTAGTATATTTAGTATACTATTTTTTTATGAAGGAAAGGAATAAAGAGATTTTTGGGGGGTTGGAGAAGTAAAATAAAAGAAAAGAACTTAAGAGGAGATGTTGCCTTTAAATTGGGTAACTCTATTTGGTTTGAACCAAAAGGCCTTCTTATAGTGCCTTTTGCCTAAGGTAAGGCTTATAAGAGGAAGATAGGGATGTAGAGATATTAATTGGGCAGAGGTTGGATGAGCCAATGGGCTTGAGAGGTGTGAGTAATGGGTTAGAGGTGAAGAATTTTTATAATTTGGAGGATGGGCTCTTTAGGACAATTTGAAAATATTATTTAATAATATAATGATTTTCGGTTCTAAAGGCCAAAACTCATTCAAGTCAAAGATAATATGACTCATGTTCAAAATAAAATCATCCAATAAGTATTGGACATGTTTTGGATGTTGTTTTAATTTTAATAGTCTCATTTATTTAAATCATTCATTATTGTGGTAAACACTGCAGCATTATTGTGTCATAAATAATTTTATTTATTTGATGTCTAAAAATTATAAAACAATTAGCATGATGTAGTAAATAATTTTATATTTCAAATTTATATTTATAGTCAATGATATAAATTATATAACCCTATGTAAAAATTGTTTTATTAAAAGATATATGTTTATGTCATTTTTGTCTTTACTTTAAATTAATTAATATAAAGTGTCATTATCACTCTCAAGTGGCTCCATGGGATCCCAAAATCTACCCAAGGATTATCATGGTCATAAATGTATCAAAACATAGGAATATGACACATGTTAGGGTAATTTATTATTATTATAATAATATTTGATTTCCCTTATTTACCAGATTTATCCGTTAACCATAGAAAATAAAATATTTACTCAAGTAAATATTCATAATGACTAAAAGTAAAAGTTACCTATTTGCACAATTTGATCCACCTAATTCTAAATATTGGATCCATTTTTTTAAATTTAAAACACAGAAGTAGCAGAAATTAATTTAAAATTAATTCTCATTGTCAAAACAAAAAGCATGCTTTTAAGAAATAATAACTATCAAAAGATTGACACTTGTTTATGTCCAATTTAAATGTGAAATTACATTCAATTAACTAAATTATATTAAATGATAAAAATATAATCTAATGATACTTTAAAACAACACAAATTTATAATTTTACACTATAAATTATTTTGATTAAAAAAGTTGTTTTCAATTAAAATTTAGTATTTTTCACTATTCATCGAAATATGAAAGTTATCAGAAAAGTACCAAAAATTTATCCAAACTAAAATTTTATGTCTCGATTATAAATAAATGTTTAATTTCATTATATTTATTATAAAAAAATGTCAAATATTGGTTTTGAAAAAGGTTCACCATTAAAAGGCAGTAAAATTGCATTTTTTTTAAAAATACTTATTTTATCTGAAAAAAATGAATTTGTTATTATATTATGTATAAGAAACACATAATATGGATTATAAAATTATATGGAGTATACAGAATTTAAAATTCAGTTAATACTATCCATAACTAATTTTTGAACGGCTAGTTTGGTATGTTGTGGTGCGCTCAAACTTGGTGTTGCATGTAGTAAATTTTTTGGAATTTCATTGAAGAGAAAACGTACTATGAAATATTTGGGTGTTTCATTTTCCCATCCTTAAATAAATTGCATCCTCACAATTTAAAAATTTTATTTTAAAATAAACGGTTAAAAATAGAAAAATACATTTGGGGAAAACCCACATCCGAAGCTTGATTAATAAAATTTTGTCTTAATAAGAGGAAAAAAGAAATGAAAAATTCACCACCAAATTATGATCTTGATTAAGAGAACATTTGTGGAAATTAAGGAAACATAATTATAGGAAAAACATTAATATTTATAGAAATTTATTGAGGTCATCAATCAAAAACAAGTGTAAAATTAAGTTTCTCAAAGCCATCAATCTATGATGATTTAAAATATCATCAGTTCAACAAAAAATAAGATATTAGGATAACACATTTTTTGTTTTAATATCTCTTCCCTAAAGTTTAAGAATTAATTTATTCATAGAATAAGAGAAAAAAATATACTTGACAATTATAATTTCATCCTTCAACTAATTCCTACCACAAACTCATCATTCAATACAAAAGATAATTGAATTCAAAAATATTATATTCATCATAATCGTATAGGGTTCCAAAAATAATGAATTTATAATTAATGTTTCAGGATATTTAAAAAAACAACATTATATAAACTAGGACATCACATAGGCTAGTGGTAGGTGATGTAACATTTTCACCCTTTAGTTGCGGGTTCAAGTCTCGCGGCCTTGTCGGACACGACGAGTTGTCGCCCGACCTCCGGGTTGTCCTTTTTATGACAGTCTAAAAATAATCTTAAGAAATGATTTAACTTTAAAAATAGTATTCAATGTCAAAATTATTCTATTCCAACCTTTAGACTTATTCATAATACTTTTGTCCGAACTCACTGTCCAAAATTTTAAGGAAGGTCACTTAATATACATGTGAATACCTTCATCTTGTATTCTCTTAAAATGTAGTAATAAAATGAATTTCCAGAAAACCATATTTGAATAGTTATGTAATTTTTTATACCTTATGTAAATCATTGGATATTGGATATAATACTTAAATCCAAAAATGTTGTAATCACCAACAATTATGGAATAAAAAAACATTAATTAGTTCCAAGGTAGTAAATAATATCCAATATAATATATCCAAATAAATCATCTCCTATTAAAAAATCAATAGCATAGTATCAGGACCATATTAAAGTTTATCTTTCCTTCAACCATGTATTTTTCAAAAAGTTTAACTTGCTATTGACTCTTTTTTTTTGGTACCACACAATCTCAAATTCTTAATGAAATAGTACTGCAGTACAATCCTTATATACTCCATAATTATTATAACTAGTACATCGTCAATACAACTCTCAAATCACATAATTATTTAATATCATCATGAGAACACTATTCATTACTCTTTATCCATGGTAATATCATAACATTATTATTATCCAACAACATCATTTGTGGTATACTCTGATGATTGGGACATTGATTCACGTATTGTCCCAACTGATTGACAATAAAGCATTTTACATTTGAAACCGTTTTCTTTCCCTTGCAATCACGTACTTGGTGTCCTTTTTCTCCACAAATATTACAAACTCCCATTTCCTTCAAGCATTTACCAAGGTGATACTTTCCATAGTTATCACATATATGAAAATCCTTCATTCCTTTATTCCCTTTATCCTTCTTTTTCTCTACCATCCTTTTCTTCTCTGGCTTCCCTTTAAAGCCATGGGACTCATAAAATTCATTGCTTATCTTATTAATACATGATACTATTTCTTCATATAATGATAATACGTAGGAGAATATTCCCTTTCTAAATTTTGGATTAATACCATGAAATATATGATCCTTCTTACTCTTTAGATCATGTGTATTACTAGAGTTCTCATTCCATCTACTATACACCATTTCTAAAAAATGGCATACACTAGGTTAGTTTAGGTATCACAATGAATAATTCCAAACGTGTAAAATACCTAACGTAAATTGAAAAGTGTATGCATATAATCCATAATCATAAAAATGTTTCCATTAAGGAATTATTTAGTCATAAATCTTTTATAATTGTTTGTAAAGAAAATGTGAATTATGCTAAGGATATCCCCAAAGAGTGTAGTAACCAAGAGTGCAACAAGGCCCACTGTTGTGTACTAGGATATCCTAGGTCAAGCCTGAAACTCATTGTTGATGTTTTCACTTCTAGGTAAATCTATTTCAGATATTCCTCTACCTGATTGTATCCAGATAGGGATGTATTGCTCGAAAAATTCACTAAATCTCTAAATAACCAAAATTCTAGGAATTTATTCTATACTAATCTTCAAATTTTATCTTAGGTTAATGTTTTAAAAATAGATTTTATCTAAATATATTTACATGGTTGTTGCTAAAATTCCTCTGATACCAACTGTAATTCCTTGACCCCAGTTACCTAGAGTTGGTGCATTATTTTCATACATTGTCATGATTACATGGAATAAAGTCCCGAAGGACCGATCAGTTTAGAATTATTGGAAAATAGATTACATAAATGAATGTTAAATGAAACTTTATAAAATAAAAAATAGCATAAAAAATCCTTAAGAATGCCATTATTCCCTTAGCTTAACACTACATATCACTCATAATACACTTCTTGGAATCCTGGGAAAATAAAACATAAGAAAGGGGTGGGCTCAGATGCTCAGTAAGAGTAAATAATTTAGAGGAAGCTATAAACTTTTAAGGCAAGATGTGTAATAACAACAATAGCCTTTTAAACATAAAATTGAACACAATATGGAAAAAATATATGAAACATTACCATATAAACATGCACATGGATATTCTACTAGTCTAATAATCACAGGTGAAAACAAATTCATAATGAAGGAATTCCTAACGCTGAACATCATTACCATATAGTCAAGGCCTCGTGACAAGACTACAATTAAAACTTTTTTCAAGGCTTTGTTCCAAGACACTAGTTTGTCTCATGAGATATACCGATGAATCAATGAGCTATCGAAGGCTCCACCAGTCACTTATTATGCCCACTTCATTTCTCATATGAAAATGTTGAAACATATCATAAACATTCTTATTAAAACCAGCACACGAAATGCCAATACATCAACCATAAACCATGAAGGGTATAAAAATAGCACATCCACAGTCCAATATATCAGAACTCATTCAATACAATATATAATATTGTATTATAATAAATCAACCTTAATCAAGAATAATTTCTAGTAAAGGATGTTGATATAGTTGGAAATGATCACTGAAACATTTTGAGAGAAATATCCCTTTTTGTCAAATCATTTAAAATCCACAAATTTATAAAGGAATTCATTTAAAATATATTTTTTAATCAAAGTGTTTCATATGAATTTGAAACTTTTGAAAGGAATTAACATTTTTAAACAATTATGCCCATATAAATAAATCCTTAAAACCATTTTGAAAACTTAGAAATTAACGAGAAAGATTTACACGAATAAATATTTAAAACATTTAAAATAATGTTTTAGTTAAAGATTACCTTAAAATAATAATTTTGAAATGTATTTTATGAAACATGGACATGGATAACAAATATGTCCCAAAAAATACTAAAACATAAACAATCTCAGATAATAATGAGAATGAGGAATTAACACTTACCTTGTACTTTTTCTAGGTAGAGGGTACATTAACCTCATGTATAATAGTTAAATAATTGTTATTAAATTATAAAAGAACCACATACATAAATATTATATCATATATGATCTTCTAATATTTCTTTGTTAATAATATTTTAGTAGTATTAATGTTTTGAGTGTTAACTGATTCATTTTCCTTTATATGTTTTCTTACGTAAGTCATGTTTGTTATGGATAAGATGTATTTTATTCATATATAGAATGATATTAAGGTATTAAACATTATTTTTAATAATCAAATGCAAATTAGTCTTGAATGGTTATGATGGGGAATGAATATCATCTTGTTCATGGAGACGGTAGTTCGTATGTACACACGAACACTATTTCCATTTCATTTTTTTATTTTATAAGGAAAGAAAACCAAATTATACATAGGTTTATTATTATTCCAGTATAATATAATATTTTATATATGTTACATATGTTCATTAACACCATCTTTTATACGTTCCATGTATGGTATGAACGAGTCATATCACTTTGAGGGGGCGGTAGTTCGCACTTCCTCAAATAAAATTATCATATATTTAAAACATGAAAAGAATAAAGGTATGATATAAAAGAGAATTAAAGAAAATTATAGATTACATAAATATCATAAATATTATATATAATTATAGTTACATCATAATGTCCACCATAAGATGTGGTAGTAGAAGATTGAACAATATTCATTTTGTGAGGTAGTAGTTGGCCGTCCCCAGAAACATTATGTCCTATACCTATTAGATGAAGGTGTGTGTATGTTTAGTTCAAGTAATTCTCATAATAAAAACCTATTATATTTATTATAATGGTTTTGTTATAAAATAAAGGAATAAATAGAGTTTAGGGGGTTGGATAAGTAAAATAAAAGAAAAGAACTTAAGAGGAGGTGTTGTATTTAAATTGGGTAACTCCATTTGGATTGAGCCAAAAGGCTTTATTGAAGTGCCTTATGCCTAAGATAAGGCTAATAAGAGGAATATAGGGATGTAGGGAGCTTAATTTGGCAGATTTTGGATGATCCAAGTCGCTTGAGAGGGTTGAGTAATGGGTTAGAGGTGATGGCTTTTTATAAGGGGGAGGAGGGGCTCTTTAAGAATGTTTAAAAATATTGTTTTATTATATGAAGATTTTTGATTTCTAAAGGTCCAAAACTCATTAAATTTGAAGAAAATGTGACTAATATTTAAAATAAATTAATCCAATAATAATTGGATAGGTTTCAGATATTTTTCTAAATTTTATAATCTCATTTATATAAATCATTCATTAATAAGGTAAACACTACATCATTACTATGTCATAAATAATTTTATTTATTTGATGTCTAAAAATTATAAAACAAATACCATGATGTAGGAAATATTTTTAAATTTAAAATAAATATTTATAGTTGAAGAAATAACATATATAACCCCATGTAAATTTTTTTTACTAAAAGGTATATGTTTATGTCATTTTTGTCTTTACTTTAAATTAAATAATATAAAGTGTCATTATCACTCTCAAGTGGCTCCATGGGGTCCCAAAATCAACCCAAGTATGATCACGATCAGACATGTAACAACCAATAGAAATATCACACATGTTAGCATAATTTATTATTTTTATAATAATAGTTGTTCACCCTTATTTACCAGATTTACCTTTTAACCATGGTAAATAAAATATTTACTGAAGTAAATATTCATAATGTCTAAAAATAAAATTTACCTATTTAAACAATTTAGACCTTATAATTAAAAATATGGAATCCATATTTCTAAATTCAAAACATAGAAGTGGCAGAAATTAATTTAAAATTAATTCCCATTGTCAAAACAAAAAGCGTGTTTTTAAGAAATAATAACTATCAAAAGGTTGACACTTGTTTACATCCAATTTAAATATTATATTACATCCAATGACCTAAATTATATTAAATGAAAAAAATATAATCTAATGATACTTTAAAACCACTCTAATATATATTTTAACACTATAAATTATTTCGATTAAAAAAGTTATTTTCAATTAAAATTTAGTATTTTTCACTGTTCATCAAAATATTAAAGTTATCAGAAATGTACCAAAAATCTATCCAATCTAAAATTATATGTCCCACTTATAATGAATAATTTAATTTCATAAATTTATTATATAATAGTGTCAAATATTGGTTTTAAAAAAGGTTATCCATTAAAAGGCGGTAAAACTGCATTTTTTGAAACATACTTCTTTTATTTGAAAAAATTGAACTTGTTCTTATATTATGTCTAAGAAAATCATAATATGGATTCTAAAATTACATGGAATATATAAAACTCAAAATTCAGTTTATACTATTGAAAACCACTTTTTGAAAGGCTAGTTTGGTAAGTCACGGTGTGCTCGATCTTAGTGTTTTGTGTAGCGCACTTTATTGAATTTTTTTGATGAGATAACGTACTTTGAAATATTAGGGTGTTACACATGTTTTAATTAAGTCCAAGGTACTGAATAGTGTAAAAATTGACACTAATGATATTTTATAAAATAATATTTTATTTAATTATTTAAAGACCATAAACAAATATTTAAAAATAAAAATTGATTACTATTTACTCTATAAGTTTATAAATTATTTATTTATTATCCAATTAACATTTTATAAGTAAATACTACCACTATATAATATTAAATAAATTGTTAACATAATTAAAATTAAATCATGTTAACTAAAGTCAACCAAAATAATAAGGTTTAAAGTAAAACAAAAACATCTCAAAATTTTATTGGACAACGTGATTAAAATATTATCTCATATTATATTCAAATACATAAAAATTTGGTTATATTTGGATAAAATATATATTTATTATAATTTAATATTTTGAGGATTACCATGGGTGCCCCTCTCCTCAATTTTAAAAGGTCACCAATTCCTTTATTTCATTTCACTAACTTCAACCTTATATATCAATAAAAATCAATCCATTTATCATATTAACATACTTATCCATGTTTTTATGGTTCTAGTACTCCAAAAATATCAACTCTAGATCCATTAATAAGAGATCTAAAGGAAATCTTCTGAAGAAGAGGTACCAGTTTTGACCAACTCATTAAAATTATTTTCTCTTTTTGCATCCTCTTCATGTATTTTTCTTCTATAAAATAATAAATCTCATTTAATATATACACTTAGATTTTATTATGATTATTAAACAACCATATTATACCTTTTATCCATCCTATGAAAAACAAAAGCACTGCATGTGCGTATGTAAAACTTGCCGTCTCTACATAGTGGCGTAATTCGTTTCCTATGATAAACATTTTAAAACGGCTCTAAAAATGTATTTAATAAATAAATATGATATTTTATGACATTAAATTTATTATTTAACTATGGGATCTATACCCTACTCAAGATAATCAATACATTTAGGACAAAATAAGCATGAGAAACATTGCAATGAATGCCTGAAAATAGTGAAATGAATAAATATTATTAAAAAATGAGTGGTAAAATATTATAAAGGGATAATATATGATATCATAAATATTAATATGATTATATTATAAGTTAATATTATTTTTAAAATCACTATACAGGAGGTTTGGACACGTTTGAAGGAAGTTAAACTCATGGTAAGGGAATTCTTAACCCGATTTCCATTCAAGGGTTAAACTTATACTCCATTAATTATGTCATGATATGATTATGTTTCAAATTATTTTTGATTATTATATGTTTTATTTACACTTTTTATGTGTATTTACTACTGATACAAATAATCAATTAATTTTATTAATGCTCACATCAATGATATGATATTTGCAAATGATTTTTTAAAAAAATAATCTTTTAAATGTTTCTTTTTCAATATTTAAAAGAAATATTTTTTTACTTATAAAAAATTGAGAATATTTTCAAAATTTCATGATAACATAATTTTTGAATCTTCCATTACAATATTACAAGATTATTTTCAAATATAAAGTTTTATTTTAATAATTGGGAAACATTTTAAGAATAAGTAATTTCATAATTTTAAAGGGTATTTTTCTCAATAATTTTTCATTGTTATTAATAAAGTATCTATGTCAATATACATTGTTTAATATTATTATATATTAATATCGATCTCTTATGATAACATTTACCATATTTTATTTAATAGTTTATGATCACTTTGACTGGGGATGTACTATTTTGACACCATTCACCATATTTCTCTGGATGATTTATGATTAAGTTTATTGAGAGGAAAAGTATTTACATATCACATGATATTTTAAATGTGAATTTTTATGTTTATTATGATTAACCCCTTTCATATGAGTAATAAATTGGACTTAGTATGTGAAGGGTGGGGTCTGTTTTAGTCCCTCAATACATCACTAGGTCTCATAAGAAAAACTGGACTGGATTTGGATGAGGCCTTACCCATTTATATATAATTCTTGGTTGAGGCCTTGATAGTATGTTATAGACATACCGAATTAATAATTCCCTCATTATGAGATAAGTTATTTATATCCCATTTGATTATTCGACTAGTAGAATATTCAGGGTTATGTTTCATTCTCATATGATTATTTATATGGTATTATTTGGTCAACTTTTATTCCTTCCATATTATGATCATGATTATGTTTTAATGTAATGTGTTTTAAGTTATTCACCTTTCTTTATTTTTTATGATTATTTATGATAACTTTTTTCTGTACGCTTACCCTAACTGATCATATGAGCTCACCCCTTATGTTTTATTTTTTCGCAGGATAAGAGGATGTCTATTGTTATTATTATTTAGGGTTAATAGAGGAGAATAATTGTGTTATCAAAGGATTCACTATGTTGTATTTTATATTTTAAATTATAATGAAAGATTCATTTACATATCTAGTTTACCAATACTGCTAAACTATTCAGTCTTTAGAGATACATTTCCTTGTATTTAATGCCAATGTAATAAACTAACCACTAACTCTAGGCCACTAGAGTTGTGTACTTTACAATAAACCAAGATCTAGATACCATAATTATTGTTTTGATTTTCTCAGAAGACACTTTTCGTAGAAAATTGAATAAATAATGGTTTTGGTACCCAAAATAACTTGGGTCTACTTATGTTTTCCAATAAATATTTTCAAATCAATATTTGTTTAACATGAATTTTTCTTTTGAAAAAATTGGATGAAAGATAGATTGATTTTGTTTTTCAATATCATGAAATATTTCCATAAAATTAATAGATTAAATAGCCAATTCTTTTTGATTAATTATAATGTTTATCTTATAAAAAACCTTTAACAAAAAATGTTTTCGATATATTTCATGAGGTGTTTTTATGATTGGAGAAATCAGGACTAACCCATTCTTTTCCATGTATTTGAGAGACTACAATTTTATTTAAATAATTTTCACCTTGACTGAATTTGGAAAGACAAATTTTGAGACCTTTAATAGAAGATTCGAGTTTATCAAGATCCGGTTGATTCTTAACTTTAAGGGATAATTATTCTTTTTCTTTAAAGAGAATATCATTATCTTTTTTAAATTGATATTTTTATTTAAACAATAACTTATATCTATTTTAAATATATTTATAAAAAGAATCATGTTGGTGAAACAAATTCAATTTGATCATGAATGAATTTTTTATCATCAAAATTAATTTGAATGGGAAGCATGTAGAAAACGAGGAGGGCAAAGAATTGGGTGAGGAAGAATAAGAGGAGGAAATAGTCAGATGGGTACAAACCATAAGGTTTTCATAAACATGAACCATAATCGACATAGGGATTAAGTCGCATAGAGTGGTTTAAGGTGTTGAGTCCATGAAGTCATCACTTTCACTCAACATTTTTACTTTGAAATTATTTTTACCTTGTTTCTTTTATTTGAGATTCTTATTATAGACGGGGAACTCTGGATTTATGAGACCTTTATATTTTTAAATAATATAATTTCACATATGGTTCCAACTATTGATTTACCCATTTAGATTGGTTTTAATTTTTTTTAATGTTGGGGCCTAAGCCTCATTTAATTATTTAAATAAAATACCTCTTTCAATCTGGGTATAGGGAGACCCACTACATAAACTGAAGGCCAAAGACCAAGTGGTTTAAATTCAAGGCCCAAAAACCCATTTTTCCGCCCAAAGGGCCATTTGGTGAATAGTACGGCTACAGTACATGTGCTGTTATAGTACCTGCTACAGTACCTCTACTGCTATAGTTCCTATTACAATGACTCCGTCATAATAGTGATACCACAGCTATAGTTCTGCTGTTGCTACAGTACTGCTATAGTACCTGCTGTAGTGACGTTACAATACCTGGGAATTCATCCCTGCCAAAAATTGATCTTGGGTCTTTTGGATGCCAAGAAAGAACCTTTACCACCTAGGTAGAGGCTTGTTGGCTTTTAAATATTTTTCTTTTTAAAAGGAACCATTCCTGTTCATGGTGAGTTGATAAAATTTTTGAACTTCACCTCCATATTATTATTCATTGATATCTTTGAAGGTGAATGTTTTCTTTAAATACATGAACTCATTGGCTTCCATTTCCACTTCTTAATTCATCATAATTTTATATTTTATTAGGAATATAATGAGTTCCTCAACCACTATTTTCTTCACATCCTTTTCTTCTTGAATGGTTGGACTTTGGGTTCCCAATTTCTTGAAAGGACATAGAGTATATTTTATACTAAGGATTATATAGAAAAATTATCACTGAGAGGTTTTTAATATTTTAAACTTCAGTAAGGCATCTAAACATCCTTGTAATAGAACCATTATTATGCATAAATAAACATTAAAAATATTTACGATATATATATAATCTGGTATATTTAATCTTATTATTTTTTAATGGGTAAAATTTAATAATTTTCATATTTCATAACATATTTTACATGTAGAAAGATGATTTAATTCCTTTATATTAAGACCATAATTTAAGACATTCATAAACTTTTTATTAAGCTCAATGTTTTATAATCTAAAATAGTCCATTTCTCATTATATTCATTAGTTCGAATAAATTCCTGAATTTCAATTTTCTAAATAGGGTAACTAATTCTTCTAAAAAATTTTGCCATTCGATTTTTCCTATAGTAATAATCAATACCTTCAAAATTGAAGCATGCGAATAAGAATTAGATGCTATAAAAAATATCAATCATTGAATTAGATTTCAAAAATAAAATTTTGAAAAAAATTTATATTAGGGAAAAGTTTGATAAAAATAAAAATAACCCCTCTGATATCAATTTTTGGTTGAAGAAATATGGCAGGGGATGAGGGATTTCATTTCAAAAATTAAAGTGAAAGGTAAAATAAAATTTCACAATAATGTGATTTCAATACGATGAAATAATAAATAGATAAACCGATTGAGTGATAGTTGATAAATTTTATTTCTATTATTTATTTAAAATAAAAAAAATTAGGCATGAAAATTATTAAATCGAATTTATTCAAGTATAAAAATCGATATTTATGAATTAAATTTGATAAATTAAAGAGAAATAAAAAAATTTATAATGATTTCAATAATAGATTGAAGGGAGCCCCTACGTCTCCACCCCTCAACTTGATAGGTCAATATTATTAATACATTGATCTCGGTGGTGATTAAGAAACTAATCCCCCACAATTGTGGTTTTCAAGAACCCTTTGGATATTTTTTATTTACCAAGGAATATATCCCTCAAATTTATAGAATGGGAACCCATTAGAGGAAGGTGATGAAAATATAGAGGTTTTATTTAGAAAAACCCATTAGAATGTCACTCAAAAATCTCTTGGATGGATAATTAAAAATGGGATTAGATATTTGAGATAAAGTGTTAGAGAATATCTTTGGATAATTATGGAGAAATAGAGTTTGGATTTTAAGAGGATCCACTAGAGATTTACTTTGATTCCTGGATCAGAGAGGAATTTTTGGAAAATGATGATTCTTTTAAGAATCCAAATAAATCATTTTATAGGATCCAAGAGTCATGATAAGCTTCAAGAATATGTTGGTTGTAATAAATCCAAATATGACCTCCATAATAAATTTCTTTACTATAATTAATTCATTCGTGAATATTCTATGATCCTACCATCGGTTACCCGATTGCCTCTAGTGGGTATAATAGATTACCTAGAGAGATTATCGCTTCATGAATTGTCACAGGCTAGCCAGGGGATTGTTTCTAGCTTGGGGTTCTTCTGCTTTCACCACCAGTCAGCCAGTGGGAATCCATCGTATAAATACATGACCTTAAACAATATAAAATCTTGAGTTTTATGTCAAGAATATATTATTTTACATTTGAGGATCTTTATATTTTATAGTTTTGGAGAATTGGGTCATAACTCTTACATAAAAAACCTATACAATACATTTTGGGAACTCCCTCTTAATATATTATTTTACCACAAAATTTTTTTTAAGATATTAAAAGTTTTATTTTCATGAAACATCTTCAAACTTTTCATATTTACCTCATCCTTCTCCCTAGTCATACTTAAAACCTATGAAAAACATTTAAAAATGTTGTATGAGAATAAAAAGCTCAGTAAATGATATATAAAAAGATATAGGAAACTCGTTAGTCCATAAATTATCATAAAAAAATTTCCATTTTCAAAATAAAAATTTTCATTCCCAAGAAATCAACAAATCTTCCTAAATATTTTTATAATATATTTCATAAAAATATTAAATGAAAAATTAAAATCATAAATGTTTCCTGGAAATCATAGAAAACTCATGAAAACATTTTCAAAAAGGATATACATTTTATCCTTTAGAAGTATCATATACTTTCTTTAAAACATAATCTCATTAGGTTACTTTGAGAAATCATAAGATTTATGTAAAAACTCATATAAAGCATAGATAAATCATGTATTTGTATTGGGACTTCATTTTTAATATCAATATTACAAATGGAATAACTGATATGCTTAACTTCCATCATAATTCTTTAGAGAACATATTCATTACCCAATACATTGGAGATATATAATGACCCACACATCCTTGGTTTATAATTTAACCACACATCCTTAGTTTATAATGGAACCAACCATCCTTCATTTATAATGGAACCACCCATCACCATCAAAAAATTCCCAAGAACCATAACATAATCATGACACATTAAATCATGAATACTTATAAAAATATTCCTTACACCCATAAAGAGATATTACCAAATATGGAAATATCTAATGAATTTAATTTTTTTAAAATAATAAGAACATATGGAATGAGATTTTTTCATTGAATAAAACATATAATATTATAAATTAATACAAATATTAAATAATGGTTTTGGTGGAAGAAAAATCTATTAATACCGTATACATTAAAATAGAACATTCATTTTTTCCCTTTTGTAAATAAAGTTAAAAAGTTCTAAAAAAAGATTCATTTTTAATAAAATTGAAGTAATGTAAAAAGAGACATAAAATTTACTTTATAATTAATTTTTGTGTAAATAAATACATCCATAAAATAATTTTTAGAATATAGGCATGGAAGAGACATATTTATAAAATAAATCTTTTAAACATTAAAACGTGGTTTTTAAAGTAATGTGTTATTTAACTTCAGTTTAACTCATCATGTATGTTCCTTATCATCCTAAATAATAAAATAATGTTAATTAATCACTTTATTAATAAAAGTTTTCATGTTTATTATATTTTTTATTTATTTAATACTATGTTATATTTAATTACTTAACAAATTAAGTGCACATCGAACATTTTAACGATATTTGACTCATATGTGCAAAATGACTTCGGTAGATTGATGATGGTTAAAGTGATCATTTTTAAATCATAAAAATAATATTCATCCTGAAATAATTATAATTTATACACATTAATTACTATTTTAAAATCAAACATCAATACTGGTTATCATAAATGAATTACATTACAATCATGGAGATGAGAAGATGTACACATGAATGAGTAATGTTTCCATTTTTCAATGATCATGATGGAATATAGGATACTGGTATATTATATTTTAATAATTTTAATAATATCATAAATAAAATATTATTTTCTTAAAATAAACTAATATATATCATACACATGATGCATAAATAAAAAATCAATCATCTCGCTTCGTAGAGCAGGTAATCTACATGTATACACAAACAATGTTATCATTTTAAATGGATAGAAAGGTAAAACAAATTTGATATAATAAGTATATAGAATGATAATTATGTAATTAAAAATATATACATACATTTAATATATCATTATAATCATCCGTGAGATGTGGTGATGGAAAACGAATTGTATCGGTTCGCGAGAGGTTGTCTTTTGTACCCATGAATGATGGTTTTGTTTCCCATTTGTTAGAAGAGGAGATGAATATAGGTTATACCATTGAGATAAAAACATTCCATAATATGGAATATCCATGTATTAATATTTTATCATGTTTCAAAATGATTTTTTGGAGTAAGAAGAATAAATAAAACTATAACACTCAGTTAAAATCTATATCACTTATTTGGACAACCTCCTTTTGTTTTCACCTTTAGCACTCTAAGGTTGGGTTTTATACAAAAATAATACCTATATAATGTTTTAAGGTATGTTAGTAAGGTATTTGGGCTAGTATTTTTTTAACCAAATGTTTCTTGAAGTGTGAATAAAAGAGGACATGGGTTTCCATTTTATAAGAGGGGAGGGGCGTTCATGGAATTTATTAAAGTATTAAATTAATATAAATTATTTAAAATACAAAATGTTTCAAAAATTATAAATTACCAATATAGGATGATTAGGAGCTTAAATAGTCTCATAAAATTAAAATTTATAAGGTTAGATGATTTTTCATCCTTATCATTTTGTTTTAACCCTCCATTACCACCTTTGACGATTAACGTGATAATAAAGTTTTTTACTCTTTAAGGGTAAATATAGTTACTATAAGAGGACAATTGACCCATAAATAGACCATGGATGATATTTTAAACTATATCCCAATCTATTTGATTAAGAGATGATTTAAAGTAATTTGAAATCAATTAATAAAACATATTAATTATGAAATATATTTATTGCCATTTTTTAAAATAAATAAACAATTATAATATATTATGTGTCCAACTCATGTAAAATGGTTCCAAAATAGAATTAAATTGAATATAATGAGGATATATTATTAATATAATCAACCAATCAAAATTTTATAGGTATTGATATCATTAAAAACCATATATTTTCTTGTTTAACCCCTTAGTTAACCAATTTTAACCTTAATCATGGTAATGACTTCTCAATATTAAAGGGTAATAACTGTAGTTATAAGTTTAAAACACTACTGGAAATAAGATCTATACCAACGGTTTTAGAAACATCATCGGTATAGTTCACTAATATGGACATATACCAACGGTATAGCCAAAACCATTGGAATATATCTCTAATTTGGACATATACCAATGGTTTGGGGAAAACCGTTGGTATATGTCACTTATATGGACCTATGCCAATAGTTTTGTCCAAACCGTTCGTATAGGTCCATAATAGAGACCCTATACCAATGGTTTTCCCCAAACCGTTGGTATAGGTCTCTAATTTGGACATATACAAACGGTTTTGGAAAAACTGTTGGTATAGGGGTGGACCTATACCTACGATTTGGGGAAAAACATTGGTATAGGTCCATAATAGGGACCTTATACCAACAGTTTTCCCAAAACTATTGGTATATGTCCCAAAATCAAAGAATCTATAACAAAAATTTTGAGAACCGTTACTGTAGTTACATGTATTTTATATGGAATCTTCTTACAGAGATAATTAAATAAATCAAAATTTAAAATATTTATGATAATATATATATATTTATAAAATTATGTTCACAAATGTCAAGTTAGGTTAGTGTTTAGTTTGTTCAATCATAAGCTGGAGGTACTGGTATCAAAACCAACCAAATAATTCTTTTTTGAAATACATATACTAACAGTTTTATGGAACCGTTGGTATAGTTTTTTCACATTACTTATACCAATAGTTTTGAAAACCGTTGGTATAGACCTATCCCCACAACTTACTTTTCCACAACCCTCCAAAACGTTGGTATATGGTATTTTTGTACTAGTGAAATTGGATCATAAACGACCAATATTTAAAATTTTAAACCATTTATCATACTAATTTTTCGGTTTTATAATTTTTATTCCTTTTAAATAATTTAATAAAATATTATTGAACATAAAATAACATTAATTACATTTCTAACACAATTCATTTAATTTGTGTTTGAAAAAAAATAAAGAAAGGAATTAGAATATAATAATTTAGAACTCCTTACCATGTTATATTTTTTTAAAAAATATGAACACATTTTTTCATTCAGGTAAAATTGGTTTTAAATTTTTTTGAATTTTTTTTAAATTTTTTTGTAAATTGAATAAATATTATGTCAATGTTGTATATGAATTTAAGGTATTTATTTAATTATGAAAAATTATAAATAAATTATCTTGATAAAAAATAATTTATCTTTCAAAGAAACATTGATAAATGAATATATCCTCTTTTTATCCCTATGTAAAAAATTTAGTGATAATAAAACAAAGAGAATTCCATTTCGACCATTCTTTACATGAAATAATATAAAGATAAAAATCAATGAAATATGGCACAAATTTTACATATTTTAGAAACTTGGATGGACATGGATAAAATAAACTCATAAAATAGGATAAACAAAAGATTTAGGTTCCTTTTTTAGTTGTTATCAAATTAGTTTATACCTCAATTACCCAATTTACCATTACCATGGTGATAAATATTTACTAAGGTTGCTATTCATAATGACAAAAATTAGAGGGAATATTTAAAAAATTTTAAACTCATGATTTCAAATAATAAATCCATTTTTAAATATTTTATTTCTATAAGTAGAAAAAATTAATTTAATATGAAAACAAAAACCACAATGAAAAACATTTTTTCAGAAAAATTTCTTTTTAATTATAAAAAATGTTTATATATTAAATTCAACCATAAAATTGATTCAAAAATACCTAATTATATTATTAATAACATAAGAGATACGATTTTAATTTAAAACCATTGAAAAAATGGCACTTCATAAATTATTGAAACAAAAATATTTGTATCATTAAAAAGTATTATTTTCACTATTCAATGGAAAATCAATCTTTTCAGAGAAATCCCAAAACATCACTCTGAGATAGTTTTGAAACGATGATTTAAAAAATGATATCATTTTTATCAAATAAAGTTTCTAAAATTTCTATTAGTTAATTGTAATATTCGCTCAAAAAAATCAATAAAACCCATTTTTAAGAAAACCTATTTTTGAAGAATAAAATAACTTTACTAAAAATTGACTGATTATTTAGTAATAATAAATCAATAAATTTTAATTTAGTATAAAATTTATATATATTTCATAATGTGGTTAATCTTATTCATACCCGCCAATTCAAAATCTAGGTTATAACTTTCACATTTAAATAATAATATTTTTATAGTATATACCAATTATCTTAAATATGGGCATTTCATGTTAAAGAACCTATTGAGAATAGTATTATTTTAAAAAATCAAGGGGTTACACTCTCCCCATTTAATAAATTGTATACTTACAATTTGAACTTGAAATTGGTAATCAAATATTTGATATTTTAAAATACTTTTGTTGAAATTCCGCATTTTAAAAAGGGTTAATGAAACATCTCCTTAAAAAGAGAGAAAAAGGAAGTATGTATGTCATATATAATAATAAATATTGGGTTTTCAAATAGGATAAAATTAGTGGAATGATAAAAATAGAAATGGAAAAAAAATGTAATGTCCAAACAATGATAGAGAGTGGATGAGATCACTAATTGCAAGAATGTGAATGATCGTGAGAAAGTTAATGACCACAAAACAATAAACTAAAGAGGTGTAAAAATTCCATTAGTTCATCTAAAATGAAGTTAATAGGATACATTTTTTTTTCAATACCATTTTCATAGAGTTTATGAATTTTTTTTATATATAGAATAAGAACATAAGGAGACACACTTACTAGACAAGTATAATTTCATACTTTAATAAATTTCCACCATAATGTTTTCTTTTTCTCTAAACGATGAGTATTAAAGATGGGTTTTTCATGTCGGAATAATTAAAATCAACTTCTAATATATTAAATAATTCCATAAAAGGATAAAAGTATATTCCTCATATCATAAAAAATTAACCAAAACCAAAATGTTTAGTAAAATGTAAGATAATTCAAATAATGAATAAACCATCATATAAAAAAATAAAATATTAATCACCAAAAACTCCATAACGAAAAAAGTTTAACATAGATAATTTGTAAATAAATAAAAATAAAATTCTTCAAAATACTCTACACTAATATTGAAACCCAAAATTGGAAGGATTTGGTCGCAAACTATTTTGATATTAATTTGTCATTTATCTCTAAATTATATCTATAAATTTTTAAATTTCATACAAAAAAATTTATATTCCCTAATAATATAATCTAAAAAATATGATAATCATTTACATAAACAATTCTAAATCACCATAAGGTCAAAGTAAAATCATATATACTTCTAAAAGATAATTCGAACCTTTTTCTTAAATAAAATAAAATAATATTATGTTTACCATAGTCAGATAATGTTCAACAAAATTATAATAATTTTCTTATGAAATAACATTAATAACATAATCACCAAATAAATTATCAATCCCATGGTTATCTATATGATAAAACATATGATCCCAAAATTAACTTAATCATTATTTGTCATATCATTTAAGTAGAAAAAATAATTTCATGCTAACCAGGATATGATGTTGGACAGTGTTAGGTTCTTCACCCATTTCACCCTTTGGTTGTGAGTTTAATCCCCATAACCTTACTAGATGTGATGAGTTGTCACCTAGCCTAATAGTTATCCTTTTTCTAAAACTATATCAATAAAATACCATCACATAAAATCTCTAAAGGGGGGTCTATTTCATTGAACTTATGGGAAACCTTTTAATTATAAAACCATAATGGTGTCCATAAATCTTAATTTTACCAAAATATAAAACATCATAATATCCAAAGTTATGTAAACCTTTTTTTGATACTAACTATAAGTAAACTACCTTAAATAGTGCATAATCTTGAGTTTTAAGTTAAGAATTAATTTTATTAAATTTTTTGATCATTAGGGTTTAGAGTTTCTAGAGAATTATGTTATAAATCTTAGATAAAAAACACATAAAATACATGTTGGACACTTCCTCTTAGTATATGTTTTCCTGAAAAAAAAACCTTTAAGATATAAAGTATTTTATTTTCATGAAACATCTTCACAATTTTCATAATGACCTAATATTTTTCCCTATTCATCCTTAAACACCATATTTTTTTTATAATATGTGGGATGGAAAAACAATCTCAGTAAGGGATATATAAAAATAAATAATAAAATCATTAGTCCATAAATGCTCATAAAAATTTGACTTTTTCATAATATATATTGTGCTCAAAATAAATATTTTCATATCTAATAAATTAAATTATATACACAAATGTTTTCATAAAAAAATTCATAAGAAATATTAAAGTAAAAATAAAACTCAAAAAGGTTTATTATAAATCATGAAAAAATAATGATTTTTTTCTCAAAAAGATTATACATTTCACCCTTAAGAAGTAGAAAATACATTCATTTAAACATAATATAATTATCTTATAATTTGAAACCATAATATTTATGTAAAAAATAATATTAATCATACATAAATAAAAAATATAACTTGTAAAACATTTTATATATCACTCTTAAAAATGGAATAAACAATACAATCAAATTCCACCATAATTCATTAGAGAACATAATTATTACCCTATGTATTGAAGGGCTATAATGGACCCAATAATCCATGGTTTATAACATAACCATTCGGTCTTGGTTTATAATAGAACCATACATCCTTGTTCTGTAATAGAACCAATCATACTTGGTTTGTATTTCATCCACTAGTCATCATAAAAACGTACCAATAACCATAAAATAACCATAAGAGGTGAAATCATTCATAATTATAAAAACAATCCTTAAACCCATAAAAAACATTTCTAGATATTGAAATATCTATTTTATTTGAAACCCCTTTTTAAGATACTGAAAACATAGGGATGGAGGGGTTTTCTCTGAATAAAACATGTATGAATATAAAGGAATACAAATATTAAATAATGGTTGTGTCATTGAGAAAATTCAGTAACGTTGTTTACGTTAAACAAGAACATTCCTTTTAGATTTTGTAAAGAAATTCAAATTTTTTTTAAAAAAGATTCGTTTTGAAAAAAATGAAAGAAAGTAAAAAGTGACATAAATTTTCTTTTATAATTATTTTATATCCATATAAATACATCCATAAAATAATTTAAATAATATAGACACAGAAGAGAACGATTTAGAAAATAAATCTTTAAAACCTTATAATAATTTTTTAAAGTAAAGTGTCCCTACCTCGAGTACGACTTGTCACGTGCATTCCTTATGTCCCTAAATAATAAACTTATGTTAATTATTTAATTTACTAAGAAACTATTTAAAGTTTATTATTAATTTTATTTTATTTAATACCCTGGTATATTCAATAACTTAATCAATTAATTTCACATTGGGCGTTTTGATGATATTTGACTCTTATGTACAAAATGGATTAGGTAGGTTGAATATGATTAAATAATTAATTATTAAATAATCTATAGAATAATAATAATGACATAATAATAATTTATATAAATCAATTACACTTTTAAAACCAACCATGAATGATGATTATGAAAAATAAATTACGTTACAATCATGGAGATGGTAGGTCGTCCATACGCATGAGTAACATTTCCAATTTCAATGGAAATGCAGGAAAGAAGCTAAGTATTATATTTTTTTTAGAGAAAAATAATTATTTTATAAATACCATATTATTTATTTAAATAAACTTATATATACTATCCACATGATATGGAAATGAAAAATTATTACATCCCTTTGTGGATGAGGTAATTTATATGTCCACACGAATGAAATTACCATTTTTAAGTGGATAGGAAGGAATGGAAATATGTGATATATTAATTTTAAATAATGATAAATATTTCATAAATATCATATTTAAACATGAAATAAATAATTATAATAAACCATGAGACGCGGTTTTGGAAAATTAATTACATCATTTTGAAAGATGGTGTAATTATTTTATCATGTTTAAAAGATTTTATGGAAGAAGAATATGAAATAAAACAAAAACATTTTTTTAGAAGTTTTACCCCATCATTGGACAACCTCATTTTATGTTGACCATAATAATTACATGGTTGGTATTATAACCAAAATAAAATCTATAAAATGTGTTAAGAAATGTTATGATGAAATTTGGGTAGGCATTGGATGAACCAAATGGTTCTTTAATTGTGAAGCGAAGAGGAGAGAAGAGGGGAATTCTTGGAATTTCTTGAAGTATTAAATTAATATAACTTATTGTTCATGGAAAAAAAGATTAAAAATGATATATTTAGAATTATTTATGATTAGGAATCGGTATATTCTTTTAAAATTTATTATTTACTAGTTTAGGTTATAGTTTCACTCTTATGTTTTGTTTTAACCCTATGTTAACTCCTTTGATGATTACCATGATAACAATGTTTTTTTTACTATTTTAGGGTTAAGATAGTTACTATAAGAAATCATTGGTCCATAAATGGGAAATTGTTTATATTTTAAACCATATCCCTATAAATTGGATAAATATAACATTCTTAAGAACATTAAATCATTTAGTAAAATATTTTTTATTATAATATATCATTATTGTCATTTTTGGATATACAAGAATGTTTAATTATTATGCGTCTAAATCATGTAAAATCTTTCCTAAACAACATTAATTTAAATATAAGGAGGGTAATGTATTAATATAATTATCCAATAAATTTTTTATAGGTTTTGGTATCATTTTGAAACTTATATTTTATGTTTAACCCCTTGGTTTACCCATTTTAACCTTATCCATTGTAATGACTTTTCAATATTAAAGAGTAATAATTATGCTTATAATTTGAAAATTGGATCATAAAAATTCTTTGTCTAAAATTATAGATAATTTAAAATCCTAATTATACTCTTTAATTATTTTTATAACTTTAAAATAATTTAATAAAATATTATTTAACATAAAATATCTTTAATGTTATTTTGGACACTATTAACTTAATTTGACTTTTAAAAACAACATGATAGAAAATGAATTAAAATATAGTAACTTCACACAACCATAAAATTTTATAGTTTTCTATAAAATTAATGGAAAATAATAATTAATTAAAATTATCTTACTTTTAATTTTTCTAGAATCATTTTTTTTAATTTTTTACTAATTAAATAAATACTTTTTCGGCTTTACGAATGCATTTAAAGTATTTATTTCATTATTAAGAATTATAAATAAAGTAAAATGATAAAAAATAATAATTTATATTTCAAATAAAAATTTATAATATAACATATCCTCTACTTATCACTATATAAAAAAATTACAGATAATTAATCAAAGAGAATGACATTTTTTGACTTTTCTTTATATAAAATAAAATAAAGGTCAAAGTAAAAGAAATATGGTTCCATGTTGCAATATTTAATAAAATTGTATGTAATTAGATGAAATAAACTCTTATAAAATGTCAAATTAAAGTGTTAGCTCCATTTTTAGTCATTATTAATTTTTTTTAACCTTAATTCTCAAATTTACCATTACTGTGGTGACAAAAATTTACTAAGGTTACAATTCATAATGTCTAAAATTAAAAATGGGCCTATTTAAAAAATTTAGACCTATTAATTTTAAATATAAAATAAATTTTCATGTAACTAATTTCTATATGTTTCATAAATTAATTATAAATTTAAATGCAAAATGCAATGAAAAGAAATTTTTCAGAAAAATGCAATTTTAGTAAAAAAAATGTTAATATACAAAATTCTATCATAAAATTGAATCAAATTAATATAATTATATTATTCATAATATAATAAAACTAATTTTAATTTTGAAAATAATTTAAAAAAATGTATCTTTGTAAATTTTTGAAATAAAAATACAGTTTTCATTAAGAATTAGTATTTTTCACTATTCACTATAAAATCAATATTTTCAGAAAGATCATAAAAATTAACTCAAAGTTAATTTTGAAATTGTTATTTTATAAATTATATAATTTTATAAAGTATAACTTCTAAATTTTCCATAAATTAAATATAATTATTTCTCACAAAAAGTAATAAAACATATTTTGGAAGAAAAAATATTTTTTATGAATATAATGACTTCACTAAAAATTGAGTACTTTGGTCCTAATTATTAATAAATAATTTTTTACTGAGGATGATATATATATATATATATATTCAATAATGTGGTTAACCCTATTCATACCGACTAATTCAATGACCATATTAGAATGGTCACATTTAAATAATAATATTTTTATATTATATCTGAATTCTCTAAAATCTTAGTGTTGTGTGTTGAGAAAGATATAGAGCAAAATATTCTTTAAAACATTCAGGGTGTTACAAATCGAATATATATTAGACCTACTTTACACCTAGGATACTACCATCATGGTGTTTGCTGGTTGATGCATCTTGCAAAATCAAATCGTCAATGGGTCCTACCTGAACTTCCTTTTAATGAATTTTGAGGTTATTAAAACATGCTTCCAATGACTTAAAGCATGATAAGAGGTGTGTTTAATAATTTAAAAAGTCATCAAAAAATCTTCATGATTTATTTTAATTGACTTCAAAAACTCTATTAATACTAATAATTTTATCAACTTAAATAAAATTAAATATGATGAAAAATACTTAAATGAAAACTTTAGATACAAAGGTGAGTGTGATCATGAAAAAACCACAAGGGAAAGAAAGGTAAAAAATATACTACACTTGCAAGAGGAGAATTATTCAAGATGAAATTCATTTTAGTAGGATTTAGTCACTATTCTATTGAGTGAACTAGGTTGAAATGCAATGAGACAACACATATTCAATTGAGTGAGTTTGAAAAGAAAATAACAATGATAAAATTATAATAGTGATAAATTTGATTTTTAGTGAAACTCCTTAGAGAATCTCCAAAGCACACCAAAATAAAAATTTTATACCATTTTGGAATCAAGCCTTTTCTTCAATGGATTCCATTCACAACATTAAATTTGTGTTCTGCTATAGTGCGCAAATAAATTTTGTGTTTCACAGCAACGGCTCCATTCTGGTTTCTTTTGTTAAATTGTTATCATTTATTTATAGAAAAAATGATTATATTTTATTAAAAAATAATAATATTTGTATAATATTCCATTTAGTGAAAAAAATGGTGCAGTATGTAAGAGAATTTTTTATTATTAATACACCATTTTGGCTTAACTATACTCTTAAATGGTGCTATAAATTGGATATGGTCTTAGAACTAGATTAGTTCTCCCAAACTGCATAACACTCATCCATATCAACCCTTCTAATACACATTTGCCCCAAATTTTCCTTATTTAATTCTTTATAAAAAATTATATTTCAACAATTTCAAAATATTTAAAATCACATAGATATAAAATATTAAAAAATCATAAAAAAATAAAAAAAATAGAACTTTGTGCTTCAACCAAATTCTAGTCAAGGGAAAGGTCACGGAGGTCAACCACAGTTTAACCCCTTAATTATTTATAAAATTATAATGTGGGTAGGTGACCCTTATAAAATATCACCATTACACCAGCCATAGTTTATCGTTGAATGTGATATGTAGAAGAAGTTGTCCTAGATAGAAACAATGGATTTTTTAATCAATATACACGAATACCTGGATAACATAAGGAGAAAAAATGTTGTATCACTATCCACAACACAATCACCTAATCAAATATGAGGTCATCGATGGTTGAAACTGTATATCCATTTAGGACATTAGATTATCCTAAATCCATAATAATGAAAATATAACTGTGTTATCATTTCAGAAGTTATTATAGAGGATATCATAGGCTACACCTAATCATGTTACTCTATTTTGTGGGAATATCACCCATGAAGCCAATCACCAGTTACAATAAGGGAATCATATTACATAAAATATGTGATAGATAAAGAATACTATTTCCATTAATGGTGATAGAGGGATATTTAAGGTGATAAAACTATCATGAACCCTCCCTCTAAAGATGTTGTAATGAAGGAAGAGAGATAATGACCCCCCAAGTCTAGCCTCTAGTAGGCACCGGGTTCGCGACTAGCAATGAGGGTATAAAAATATATTGGATTTGAGGAATTACCCTCGATAATAATGTATTATCTAAAGATAAGATAAATCATCCACAATAAATTCTATAATATAATATAAAACAAATCCACAACATCCCACAATCCATGTATAAATAAAACTAATACATATAAAAGTCTCCAAATTAAATATCTATAAACAAAGATAAGGTAGTGACAAAGTAACTATACAAAATTCTAAGCTCGTAATGTCTAACATGGTCCAAAAATATTTTTACTGAAACCTGAAAAAATTATATATGATTTGTGTGATCATACAAGTACACTCATTAGGGAAACTGAAGTTTCTCAAACACATGTGAAAAGAGCATACTAATGCACCTGTGAGAAAAATAGTAGAACAAAAAACACATATACATGCATAATATTAAAAAAACAACCTCAGTAAGAATCACTCAAAAAGAAATTCATTCAAGTATAATAATATAATATGAAGTGTATCGATAGTAGGGTACCCCACATCGATTTCCCACTAATTATTTATTCTCACACCTGAATGAAATTTTTATCACACTACCACCCCTTCAGAATAACATCAAATCACAACACATACTACCTATATAAACATATACCATCACATCACATAAAATATCATAACCTGTGTAGTGGGGTATTGTGAACATTAAGGACATCAACCTGGTTCTCTCCTCCTACCATGCACAACCCCCATTATAAGCTATATCATCACATCTCATCCGAAGACATCTGGGCCATCACATATAATTACATCACATGTAGATGGTGACACTTATGAATTTTGAAAATCACATCCCATGTATATCACCAACACCTAGAAGATGGGGTGGGGTAGAGTGGGTAGATATCTATCCATCCTCCCACTGGGATGTTGGAAAAAACACCCCCAAAAAAATTGGGGTTGACACAGTGTGCTTGACATGGGTGAGACATGTAAAGAAATCAAAAGGAATGTATAATATATTTATATATATATTCAAAACACCCAAGACCTATCCTATGAGTTCAAAACCAAGCCATAAAATGCCTCAATACTTTCCATCACATTGTTGATGCCTCCAAATGCATAATAACCCCCAAAACAAGCCATGAGGCAAAAAAATTTGAATTAAATCCAATTTCAAAATTATATATTATCAACCCATTTTAATTAAAATAGTCACTTTGTTTTGTATTTACATCCCATTTGTTCTTATATAATGATCAACCAAATAAACCATAGAACCCTTCATCAAAACATTCATTAAAAATGCCTATTTGATATCATTATCATGAATTTAATTCCTTTACTACCCGAGAAACTAGTGTAACCAACCAACATCACAACCTAGATTAAAAAATGAACCACTATCACCATTGTATCCTCTCTGTAGAATCGCACCACCACCACCATCATGGACCTGCTACACAACCGTACAACAACCATTATCATAGCCTTGCTGCATATCGCATCCACTTCCCCTGAAATTGTCACAAATATTCCACCGCCCATGCATCAAATCATCGCAACCAAGACACAAAACACAACCATATCCACAAAACTATAACTACACATACCATAAAATTTTCCAGATTAGATAAAGGGTCTTTTATTCAATTCCACTTCATCATATAAGGGTGTTATCATAATGGTTATAAGATCCCGAGGGATCAATTTCATTGACTGATTATACAAGATTAACCATTTATTTTTTCTGGAGTAACAATAAATTACACAACATGGGCATCAAAACATACAAAAAAACCAAAAACAACATGGGATATTGACAGACATGGTATTTAGTGATACAACAAATATATATAAACTCAATATCACTATACCAAAAAGATATAAAATCATGAAAATAATTCCTCAAAGCCTTTCCATTTCATTAAAACCAGTTAATTGTATTTTTTAATATGGATGCAACTGTCCTCCCAAGAGACAAGAAAAAAAACCAAAAACCACTTGATACACATAAAGGATAAATGATGGAATTCCTACCTGGAAGAAAGAATCTTTACAAAAACTCATCACACTAAAAACAGGAGGGGTGAATGCACTAGAGGAAACAACCAATAGGAAGAAAATGAAAAAACATCAGTAAAATTTCTCAAAAACTCTAAGGGAAAAAGACTATGTAACCTCTTGTCTCAAGATAAAAAAAGTCTAGAAAGAGTGAGTTAAGGATACTAAATTTATAAATATTAGATATAAAACTATCATAATTTCATATGGTTTAGTTTACCATTAGAGGTAAATATTATAAATACCACTAGTTTTAAACATTTAAAAATTATTCAAACATTGATTAAATATATGATATAATTATCCTCAACAAAAAAAACTTTAAAAACTATTAATTTATGAATTAAACCTATTTTTCATCATAAAAGACATCAAAATGGTAAATTTGTAAATTTTGGATATGATGAAAAATATGTTCACTACCACAACCAAGGATTCAATACCAGGGAGTCTCCACCCTAGAGCCACCACTAGGGAGGCATCTCTTGGGAATAACCACTAGGGAGTCACCACTAGGATGACATAATTCCAGAAAAGACTCACTGCCATAATGGACTACCACTATAAATGACTCACCATCAAAATGAATCCCCACCAGAAGGAATCACCTTCTAAAATGAATCATCACCAGAAATGAATCACCACCAGAATGAATCAGCGCCAAAATGAGTCACTATCAGAAATGAATCATAGTTATAAACCCTCATTTCCATAATGACTCACTTCTAGAAATGAATCCCCACATGAATTACACATAGTTAGAATGAATCATCGGAAAAAATAACCCACTACCTGAATGACTGACCACCAGAATGAATCACCACCAGAAATGAATCCCCCTTAAAATGAATCACCAATAGAATTAATCACCTCCAAAAATAAATCACCTCCATAATCCCATTGTTAGTCTAAAAAACACCCCTCACTTCCCCTAAACACCTCAATCATCATATTTTCAGCAAAGTAATGGAAAAGGTTTTGGGCCACTACACCATATACCTTTCAAAATATTCTCATCCATGAGAATTCAAAACAAATCCCAAAGTAAGGAGAGAAAGGGTCCAAACAACCATCCCTTAATATAACTCTAATGGATATTATTACATCCAAAATTCCACGACAAATATAAAATTTCTAACCCTACCACCCACAAAAGATAAACAAACCGCACTACCCCAAACATTTGAATCTAGGAATTACATCTTCCATATGAAGATACTATCCACTCTGGGCGGTGTTGTCTCACCCACACTGGTTTCATTGCATCAAATTATAATGTGTATCAATTAGGAATAATTCTTTCACTTTTTCACTTTTTATAACATTATCAAACATCATAAAGAACACATTTCATCAAGGGGAAACCAACATATCTCATAAAGCACCAATGTACCAACAAAACATCATAATGAAAAAAGAGAAAGGAGTAACTCAAAAACACTTCGGGTACTAGGCACACATCTACCTCTCACGCTCCCAAGTACTCTCATCCAGAACACCATGACTCTACATCACCCAAACCAAATACTCATTCCTCATAGCACATTATCTAAATAGTCTTGGATCTCCACTAGCTTCTATATGAATTTCACATCATCCTAGATATCCATATATCCATAGTCAATGACATGAGAGTCACATTGAATATACCAATGGAGTTGAGTTACAAGGAAGAAGTCATTGATCCAGTCCAGTCAAGGTAGAAGTGCCAACCAATAAGCCACATCACCAATATTCCCTAGCACCATAAAGGGCCCAATAAACTGGAGTGAGATCTTACTCCCTTTGATGAACCTCCACTTTCCATGTTGAGGGAAAACCTTCAAGAACACATACTCCCCATCCTAGAATCCAATGGTATCATCCTGTGATCGACATATAAAATTTTCTAGTCCTGTAATACTTTTATCCTCTCTTGAACCAACCGAACCTTCTATGCCATGCTCTTCATCACATCGAGTCTAAGAACTGTTGACTACCTAACCTATTCACATCATAATGGTGATCTACATGGATTCCCATACGTAGCCTCAAATTGGTCCATGCTAATGGATGAGTGATAGATGTTGTTATAAGAAAACTTGAACAAGGGTAGGGGTTATTCCCATGATCCTTTGAAGTCCAAGACACATGCCCCCAACATATCCTCTAATATATGGATAGTCCAATGTATCTTCTCATCTATATGAGGTTGGAATGAAATGATGATGCATAACTGAGTACCAAAACCATGTTTTAATCCCCTCCAATCTAATGAGGTAAAACAAGAATCCTTATCCAAAACAATGGATCTAAAAAATCTATGTAACCACAAAACCTCATTCACTTATTTCTTAGCCAAAGAATCCACTAGGACAGACCCCCTAACCGCTAATAAGTGGGCCGATTTTGTTAACTGATCCATGATCACCCAGATAGGATCACATCCTCTCCGAGATCTGGGTAAACCTCTGATAAAATCAGTTGAGATATTGTCCAATTCATAATTGGTAACATCAAAGGGATGAAATAATCTTCCAGGAACATGATGCTTGACCTTTACATGCTGCAAAACTAGACACCGAGCCACAAACTCCCCAAATTACTGTTTCATCTTGGGCCACCAAAACTATTTACTCAAGACATGGTACATCTTGAAAACTTCTTGGTGTTCCAATAAAGGTTATATATGAAAGTCATGAATAAATACCTCACACATCACTACTAGAACAAATAAACACCCTTAAAATGCTATCCAGTTCTGACCATCCATCTAAAGAATCACCACGACCAACATGATCACACATCACTTCTACCACTGTGTCTCCCCACTAAGACTCCTCTACCTACAACATCAAATAATACTGCACCATCATCTAAAATAATAAAATTCCTCCATTAATTACCCTTGCATCTAAGTGTAGTTATGATAACTCCTCTATCGCTCTCCAAAAATCCATTGACTCCATAACAACATCCATCTATGAATTTCTTCTAAAATAATTAACCCTCGAATTCCTATTTATTGAGGTGTAATAAATATCGAAATCATAGTCTTAAAGAAACTATATCCACTTATAATGTCACTAATTTAAATCATGCTGAGAAAAGTCATACCTCAAAATTTTTGGATTCATGAATACCACAATGCACTCCCCATTGAGGTAATGTCTCCACAAATTCCACAAAAATATTAATTCTAACTCTAGATCATAGGTGTCATAGTTATGATTGTGAGTGAATAAATTAATATACCCATAAGTGATCAGTACCTTTTTATACATCAATACACATCCCAATACTAGATAGGAAGCGTCACAAAATACCTCAAAAATCAAACCCTCCTCATGAAACTGAATCACTGGAACACTGGCCAAATTCCCCTCTAGGTAACTGAATGCTTCCTAGAACTGATCATTCCGAACAAAATCTTAGTCATTCTTGCTCAATTTTGTCAAGGCGGATGCAAACTAAGATAAATCAAGAAAAAACACTAATAATAACCCATGCTACCAAGTAATCTAAAAATCTCTTCCAAATTCTTGGGTATTTTCCAAGAAAAAAACCTTGAAATTTGATGATTCCACTTCAAACCCCTATTGAGACACCACATGACTGAGGAAATGAACCTATCATGTCCAAAATATTCACATGGACATCTTTCCATAGAGTTGGTGGAAAACAATAACCCATGAAATAACTCAGAGGTGCTCATAATGATCCTCCTCTGAGCTTGAGTATAACAATATGTCTTCAATGAACACAACTATGAACTGGTTCATGAATTCATGAAACAAAATGTTTATGAGCCCCATGAACAAAACTGGTGCATTAGTGTCACCAAAAGGCATGAACATGAACTCAAAGTGACCATACCTACATCTGAAAAAAGTATTTTAGATATCTCCGTCCTTCACCCTTAATTGGTGATATCCAGACCACAGATTGATCTTGGAGAACCAACTAGCTTCCCTCTATTGGTCTAAAAGTTCATCGATCCTCAGAAGAGGATTGTGATTCATGATCATCACATGGTTCAACCTCTAATAGTCTATGCATAACCTAAAACTAACATCTTTATTTTTATAGAATAACACTAAAGCACCCCAAAATGAAAAATTAGTCTAGATAAAACCCTTCCATATCAAATCATCAATCTGAATCCTCAACACCTTCAACTCAGAAGGTTCCAACTGAGAGGGATCCATCAAAATAAGAAAAGCACTGAGCCATAAGTATATCTCAAACTCAATATCACGTTGAGGGGGTAGTGTCACAACCTCCTTGAGGAAAACATAAAATAACTCCTTAATGACCTTAGGATCATCCTATATCCTTTTTTGCCTGATTCCATATAAAACTCAACCACTAAGGAATGAAGGGGCTGTAAAATCCATCTTTCCACTTAGAAACCCTACATGACAATGAAAACCACATGCTGACAATCTATATATGAGAACAAAAATCTCATATGGAACAAGTCGATAATATAATGAAAATAATACAACCGGTCTATGCTAAGGATTCAATCATTTAGATACATATAAAATTAAGTAAATATTCACACATGACTGATGTTGGACTTTCATCAGTGCACATACCCGACACACATCAAACATGATGGCCTGGTCTCCAATTGGCGTTGTCAACACCAAGGGTAGAGAATCCTCTCTACATCTAGTCCTAGATCATTGAATAGAGTGAGTTCAAAAAAAGAGTGTGATGCTCCTGAATCAAACAAGGCGCAAACAAGGGTACATGATAAACTAAGCATAACTCAAATAATCGTTGGCCCCTATGGCGCTTCTACCTCCACTGCCCACATATGAACACACCCATCACCTCTTCTTCTTTGCTGAAGACCACCTCCATGACCATTCTTGGGACATGGTCTCTGAGGTTGAGCTGCATACTTAGGTTGAACTCCACCATCCACATATTCTCTCAGTAGAGCATAAGACTACTACCCCTGCCGCTGGAACAACCTCACTAGTTACTGCTACTAAGCCTAGGGATAAACCTATCCACCACTACTAAAATAAGCTCAAGAAGCAACTGGGAACTGATACTGATGATGGACATGAACCCCATAGAAAAAAAACTGGTCTCAAGTCCCTAGGAATAGTATAGAAACCACTAGCCCCGATGGTTGAAAGATAATATTTTGAGGTCGAATCCTTTATAGCAAAAACCTCGAAGGCCTTGGAACTTGAGACCTACCACTAACAATTACACTCCTTGAGGAACCTTGTTGTCTTTCCTCTCATGGTATGAATCTTTATGAGTGCATCTTCTCAATCACATATTCCTTATTTTTAACCTCTAGATACGTTGGTAACATAAAAGGTGTAACTACATACTGAATCAATGGATAGAGTGCCTCCTCAAGATGCCTTACTTGGGACTACTCATCTAAGAAAATATTTAGGGAAATCATAGAAGTTCCTTGAATTTGATCCCAAAATCCCACACAAACATGCACCACTATTGAATGGAGAGTATCTCTTTCCCTTTCATAGACGTAATGGTTGATGAAAGGAAATATTCTCAGAACTACTTCTTGATGTCAACCCATGAAACATCCTCCTCCTTCTACTCACCAATGTATAAATTCCACCACATACACACATATCCTTTCATCTGACTAACTGCTAAGGGGACCCAATACTCTATCAGAGCCCAAATCAAACGGAAAGTGTTGTACAACTCATATAGCAATCTCTTTATCTCTAAATTAGAAATAATACCCTCATACTTCCTCAAAGCCTACCGATGAAAAAATCACAATATACTATGAAATTAATCATCACACTCAACTGGATCAATCCTATATGGATCAAATGGGTCATCTTGTTGAACCTCCACTAGCTAATCCACATGCAGACAATGACTAGGAGCCATAGTTGAAAGAGAAATAAGGATTTATGAATCCTTGTAGTATTTCTTTTATTAATATTCATCTTAATTTAATTTATTAATTCTAACCTTTATAAAACAACCGAATTCAAATAAGAAAACAAGTCATCATGATTCGTGTACCTCTACTAGGTATCTACCCTACAAACAGGTCCACATCACTTGGTTGTTCAATAAGCTCAAAGTCTCTAAACTAGATCACGGGGGTCCTAATATGTCATGTCCTAGCCGGTCTCCCTAGACTATGACATGAAAGAAGGTTAACTAGAACAATTTCCGTACCAACCCATGAAATCCTCACTATTACTAACTCCCAAATTTATCCTATCACTCAACCATCCCCTCTGATACCACTCATTAATGACGCCCTCCCTTCAAAGATGAAATAATTAGGGGGGAGAGATAATGACCCTAGAGTTCCACCTCTAGTAGGACCCGAGATGGAGATTATAACTAAGGGTATTAAAATATCTTCTATGGGAGGAATTACCCTCTATAATAATGTAGTATCTGAAGATAATATGAATCAACCACAATAAACTCCATGACATAATATAAGATAAATCCAAATCATCCCATAAATCATATATAAATAAATCTGATACATATAAAAGTATCAAGATTAATTACCCAAAAAAAGATTAATCAGCAACACAAAAACCTTCTAAAGGATTGATATAGTAATTTACAACATGGTCCGTAGTGTCCTCCTAGAAAGTTGAAAATTGTTTTATATACATAGGGTGATAATATAGGTATACTAATTAGGAAAACCAAAGGCACTCACACAAATGTTAAAAGAGCATACTAATTCACCTATGATAAAAACAATTGAACCAAATAGCACTTATATAGGTATACGAACCAAAACCTCAACCCAAAAAAGGATCGTTCACCAAATAGCACATCCATATATAATAATATAATATAAATCCTATCAAAGAGAGATTACCCCACACCACTTTTACACTATTTGTTTGATCTAACACCCTAATATAAAACATTATGGTGCTCCCATCCCATTTGGAATAACATCACATCACATCACATTCTGCCCGCAGACACTTATTCCATCACATAAAAACACATCTCATAACTAGTGTAGAAGGGTATCGTAAACATGAATTACATCAAACTCATTCCCTATTCCTACCACGCACGACCCCCACCATAAGACATGTCATCCCATCTCACCCGAAGACACATGGGACATCAATTCTCATTATATACCATGTAGACAATGAAACTTTTGAATTCTGGACATCATAACCCATGAAAATCACCAATTCCTAGAAGAGGGAGTAAGGAAGAGTGGGCAGCCAATCATCCATCCTCCCACTGGGATGTTGAACCCCCCCCCCCAACATTTTGTGTGAGCACATGGTGCTCGATGTGGGTGGGGAACATATATATTTGAAAAGAAATATTTGAAATATATCCATGTTTATTCACAATAGACAAGACCCATCATATGGGTTTCAAACCAAGGCATAAAATGTCTTATAACTTTCCCTCACTTTTCTACTACCTCTAAATTCATAAAAACCCCAAAACAAGCCATGAGACCAAAAAAATTTCAATTAAATATAATTTCTTTATTATCCATTATGAACCCATTTAAATTAAAATAGTCACCTTGTTTATTATTTCCATCCCATTTTTTCTTATATAAAAATCAACCATTTAAACCACACAACCCTTCATCAAAACATTTGTTAAAAAAGGACATCTTATTCCATTATCATGCATTTAATTCCATTAATACTCAAGAAAATAGCTTACCAAACCACCATATCATACCTACTATAAAAATACACCATCACCACCACCATAGCATCCCCACAGTGTAACTACACCACCACCACCTGCAACCCCACTGCACAATTGTACAATAACCACCATTATAGCCCTACTTCATATCACATCCACTATCCCCACACTCTTCAAAATAAATCCATGGACCATGAATTACATCATCATATCCAAGACAAAACATACAACCATATCCAAAACATATCACAACATATAACATATCATTTTATAGATTAAACATAGGGTATTTCATTCAATCCCACTTTATTATTTAAGGGAGTTATCATAACAGACATAAGATCCTGGTGCATATATTTCATTAACCGAATATTTGTGGTTGACCATTTATTTATGTTGGTGTCATAATAAATCAAACAACATGGGAATCACAAACTATAATAAAAAAACAAAAATAGGGGATTTTGATAGCCATGCTATTCAGTGATACAAAAAATATAGATATACTCAATATCAAAATATCAAAAAGATATAAAAGCATATAAACCATTCCACTTCCCCATTCTAATTATTTTAAACTGTTTAATTATATTTCTTAAGATGGATGCAACTAGTTTCTCAATATACAACAAAAGAAACCCAACCCACATGATTCACATAAAAGAGAAACAAGTGAATTCTTACCTGGAATAAAAAAGATTTAGGAAAACTTGAATACCAAAAAAGGGGTGAAAACATAGAAGGAAACCCCCTATAGAAGGAACATAAACCAATTCCAAAAATAGGGCTCCAAAACATCAAGGGAAAAATAATTCAGAACCTCTCGTCTCAAGATAAAGAAAGCACAGAAAGAAACAAGGAATAATCATCTCTTTAGAAATATTAGATTTGAAACCTGTAGAATTTGATATGGTTTATTTTACCATCAGAGACTATTCTAATCAAAACCACAAATTTTAAACATTTAAAAAGTATCCATACTTTGATAAAATAGTTGATCTAATTATCCTCCATTAAAAATACTTTAAAAACATTAATTATGGAATTAAAATGATTTTTCATCAAAAAATACCTCAAAATGGAAAATATGTATTTTTTTTAGAAACTAGAAAAACTATTCACTTCCACTGATATAATTTCACCACCAGAGAGTCAACACCTGAGAGTCATTGCTGCGATGACCTACTACCCGAAATGACTCACCGCTAGAATGAACTACCACCAGGAATGACTCACTGCCAGAAATAATTCACCACCATAAATGACTCACTACCAAAATGAATCACCGCCAGAATTACCCACCTCCAGAATGACTCACCTCAAAAATAACTCAACACTAAAAATTAATCCCTAATAGATTTAGTCATCAATACAATGACTCACCACCAAAAATGACTCACAGCAATAATGCTACCATTACACTCAAAAACACTTTAGACTTTCCCCAAACACCGCAATCATCATATTTTAGGAAAATTAATAGGTTAGGAGGTTTAGGCCATTACAAACACAATATCCATTTATGAATAAGGATGTCATTCAAAAAGAATTTATAATTATAAAAATAAATCAATATCATTATATCTTATGAAATGAATTTTATCAAATATATTAATTTTATGGAAAAAATAATTATCTCCTTGTTAGTGACAATAGATATATTATATATTATATATCATAGGTAATAATATATTATATCATAGAGTTTGACTGATTTGTATACATCAACATAGATATATCAGATAACATTATAAGGAAGGATTGTGTGACGTCCCTAACATGGGTACTGATCAAAGGTTCCCGAGGCCCAGTTTACCACATGGCCTCAAGCACATCTCCCCAAACACTAGATGCTTATGAATAGCAGTGAGGTCCTAGGGTGTGTCTGTGGGGAGACTATTCCTTCATTACCATAGTTTATTAAAATGAATAAATATAATAACATGTAAATAATAGAAGTAATATAAAAAGATGGAACAATATAAGAATAAAGAATAATAAAAAATAGGTGTAATTGATAATAATATACAAACAATGACGATACGTGTCATGTATCTATAAATTCGGAAAACATGGATACAAGGCAGCAGGAAATACATGATATACAAAAGAAGAAAAAAGAGTCCAAAATCCTTCCAAGCATCCAGAGCTCTAGTTTGGTCATCCTCAACCAAGCTCTATCCTAGGAAAGCAAGAAATATCATGCATCCAAGGTGGGGAACTTCTTTTTTTCAACACCAAAATTCAAGTAATATTCATTAGTACCAAAGGAGTCTCATATCGGGTGTGATATAAATCTCAAAAGGACACCACCAATGATACCTATAACATCGAGCCCATGTAATATAAACTAAAACAATGTGCATGCATACATATATTAAATTAATGTTGTACAGTAATGTAAATACCCAAGTACCTATTTCAGCCTCAACTAGTGTATGAATATAAAACCATTTAATTTTTTAATCATGTTCTAGTTTATATAGTAATTCATGTGAGGTATAACCTGCACTAACATCACCTCACGATAATAATTAATAAGTATCC
The DNA here is from genome assembly GCA_963277665.1 of Viscum album. Classification (NCBI taxonomy): domain Eukaryota; kingdom Viridiplantae; phylum Streptophyta; class Magnoliopsida; order Santalales; family Viscaceae; genus Viscum; species Viscum album. The sequence continues at coordinate 135,418,142 of OY728153.1, forward strand.
TAGGTATAATAAGGCATCCATGTTGACAATAATAAAAGAGGATGCAAGGTAATAACCAACTCATCCATGAACTTAGGTGTTGATCCAACTCAATGATAACCTGTATCCTAGATATATTCTTAAGAGTTTAATCCAATGGCCATATCCCAAGTCATTCCACAATAATTTAATTCTAATAGAGTCTAAAGATTTCATCCAATATAAAATGAGATAAGAAATGACTAGTCCCTATAGTGTATCCAAGGAGCCTCATGTTCATAGATGTCATGCTGGATCTAATAAATTTATCCAAGGAATGGTAATATTTGAATGATAATGGTGGGATCCTACGGTGTCATACTGGGCATCCACTAGCAGACAAGGATTGTGTTCGAAGGTGGGTATCAACCTTGGATAACGACATCCCTAAATTGAAATGCCATATATAGGAGCTCAAGGAATTCCCTCATGAATCCAAGAATGGATCATGTTTGACCACTCCTATAATTATTTCAAAGTCCATATACAATAGACACCTTATAATAAATTCATCAAACTAATTTTTCCAGGTATTAATCCATGAATTTTATAAGTCATTTTGTTCAAGTTGTTTCCTTTCATTAGTATTAAAAGGATAATAAAGAATTAAACCTTTTATTAATTCCCATATGTCATATTCAATTCATTAGGTTCACCATTCTACTTCTCATAAGCATGTAATGGTGTTCTACAAATGTTCAGCCAAGTTAATCAATTACAATTAATTCAACCAATTCATATATATAATATACCATCCAATTGACCATTTAAAAATTAATTAATTAATTGGAACACTTACCTTAGAAGGGTAAAGTTATATATTCATTTTTGATATCTATGAACAATTTATATATTTTATTAAATACTTACATTTATAAATCTCAAGTCGAAGCACACTTAAACAGTGTCACAAATAGTCTTAATAAGATACTAAAAGCATAATTTAGGAAAAAACCCTACTTGGGGTCGTCATCATTGAGGAAGTAACCTAAAATGGTAGATAACATATATAAAAAGAGTATTAGAATATAATTCTAATAACTTTAAGTAAGGAACATGAATTTAATTATCAATGCCTGAGGAAATTCATGCACACACAACAACGGCAATTTATATGATGGATAAACACAATGGATGAGTTATATACCACATACCTTAGGTTCGTATGAATATCCTCATCTTGTATCAGCCATTATTTTGGCTTGGATCAAACGAAAACTGAAGAATGGATCAACAAACAGAAAACATGGAATATAAGTCTCTATCTAAATAACTTCGTTGAGGGGAAGAATAATGATGAATGGATAAAAAGAAATTAAGATCTTATCGGTGGCTATCCAACGAGACTAACAGAATCTAAATCAGACACAGTGTTAGTGATATATCAAGAAGCGTAACATTAAGTAGAGGAGAGCTCATCTTGAGAAAAAGGGAGAGATTTGTTTTCTGGAATGAACCAAGGAGTAAGAATAATGAGTTAAACATTTCATTAAGGTTAATTTAGTCATTCTAACAAAAAATACTAGGTTGCACGGTTTCCCAAATCGTTCACCAACCTTGTGCCTCACAATTCTTAATGGGGGCACCTACATGGTCAGGATGCATGGTTATGGAAACTATGCACCAACAGTGAGAATCAGCTATGATAAAAATTACAGAAATTTCTTATAGTCATGTGGCTCCTGACACATGGTTAGGGAATACCATGCGCCCTTCATACTAATCTATCTAGCCCTTCACAATTAGGAGAGACCATGTAGGCTAGTAGCATGATTTCTATTAATCATGTGGCCTAGTGATTTTCTCCACCAGCCATGGTTCCGAGCTTCAAAAAATCCTCAGACACCCCCAAAACCTTTATAACCTCATTGGGAACCCATATTAGATCCATAATAAAGTACTTGAAAAAATGTAAAAGGATATAAACTTGAGATAAAAACCATGTTCTTATATATCCCCCCCATAAAGGAACTCTTCCCCGAGTTTTCCTTCCAAAGGTGGTGAAACACTATTTGAGAACAACTCTGGAGACTGGGAACATACATCGGCTTCCTGCTCCCAAATCTCACCTTATACATGGTTGTGTTTCCATATCACCTATATGAAAGGAATAGATCGGCCTCATAGATCCTTAGTTATCTAGTCAATAATTGATATAGGATACTCTTGAAATGAGGCATCAACATCCAACTGAAATTCCTTAGGATCAAAAGTTTGATATGGGTCAGCATGATACTCGAGAAGCTGTGAAATGTGGAAGATGTCGTATATGTCATGGTACCTTTAATGTAATAACAACAGATATGCTAACATCTCGAATCTCTATTAAATTTTAAACGACCCAAAAAAGCATAGTTACAACTTCCCTTGCCTCAGTATCTATCTATGCCCTAGCATGGGTGATAACCATAGGAAAACAAGATCCCTGACCTAGAACTCTAGAGGTCTTAGATGAAGATTTATATACAATTTCTATCACTACTGAGCAGTATAAAAATTATTCCGGATCAGTTGAACCCACTCTAAAGTCTCGTACATGAGACACGGACCAAGTAGCATCACCTATCCTACATCTGACCAGTATAGGGGTGAACAACATAAACTACCATACAAGGCCTCATAGAGATCCATCTGAATCAATTATTGAAATATGTTATTATAGGAAAAACCGATGAGCAGGATATTATTCTCCCAAGAACCACTAAAATAAAGTACCAATGCTCAGATCATGTCCTCTAACACCTTTATCATCCGTTATGATTGGATATCGGTATGAGGGTGAAAATTCGTTCTCAGAAGCACCTGTGTACCCATAGATTTCTATAACCCGTACTAGAACCGTGAAGTGAAATGGGATCCCTATCTAAAATGATAGTATGAGGGACCATGGGTAGTTGGATGGTCTCATGGAGATATAACATTCTGAGCACATCAATTGAGAAAGTCTATCAGATAGGAAGGAAGGGGGATACTTTCTTTAGCCTGTCAATGAAAACCCAAATTGTGTTTCTACCATGAGGAAACCTCGGTAATCCTAAAACAAAGTCTATGGAAACATATTCCCATGTCCATTATGATACTAGAAGTGGATTTAACAATCAACCATGTCTTTGGTGCTCCACCTTCACCTACAAAAATGTTGAACAACTAGTGATAAAACCATCCATCTAGTGTTTCATCCTACGCCACCAATACTGGAATTGCATATCTCAAAACATATTATAGATTCTTGGATAAAATTCCCATATATAAGCATGATAATCTCAAATAAATTAATATATAATATTTATATGATCCTAGAAACGTTCATGTATATGTAATTTGTCATCTCTATCCACAGACCAATTAAAAGGTGGTCCTCTCTTGAGATACTCTCTCAAAGAATCAAGCCCTCAGTATCTAAAAATTGTTCTCTCTTTACCCTATCAAAAAGTGAAGAGTAATCTGTCAAGGATGAGACATAATAATGCTTATTACTATCATAAAACTCTCAATAATGCTCAGAAAAGAGGGCTATCAATTTTCATTCATCACCAGCTTCTCATGTGGCATGTGATTGAGTTTTCTAACTCAATAACTCTACTACTACAATTGATTTTCCAGTCATATAGGAAAACTAAAAAAAGTACTGAAGATATTAAAACAATATTCATTATATGAGATTAAACTCACACTGTGTAATGATATATTAGAGGATATTGTGGTCCATATACACCATAAATATTTTACCAATAAGATAGTGTCTCAAGTAATGTAAGGTATTGAAAACCATTTCTATCTCAAGGTCATTCATTGGGTAATTTGTCTCTTGAGGCCTCAACTACTGAGATCTGTATGTAGTGAGTCTATCCTCCTACATCAGCATTTCTCCTAATGCATTTCCTGATGCATCATAGAACACTGTATATCCTCTACCAGGATATGTAAGAATTAGAATATGTGGCAAGACAAGATATCATTTTATCTTCTAAAAGTATTTCTCACACTCTTCTGACCATAGGAACTTTGCACCCTTATTTGAACGACAAATAATATGTGATAAAAGGAATGATATTATCTTCATAAGATGCCTATAAAATACATCCATCCCCAAGAAAATCCATATATAGAACAAATTCTTGGGATGATCCCAAGAAACCACGTCACTGAAATTTTATAGGTCAAAATATACTCCTGATTAGAAGGTAATATGACCTAAGAAGTTAACTTTGTTGATATATAAGTGGTACTTATAAAGCTTGGAATAAAGATTATGCTTTCTTAGTGTAATAAAAATGATCTAAAATTTTTAGCATGGTCTTTATGAGTGTGATAATAAACTACGATTTCATCCACAAAGACAACAAAAAAGAGTCTAGATAGGGGTGGAACACCCTATTCCTCAAATACATTAAAATATAATATGTGTTCGTAAGACCCAATGAAATAACAAGATATTAATAAAGACCATACCTATTAAAAAAATCTATAACATATATGTTTTATGGTCTGAATTGCACTTGATGATAGCCTAATCTCAGTTAGATCTTAGAAAACCTCCTAGCTCCTCAGATATAGTCAAATAGATCATTTATTTGAGGAATTGGATACATGTTCTTGAATTCAATAAAATTAAACCATCTATAATCCACTCATAGATGAAGGGTATCATTCAACTTCTTAGAGAAAATCATGGGTTAACCCCAAGAGGAAGTTATAGGCCATATAAAAACATTGTCTTCACAGATCCTCCAACTCCTTCTTGAGCTCCTACACCTTAGTAGGCACCCTCTTGTATATAGGAATAGACACTGGAGATACTCCTTGATTAAGATTAATTGAAAAATATAACTCTATCTCAGAAAGTAATCTAAAAAAGATTATTGGGAAAGACATCCTGAAATGATCCACTATGGGAGGAAGATCTACCAGGTGTACACCATATTCGTCTATGAAGAAATTATAAAAATGGGTATTCACTCTACCTAGACCATGATGCTCTAGTCCAATATTACTATCCTGGACATCCCACTCACCCTTGTGTAAATAAATGATTCCCTCTAGTGATGTAAACTATACCATTTAGTGATATCAGTACACAAAGGTGTCATAAAGGACCAACCAATCTATCATAATAATGATATCAAATCATTTCATCTGAAGAACAAAGAGGTTCAAAAGAAAAGTAACTCCCAACATCAAGGGGAAAATCCATGCATTCGTTTATTCCCTCTGAATGTACTACTAATGGTGTATCTGGGGTCATTACAAGACATTAATACTGTATTTAAAACCCGATACATTCCATTATAGATAAAGAAAAAAAGGCATGTGAATCACCAATATCAAACAAAGAAGATAATATAGTGGATGTTACTAGAATAGTATTGTGTACTATAAATGGACCTACACTCTGATCCTTGGGTATTGAATATAAAGCATGCAACAGGCCTGATATAGTGCCCTATGCTATAACTGAAATACCATGTGTATTAATTCTCTACTAAAATTGATTATCTTAATTTTGGATACTATGAGCACAAACTCTTACTCAGCGAGTCCTGTTGGTGCTACTCCAACTCCCCACCTTACGTGGCATAAAAGAACCCATCTCTAAAGGTGGAGATGATGTAGTTCCTATTCCACTAGACGTAAATGAGAAGTCCTAATATAATATCTGAAGATTCCCCATACATATGTAAGGTATGCACTCAAAGGGGTCCCTATCACACCGAGGATTCAAAATCCCTAACTGTCCACACTGATGAAATATAATGGAGTTGTTAGTGAAGTTACTCTGACCACCACTAATCTGATGTGAAACCTTATGGGATCATTTTATACTACCATAATAACTATTTTCCTACCCCAACACTGATCCACTATGCCTAGTACTATTTCCTTACCTCAGGTTGTGCTCAGTAATAAGAGCCTAATTTATGATCTCATAGAAATTAGGTAGGAGAAAAATGTTCACCTGAGTATAAATGGCATACTAGATCCCATCCTTGAAATTTATATCATGCGATAACTACTCACCAGCTAGAAGCGGTGACAAGCAATAAAAAACTGTAAAATGTACTGAATCATCCTTGACTCACATAGAACCTTCTCTTGAAGCATGAAATATTTGGATAGGTAAGCTCCCAGGATCTATGGAAAGAAGTGATCATTGAAGGTAATATAGAAATCAGAACTTACCATGCCCTAATAGAAACCATCCTGAGTATTTTTATCCCACCAGTGCTAGGTAATATCACACAACATGTACATAAAAATCTTGACCCTATATTCTGGAGGCATCTCTAGATTCGAAATGATAGACTGGGTGGACTATATCCAAGACTCAGCATCATGTGAACCACCTTTCCCCTAAGAAGGAGGGAGGATGCTGATGTTGGAACATACGTGCTGGATCATCTATTATATGTTAATGTTATGGAACACCCTACATAGACTTCATCAGACATGGAAAACCCTCACGAAGATGGGTGTCAGTTCCAAGATTAGGTTTAAAGGTAGTACCTCAATTGGAACTCCTATAGGTAATATTGGTAGGTCAAGACCCACCATGTTTAGAGTATGGTCATGGCCACCCTCCCGACACATGACATGAGGATGTCGTAGTGGAAAAGATCTAAAAATACCAACCACAATCCTCAGAACAAGCTTTGAAAAAGATATATACATTTAAAGAATAAAAACATTAGAAGAACTGATCACTACACAATTAATACTACACCAAATACCCACATAGATGTCTAAGTATTGGTAAGTTCCCGTGTATAAATTATAGGGGTTCTAGTAGATTAAGGGTCAATAGAACCTTCCCTCTTAATTTAATAGAATCCAATTATTTTATAAGTCGTTCTTCACATTTTTAAGTTGATTTTTTCTTGTAAACTTATATCAAAGTTTAATTAAAAATGGATTTTCATTCCTAGTGATTTATGGCTCAAAAACCTTATAACTAAAAGCAACACCTATTTAATCTTAATTTAACCCCATCTACATTTGGTTTCAGAATGTAACGTGTCATGTACGATGACTTGACTTGGTAAACCACACATTCTACCACATGAGGGAGCATACAAATTATGATTTGAAATTGGAAATAACTCAATCACATCTAAGAGTAGCTCATGCATATATAATAAATAAGGCTCACTCAATAATCACAAGAAAAACATGAAAATGTAATCAGTGGAATGCACCAATATGACATGGAATATGCATGGAAAGTTAATACTAGGTTCTAATGATGATGCATTATTGATGCTCGATTCCCTCATCTAATCAGTCCAAGGAAAAAAGGAAATCCTCAATCAGAACAATAATAAGGACAATCACGTAGCATGCACATCACCCAATGGTAAAATGATATCATCTGCAATAGTAAATAACATAATGACAATCCCCTATTCAGGAAACAAAAAATTTAACCTGAACATGGTTCAGCTACACCCAATCATGAATTATAACCATGTTCCAAGAATTCCTAATCTTCTATCTATTTTTTCCAAATAGTATAGAAAGAAAGTAACCACTCAAATACCACTTTGTGATGTCCCGAACCTAGGTTCCCATTAAAATTTCCTTGACCCCAATTAGAAACATAGCCTCAAGCACATCTACCCAACCACTATAGGATACCAACTAAGAGTGGGGGCCTATGATGTGTTTTTGGGGAGAATAAGCACTCTTTTCCAGAGTGTAGCACAATGGATAAATATAATAAAAGGTAAATAAGGGAATCAGTATAAACAAATGACATAGAAGAAGAAGTTAAAATAAAAACAAACCGGTGAAACTGATAATAATATAAAAAAGATAATGATACATTTCATGTCTCTATAAAATTGGAAAATATGGATACACGACATCAGGAAATTCATGATATATAAATGAAGAAAAGAGATTCGAAAAGCTATCCTAGTATCTCAAGCTCCATCTCAGCCATCTTCTTGAAATATCCCTCACAAGAAAGAAAGTAATATCAGATGTCCAAGGTGGGAAACTTCTCATTATCAACACCTATATACATGTAATATTCATGGGTACCAATGGTGGCCCGGATAGGGTGCGAGATAAATCTTAGTAGGCCACCACCAATGATGTCTACAACATCCAGTCTATGTAATAAAAAATGAAAAAAAATTAATGAATGCATATATATAGGTAAATTGGTACACTAATGTAAATACCCAAGTACCATCTTTAGACTCAGAAGGTGTCTAAACATATAACCACTTCATTAATTAATTATGTTCCAGTTTATATAATAAGTTATGTGAGTTAGAACCATCACTGACATCACCTTGTGATAATAATAAGTAAGGATCCCTAGTATAATAACTCATCCATGTTAATAATAATAATAGAGGATGCAATAAAATAACAAAGGCATCCTTTACCTTGGGGGTCAAGCCAACTGAGTGATAACATGTATCCTAACTATAAGGGTAAGGGCATAATCCATGGGACATTGCCTAATAAATTCCATAATAATTTAATTATAACTGAGTCCAATGAATTCATCCAAGGTAAAATTGGATAAAAAATGACTAGTCCCAAGGGTGTATCCAAGGAACCACATGTATGTAGACATCATACTGGATCCAAGGAGTGTATCCAAGGAACCCTAATATCTGAATGATAATGGAGGGATACTATGATGTCATAATAGACATCCACTAGTGGATGCGAATTAGGTTCTAAGGTGGGTATCAACCTTGAAAATTGACATCCCTAAATGGGAATGGAATCCATTAGATCTCGAGGAATTCTATCAAGAATCCAAGACAAGATCAAGTCTTACCACACCTATCATGATCTCAAGCTAAATACACAATAGAAACCTTATAATCATTTAATTTAATTAATTAGGCCTTGTGTTACTCATTTCATTTAGTAAGTAATTTGGTTCAAGTCACATCAATTAATTACTGTGAAAAGGATAATAGTAAATGAAACCATTTATTAATTCATATATGTCATATTCAATTCATTGGGTTAACTATTTTTCCTTCCATGAGGATGGAAATGTGTTCTATGGATGTGCAACCATGTTATTCAATTGAATTTAATTAGGACCAGTCATATTTATAATTTAATTTCCAATTAACCATAAAACATCAATTAATTAATTATAACACTTACCTTAGAATCATCAAGTTACATCTTCATATGTAATAGAAATTATCAATTCATAGATTTAATTAAAAAATTACATGTATAAAGGTCAAGTAGATGCATTCCCAAATGGTGGAACATATAATCTTAAAAAGATAATAAAAGAATAATTAAGTAAAACACCCAACGTGGGGTGGCCAGTGTTGAGTACGTAACCCCCAATTTTGGATAACATATATAAAAAGGGTCTTAGAATTTGATTCTAATGACTATAAGCAATGCACATTAATTTAATAGGACAAACCCGATGAAATCGGTACGCGCAAAACTACAAAAATTTATAAAATAGAAAAATTAAGGTATGAGTTATATATCACCTAAACTAGGCTCCTATAACTCTGCTCATCAATTATTAGCCTTTAGTTAATCATGGATCAGAATAAAATTAAAGAACATATCAAGTGTCTGAAAATAGGGCATATGACATTGCATCAAAATAGAATTATCGAGGGGAAGAAGAATGAAAAATGGATAAAAAGAAATTGAGATATTATCAGTGTCTATCTAATGATATTGATAGAATAGGAATCAAACATATGATTAAAGATTTTTCAAGAATCCTAGATTTAGGCGGAGGAGGGATCAATGGGAGAAAAAGAGAGAGGGTTGTTCACTAGAATGAATCAAGGAGGAAGAATGATGAACTAAACATTTCATTAAGGGTAATTTAGTCATTTCACCTAGAAATAATGTGTCACATGGGTTTGCTCATGTTTGGTGAAAATGTGTTCCAACTATTCATCTCCCACTACTTAAGGAGGGAATCCATATAGTGAGGTTGCACGGTTAGGGAAATTGTGGGCCAACTCTACACATCACCTATGGTAAAATTGTAGAAATTCTTCTTGGGAATGTGTCCCTTGATGAATGGTTAAGGAAAACTATACTCCCTAATTTATCCTTTATCTAGACCTATATGGTTGGAGAAACGATGCTGGATGGGAAGCATGGTTTCTACTAACCATGAAGCCGAGTGATTTTCTCCAACACCTGAGGTTTTGAGATCCGAACAAGGCTTAGACACCCATAAAACCTTTATAAGCTCATTGGGGATCCATATTAGTCCCATCATTAATAATTAGACTAAATTTTAAAAGATCCATACTTGAGAAAAAAACATGTTTCTGACATATTTTATTGCATGATTTCCCATATTTGATACCAATAGTAGTAGTTTTTATAATATATTAAGATAGGTTATATCTTTGGATATGAATCGTCATCTCATTCATATAAATTCTATTACAAATAAGGTTACATCATATCATAAAATAAAAAATTAAATTATATAAAAGATTTATTATGTTTTAATATATTAAAAGAATATTTTAATGTATTCCGTTAATAAAATATATTCTTCTAATATCAAATTTTAACTATTTAATTATTGGTTTTAACACATTCCTTGATAAAACCCATGTTTTGTCTTAAATTGGATGAATATATATATGAAATGATACTTGCATAATCTTATGTATGAAATATTATCTTTGTAAAAATGGTAATTTTATAAGTAATATGAAATATGTATCCATAACAAGGATATAGAGGGTTCAAAGATCATGGGTTAGATTTATTATTGTTAGAATTTCATGGAGATGAGTTAGAAATAAGGAGGTATGAAAGGTTCATTAGAACATGTGAAAAATCATAGGTTATGTTATGCATGTTCATTAATCTTGAAATGATATGAGTGATTCAAGGATAATGTTTTTGAAGAATAAAAGGAGGAATGTAAACATAGAGGGTGTACATGTATTCTAATCTTGATCCAACTAGATTATTTCAATTTTACAATTTTTTATATAATTATAGTATTGGAGAGATAAAGCCTGAAGTGGTTGATAAAGAATAAGAAGAACCAAACATATTTCAAAGTCCTTACGCTTATTTATAGTTATATTTTGTTATTAAATTTTTTTAATTTCTTATTTTTGATTAAATAGATTTTAGTAATTATTTATCTTCTTAATCATACATTAAATTGAATTTATTTATGGATTGTTTATTTTGTATGTAATTCCCTATTATAGATTTTATTCAAATATGATGTAATGAAGAAAATTTGGAAGTGAGTGATGTGTTTTTTTAGTCACATGGATTGGAATACATTATCGATAATGTACTTTATGTTGAATAATATTATATCTCGAATTACTTTTTTATCTTTAAATAAAACCACTTTTTAGGGTTTAGTGGGAACCATTAAATTCCCTTGATTTTATTCCAAATTACCAATAAATTACAAATCCACCCAAAAGAACACATGACCACAATAAAGAGAACAAACCCACATGGGGATTCATAAGTGGGTCAGGCAGCCAGGATTCCAAATTGATCCACTCAATTAAAAAAGTGGGAGATAAATGTGACCATGATTGGTAAATACCATCAATAATAAAGTGTCTCAAGAGACATGAACTTTCCAAATGGGGAATTCATTGAGCTGACCACTCATTGATGTCCCACCACTACCCCAAAGCACATGAAAAAGACATTATTAACCATTAAAACTAGCATCAAGTACCTCAATCCAAGTATACTTATTATCTGGAGCATGAATAATTTCTAGATGAATCCCTAAGGTTTTGGAGGATAAATAATAATTAAAATGTGAACCATAACATTGAATCACTAGAGAAAATCCACCACCAAACCAAAACTGCACTTGAAACTGAAAACCTTTACCAAATAAAATCCTACTATGGATGAAGAAAATCCTTGGCCATTAGAGAATCTCTTTTGAATATATACAAAGTAAAACCATCACATAGTTTTATCCATTTAGAGAGTGACCACCACTTTGAAAATGCAACACTTCCACTTGAGAAGACAAACTTGAAAAACCCTACTTAACAACTTCCCTAAATGTACAATATAAATGAAGGACTAGAAGACTATAAAGAGACACCAATGACATTGGAGAATTATAAACCTCTACCACCGGGCTAAGAGACCAAACTATGGACCATAAGACAACCATAGGTAGTTCATAAAATAACCCACCACCATCTAAGGGTACCAAAATAGCCATGAATAAAAACAAAGAAAAAATGAAACAAAGACAAAAGATCGAAATATCCATGATAAATGAAAAATTAGAGAACCCGTCAAAGAAAAACCATACCTATATGACCCATAAATGAAACCTTTCAAACCCAACATATGAATATTTTATGCTTCTTATAGGTTAATTCTAATGATCCAGATTCCCCTGTGTGATGAAAATCAATTTATCACCACCTAGGGTTGGAAGTAAAAACTAATAAAAAAATAAAAAATGTTTTAGAGGGGATCCAAGATAGCCTGATGTGAACATTCCACTCTAGGCTATAATCCAAATGAACTAATGTTAAGTGTCCCTTATCCATTTGGTAATTCTGTTTTTATAATTACTAATCCCTCACTTTTTTTTATCTTTTACTATTTATTATATTATTCTCATATTTTTATTTGACGATTGAATTTATTGTAGATGAAAATAATTATGTTGAATATAATGATATTTTTTTCAAGTGAAAAATCTTACATATAATAAAGAATATAGAATAATATATTCTTATGGAAAATGGTGATATTTTTGCAAAGTGTTGTTTTTTACATATTTGAATGAAACTTTATATATGGAGATTTTAGAAAATTTCCCACATAAAAAATATTACAGAGAATTGGAATTCAATAAATAAATTTCATTTTGGACTAGGGAAATTATGCATTGTAAATTTGAAAGAGTATAAAACCTAATGAGTGGGATGATATTACACATTACAGTGAAGTCTAAAGAATTTATTATTTATTGAGAACTCAAAAATGAAATATGTTACACAATGGATTTGACTTATGAAAATATCTTGTGATAGATATTCTATAAAAGGAAAAAATAATACATATAAATATTTTCATATGGCTGACTTTTACATTGGACACACTAACTTTGTTCCAACATATCTCATTTAATCATAATTTTTATTGATAAAAAATTCTCTCAATCTTGTTTCTAATTATTTTTCATGAAGTATGAAAATTAATCATTTAAGTTTGAAATATGTTATTTTAAAAGTTAGTTACATTCAAGTTGAATAATTTTAATATATATTGAGTCCTTATGATTAATTTATATTATGTATTGAACACTTATTATAAAGATTTGTGATTTTTATAAAGTTAGAGAAATTTTAGTTTTTGTAAAAAAATAAGTCTGAAAGTATTATGATCAAACAAAGTTTTAAGTTAAATACTTAAAATTAGACCAAGAAATAAATTGATGTCTAGAAATAATAAAGTATTAAAACAATGAATTATGGCTAGAGTATAGTCTCTCGATGTAGTTCTACTATAAATCCTTATATTCATGGTAAATCCTTGCATTCACAATGAAGGTTTACAATGATAAGCAGGCCTTGTGATCAAGAAAGTCATATAAACATAAAGGTAGATGAAAAAGGATTAGAATTAGATTCTAATGTATTACAATCATAGGAGAGTCTTTCAATAAAAACAAGTTATGATATTTTAGTAAAACCATCATATTACAATGACTATATAATTACCCATGGTTATAAGCCTTATGATATTGAATACTTACAAAGCTGAGAAATTTTAAGAAGTCTAACATAATTTTATTACTATTTTCAAGATATTATTACCATATAAATATATCAAGGAATGTATAAAAATAATTTACTTTTATAAAAATAATATATTTATAAAAAAATAAAGTGTATATCATTTAAACATTCGATTTACAAAAAAGATTAATGATTAAAGGAAGGCAAAAGCTACACTAAAAAAATACTCTATTTTTATTAATTTTTGAAGAAATTCACATGAAAAAGATAGAAATTTAATTTATGTGTATTATATTATTTTAATTAGGATAATTGGAATAAAATAAATATGATTAGATTTAAAAATAAATAAGTTCTATGTATAATAAAAAAGAGATAATAAATAATAAACAACACATACTATGTTTTTCAATATTTACTTACTATGAAACAAAAAACAATTTCTCTTGAGGTTTTATTTTTAGTTATATTTATAAGAAGTGAAGATCCTTGAACACTGATAAAAAATGTTCATTCATTATCTAGTGTTTTTCTTTATCAATTATCAGTTTCTGATTTCAACTGTGTGATAAACCTACAATCTTTCTACACATATTTTCTAAAACGTTTATAGTCACTTTTATGATTGTGTGAAGGTTGAGGAAATGTATTAAAAAATGGAGATCCCAATTGATAGCTATTGGAAACTTTTTTGAAGTTGTTTCATTTTCTTTTAATCAAATTTTGAGCTCCTCAAGAAAAGAAAATGTATAGTAAAAAACACTAAACTCACCGATAGAGTTTTGGTAGAGTGGAAAAGGGGAACTTTGTGTCCCAAACATCTATAAATTTTCTATATTTCTCTCTGTACCTTAGCCTTTAATTTTCAAATGAATATCTATTTAGAGAGAGTTTTAAAAATTCATTTATGTTTTAAATTGTTTTTTTATATTTAGGTAAAAAGTTTAAAGAACTAAATTTACCCTTCCTCTTGAGTCATTGGGAAAAACCTATCGGGCCATCCATTCAAAATCTTCTAAATTGAAATTATGATAAAGGGATGTTTCTTAATTTTTTCTCATAATATAATACATATAAATTTTTTTGGAAGTTATTCATTATTGCTTATGAAAAGTTCATCTGTCATATGATATGACTAATATATATAGATTTTGACATTCTAATTGAAACTATTTAGAATTTGGATGGTTGTTGATTTGTGTGATTATCATGATTATTCAATGTATTTATTAAAGGTTATTATTGGAGTATTTAATAATGATTTAAATGTTTATTTGAATTATTTTAACCATGTGATTTATATAATTATAATATATTTAAGTCTACTCTCATGTCAAGTTTTAAGAATAATATCATTGAGATTATATCAATTGAAGAATCATTTATATATAAGATGAATCACTTTGGAAGTATATATTGAGAGACATGAAACTACACTATTAGATACTAAATTACTGAAATATTGAAAATCTATCTTTTCAATATTACTCTATATTCCGCATTCCACTACTTCATTATGGTTTGATGATCACTTTTCTATGTCTCACCTCCTCTAAAATTTCCAATGGTTTCTTTATTTTTTTGTTTTTATACTAGATATTTCTATTTTGTAATGTCTCTATCTTATGTCTCACAAATTGGTCATACCACTATTAAAAGTTATTGACTTTGTTCTTCCACCCGACCAAAAACTATTTACACTGGTTATTCCTAAACATGATGAAAGGATTAGTATAGGTTTGAAGACACTATAATAATGTCATGGGTTAATTTTGATTTCATGTATAATATATTTTTTGGTTTACACCCTTTTTAAAAGGTTAGGTTTGGTTTTCACCCACAATAAAATTATTTATCTAGTGGATATCCATACTACTGGGTTCTGAGTCAGATTATTAGATTTAGGATTCTTTAGATTAGAACTACTATAAAATCCATGTGATTTCTTGTATATCTTTCTTACGTTTACTCTTTATAGATACACTGCATATCTTATTTATCGGTGGATTTTTTATCTATATCATTTACCATATTCCACATTATAATTTAAGCTACTCTAATTATTTTAAGATTTAAAATTAAAACGTATTCTATTTTCCATATCCCTGATATATACCTAAAAATTTGTATCTTAGAAGAATATCTATTTTCGATATATTTTTATTAGAATACAATCTTCTTGGTTTCTTATCTATTTTAATATAATATGAATCCTAGTCCATAAAAATAAATTGATAAATAAATATTTAATATTATGATAATTCTGGGGGTTGATAATTTTAATCCTTTAAGACCACTAAATTTCAATGGAAACATATATGGTTATTAGAAGGACAAAATGAAGTTGTTTTTAAAAAAATATAGGTATTTATTACTGAACTATCATGGACAGTCCTTATACAATTCCAAAATTTGATCCTAATACTTTTCTTGGTAATGATTCTAATATATATGATTTGAATTACAATGATGTGAATTATATATTTTTTTCTGTAGAAGTGTTTGTAGTCATATTTCTTCTTGTAAAACTAATTATGATATTGAAGGATTTTAAAATTAACTCGTCAAGGAATTGAAAAGTTATAGAGAACCAAGATTAATATTCATATGTTTGAATTTCAATAATTCAAAATGGATGAACATGAAATTGTTAGAGATATATATAACTTGTTTACTAAGATTTTTAACAATATGACTACTCTTTGTCGGACTATGAAGAATGAATTAATACTTTAAATAATTTTTTTAACTCTACCTAAGAAGTGTAATTCCAAGAAGTTCATGATTGAATAATGAAATTAAATGTATTAATATTGTATTTATTAGCTTATTGGATCATTATTACATTATGATATTGAATTAAAGAATATCAATAACGAAATTAATGATTAGAGAAAGGTAACTGCTTTAAAATAAAATAAAAATGCATCTTATGAATCTTCTAATGATAGTGATGGTTCTATTAATATTTATAAAGGTGGTTATTTAAGTTAATTTTAGAGATGTATACAAGGAATTATGAATAAGATACAAGGTGTTAAGAAACAGAGGAAAGAAAAGTACATGAAGGGTTTTAAACGAAAAGGTAGGAAAGGTGATCCATATTTTGATATTAGACGTTTTGAATTAAAATGTATGCCCAATATCAAATATGAATGTCTAATTAAGGGGAAAAAAGAGAAGAAATAAATAACAAGAATATAGAAAAAAGAAATCAATGACTATAGGATGGAGATATGCAGAAGATTACGATTTGAGTGACGAATATGAAAGTGAGAAGGCATACAAAAATATTTATTTCATGGTAGATATGAGTATGTTTATAAATGTCACGTCCAGAACCTACCTAGGCTCGAGCAGCAACTACCCCAAGCCCGCCTCCATAGGCCAGGGGCTGGTGACAAGCACCGAAGGCTAAACAACTTGGGGAGTCCATTGCCTAAGTACCTATACACACACACACATCCCACTCATTGCAGAAGTGCAGAGTAAAAGGAAACGTAAAGTGCTAACTGCTATAAACAACCACAAAAGTGCATCGAACTCTAAACAATACAAGTAAGTGCTGATGGTAAACTGAAGAGAAAAGGGAAAAACATGCGCCCAACCAGAAAAGTTCCACAACCTGGCAACAGGTAAACAAAAGTAAAATAGCTGGGAGAGTCCCACACCTGGAACTCAACTACGACCACCATACGTGGTCCAAACTACCAAACTCCTAAGCTCCGCTGAAGTCACGACCAACTTGTCCGTCGTCTACAAGGGCACGCCAAGTGCGGGCAATGACCAAGCATGGGTGAGTATAAAAATACTCAGTAGGATTCCCCGAAGGCTCGAGGGAGGAACAAATGAGGTACTAAAGAGGTGAGAAGTAGATTTAACAAGGAAAAGTAAAGGATTATAACTGAGAGTGTAGTAAATAGTGCAACTCAACCCATCAAGAGGAAGGAAGTAGACTCGTCCAAACACAAGGAGCTAGAAAGTGGTGAGAAGATGAACTTCTCGTCGAGTCTTCGCTACCTATAGCAGGAGAGTAGACTTATCCAACCACGAGAAGCTAGACCTAGAAAGCATGTTGCATACCCCGCCCGTCTTCACCTCTCCTAGAATGAGAGTAACCAAAACCCAAGGAGTGAGTATTGGAACAAGGTGTATACATATATATATGCTCTGTCAAGAAACCCGAACGAGATCGTAAGGGGATCCCCATCCTGTAGCTCAGCCCAAGAAAGTGAGTAGCCAACAGTCCCAAAAGTAAACATCATCGATGGCCAACATCCTGCACATCTTCCTCGAACTGCAAGTCAAGGGGCTCAAATCACCGCACCTTGACACTATCCGCTTTGGGCGGAACTGAATCGCCTGCACGGTTTTAGGTCGCGTCTCAAGGACATGTCTCGATGGGGAAAGCGCCCCTCATTCTTGACAGTTTTCGGGGAACGTAAAACCACACCCCGTCACTACCCCGCAGTTGAGAGGTCTCTTTATAGTCGACAGGAGACCTCCTGCCTAGCCCCGCTGGAGGGTAATCCCTAGAAGTCGGCGGGTTCCCACTAGAGGGAGACCCGACAAAAGTCGACGGGTACCACGCTGTCCAATCTCATAAAAGGGTAATCCACTGGAGGGAGACCCAGCTAAAGTCGTCGATGAGTCCCAATGCCCAGTCCCGTAAATGGGTACTCCACTAGAGGGAGGCCTAGAACCATCATCAGGGACCACTTCCCAGCCCAGCTGGAGGTAAACTGGGCATCAGGGACCACTTCCCAGCCCAACTAGAGGTAAAACCGGCATCAGGGACCACTTCTCAACCCCAATAGAGGTAAACCCGGAACCTCTCTTTCCATCCCTGCTAGATGGTACTGGTTGATGAACACCGCTGTACTGGCCATCCCTGCTGGATGGTAACCCACTGGCCATCCCTGTTGGATGGTACCGCTCTAGCCATCCCTGCTAGATGGTACAACTGGCCTCCTATTCTAGATGGTACCCCACTAGCCATCCTTGGTGGATGGTACCTCACCTTCCAGTACTGCTGGAAACAACCTCCTAGACAGACCTGCTGGAAACAACCTCCTGGGTAGAGGATCAGTGCCTGCGAAATGTGTTGGTCACACTGAATCCACAAGAACTCTACCAGGGAACACGAAGAAACTTTTCCAGCCAAACCATCGAGAAAAAAACTAGTGGGAAACCACTCAACCCTACTGGTCAAACAAACGGGAACAGAACCAAGGGGAAACTCAACCCGGCTGGTCAAAAAAACGAGAATAGAAAAAGGGGGAAACTCAACCCGGATGGTCAAACAAATGAGAACAGAACTAGGGGGATACTCAACCCTGCTGGTCAGACAAACGAGAAAGGAGGGACCCTCTACGTCGTAAGAGGTCAAGGGTACGTAAAGCAGAACAAGACACACACATAGGGCCCACATGACATGTGGCCCTATATCAACTCCAGCCAAGTGCACAAACGTTCTCAGGTACAAACAACCACTTGTAACTCCAAGAATTCATATATACTCCTAGTGTATACCACGTTTCTAATCCAATGGATATCATGAACACGACACCTAATATCAACATGAAGGGCGTAAATGTAACAACTCCAACTTTCCACCTCATTGGCCAAGGCACGACCAACTACATCTCTTCAAACATTTACTTAACTCATATGGGAGTGCACGCGATCACACGCCAAGGGTTCGCTTTCGATCATAGCAAGAAGAACCACCACCGGAGCACCCTATATATTTCCATATTTAATAAGATCGTGTAAGAGGCTCTGATCGCCTGAACAGATTACACCATTGTAATCCTCGTGAAAAAACAGGCAAGATAGACTATTTACTCACCTCAAACAGATATCTGACCGAAAAAGTCGCCAATACTGCTTTATGCCTGATCGACATCCCGTGATCCGGAGCCTTGGTCCGGAAAATAGTCGGATGCATCGCCCCATTGTGATCCCCTTCGGGAAAACATGTCAAAAGGACTGCTTACTTGAGTGGAACAGATATCCGGAGAGAAAGATGCATTTCGTGAAACCACGCACGAGCAGTTCTATGTGGGACCCTCACCCCAGTCCCAAAGCACAACGAATGGATTGCACCATTGCGATCCTCTCGAAAAAGTACACAAGATGGACTATTCAATTTTTCAAAATGGACACCTGGTGATAAAGCTGGAAATCACCACCAACTCCCAAAACGGCCCTCGTGGGGCCCACACCACTGTGAAGAATTAAAGAGGGAAGCTTGCGCCAATGCAATGCCCTCGAAAAAACACCCAAAATAGACTGCTCACACACCCCGAATGGACGTCCGATGAAAAATTTGTAAAGCATTGCACACAGCTTGAAAGACGGATCGTGGGGCCCACACCTCAACTTCGGTTTCAACGCCTGAAACCACACTGGAAAACTCTGGCTCAACGCCAGGGTCGCAATGCCACTGACGACGCTAAATTCGGAAATCGGATGTGTCCGCGCCGTCCAAAACAAGAACCTCCGGAAAAATGCCAAACTGCTTAACGATGTGTTGCGCCACTAAGGCCCTCGTCTCAGAAATTAAAAATCCCCAAGACCATCCCAAATTTTTTTCTAGTTCCAAGGAATGCATCACCGCAGATGGTGTCCAAATTGGATGCCCTGCGGATGATTTATTAATTATAAATCATTTTCATAATAATAATAATAATAAAATTATTATTATTATTATAAATTTATTTTTATTTTGTTTTTATATTTTATTTTTAACATTGCCGCTGCATTTCTTTTTTTACTTTCCCCCCTTTTTTTCTTTTCCTATCTTCCACCTCTAGAACAGGACCCGCGGGATGTGGGTATAATGACCCATACTTTACATACATTGTTAATACGTCAAAATTGAAGCATACTTATTACAACATATAACAAAACCATGAAAGGACCATATAGGTATAGTGTCTTTAGAAACTGGGAAACATAAACAACTGGTTCATAAAGCATCTACACTGTCTCCCATTTATTTCATCATATCTATAGTCCCTTTTGGCATATCATACTTAATAACCTTCTTCCTGACCTGGTGAAAGAAAACATACAAAAGGGTGAGCTCAAATGCTCAGTAAGGGTAAACAAAAGAAATATCAATCACATCATATACATAAGCAAATAACTTTTGGATATCTTAACCTGCAAAAGAGATCATAATTTCATAACATGGGATAAATCATGGAAGTGAAATGTAATCACAATAATCATAACTTAAAACATGAAAATTTGTGGCATACACACATAATCATAGAGAATCATATCTTATTAGTCAAGACTCATTTCCAAGACTATCTTAGTGGACAAAGTCCATTTCTGAACCGAGTCACCCTCGTTTCAGTCCTGTTTCACTGAACCGGTATAACCTACCGTTCCAGCCATGTCTACCTCATGAGATATAAAATCTTTACCCAATGAATTGGTGGGAGATATAAGTCCCACCCATCTCATAATGATACCATTCTTATGTGTGCCACAAAATTATAAACCATACATCATTGCATAACCCATGTAATAAAAATGGGAATCTTAAACATCATGACATCATAAAACAATTAATATACGATAAAGGAATTCATAAAAACAATTCCATCACAACATAATCAAATCAATGTAATAATAGGGAGAAAAACAGAGCCCTTTATTATCTTAGATGGAAAATAATTTTGATAAAACACTTGAACTTCATTCTTGAGGAAAATATCCTTTCTACTTCAAAAACACTTTTCCTTTCTTAACATGTCATACAATTTTAAACTAAAAGAAGTCGATTAAAAATAAACTTGAAAACTTGTAAAGGAATCTTTTTGGAAATAATGTTTTAAAAATCCATTCATGTCCTATAAGTTAAAAGAAAACATCTTCTCGTACTTTTGTCGAAAAAGTCAAAAAGTACCTCGTACGAAAAACGACAAAAGATTCCTTTCATATCCTTTACTAAAAACTCACCGAAGGGTAAAATTGGATTTAAAAAATTGTAGGTGGATGGAAATAATATTACATATTGAGGAAACATGGATGTGGATGATAAAATACACCCTAGTAAATGCCAAAGTATAAACAATCTCAGATAAAAATGAGATTGTGATATTTCCCTTACCTTAGGTCCATTTTGCTTCGTAAGTGTCCGAACCTCCTGTATAATGATTTAAATAATGTTATTGACTTATTCCAGAATCATACTTATTTTCATGATATCACATATGGTCATTTTCCTAGCTTCTTAGTAGTAATATTTCATTGCTACTTGTTATTCGGGTGTTTATAACTTTTTGTTCTTATGCGTGTTTTGTCGAATAAATTTTTATTCTTATATTTAGGTTATAGATACCTCATTTCCAGAATGGTATTAGTGTAATATATATCATATTCATTCATTCTATTCATTTATATAATCATTATGAAATGAAGATCATGTAGAACGAGTCGCATCACATCGTGGAGACGGTATTCCGTACATACGCACGAGTGATGATATCGTTCCTACGATCGTGGAATTGTATTGGAGTGTATGTATACTATTTAAGAATCATTATCACTTTATAATAGTCATATATAGTCATTATTTACACCATTATACCCTTCCAAGTAAGGTGGTGGTGGAAAATAGATTACACCACGACATGGAGACGGTATTCCGTACGTACGCACGCGCGGTGATTTCTTTTTCCATAGGATGGATAGATGGTGAAATAGGGTTGTTTCATACTTATAATAACATATCATTATATTATTTATACTGATGTTATTAATTCATAATGAAACAACTAAAGAAGAAGAAGTGGAAGAAGAAATAAAGATGAAAAAATCGGTAAAAGACATTACCTCTTCTTTGAAGTGCTTCTTTGAGACCTTCTTTTAGGGCACTAAAATTGGTCTTTGAAGAAGACCAGGACCTCTAGGATGTCTCTAGGGAAGTGTAGAGGAGGAATTGTCAGGGGTTGGCCGAGCTTGAAGGCTCAAGGTGGTGTGAGGAAGAGGGGGAGGAGGTGCCCTTTTATAAGGGAGGAGAGGGGCACGTTTGGGAAAACTAAAAATATTATTTTATTATAAAGTCAAGTTCGGTTTTCAATAGCTCAAAATTGATATATTTCTAAGCTAAGGTGGGGATGGGTCTAAATACTCTCATCCAGTAGAATTTAGACAAGTTTCGGTTCCTATTTTAACCTTATCATTTAGATTTAACATTAAGTTAAATAAGTTTACTTTTATCGTGTCTTCTTGTGTTCTTAGACTATAAGGTAAATAAACTTACTATAAGCAGCCAAACAAACCCCAAGTTGTTTAGTATTAATATATATAACCTTATATAAGTCATTTTTCCGAACCTTAGATTTTTAGGAATAAAATAACAATTACTAATATAATATTTGTTTTAAAAACTATTTTATGTCAATTTTGACACTATTTAGTAATTGATTTTTTTTGAAAATCATAACAGAATTATTATTTCGAACCAAGTTAATTACATCAATACTAACATGTCATATTAACCTAGAAAATTAGTGTAATTCATAAAAAATCTAAAATTACATTTATTTTGGTGTTTATAACATTAATTATGTCAATATTTCATTAATAATATAATTACTGCATCATCTTTGTGTCATAAATAAATTAACTTATATAATGTATAAAAATTACAAATAAAATAAAATTATGTAGGAAATCGTTTTAGATTTATAATGAATATTTATAGTCGAATTTATCTTATGTATAACCCCATATTAAAAATTATTTACTTATTAAACATTGATTTTAACTATTTTAACCCTTCTTTAAATAAATTAATAATAAATGTCCTAATCTAATCCAAGTGGGCCTAAATGGTCATATTTTATTCCTAAGTTTGTTTTTGGTCGAATTAAACTTATCAAATAGAATTAGGACATGTGCTAGGGTAATAATAATATCATCTTCACCCTTAATTACCCTATTTACTTTTAACCATGGTAAAAAAAGTAAAAATTTACTATTTACAAAAAACAAATTTCATCTCATTGAACCAAATTTTAGTCCTTGAAATTAACCGTGTATCTCGGATTTTCGAAATTCCACTCACAGAAGTGGTAAAATTAAGTTTTATGAAAAATTCAGTTTTTTAACTACCACTTAGTGGTTTCACTATTCATCAAAAATTGAAAGTTTTCAGAAAAATACCAAAATTTCACCCTAGGCTAATTTTGATATTCCAAATCCAAAAATGAAGTCCATTTTGAAAAATAAAATTTATAAAATTTCAAAAAGTTGTTATTACTATTCATAGCGGCTAGTTTTAATAATATTTTAATAGCATATCGTTGTTTAGTGAAACTCGGTATTGTGTACGACGCAAGCTATCGAGGAAGGTCACGATTTCGTGTAAAGCAAGCCAAGAAAGCGTTGTGTAGAAAAAGATTCCTTTGATGATTTATATAACATAAAATTCTCGGGTGTTACATTCTACCCCCCTTAAAATGAATTTCGCCCTCGAAATTCGTCACTTTGTAACAAACAGATGAGGATACCTCTCCCTCATCATATCCTCAAGCTCCCATGTAGCTTCTTCTAATTGGTGGTTCCTCAATAAAACTTTCACCAATCGAGTGGTCTTGTTTCATAGGTCTTTTTCGCTACGATCCAGAATCTCTATCGGTTGTTCTTCATAAGAAAGATCTTGCTCTAGCGGTACAACTTCTTAGCTGAGTACATGTGAAGGATCCGGTATGTACTTTCTCAGGAGAGATACATGGATCACATCGTGAACTTGAGAGTGATTCGGTGGAAGCGCCAATCGGTAAGCTACCTTCCCAACAAGATCCAGTATTTCAAAAAGACCGATATATCTAGGGCTCAACTTCCCCTTCTTTCTAAATCTCATAACCCTATTCCAGGGAGATATTCGTAAGAACACTTTATCACCCACTTCAAACTCTAGGTATTTTCTTCGGTTGTCGGCATAACTTTTCTGTCGACTCTAAGCTGCTCTTATGTGTTGTTGAATAGATCTGACCATTTCTTCCATTTCATCAACGAGATAAGGTCCTAATAGCTTTCTTTCCCCAACTTCATCCCAGCAAGTTGGAGTCCTGCATTTCTTTCCATAGAGAGCTTAATAAGGATCCATATGAATACTGGAGTGAAAGCTATTATTATAAGAAAATTCCACTAAAGGTAGGTGTTGATCCCAACCACCTTTGAAATCCATAGAGCAAGCTCTCAACATATCTTCTAGGGTTTGAATTGTTCTCTCAGACTGACCATCTGTCTGAGGATGATAAGCAGTGCTGAAACTCAACTCTGTATCCAGAATATGCTGAAGACTTCGCCAGAACTTCGAGGTAAATCTCAGATCCCAATCAGATATAATAGAAAGTGGTACTCCATGCAATCTTACCACTTCCTTTACATATATCCTGGAAAGCTGATCCAGAGAGAAATCCTCTCTAATAGCAATGAAGTGTGCAGACTTTGTAAGACGATCAACTATGACCCAGATAGCATTATTGCCTTTGGATGTTTTAGGAAGTCCTGTGACAAAGTCCATAGTGATGTTTTCCCATTTCCATTCGGGTATGGGTAATGGTTGTAACATCCCCTTAGACTTCTATCTCTCAGCTTTAACTTGTTGACAAACCAAGCATCGAGAGACAAATTCAGCAACATCTCTTTTCATGCCATCCCACCAGAAGTACTCTTTCAGGTCCCTATACATCTTCGTGCTTCCAGGATGAATAGAGAATGAAGAACTATGAGCCTCATCCAGCAGATCCTTCTTTAATTCAGGGATGGGAGGAACAAAAACCCGATTCCTGAACATTATTATCCCATCACAATCAAGGTTGAATTTAGGAACGTTTCTCACCTTCTTTTGTAACTCGACATCTTCTTTCTGTGCCTCTTTAATCTTCACATGTATAGATGGTTGAAAACTCATTTGAGAAAGATAAGATTTTTACCCTTCCATTATAATTCCAAGATCCATCCTTTGTAAATCCATAAATATTGGATCTTTTGTGATCCTCATCATGGATAAACTAGCATGGTCTTGTCGACTTAATGCATCTGCCACCTTGTTTTCTTTCCAAGGGTGGTAATGGATTGAGCATTCGTAATCCTTAATTAGCTCCAACCATCTTCTTTGACGCATATTCATCTCCTTTTGTGTGAAAATAT
The DNA here is from genome assembly GCA_963277665.1 of Viscum album. Classification (NCBI taxonomy): domain Eukaryota; kingdom Viridiplantae; phylum Streptophyta; class Magnoliopsida; order Santalales; family Viscaceae; genus Viscum; species Viscum album. The sequence continues at coordinate 135,444,082 of OY728153.1, forward strand.
ACTTTAAAATTTTATGATCAGTATAAATATCACACCTTTCACCATAAAGGTAATGCCTCCAAATATTTAATGCAAAGATTACCGAAGATAACTCCAAATCATGTGTTGGGTAATTTTGCTCATGGATTTTCAACTGTCGTGAGGAATAATCTACCACCATATCATTTTTCATAAGAACACACCCCAATCCCTTCTTGGATGCATCACTATAGATCACAAACCTTTCTCCACTACAAGGCAGTGTGAGCACAGGTGCACTGGATAACCTTCTTTTCAACTCCTTGAAATTTTCTTCACATTCTTCTGTCAAGACAAAATTAACTCCTTTCCGAGTCAACTTGGTGAGTGGATTAGATAATCGTGAAAAATATTTCACAAAACGTCGATAATATCCAGCCAAACGAAGAAATCTTCGGATCTCAGTTACTATTGTTGGTCTCGACCATCTTTCGATAACCTCTATTTTTGCGGGATCCACAGATATCCCCTCTTTTGAGATTATGTGACCCAAAAATGAAACTTTTTGAAGCCAAAATTCACACTTGGTAAATTTGGCATAAAGCTTCTCCTTTATCAGGGTATTCAATATAATTTTCATGTGATCTTCATGTTCTTCCTTTCTCTTTGAATAGACAAGAATATCGTCTGTAAAGACTACCACAAATTGATCAAGATAGTCTCTAAAGACTCTATTCATCATATCCATGAAGATATCAGGGGAATTAGTAAGACCAAATGTCATCACTATAATTTCATAGTGTCCATACCTTGTACGGAAAGCCGTCTTTGGTATATCCTCCCTTTTGACCCTTAATTGATGATACCCTGAATGAAGATCAATCTTGGAAAAGTATTGAGCTCCTCATAGTTGGTCAACTAAGTCATCAATGCATGGGAGAGGATATTTTTTCTTGATAGTGATCTTGTTAAGTTCTCGATAATCAATGCAGAGTCTCATTGATCCATCTTTCTTCTTAACACATAGAACAGGTGCTCCCCAAGGTGACGCACTAGGGCGTATGAATCCCTTATCAATATTCTCTTGGAGTTGCTTCTTCAATTCCTGCAACTCAATTGGGTCCATTCTATAAGGTGTCTTTAAAATAGGCAAAGAACCCAGTACGAGTTCTATTGAGAACCCAACTTCACGATTTGGTGGAAGTCCCGGTAATTCATCCAGAAAGACATCATCAAACTCCCGTACAATGGGCATATTCTTAATCATGAGTTTCTCACCAACCATTTGAGATCAATAACCTTCATTTAGTGGAATCAAGACCCATAAGATGGAAGAAATTTCCACTGGAAGGTTATGTTCATCCTTGCATTGATATACGATCATAGATTGATCTGGAATATGAAATGTGACTTCCCTTCTTTGGAAATTGATATGAGCTCCATATAAAGAAAGCCAATCCATGCCAAGAATCACATCAAATTCCACTATAGGAAGGATCACAATATTTGCAGGAAGCACTTTCCCACAAACTTCGATCGGAGAAGAATTATAAACTTTTGATGCGACTGTTGTTCCATTAGGTGTTGTCACAGCTAACTCAACATCTAATTGTTGAGGTAATACGGTGATACCCTTAGAAAATTCTTCAGAAATAAAAGAGTGGGTGGATCCAGAATCAAATAAAACATTTTCTACTTTAGAGTGGATGGTACGTGTACCTTTCACCACATCGTTATCCACATCGCTGATAGCAATTGCATGTGAATTTCCTTTGTCTTTAGCCTTAAGAGTTTTTTGACGTCGACCATCATCATCAACCCTTGGATTAGGGAATTTATTGGCATAATGTCCCATCTCCTTGCACTTGAAACATTGAAGTGTAGTAGGTTCATTATGTGTATCCCTTCCTTTGTTTGCATCATTAGACATCTTCTTCCCATCATCCCAGAATTCAAATGCCCGATGACCTTCCTTTCCACATTTGAAACATTTACTTGTCCCTTTAAGACAACTCCCTCCATGTTTCCTTCCACACTTTGAGCATAAGGGAAAGCTCATCTTTTTTCAGTGTGCTCTTTATATTTTCCATTGAATTACATTTTCCTCTTCTTATCAAACCCATATGATTGATGGGTTACTCTAATCTCCATCTTGACTTTGAGATCACATCGAACGATTTCCTCGTAGCTATTGAAGTCCCTTATGGATAACGCCCTTAGAAGACTTGGTTTTAAGCCACTAAAGAATCGATCGATCTCACTCTCAGGTTGGATAATAATACCAGAAGCGTACCTTGAAAGTCTTGTAAAATTTGCTTCATAGGTACCAACAGATTCATCATCCTTTTTCTTCAGTTCAAGAAACTCTTTCTCCATCTTTGTTCGAAGAATACGAGGGAAGTACTTATTGAAAAATAAGTTCTTGAACTCGTCCCATTCCATGGAGTCAACTTCATCCCTTTGCCTTGTATTCTTAATAAGATTCCACCATTGATCAGCATATCCTTCCAAACGATACACTGCTAGGATGACTTTATCATGTTCAGAACATTGAAGAACTGAAAATATATTTTCAGTAGTACTAATCCATTGTTCATAAGCTAATGGATCAGTAGACCCGCTGAAAGATGGTGGACGCTGCCTCATGAAGGATTCAACAGAATGTTTCTCCTTCCTTTTCTCGTTTGGAAGTCCTGCATGATTAATAGCTTGAGAAAGTTGTGTGAGCATGGCTACAAGATTTTTCATTCCAGCTCCCATAAAGTTTGGTTGCTCAAGGAGACAATCATTGCATTGCCCGTCGCATTCCACATTAACATGGTTCCTTCCGGTTCCAGCCATTGAATAAAACCAAGAAGAATAGTGTGAGCAACGCTAATTATAATTGTAAAACCACATAATCAAGAATAAAATTTCACACTTAAGGTCTTATCCTAGGTTATTCATGGCCATTTCTAAAACACTAATATTGTGTTCTATGCTTAGACTTATCCTTAGGGTTCTTACTAAGGCTTTCACATCCTAGTTTCTAAAGGTTGACTATACCTTTCCTCTGATACCAACTATAACGACCCATACTTTACATACATTGTTAATACTTCAAAATTGAATCATACTTATTACAACATATAACAAAACCACGAAAGGACTGTATAGGTATAGTGTCTTTAGAAACTGGGAAACATAAACAACTAGTTCATAAAGTGTCTACACTATCTCCCATTTATTTCATCATATCTATAGTCCCTTTTGGCATATCTTACTTAATAACCTTCTTCCTGACCTAGGGAAAGAAAACATACAAAATGGTGAGCTCAAATGCTCAGGAAGGGTAAAAAAAAGAAATATCAATCACATCATATACATAAGCACATAACTTTTGGAAATCTTAACCT